>CM031236.1:364356722-364981722 GCA_018340775.1 Taxus wallichiana var. yunnanensis | reverse complement strand
CATTTAGATAATATCTTATTATTTAAATGTTGAATTCAAATGTTGTTTTTGTGGTTTATTAACTTTTGAGTTATTATATTTGTGTATATGTGTTTTCTTTTATTTTAGATTTGTAATATGATTTGAGTTCCTATTTGAATAAGTGAAATGTTCAAATTGAGGGGGAACTAGAAAATGGTTTCAATGTTTAATTTTCCTCTATTTAATTTGTTTTAAGTAAATAGTGGTTCCTACATGACTCCACTCAAGAAAGACATAGTGGAAAGACGAAAGCACAAAGGAAAAGAAACAACATGATATTTGGGTTATTGGTTGTCCTGTAAAACCATCCTTTGTTTTAGGTTGTTGGTTGACCTACAAAACCATCTAGATCATGAGCATGCATGGGTGACAAGCTGTAGAAGGAAGTGTGATTTTTGTTTCTATAATGTCAACATTAGGGGAGTGTATATTGGGAATTAATAATGTTAACAATAGGGGAGTGAATGTTACAAATATATTGTGATATTATTAATAAATTGTAATATTATTAATAATGAGTTTATATAATTCATATTAATAATATAGTTGTAATAATTAGTATTAGTATTTGGGTGAGTTATGAGAACAGCTCACGTAGCTATTTGGTGTGTGAGATAATAAAGGGATGTGTGAGACATTATAGGATAAGTCCGAGAGATTCATGGAGAGAGATATGAGGGATTGAAGATGAATTTTGACTCCACCTTTTAGGAGATCAAACACTATAAAATGCATTCTCCATCTATGTAAATATATCCTGAATGAATTCAATTTCTAAATTATAATATTTGGTGTTTTATTATTGTGCAGTTTTTATCACCCTCCTCTCAAGAGGAGACATCATGTAATTTTTTTTAGATCAAACATGGTACCAAGGGAATTTCAAATATGCAACCCTGCAGCTTCCAAATTAAGCTCCATCCAGATCCAACACATTAAAGTTAATCCTTTAAAAACACAAGAGAATGAGTATGGTTGACCACCCAACCAATTGGCATCATTACATGCCACCAAGAAGATCAAGATGACATGATAGCCTCCCCAAGCCCATGGGAAAGATAAAACACATCCAACCAAAGACATAAGAAGAATTCATGTGCAAAAATCAACATTCAAGTACTTGGTTTAACACATCACACACATACTCACCCAAGAAAAATAGCCAAGAAGCACCATGATTCAAATATAGGGAAGAGGGGATGAAAATCCTTTTTCTTTTGTAGTCAAAAGACCTTATGCAAACAACAAAATTAATCCACCTTATCTCTCCATAGATTCAACACCGTTTTTCACTCCAAAATCACTCCCCTTATCTCTCCATTATATCCCCTAGGAAGGACTTTCAAACCTATGGTTTCCTTCATTGAGGGTAGGGATGGATTTCCAAACAAATGGAAATGCATCCCTACCTACACGCTAAATGTAGGAGTAAAAAGAGAAAAGAATGAAACTCTTTCAAGCTTTTTAAACAAGCACATAGAAGTGTAAAGGAGGAAATTTATCCCTCTTCCTATCAATCCCCAAAACCCACACCCATCAAGGGTGGGTCGAATGACAAAAAAATAGAATAAACAAACATCCCTTTCTCATTCACATACATAATTCATCTTATAACACACAAAAATTATAATATGAAAAAAAAATAGGTGCAAGATCCTACTTTACACTCAAGTACAATCCAACCAAGGAAATAACCAAGACATCCAAATGGTTGTTCCAAGATCCAAGCTATTCCACATCCACATCCCACAATTTCCCCAAAAAAAAGAACCCCTTCACTAAAGACATGAGGGGTTAAGAAGGAAAAAAGCCACATAAGTCAAGTAATGGGACGGTGACAAATTTCACCCTCCAGCTTAACCACATTCAAAGAAAATGCATTAAAATTAACCCACAAATTAAAATTGGGGAAAATTTTCTTGTCTCCAAGCAATTATGAGAAGCTTCAAATTTCAAAGTCATTCTCAAAATCAAATATCCATAAATTTTGAGTGTGTGGGAGGGGTAAAATGTGCCAATGGGCCTCATTTGGATTGAAAAGATCCCATCCCATCATAGGGATGGAGATAGGGTTGTTTTCCAATGCAAATAAAGATCTTTTCTTGTCATTTACCCTTCCTAAATGGCACATTTTTCCCAAATCCGAGTTTGGGAAAATGTGACATTTAGAAGGGGTAATGGGCTCACCTTATCCATGATTAGGTGGCCTAATCCCTCCTAAACAAGATAAAACATCATATACCACAAAATATCCCCAAGGGCCACCAAAGATAACATAAAACACCAAGTTAGCATTAACCAAAGGAGGATAATGATATACACTTATAACAATACAACATGAGCTTACATCACAAAGGTAAGAGGTAAGAGGTGAGTTAACCATCACATAATAAACCGCATATAATATACGAAAAATACACAACAAAAAGAGAAGGTGTCATAAATCGATAGAGAAGGAATGGTTTGGCCTCATGGGCCTTTTGTGCTAATAGGGATGTATTTCTTGAACCCCACGTTCTTCCATGATTGTATACTGTCACTGCACACTCAAGGAAAACCTCATATCTGGCCCAATATGATAAGAAAATATGATACAATAATGCGCATCGAAATAAACATCCATATAAGTCATGCTAAGCTAAAAGTATATCAACAACATGAATCGTATATTGAATGAAACAATATAATCCTAATCATACATTAATTATGGATCAAATATCAATACCAAAACATGTTAATACTACCACATGATATCATCATCACAACATAATATCTCAGTAAATATGCAATAGCATTGTGTGACCCATAGTCAACATGTGATCAAGTTTTAGCATGCTAATACTAGCAATACGATATCTTGGATAGTGTCATATCATAATAGTGTATCAAAGTAGTAAACAAAACCTCGTCAAGAAATAATGTCATGTGATAACATCCTATCAAAATAAAAAAATAAGTAATAATGTCCCTATCATCACAATAATGTATATACAATGAGTCACATGTGAACAAAATGAGAACACTGAAAAGGGTGGCCACTACATCCCCCTCCCGTAGGGACCGACTTCCACCGGGAAGTCAATGAAAGAGGTAAGGATATTGGGCTGTAATGGTGTCGCATCCTCCCAAGTAGCTGCAGTCTCATCGTATCTGTCCCACTAACTTCTAACCTGGTTGAGGTCACGCCCTCAAAGGGCCAACCTCTTGTGCTCTAGAATACGCATGGGCTTCAAATTCCACTGACCTTCGGCCTCTACCTGCAAGTCTGACCAATCCAAAAGATGAGTTGTACCAGGTACATACTTCCGCAACATTGAAACCTGAAACACATTGTGTGCCCAGGATAGGTGTGGTGGTAGAGCTAGGAGATAGGAAACTGGACCAATAGTCTCTAATATCTCAAAAGGTCCAACAAATCAAGGGGATAACTTAGAGCCCTTCCCATAATGGATCAAAATCTTGTGCGAATGCACCCTGAGAAACACCTTTTGACCCACAAGGAAATGACGCTCTATCCTCTTTGTGTCAACATACACTTTCTGACGTGCACGAGCCTACTCTAAACTCTATCGAATGAGAACAACCTACTACTCCATATCATGAAGGTATGTCGGACCAAGAACAATCTTGTCATCTAACCTATCCTAACTCAACGGGGTCTTGTAAGGTCTCCCATACAAAGCCTAATAAGGATCCATTCCGATGGAGCTAAAACTATTGTTATAAGCAAACTCTACCGAGATAAAGGTAATGCTACCATGTTTTCTGCTGATCCATCACATACATCCAAGCATGTCCTCAAGTACCGGTTCACCCTCTCTATCTTCCCATCTATCTGAGAATGATACGATGAACTGAAGTTAATATGGGTCCCCAAAGCTGCCTGAAAATAGGTCAAAAACTTAGAAGTGTAAACTAACCCATGATCGCAAATGATTTTCCTTGGTATGCCATGTAATATCACTACATCATCCATGAATACCTGTGTAATGACAACCACATTATACGATAAATTCATCAGAGAAAAATGGGAAACCTTGGTAAACTTATCCACCATCACCATGATGACGTCATGATGGAATGATGAAGTGGGAAGACCAACAATAAATTCCATGGACACCACGTCCAACTTGCACTCCAGAATATCATGAGGGTATAAAAGACCGGTGGGATGAGAATGCTCGACCTTCACCCTCTAGCACTCAAGACAACAAGCTACAAAATTTGTAATATCATGATGTTACCCTAGCCAAAAGTAAAGATGCCTCAATTCTGCGTGCATCTTATTCACCCTGTGGATGGGTGGAGTAAGGTTCCCTGGTGTGCCTAAAAAGAACCAATTTGCGCATATCACTTGATCTAGGATCTTATATACACCTTTGAAACTGAAGAAGGCCATCAAAATCCAAGGTGCACCCTGCATACTTGCCCACTAAGGGCCCTTAAGACTCAACCATCTGCATGGATCCCTTATAGAATCTATCATCTGGAAGCTGTTGAAGAATATTTCTCTTGAGATCTGATCATAATGTCAAGGTAGAAATCTCATGTCACCTCCTACTTAAAACATCAGTGATAAAATTCTCCTTCCCCTTGATGTACTAGATGTCCATGTCATACTCACAGAGTAACTCCATCCAACGCCATTGTCAGGCGTTGAGGTTGGGCTGTGAAAAGATATGTTAAAGACTCAAATGATACATCCTTAATACAAAGGGCCTGCCTAGAAGAAAATACATCTAGTGAACCAAAAATGTGAACCACCGTTGTAAGCTCAAGATCATGGGTGGGGTGATTAAGCTCGTATTCCTTGAGCTTACGAGACTCAAAAGAAAAAACATGATGGTCCGCATGAGCAGCTATAAGACCATCAATATATGCATGTGTATAAACTATAAAGTCAACCAAAGGATCTGGAACTGCAAGGATGGGTGCAGTAGTCAAACACTCCTTGAGCAACTGAAAATCTTGATCACACTTCTCTTACCAACAAAACTTATTCCCTTTACACTGAAGGGAGGTAATAGGATTAGAAATCCTAGAAAAGTCCTGAAAAAAATGATGGTACTAAAAAACTAATCCCATAAAGCTCCTGACCTCAGTCACTACGGTGGGGGTTGGAAAATCAATAATAACACATATTCAAGGGATATAAAGAGATACCATCACCTGTGATAATATGCCCCAAGTACTAAATCTTGGATTGAAAGAAGAAATAATTCTCCAAATTCCCATGCAATTGATGCTCTCTCAAAACCTGTAATACTTGTCACAAGTGCTCTTGGTGATCCTCAATCAAGCGAGAATATATCAAGATGTCGTATAGAAAATAAATGACAAATCTATCTAAAAAGGTCCCGAAAACCCCATTCATGAGGCTCATGAAAACTATAGGTGCATTGGTTAGACCAAAAGGAACTACTGTGAACTCGTAATGCCCATACCGAGTCTAGAAGGCTGTCTTGTGGATGTTTCCTCTGCGTGATATGTAGTTAATGGTATCCCAACTTTAGATATATCTTAGAGAACACTCTAGATCCCTCTCATCTGATCAAATAAATCATCTATATATGAGGAAAGGATAACGGTTTTCGTTACCTTATTCAACTTTGGAAGTCGACACACAAACAAAGGGACCCTTCCTTCTTCTTCACAAAAATCACTGGTGTGCCCCAAGGAGACACACTAGGTCAGATGAGACCCTTCTCTAAAATCTCCTCTAACTAAATCTTGAGCTCATGGAGCTCATGTGTGGTCATCATGTATGGAGCACGTGATATGGGTTCAAAACTCATAACGAGATCAATAGAAAAGTCCACCGCTCACCATGGAGGTATACCTTAGAGCTCATTAGGGAAAACATCTACAAACTCTCTCAAAATATGGTGCTCATCTAAAGGAGAACTCGCTGGAATCACCTCTAATCTATTATTGATCATGATAGTAAACATCTGACACCCCTTGTGTATGCTCCGCTTGAGATACATAAAGCGGAAATCATACGCAGGGAAACATGTCTCTGAACCCTGGATATAACAACAAAACTTCCTATGTCATCCACACACTCAATAAAATTGTGCCTACAGTCTACTTTGGCCTGATGAGAATCAAGAAAATCCATGCCAAGAATGACCTCATAAGATCCCAATGGTAAAACTTAGAGGTATAAAGTAGTCGTGAATACTCCCGAGTCCAAAATGCAACTCTCCACATACAAGTATATGATGAACTTGGACCTAGTGGCCAACTCTACCTACCACCATCTACTTGCCTAGAAGCCACCAATCCACACCTATCCACTAAAGAGGGTGATATAAAGGTGTTAGAAGCTCTTGAATCAAATAGTATAGTAACATGTGTACCCCTAATCATACATGTTATCTCAATGATCGTGGCTTGATGCTTGCCCTGATGGTTCTCCACAGTGACATAGACGAGATGAGTGCATCCTGCATCGCCAACTGTCTTCTTTGAAGCTGGTGCCTTTTGCCTCTCCGTAAAATCTGGTCTCTAAGGACAAAATTGAGCATAATGGTTGAGAGCCCCACAAATGAAACACCCTGGTGCATCCGTATATGATTGAGATCCTCCTTTTCTCGATGTACTGAATCTATAAGTCCTACTCTGGCTGATTGTTGTGAATGAGCATGATTAGGCTGGTGGCTCCCTGGCCTCCTGTCTCTACCCAAAATGTGGCCATTACGACCCTTACCTCTCTGACTATCATGTCCTGGTCTAGTCCCTTGTTGCTGAGGATCATGTTACCGAGAGGGTTGATGTCAGTGTTGGGGTGGTCTAGAAGCTGAATTAAATGGTCTAAACCATCCTTTCAGGGGTGAGGCATAATCATGTGACCTCTGATCCTAAAATGAACTCACTCACTCCTATAACTTGCTCTGGTTCCTATCCCGAGACTCCTGTGTCCTGGTCATGTTCTCCTCTATGGAGATAGGATTTCTCCTCCGCCTTCTCCAAGGTTAGGGGAGAAAAAATATTCATTTCTCCTACCAAGTCTACGCATTCATGGCCCCGATAAATTTATTCACCGAGAACTTCTCATCTTGGAGATAGTCGACATACCGAAGAAGGTTAAAAATATGCACTCATAATGAGCCATTGAGCTAAAGAACCATGTCAGAGATCATGAGAACCATCAATCCTCTTATGAATAAAGTTCTCTGACATGTATCAAGCCCTAAAACACTCCTCAAATAGCTCATAAGTGATGGTCTCACGAGTCAAATGGAGCTTCCGCTCCTCATCCTCCTCCAAATGCCTTCTACGTTGTGAAGGAGGTGTATGACAAGGTGTGATTTGACATTAATCTTGTAAGGATGCAAGCCAAAACAACTGTCTAAGCTTAGGAGCCATGACTTAGCCCCAAATCCATCTATCGTGCCTCCATATGTAGGTGGGTGAAGTCGAAGGAGATCACGAATGGCACCACGCCGCGCTTTGCCCATCATGAGGGTGTCTCAACCACTCTCTAAATATGCAATGAAGGGATATGAGACCTCTCTCTCTTTGGATCGTAAGCTCAATGAATAGATATGTGACCTCTATGTTGTGAAGAGACTTGTATGTGAGTGGCAGAGTGTGAGTCCTCATCTAAGGGTACCTCCTGTCAGGGGAACATCCTCTACTACTGGTTTGAGCATGCAGGAAGTCGATCATGAAGGACCCCCATCATCTGATGCAGTGCGTCTAAGATTTTGGCCCAAAATTAGTACTACTATGTGCCTCTGGCGCTTTGGCCTCCCAAGACCCCAAGTCATTGTTGCACCTCATCCAATACCGTGCCTTGTCATCATCATGCACGAGGGCAAAATGATACATTAGAATTTTATGGAAACGATTAAAACAAAGTGGTTTTATTTAAATTTAATTACCCAAAAGTTAATTAACTAATCCCCAGAGCGTCCAGTGTTGAAACCGAGCTCGATACCAAGATGTCGCGCCCGCTCGAGTGAGTTCCAAAACATGTTAAGAGAAAACCAAATATTTTGATCGAAGATTGGAAAGGTAATAAAGTGATGATGATTTTTTTAATAGTTATACAACGATAAAAAAAAAATACTCATTATGAAGGTGACTTGACTAAGTCACACAATGTGACAAAGCGGAACCAATCCGCCTTCACATATGACTTAGAGGATTTTAAACAAATAACACATCATAAATATAATGTTGTGATAACGACACGAGGACGCTAATGCCTAACACTTTTTTCACCAATTGCGCACGGATTACGATTATTTTAAATACTTTGACAATTAATATCATAACAATGATATTAAAATATTCCACTTGCGATATTAACATATCACACGGGAAGGATGGTGAGGTGAGATCAAATGTTTGGGAAGTCAAATAATCACTAAAGTGGTCATGGGTCCCACTTTTCCTTCGAAATAGACCCATGCCCTCGAGGACAATAATACGAGTTAAAATAATTTTTAATTAATTTAATTATTTTAATTGTCTCACTAAGGAAAGCCCATAACATGGGTTAAGTTAATTATATAAATTTTAAACCATTTAAATTTGATTAACCCATTATGCTAACTTACCCAAAAATAACTAAATTCAATTTAATTAAGTTAATCATCCCGCTAAGGGAATCCCCCAAATTACAAACTAAGTTAATTAAATAAATTTAACCATTTAAAATTTACTATACTCCATAGTTTAATTTCATCCTAGAAATATTCTAAGATCAACTTAATTAAAATAGCCTTAAGAAAACATCATAATAAAATAAAATACCCATATCCCCCAAGTTGTGCACACTAAATCACAACCATTAGATCATTTAAATCTCCACCGTAAGATTAAGTTTGCCCTAAAATCAAAAGATGAGAATATATCTTTCAATACCTAAGTTTATTTTATTTCTTCTCCACATTTTATTCGAGTCTCTCTCATTTTCTTTTTGTTTTTTTTTTGTAGGAAGAAGCTCAAGAGTTTGAGGATTCGATCTTCCTCATGGGAGATATGCATTGGTTATTTGCAAGGTTAAATTTAGGATCTGCATTTTTATATGTAGGGTTTATTTTATTTTTTCTATTATGTTTTTCTTTGGGTGAAAATACACAACTGACAAGGCAACCCAAGAATCTATCTGGTTTATTTTACATGGAGAGGAATATAGAGATTAAAATCTCCCTCTCTCTCTTTTAGCCCATATCTTAAGAGAATATATATATTTATTTATTTACCCGAGGTTGCATTTTCACTCTTCCCATGAATGAGTAGATTAAGGCCTTATGGCTTGGCATATAGGGGGGGCTACCATTGGCATGTAATGGCTTACATGTAGGATTAGTTTAATAAATTAAAAAAAAAAAAATAAAACAAAGTTTTTCCCCCTCCCTCTCAAAAACTATGGCTGCCTTAAAAAGCTAAAACCATTCCATTTTTTTGTTTTATTTAAATTTTTTTATAAATATTAACACAAATCTATTAAATATATATGTATTTGTTTATTTGTGTTTATATATAAAAATAAAAGAAGGAATCTATTTTGATTCATCTCTATAATTTTTTCTGGAAAATTAATAAGATGAATACATTTTATGGTTTTTTTCTTACATATATTAATAAGATAATTATATTCTGTGGTTTATATTTATATTTATTTTTATTTTTGGGTATACTAATAAGATAAAATATAGACATCTACATTATATATATGTGAATATGAAAGTAAGGTAAAACCAAAACCAGATTTGTACAAGTTCTACATTTGATTTATTTCACATTTAAAAGTTCATTACTTGGTTTATAAACTTAGAAACATCAAGTTTAGAATGAGTAATAGAAGTCTAACCAATTTAAATTTTTTTTTTAGAGTACAAATCACTACCCTTTATTTATACCAGGAGGAATTATTTCAAGTTCCTAAGCAAGATTAGCATACTATTTTAAACTAGATTTGTTATAAATTTTCTAGAAATAAATTTCATACAAAAATGAAAATTTTAACATGAATTAACAGTTTGGCATACACAACAATCCTTTCATTTCCATTTTCTTTTATAAACATTTCACCATGATAACAATAGTTGAATATTTAACATTTCATTCTTCTTAACTCAAATTTTCATTTCCCAAAATGAAGACACTACAAATATTTCAAGAGACAATTTTACACCTAGGTATTTCAATGATAACACATTTTCTATAGTAGTGTTTAGTCCATCTTTCTAACCAATTTATAGAATTTAGTTCTCTCATGACAACTTGTCACATTCATTACACAAAAGAGAAATAAAGTAAACTACAATTATACAATCCCTCCTCTCAAGAGGAGACATCATGTAATTGTTTTTAGATCAAACATAGTACAAGGGCATTTCAAATCTACAACTCTACAACTTCCAAAATAAGCTCCATCCAGATTCCATCACAAAAAGTAAAGCCTCCAAAAACACAAGAGAATGAGCCTGGTTGACCACCCAACCAATTGACATCATTACATGCCACCAAGAAGATCAAGATAACATATTAGCCTCCCCAAGACCCTTGGGAAGAGACAACACATCCAACCAACACATAGGAAGAATTCAGGTGCAACAATCAACATTCAAGTACTTGGTTTAACACATCACACACATACTCACCCAAGAAAAATAGCCAAGAAGCACCATGCTTCAAATACAGGGAAGAGGGGGATGAAAATCCATTTATTTTGTAGTCAAAATATCTTATGCAAAAAACAAAATTAATCCACCTTATCTCTCCATAGATTCAACACCCCTTATCACTCCAAAATCACTCCCCTTATCTCTCCATTATCTCTTCCAAGAATGATTTTCAAACCTATGGTTTCCTTCATTGAGGGTAGGGATGGATTTCCAAACCAAATGGAAATGCATCCCTACCTACAAGCCAAATGTAGGAGTAAAAAAAATCAAAAGAATGAAACTCTTTCAAGCTTGTTAAACAAGCATATACAAGTGTAAAGGAGGAAATTTCTCCCTCTTCCCATCCATCCCCAAAACCCACACCCCTCAAGGGTGGGTGGAGAAACAAAAAAATAGAATAAACAAACATCCCTTTCTCATTCACATGCATAATTCATCTTATAACACAAATTCAAAGACAATTTAAAATATGAAACAAAATAGGTGCAAGATCCTACCTTGCACTCAAGCAAAATTCAACCAAGGAGATCACCAAGACATCCAAATGTTTGTTCCAAGCTCCAAGCTATTCCACATCCACATCCAACAATTTTCCCAAAAAAGAGAACCCATTCACTAAGGACATGAGGGGTTAAGAAGGAAGAAAGCCACATAAGTCAAGTAATGGAGGGTGAAAATTTCACCTCCACGTCAACCACATCCAAACAAATGCAAAAAATTACCCCACAAATTAAAATTGGGGAAAACAAATTTGGCTCCAAGCAATTATGAGAAGGTTCAAATTTCAAAAGCATTCCCAAAATCAAAGCTCCATAAATTTGGAGTGTGTGGGAGGGGGAAAATGGGACAATGGGCCTCATTTGCATTGAAAAGAGCCCACCCATCATAGGGATGGGGGATAGGGTTGTTTTCCAATGCAAATAAAGCTCTTTGCTTGTAATTTACCCTTTGTAAATGACACATTTTTCCAAATCTGAGTTTGGGAAAATGTGACATTTAGAAGGACAGTTGGGCTCACCTAATCCATGATTAGGTGGCTTACTCCCTCCTAACCAAGACACAACATCATATACCACAAAATATCCCCAAGGGCCACCAAAGATAGCATAAAACACTAAGTTAGCATTAACCAAAAGGAGGATAAGGGTCTACACTTATAATAATACAACATGAGCCTACATCACAAAGGTAAGAGGTAAGAGGTGAGCCAACCATCACATAATAAACCACATACAATATATGAACAATACACAACAAAAAAAGTGTGACATAAATCGATAGAGAAGGAATGGTTTGGCCTCACGGGCCTTTTGTGCTAATTGGGATGCATTTCTTGAACCCCACGTTCTCCCATGATCGAATACCTGTCACTTGCACACTCAAGGAAAACCTCATATCTTCCCAATATGATAACAAAATATGATACAATAATGTGCATCGAAATCAACATCCATATAAGTCACGCTAATCTATAAGTATATCGAAAACATGAATGTATATCGAATGAAACAATATAATCCTCATAATACATTAAATATGGATCAAATATCAATACCAAAACATGTTAATACTAACACATGATATCATCATCACAACATAATATCTGTAAACACGAGTAGCATCGTGTGACCCGTAGTCAACATGTGATCAAGTGTTAGCATCCTAATGCTAGCAATATGATATCCTGGAAAGTGTCATATCATAACAATGTATCAAAGTAGTAAACAAAACCTGTCAAGAAATAATGTCATGTGATAATGTCCCATCAAAATAACAAAACAAGTAATAATGTTGTGTCATCACAATAGTATATATACAAACACACACACACACACACACATGCAAATATATATAGTCTTGTTGACTTCAAATTTGTGCACTAATAGGTCCCTAATTAAAACTTGATAACAACACACACACACACACACACACAAACTAACTAGAGGTATTTTAAGAACAATCTTCTAGCATAAGAGGCACCTAATCTGGTTCTAATGTTTACTTCTATTCATAAACACATTTTTATTTTTTTAAAGGAACACATTAGATCACACACACCACTTGCAAGTTTGTACCAAAGGATGGCCTAAGAAAATTACATGTAGTTACATATAACACTCATAATAATTGGGATAACTACATTCGATTGATCCCCCTTCATGGAAATGGTAGATAGTGTAACAATCACTTTTTTAGGGTAGTGTTGAGGTCAGTTTAGCCCAATAGTTCCACAAGATAGTTCATGATGTTTTTTTCATTTCAAGTACATTTATAGGGTTGAAAAAGAGGACACATTACATTAGTTTCACACATCATTCCAAACATCTAAAGTGATATTCGCTAAGATAGATCAATCCAAGTAGACATTTAAATTTCACCAAGTTTTGAGTGACAAGGATACTACCATTTTCCTTGACCATTTCCATCCACCGATAATGTTTTTTTCCACTAGTAGTGTCTAAGTGGATTTGTGTAGTATGTCATTTTTGAGAGTTTTTAATCATCAAGTTCCAAGTATTTTATGATCATGTAGCAATTTATCGGATTTAAAGACAATATAGTGTTAGCTAAGTATATTATCCCTTTGAATGTATTATTTTTTCCATTTATTCAAGAATTTCCATTTACCCTAATCATATTTTGATTATTGTGTTTTACTTCCTTTATTCATGCAATCTAGATTAGGTCAACTAGTTTATCCATTTTCTATATCTTTGGTGTAAAATAAGAAAAACATTGTATTGAACCCTACTATTTTTTTTTATTAAAGGTGAAAAAAGGGTTGAGGGGACCCTACCCCGAACACATATTTACATAAGAGAAATGAAGGGTCAAGGGGATAGCCATTGAAACCCTCTCAAAGCAACATGAACATACCAAGAGCCACCAAAAGAGAAACATAACCAAAAGGCACAAAACAAAATAACTAACAACAAAGTACCAAGGAACTAACAACAACCAGAAACACCAATAGAAGAAGCCTCCATCATTCATTGATCAAATCACCCACCGTCTGCATACATCCATTCCACTCTTTAACCAAGCTAGCTATAGTGGATTTCCAGTATTTATAGTTGGGTTATGCAATCTCCACCTTAGGGCCAGACCCCTCTTTTTCCTTGTTTTTCACTATTTCCATTGATTGGATCATCTCTACAAGGAGCTTGAGATGGTGTATAGTAATTTTGATGTTTAGGATGTGTACATCTCTAATCTGAAGGATAATACCCTTCATCTTCAACATGTCATTCTCCATAGAGATACACCTTTCATTGGCATTTTTCAGTTGTTCATTCAACACAATAGAGGAGAGATTCTCCACTTTCTCCTATAACTCCCTCAAGTCAATTGTCACCATACTTATCTTGTGTCTATTGATATCAGTATCAAGCCTATAATTCTCGAACTCCCTCATGAAAACATTGGACTTAACCGCATTATCCTAGGCATTAAACAAATTCTCATTGGGATTTTTGAGCGCATGTAAACTTTCAATGGCATCCTCAATATTTTTAGATATTTTATCCTCGAAGACTCATGGTTAAGCTTGAAATTCTTCTCCTCACTACTGTCATCGTGGATGGCCACCTTTTCCTAATTACCCCTATCTTTGCTTGACCGAAATATTTAGCCCACTACTCTTCGAGTCTAAGCTAACCTCCGATTATCACAGGTATATAGGATCCTTTCTCCCGATGTTATTTTTTAACACTGACCTTAGCCAAGTGAGATATGGTTCTTTTTGCCATAGACTTCCCCACTTCCACCCTATTTGCATCGCCTCCATGGCTTCCAAAATCATAGGCTTCTCTCCAAAACTAGTAGAAGTCCATTTGGTCAAGGCCCCAATTCTTTCATTTTTCCCAATAAGGGGCATTCCCAGCTTTATCATGGCTTTGATTAGGCCTTGATGTAGTGGTAGGGAGAAAGTACCCTTCTTGACCGAGAGAAAAATTCACAAGAGAAAGGAACAAAAAATTTGGGAAGTTATAGGGTCTGTCATTTTGAATGTGATTTAACATTGGAAAATGATACCCATAAATAACTTTATAACTCCTTCAAGTGTAATATAAGCCATAAGAAGCTGAGAAATTTCATTGTAAGGATGGGGAAGATCCTCTCTTACATAACCATTGTGAAGAATTTTAGGGGACCCTTACCAAGCATGAAGCAATCTATCTCTTGGTTGTAATCCAATTTTGGTTTAAAAGAAAATTTTCCCTCTTGAGACAGACCCGAGATTTTGGCAATGAACTTTGGAGAGATAGTGAAGGAAAAATTGCAAACCCAAACATGGCCATCCTTCCAGTCTTCACGATGGATTCACTCAGAGACTCATCGAAACCATAAAAAATGTTGAAATTTTTATCATGCCATCCTCGTCGAATAGATCCTCATCCTCTTTGGACATATCTGGGACCTTATTAGGTTCAGTCCTCACAAGTTCGCCACCCATGGTGCTAGCGTAATTCTTATTCCTATAGAGCGATCTGTGCTTGTTGTGTCTCCCTTTAACACACTTGGAGGTATGATTCAAAATAACCAAGAGAACCACCTAGACTTTGACATGATAGGATATAAAGGTTTGCACAAGTGTAAGATTTAGAGAATCCAAGTGCATCACCCAGAGGGCTTTATTACTGATTACCATCCTCATTGGAAGAATTACTGATTAGCGGCTCTTCCCAATCCAAGATATCAATGAAATTTGCATCCACATAGGATAGATCCTCAACCACCTTAAAAGCCTTAGCTTCCACCCCCTTATTAGCTAAAACATCAGCCAATTTGTTTCCTTCCCAAAAACATGAGAGAAAGATATATCAACAAAGGAGACAAGTTTATTTTTAGCATTTTTGATGAAATATTCAATAGAGATAGAGATAGAAAATTTAACCTCTCTCATGCATGAAATAATATTCAAGGAGTCTCCTTCCACGAGAAGGTTTGTGAACCCTTTCTCTTCAGTGATCTTCACCCCTAGTACATCGTTGCTGCCTCCGTAACATGGTTCGATTGAATTCCCAGACAAAAGAAATAAGCAAGGAGAAAACTACCCTTGTGATCCTGAAAGACTCCTCCTCCACCTGCCTTTCCTGGATTCCCTTTAGATGCCCCATCGAAGTTGAGTTTGATAACTCCTTCCCGAGGTGGCTTCCACTTAACCCCATCTCTAGGATTGCTTTTCCTAGGAATTAGAGCAAAGGTTAAGTTCCATTTCTTGATGATAAACTATTCATAGTCCATGAATTCCACTTCCTTATTCTTGAGGATAGAAAAATTATTTCTAACATCCTATAAACACTTGTTTATAATCAATCTTCTAGGGAGTTTCTTGTTATTAAAAATCCTCTGATTTCTCTCTTTCCATATTTCCCACCAGGAATAACCAAGGGTCATAATCCAAAGGTTTAATTTTCATCACCAACTATTAATTCATCACCAACATAAGGTTTCATTTTCTTGGGGTTTTTCCTATTAGGGATTACCATTTTTATATGGTTTGTATGACTTCTATGACATTATGGTTTGGTGTTGTGATATTATGATTTCTCATTTTCATGTTTTAATTTTCCACCCCTTATGTACATGCTCCAAACCTTAGTTTACAAACAATGGCCCATCCTTTAGACAAAATATTTATGCACATGTTATGCTAGATGATTAAACCAATATTTGTATGACTATGCAAATGATTATGTGAATGATGATAATATATATTGTTATGTTAGTGGTATATATTTATACAATGACAATGAAGATGAACTATTTCAAACCAATGTTGTAGAAAATATGCATAGAAATAATTCTTATTCTACTTCCTCTTTGAATTCTCTTATTGTTGATGATGTAAACCATATACAAAGTGATAAAATATTTGTAACTAATACATTTCTGGATATTATTAAAAAAATGAGTGAACATGATAAGTGTCTATTGAAAACAATAAAATATTGGATAGATAGGGAATACATAACATCTTATGGTACAATGATGTTTCTATCTCATGTTGATATGCCTTATAATGATATTTGTTTTCTCCATGTTGATATGCCTTGCAATGATGTTTCCAAGACTTTTGTTGATACACATTTCAATGGTGTTCCCTGTGCCTCATATAAATGCACATTACAATGATACTTCTAGGTCATGTACTAATATTCATGTTTCTACTCATGGCCACACATTTACGCTTATGTATGAAATACGTGGTGCTATGAGGCCTCTAAATAATCCCCTTCAATCTATTACCATTCCTCTAATAATATAGTATCCTTGATTCATATGATAGGTGAATTTCGAAAAGTAAGTTGATGCTTTTATCTTTAGAACCCATTACATCTAATGCTTGGGTAGAAATAATGTCATATAAGGAAAACATATTGTTGGAAGGATCATTAACTCTCCTTATCCATAGGGATGTATAATTCCTAAAATTCACTTTTTTGACAAGCACAGAAATCCCCATTTACATATTACATGTTTTTTCTTCTTCTCTTGGAAATTAGGAACATGATGAAAAGTTATGACTAAATTTTTTTAGGAGCCTAGTGGGGTGTGATCTAGATTGGTTTTATTTCTTATTTAGTGGGTTCATTTAATATTTTATTCAATTAGAAGAGGATATCCTATATCAATAAAAAATCAACAAGGGTCCTAATATTATATTTAAATATATACAAACCATTTAACAAGGTTTAAATTAACAAATATGCGACACTATTATTAGGTTTAAGGATAAAATACATCGATTGGTATATCAAACTATGAACATGGGGATGAAACTCATATTTAGAAAGAGATTTTTAACCCTACTCAAGGAAAGGAAAATAATAATGCCTACAAATCCTTTAATTATCTTTTCTATGACATGATTGATTATGAAAGTGATCTTTTATGTTTAATTACTTTTTCTTGTGAGACTAATACTTCACGTGGATCTACAAATTCAATTCTCTAAGGTAACTCTCCATCTAGGAAAAAAGCTACATATAGGGAAAGTTATAAGCTCATCATTTCCAAAATCCCTACCCATTCTATATTTAGTATTTCTATAAAATTTAGAGGATTAAAATATAAACCAAGGGTTATATTACACATACTACTCAAAATAAATTTTGTATATTAACATTAGATTGGCATTTCCCCATATATCATTTGACACACGAGGGAAAGATTGTTTTGTAAATACCATAAAATGAATGGATGCAATGAAAAAAAAGTATTTTTTTTTGCAATATAAAATTGAGGATCTCATTGATAGTGGCGTAATTATATTTTAAAAACGTAATTTCTAGATATGTGATGTGAAACCTCCTTCATTTATTTCCCAATCTAAGCTAACAAGTATAATCTAGGAAGTTCTTAAGGCACAAACATCAAAAGATCAACCTAAAGATGAACCAATGAAACTTTTCTCTTGCATATAAGGTAAACATAGATAATGAATCATGGTTGATGTTGAAACACATTATAGATATACACACTTTACATCCTTTAGAAAATGGGACATGAAAAAGACGGGTTATGTAACACCTAGAATTTGGTCCTTAGGAACTTAGAAATTCTCATTTCAAACTTATCTCAACATCATATCATATATAAATTTATTGGATAAATATAAAGGCATCCTACTCAATCCCCACACTCTGAGTTCATTAAGTCATGTATTTTTCTTCATATTAACACATTTGGAAACAATACACCTTATACAAAATACATAATTATACTATCAACTATTCACCTCATGTATGTAATAAGGTTCCATACTAAACCTAAAATAGTTCACCATTTTAAGAGAGGTTCAACCAATATTTATTTGAGGCCAAAAAAATTTCTTGTTGTACTTGTAGCAGTCATATTTTTAAAATAACAAGTTCCCTTAGTCATCTTAGGGTCACTTGAGTTGGAATTAATTTGCACATGTCACCTATATCAATGCATACACCCTAACCTATTTAGGGCATATGGGGATCTCATATCTATAAAAACTAAAAGAAGAATTTGAATCCTAATCATTGAAGTATCATTTCCTTAGAGCACATTATAGATAGCTGAAAAATGTAACTACACTATCCTTTTCTTTTCCTACATCACTCTCATGCACTAAGATTGAAGTCAAAGTATCATTGCAAGTGTTGAAGGACTTATTAGGTATTTTCCATTTACATTGTTTATGCACATTATCACACACCTATTGAGAGGGATATTTACATGATCATGAAGCCCTTTTGAGCTAGTGTTATGCAGGAAACACTCAACCATTACTAGGATGTGATGATGTTAGTATAGCTAATTCAAACTAACCCCTTTTAGGTTGATGAGGAAAGTGAGGGTTTCAACATAAGAAGAAGCTATTTACAGGTCCAAAAGTGTGATCATGCAATTTAATATCCATATCTCATATACATAGTCAAAATTTCATCTAGTGCTAGAATTTAGTTACAGATCATAGTTACAAAGGATATTATCTACTTCCCTAAGATGAATTTTTCAGAGAACTCGTCTCAAGTGGGAAAACACATTAGACACTCATTTATAGGATTAAATTTTTCTAGACATCTTTGTGATACTTTACATGTCTTATTTACTTAGTTTTTAGCACTCTCGGATGTTTAGATCTTACAAAATAGTGAATTACATATAAATACTAACCCTAATTGCTTGTAATATACTTTCAAAATTTGTGTTTATCAAATATTATCCTATGGAATGATTTTAGGACCATGTATTCATATTTTGTATTCAGAATTATAATACACATTTGGTTGAGACATCTTAATTAAATCAGCCTAATTTTGATATTACATTTTGGTATATATAATTTATTTTATCGACCTATGAATTAGTTCCTCACCTTGAGGGTTTTAGATTTCAAAATCTAATTTTCAACACCATAGATTTTCTTTGGGTTTTTATAAAAACCCTAGTCTTCTTGTGTGCATTTAAGATCATTGCAAGGTCAATATTAACACATCATATTCCATATAACTTTATATCCATTCTTTTCATGCAAATGAATAAATAATAAAGGAATTAGAACACTACATAATGGATAATCCCACTCAAATAACTGAATTATTATTTGCTACTAAAAATATAAGGAACTCCTTTATATAGTCAGGACAAGGAAAAATAAATTTTAACCTTAAAGCAATACAAATACACCTTCCAAAGGCTATCCTCCCCATTAGGGATATTACTCATATATTTACCCATTTTTTACCTACAATAGTGTTATAAATATGGAGCCACCACACATTGTCCACCTAAGCAATATGCATATTACTACACATTATTTGGAATTTTCATACCTATAACTATACATATGGCCCAAATACTATTCCTAATGTATATACCTAACAACTCCAAGACATGCAATCAAAAATAGGTCTTCCTATACAAGGTAGATTAAAATTCATAAGTTCCATTAGGTTAATTAATAATCATTTAGCCCCTAATATCCTTAGTTATCCATTACCACTTGAGTTTTATCCACCCAAGTTTTCATTATATTATTGAAAGGTTAATCTAAAACACCACCCTCATGCCTTCATGACCTCTTGTATTGATTATGTAGGTAACTATATTTTTCTAGATAAGATTTTTATTTGTACTCTCAAAGAATATGTGCTATATTGGCTCTATACACTTCTAGTTGAGTGCATTCATTTCAATATTTAGGTGAAAAATTACATTCTCATTTTCAATTGACATCAATCAAAATTTCTTATCTTCCTAAGTGAGTCAAGAAATAATCTAATGAGAGGGTCAGAGATGACGTATTACATTGTAAGACTATGTTTTCTTTAGTGCCTAAACAAATTGATGAGGATGATTTAATCGAGGTATTCGTTGATATCATTAGCCCAAAAATATTGGAAATATCCATGTTTTATTACAATGTATTCGTTGATAGCATTAGCCTAAAACTATTGGAAATAACCATGTTTTATTACTTCACATGATTTTAAGACATGGAAAACAAGAAAGATCTATGAAACCAAGCTCCACGCAATCATGTTAAATTTTTGAAATAAAATATAATTATAGTGGAAATAAATTCTAATAAGTGTTAGTGTGAGTTATCCTATGTGTCCTTGTTATATGATGAAGGGGAGGGTCATCTCACATGGGTTAGGTTTAGGGTTTGCTATTGAGTCATGCACTAGGGTTACTCAACACCCTATATGTACTCTCCTTCTATTCATTTATGAGCATGCCAAGACACTCCACTGTCTTTCCTCTATGTGCAAGATTTGTTTCTATTGAGCAAGTTCTTCCATTATTGATCGATTCTTCCTTGCGATTACACTGGAGCTATTACAATTCCGTTGGAGTGCAACTACTTTTGGTGCATCATTTCCAATTCGATTCTCACAAACTCTTTCATGGTATCAAAGCTACATGACTTGCCATCACACCAAAAGCTTGAATTGATGGTGGAGAGGGATCTCATTGTGTTAATCAATTGCTATGCCAATACCCTCCCGCACGATGGAGCTAGGTATACACCCAATCAGGCCCAACAAAATTAGGAGGAAGTGACACCAGGAATTTCCCGGGAGGTCACCCATCCTAGCACTACTCTGGGGCTAGTGCGCTTAACTTCCTGGTATCAGAGCTACATGACTTACCATCACACCAAAATCTCGAATTGATGGTGGAGAGGGATCTCATCATGTTAATCAGTTGTTATGCCAATACCCTCCCGCACGATGGAGCCGAGTATACACCCAATCAGGCCTAACAACATTAGGAGGTAGTGACACCGGGAATTTCCGGGAGGTCACCCATCCCAACACTACTCTAGGGTTGGCACACTTAAATGCCGGTATCAGAGTTGCAGACTTGCCGTCACACCAAAAGCTTGAACTAATGGTGGAGAGGGATCTCATCATGTTAAACAGCTGCTACGCCAACACCCTCCCACACGATGGAGCCGGGTATACACCCAATCAGGCCCAACAACATTAGGAGGAAGTGACACCGAGAATTTCCCGAGAGGTCACCCATCCCAGAACTACTCTGGGGGTGGCACGCTTAACTACCTGGTATCAGAGCTACATGACTTGCCATCACACCAAAAGCTCGAACTGATGGTGGAGAGGGATCTCATCGTGTTAATCAGTTGCTACACCAATATTTTTTTTTTTTTAAAGAGGAAGATTGTTCTCGAATAAGTGTTCATGAATCCATAAAACAAAGTGCTCTGAAGGCCGAGTCTTCTGCTGCAAAAGGTTCTAAAAATGATAAGAAGAAAGGAAAGGCCCTTGTAGCTAGAGTTTCTCCTTCATCGACGTGGATTATAGATTCCGGTGTCTCGCACCACATGGGTTCTTTTCATGTTGAGTTTTCCAACATCGAACCTTGTGGAATGTCCCAAATCACGATGGGTAATGACACGACAGTTAAGTGTCGTTTTTGGTAGTGGATCTGTAAAGATGGATGGGGAACATTTAACCAAGTGTTGAGTGTTCCTGATCTCTCTATCAATCTCCTATCGGTTTACTAAATTACTCACCTTGGTGAAGGAATGCGAGTGGAATTTGGTCCTAACTCGGTGATTATTCATGAGCTTAATAATGACACTACAAAGTGGTTGAGGGAAAGGCTGATCACCATTCATAGTTATATACCTTTTCCCACTTTACTTCTAATTCTATGCCCACTGCCTTGCTCACTCATGCAAATGAGGTTAGTAAGCTATGACATGAGCATTTCGGACATCTAAATTATTGCTACCTTGAACAATTGAGCCAAAACGAAATGGTCAACGGGTTGCCCTGCGTCAAGTTTTCTAAGGGTCTTTGTGAGGGTTGTACCCTTGGAAAGCATCCTGAAAAGAACTTTGACAAAGAAAAATCCTAGAGAGCCACTCGTCCTTTGGATCTTGTTCATAGCGATGTTTCTAGTCCATTTCCTTCTCCTTTGTTTACTAGAGCTCTTTATGTGCCAACCTTCATTGATGACTATTCGTGATATACTTGAGTATATTTTCTTAAGCTTGAGTCTGAAGTCTTTGAACATTTTCAAGAATTTAAGGCTCTTGCTGAGAAACATGCAGAACGGTCTATCAAGGTTCTTCAAACTGACAATGGAGGTGAATATGTAAACAATAGGTTCATGGATTTCTATACTTCTGAAGGGATATCTTTGTAGCATACAGTTTCTTATATCCCTTCACAGAGAGAAAGAACCATACTCTTAAGGAGATGGCCACTTGTATGATTCACTCGAAGTCTCTTCCTCCACAGTATTGGGTCGAAGTAGTGAATTGTGCAAATTACATTCAGAATCGTGTTCCACACAAGGTAGTAAGAGGGATGACACCCTTTAAAGCCTAGTTTGGATGCAAGCCTGATGTTGAGTACTTTCGAGTCTTCGGATCCAAGACTATGGTTTGGATTCCTAAGAAGAAACGCAAGGCCTTGGAACCACAATCAAAACATTGTATATTTATAGGGTATCCTGATGGCGTGAAGGGATATCGTTTGATGAATCCTACTTCTCATGAGCTGTATAGTAAGAGTAGTGTTAAGTTAGATGAGTCTTCTTTGACTTCTACTTCTCCACCTATTGAGGTTCTTCAACTTGCTGATTCGGATTCTGACTCATTAGATGATGATACTGTTGAGCGTGCTCCTCTTCATGATCCTCTCAACCATCAGACCTCTGAGTCTTCTAATTCGATAGTAGTGATGATGAGGACTATGTCCCTTCTCACTCAAGTGAAGAATTTTCGACTCTGAGCTTGATCCTCCTGGTCCTTTTTGGGCTAGGAAAAATTTGCAAAGTGTTGGAGATTTAGTTGGAGATACTTCGGATATGAGACGTACTCGCTCAGATTTCATTGGACCCCACTCTTTCTTTGCCTCTACTTCTGATCCACAGTCTTTCCGGGAGGCTTCTGGTATTCCTGAGTGGGATTCTACAATGGATGAGGAGTATTCCTCTCTCATGAAGAACGATACTTGGGATCTCACCCCTCTTCCAAAAGGAAGAAAAATCGTTCGGTGTAAGTGGGTGTTTTAAACAAAGTTTGGAGTATATGGAGACTTCAAAAAGTTTAAAGAATGATTAGTAGATAAGGGTTTCTCCCAGATAGCTGAGGTTTATTATCTGAAACCTTTCTCTCTGGTTGAAAAGATGACTTCTATTTGACTGACCCTAGCCATTGCCAAAGCAAACAGATGGAAAATCCATCAAATAGATGTTAAGAGTGCCTTCTTTCATGGTGACCTAGAGGAAGAGATCTATATGGAACAACCTCCGGGTTATGTCCAAGATCCCGATTAAATAAGTCTCTTTATGGCCTTAAACAAGCCCCTCGGGCTTGGTATGCCAAGATGGACTCCTTTTTACTTACATCAGGGTTTACTAGGTGTCACTTTGATCCAAATGTTTATATTCTACAGAATGATGACTCCATACTCATTCTTGTTCTCTATGTTGATGAATTTTTGATCACAGGCAGCTCTTCCTCTATTATTGATTCTGTGAAGATCACCTTGGCCAACAGGTTTTCCATGATTGACTTAGGTCTACTTCATTACTTCTTTGGGATCCAGATTTCACAATCTGACTTGGGAATTTTGATTTCACAACCTAAGTATGCTCTTGATTTTCTAGCTCATTTTTAGATGTCCGATTGCAAGTCTTCTCCTACTCCTTTTCTCTTTGGGCTTAAGTTGGTTTTAGATTGCTCTACTCCCTTGGTTAATGGTACTCTTTATCGACGATTAGTGGGGAGCTTGATTTACTTGACTCACACTCGGACCGGATTTATCATATGCTATTGGGATCATGTCCAAATTCATGCAGAGCCACATGAGCTACATTGAAAAGCAACTAAATTGATTCTTCATTATGTTTGTGGCACTTATACCGATGACATTCATTATCATGGAGGGGTAGATATCGACTTAATTACGTTCTGATTTTGATTGGGTTGGTGACTTAGATCATCGTAAATCTACTGCTATAATTTCTCTCTTGGTTTGGGTTCTATTAGGTGGTCTAGCAAGAAGCAAAATGTAATTTTGATATCATCTATAGAGGAAAAATACGAGGAGCAAAGCTTAACACCGCCACAAAATCTATTTAGCTACAGGGTATTCTAACAGAGTTTGGCATCCACTTTCGGTGGCCTACCATTATCTACTATGATAACACGAGCACTATCTCCATTTGTAGAAATCTAGTTCAACATCAATGGATGAAGCACATTGAGATCCATATGCACTTCATACAAGAGCTTATTCATGATGGCATCATTGACATTCAATAAATTCAGACAACTGATTAGATTGTAGATTTATTTACCAAGCCCTTCACTGAGATGAAGTTTCTTCACTTACGGTCTCTTCTTGGGGTGAGGTCTTCTGTAGTTGCTCATCTTCTTCAGGCTATGTATTCTTTATTTTTATTCTTCTAGGAAGATTTTTTTTATATATGGGCACCTTATCAGCCCTTTAGTTTCAGGCCCCATTGACACATCTTTCTTAGTTGTTTAGGTGTGTCTTCTCCTTCAGTATGACTCGTCATAGCCGCTACCCCAACTTCGATGAAGAGGGGGTGTTGGTTTGAGTTATCCTATGTGTCCTCCTCATATAATGAAGGGGAGGGTCATCTCACATGGGTTAGGTTTAGGGTTTACTATTGATTCATGCACTAGGATTACTTAGCACCCTATATGTACTCTCCTTCTATTCATTTATGAGCATGCCAAGACACTCCACTGTCTTTCCTCTATGTGCAAGCTTTGTTTCTGTTGAGCAAGTTCTTCCATTATTGATTGATTCTTCCTTGTGATTACGCTGGAGCTATCATGATTCCGTTGGAGTGCAACTACTTCATGGTGCATCATTTCCAATTCAATTCTCACAAACTCTTTCAATAAGATCCATTATATAAAGGAAAACTGAATAATAATAAGAATGATGAAACAATCAATATAACATAATACTAACCCACACCAATATTTAAAACATGGTCCAAAAAAGAAATAGACCTATTTAATATAACATCTTCATATGATTCCATGAAAAATCTTTGAGTGTAATTTGATTCAATTCCCTCCACCCACTACCTTTAATACTACCAGACCACAAGATGTAAGGTTCAATATTATAATTTATAGTGATTTCCATCAATTTCTATAACATTTTCATGATTATATGCTTCACATTACATCATAAGATACAAGAGCTAATTGACAACACCTTTTATATGAAAATAACCCAACCTAATGCTAGATTGAAAGTATTCACTAATCCATTACCACATCATGTGAATAATTACAAGGTCGATGAGATACAAATGGTTTAACACAAAGTGTCTTATCTATTAACCTATATGAATAATATCTATCCTATTAACAACATAATTAATGCAACTAGTTTTTAATAAGGTGTACACCATCGATAACCTTTTATGATTTAGAGATTCCTCTTGATGATGAAGAAGCATCTAGAATTTTTTTCCATGCACATGTTGATTCACATTTGATTCAAAGTATCATGATGGAAAATTGATCTAGCTGAAACCTTTACACTATGGAACTCCTTAAATCCCTTAGTTATACACACAATACCTTATAAGTAACACAAAGTTAGTTTAGGGATTTAATGGCCAATGGTAAATCCCACTTTTCTATATATAGTATTACCTCTAAATATTGGACCCAAGAGGATGAAACTTGGTTTCTTATATTCCCTTTTAAAAACATAGTCAATATGCTAATTGTATTCCCTTTGATTTTTGAGATTCACACTATTCCTTATAGCTTACATAGATGCTCAAAGTATGTACAAAACAACATGGTGGTCACCATTCCTAGTATCCCATATGAGTATCCTATTTGGCATATCCTAGTACCCACATTAGTTCCAACCCAACAAAAAGTGTACCTATTGCGGCTAGAAATTACACCCTATATTTGATCATGGAAGATCAAGAATTTTATGCCAACATAGGACTATCTCCAAGTGTGGGAATTAAAACTCGAGATAGACCTCTAGAGAAGGTTGGATTCCTCTTTTCCATGGGTTAGGAGAATCTACGGAATACAATCTAACCTAATCTAATTATTTCAAGGAGACAAAGTTAGAAAGAGGAGAAACTAAAAAAGGGGAGGTGATGAATCAAAATGAAATGTGGAACTTCTCTAGTTCTAAGAGACATAAATGCAAGTTTGTAAGTGAAGGTCATGAAGGATGCACACAACTCTAACACAAGCAACTGAAAAGAGTGCAAAATACACAAGAGGGAAAAGATATTCATGCTAAAGTAAAATATTTGAAGGAAAGAAAGAAGCCAAACTGTATTATTTGATGCTTAACATTTTACACATAAGGTCGAGGAAAAATAATCCTCCACTCACAAGTTGCGAAGTAAAAAATCAAGAAGTTTGAGTTCACATGTGTGAAACTGCAAAATATGAGAAGGAAGAAAAAGAAGAAGACCCTATAATGTGCGTGAGAAGTTACACTTATACTAGTCATGGAAGAAGAGGGTGAAAGAGAAGAGGGAACCATGATGAAATATTTATCCCTGAAATATTGTTGAACAAGCATGGATTCCATGGTTTCTTGTAATGTTGAATTGTAGTATAGGCGTGGGCATCATTTGAAAAGAGCTAACTACCACATAATGATGCATTGATTCAATCACACGCTATCGAGCTACAATGGACGACACCATACTTCATTAAATTCTAGTTGTTGAGGTGGTTGGTTATCTAGTATAGAAAGAAGAGTGGATTTTGCACGTGTCTTGCAGATTTTCTATGATCCATAGTTTCTTGTGACCTTCTCGCATCTCTTGGGTGATGAGAAGAGATATTTCTAGCCTCTGTAATGCATTGGAATACCTACTGAGACTACTCTTCCCTTGTTTATAATATCGCACCACTATTACATTTTGTGGGTTTATAATGGATTTTGAGTGCTTCGTGGTTTCTACCGTCATTTTTAAATTTGACATGTATTTTCTAATGTTAGAAACCCATGAGACACCAATTTCTTTCTTATCCACGGAACTCCTCATTTGAACCACTCTGGACTTTCAACCTTGCATACTTGGTCCCTCCGCACATCGATTTTCGTAAGTTACTGAGAGGATTTTCATCCCCGAATTATTCCACCTATTCCACGGGCTTAAAAATATGTAGAACAATGCATTTGGAAAACCCATGGAACATTGGTCTGCAGTGTTTTATGGTTTTCATACTTAGCTGATCTTCAATTGACCCACTTCCTCATGGACATGCTTTGACTTTATCAATGCTCGTGGAACACAAGATTTGGATTTCACATATTTTAACATTTATCTATGCCTAAGTATTGAGTTCTCATTCCTTCATTCCATGGGTTGAAATAACCCGCAGAACACTACATATTCAAAATTTGTAGAAGATTGATATAGTGTCCCACGATTTTTCTTGAGAAAAATTTGTTTAAGTCCCAACTTAGATGAGTTATTCAAAATTGCATGGGGATAAATTTTGGACAACATTTAGGTGACCTCCAGGGGACATATTCCTATTAGATGATAAATATCAGTATCTTTGAAGTATCTATTGGGAATGGAGTCAATCATAACCTTTGAGAAAATTTATCTCATACATTAAACTCTATCTCATGAATCCATGTGAACTTAAAATTGATTGAAGTTGATCTTGTGGAGTGAAGCAATATACAATGAAATATGCTCTATCTGAATTTTACAATGAAACCTACTCTAAAATGACATGTGTATGACTGCAAAGGATCTCTAAAACCTATGTACAAAAGGGAAAACCATACATGCCTCAATTAAAGCATACAAAGAGTGCATACACACTTATTACAAACAAAGATGATCACCACAAGGATTGAGGAAAAAAACATAATCAATGATCAACACACAACAAAAAGAGGGAAATCCCAACAAAACAGAAAAGAAACAAAACAATAACTATGTACAAGATGCAATGAAACCACTTAATGGGAATGTTTAAGATACATCCCATTGACTGGGATCTATAATGCTTCTCCATCAAGGTTGGAAAACTCAAACAAGTAAAATTATTTTTGCAGGTGGTGATGATGTATGAAATGCTCCAAAGTGCATCAAACTTAGAGTACCACCATGGTTTGGCTCTTTTTGCATTCCATTTGAGGACTAGATCACCTACCTTGAAATCCTACTGATTTTTTTCTTGTCAAACCCATATTTGGTTGACCTTTGATGTTTTTCTAATTTGATCATGGAATATTTCATTAGTTATTCAATTTCAAATAACTCCTCCATTCAGATTGTTATTTGGTATTCATCTTCAAACTCTAACTATTGGGACAACTCCAATGAAGGTAATTTCAGAGATAAAGGAAGCCTGACCTCTCTACCATATACAAATTTGAAAGGAGAATGGCCAATTACTTTCTTTGATGTAATTTTATCAGCCCAAAGATCATTTTTTTAATTTAGTATGCCATTACCTTTGATTGAATTCCATAGTCCTTTTCATGATTCTAATCAGGTTCTTGTTAGTGGATTCTGCTAAGCCATTACCTTTTGTGTAATAGTTAGAGGAAGTCTTTAAATATACACCATGACTGAGATCCCAATAAGAGATTCTAAAGGCTAGGAAGGCTTTAGCATTATCTGAAATGATGGTTCTGAGAACCCCAAACCTTGTTACAATGTCCTACAAGAAGTTAAGGATGACTAACTCAGTAGCTTCCTTGAGTGCCACAAATTCCATCCACTTGGTGAAATAATTTGTTGCTGTTAAGTCTCATTTATGACATGAAATTGATGGAGGATTGGTCATACCATTAAATTCAGGTCCCCATTGAGAAAAGGTTTCATCCACCTGATTAGGATAAAGAAGGATGACTGCCATCTTATTTTTACTAGTGAATAAAGCACATTCTTTACATTTTTTGACCCATTGATGTGCATTTGTAAATAGTGTCCACTAGAGAAACCAATGTGGAATATTGCTAAGACGTTGTTCACTGTTCACCCTTAATGCACCTTAACAAAACTTTGTCAAGGTTTTTTTGAAAAGAATCCCTCCAATCAATGCATAAGGAACTAGTTGCAACCTTAAGTGCCTTATTTTTACTTTGCTTGAACAAGAAGGGTAACATCCAATTGCTAAGAATATTTTTGTATCATTGATCCAAATTTTGTGGCTTATTAAATCACCATCAATCTATGTAAAACCTTCGTCATAAGGAAACTCATTGTTCCATGGTTCCTCTGTAGTATATGGGTTTCTAACTTTGCACAGATTTGGAACACTTTGCATATTTTCAATTTTAGGACCCCCCAAATCTTGCAGATCCTCTATGACTTGTCCATGTTCTTCTTACAAGAAGAAAGAGGATTCCTAACCATTCCCTACATCCATGACAAGCTTCTTAAAATTTCTTTTCCTCTTACCAATTTCATGGCATTGATGGTCAGATCAAATTCCATGATTTTAGTCACTCGCTTGATTCTCTTTTTACTGATTTCTTCCCCTATTATAAAATATCTCACACTAAGATGTGAGGCTAATACTTTGATGCAGATGATGAAGAACATGGGGCTTGAATTTATTGAGAGTATACAAAATGGTGAAAAATTTATTTTCCAGGTGAGAATACTTGAGCTCAAAATTCTTCAGCATTTGGTTGAAAAAGGCAACAAGTTAATTCAAGTTCTCATCATTATTTTATATCAAAACTATGGTGATGTTAATATCTGTGCCATAAATATATAGGATGAAATACTTTGAGAAATATAGGTTAATAAGTGTGGGAACTTGAGAAATTGTGGCCTTTATCTTGGAAAATCCTCCTCTTCCTTCGTAGTCCATTTAAAACATGTGTCCTTCCTTAGCATATAGGTGACAGGATTGACTAATCCTAAAAAGTTAGGAATTCATTTAATGACCAAATTGATTTTACCCAGGAAATACTGGAGGGAATTATTGTGGGTTGGAAAGGATAAAGAGAGAGGATGACAAATATTCTTTCAGGTTTGATGGAAATTCCATCCTTTGAAACAATGTGACCAAAAATTTTACCATGTGGAACTGTAAAAATGCATTTATTGGGGTTAAAAGATACTCTAAACTCTCTACACCTTTCAAATATTTTCTCCAAATGCTCTATGTGATGGTTTCCCTTCTCGGATAAGACTGTGGTATCATCTAAATATACAAGGATGAACTGATTGAGAAGATTTTAGAAGGATATTTTCATTTCTCTCTCAAAAGTGGCACCTGCATTTGACAAATGAAAGGGCATTTTTAATATGCATAAGTTCCCCATTTGGTTTTAAATGTGGTTTTGTGTTGATTCTCCTCCCTCACCTTAATATGGTTGTATCTTGAGTAGATATCAAGCATAGAAAATCTCTTATCTCCTTCCACTATTTGTAGAATTTGATCCATTGAAGGAAGCAAGTGTTGATCTTTCAATGAGTCTCTATTTAAGTCCCTAAAAGATATGTAGATCCTTATTTCTCTATTTTTATTCCACAAAAATACTAGATTCACCACCCAAGATGAGTATTTGATATGGAATATGATCCTTGATTGAATGAGTTTACATAACTCGCCTTCATGCGGGGTTCAATCTTAGAGTTAATAGGCCTTTTTTTTTTCCTCACTAGCGTGGCCACAGGATCAAGATCAATAACATGTCAAAAATGCTAGGGTCAAAACATCTAAGGTATTCATAGTTCCATAAAAACATATCATGAAAAATTTGACATAGGGAGATGAAGGCTTGTTAATTTTCCCTATCACACACCTTTTCAAGCAATAACTCTCCCTATGCTCTGCAATAATGAATATCTTGTAGTCCTCTCTTTTTGGAGGTATGCATACTTTTTGTATTTTGATCTCCTCTTTTGGAGTGAATATGTCTTCAAGGGTTACTATCCCCTTTGGTAGTTTGTTAGTCCGTGGTTGTATGATTTGATCACCAAATCTCTTTTGTAACTTGACTTGTAAGTCAGAGGAGAATTTGACCTCATTTGGATGAAGTGAACTATCTTTTTATCATTCTCAAATAATTTCTAACCAATTTCATTGTTAGGGGTGGATGGTATTACAATCATTTTGACGTGTTATTTTCCTTGGACAAGGTCTTGTACTGGGGAAAACTATGAGACGACAACCATCATTTGATCTGCTTCCTTGTTTTACTTCTATGAAACCACTTGAAGGTTGAAAAATTAAAAAATCTCCAAAAGCTCCCAAAATCATTGTTTATAAGCTTTGAGAACCTCATTCTTGGCAACACACCTCCCTATAACTTGATGGATTACTAACTTTGTGTCACCAAATATCTGCAATGCTTTTATTTTTCTCTTTTCCACAATGAGAAGACCATGGATCAATACTTCATACTCTGCCACATTTTTGAGCATGTGAAATGAAACGTATGCGTGAAAAATAATTTCTTGTCCATTTGGGAAATAAGAAAAATGCCCGCCCTAGCTCCATTTTTTCTCCTTGAACCATCAAAATACTTCTTCCATATACCAAGAGCATTATCTTCTTTCATAAGTGACATGGGTGTGGTGAATTCTTCTTCATAGATGTATTAATTAAAAAAACCTCCATGAATGGTGGTGTCATATGGGTCTAACTCATAATGTTCTTTAGCCCATGCATCCAACATAAAATCAAGTTGGGGATGATATATGGTAAGTGAACTATTTATGCAAATTCAGGGTCTTTGTTTACTTCTCCTTGGACCATGCAATTGGCATTGATAGGGCTAGGATCATGAAATTCAACATGATAAGCTAAAATAAGATCAAATTAGATTGTAAATCTAGTTCCATACCTTGTCCTTAGTAGCATACGTGACCAATGTGAAGAAAAAATATCTAGAGAGGTAGTGGGTGAACAAAGGTGATAAGTGAATCATTGAGATGTCTTGTGTTATAGTCAGACTTGGGAAAGCATGTATAGTTAACTCCAAATTTTTGATCACACCCAAGTCCTTCATTGTAGATCCATAAAATTGCAAGATATTATTGGAAGCTAGACTATATTCAACTCCCAAAAAATATTTAAGTTTATTAGCCATAACTAAGGTAATTGTACCAAATATATTATAAAACTATTTACAAGATATTTTCTTATGATCAAGGACATGTAAAAAGGAGGAGGTTTGAAAATTACACTTTAATCCTCCTCTTTGGGCTTACAAATTTTGACTGCAGGTCTTTTTTTGAGCATGGTGGGTTCAAGAGGTGGAAACTACTTCAATGATTCTTGTAAGATATCCCTTTGAGATGGGATAGACATGACATTCCACATTGTGACATTCAAAATTTTCCTTTAATTTTCTCAACAATGTTAAAGGGAATACCTGTAGATTTTCACAATGAGGGAGTGAAGGTTTCCTTTCTTTCTTACACCCGCAGAAGTTGTTTGGATGGAAGAATAATTTCATTCCATATATTTTCCTTAAATTGTGGATTTTTCCTATCTTGTAGAAATTATTTTTGCATGATTTATCGGGTTCTCCGTGGCTCTTCTACAAGACATGGATTTTTGCAAATCTGCACCCAAGTCTTGGTTGACAAGAGCTATTGTGTGGAGTTGGAGAAATAAGGGGTGGAGATATTACTTCCATTTTCCTCTTTTTTGATATTGTTTTATCCATGACATGGATTTGTGGCCTATTTGAACTACCCATAGTTTGGTTAACCGCACAAAAATTTTCAAGTCTAAAGAGCTTGATGTTAGGCTTTGGGAGGATTCTTGGATCTCTTCCACACCGACCCGGGGAAGAGATAATTTGATCTTGTTGATAGAATGGAGTTTGTACCATAAAAGCCTTATCTTTAATTCAATTCATTACAACCTCACAATCATATTGATTATGGGGTTGGTCAATGAGAAAACACCACTCAAAAACTTGGGCCATATTTTTTTGAATTATAACAATAAATTTACTAAAGGTATGTGATGAAAAAGGTAGTGGGTTTGGATTTGACACTATTTTTAGCGGGTAATTCTATCCAAATATCTAGTTTGGGTATTGGGAGCCTTATTACGGATAACCCTGGGAGGATTAGGATAATTGTTTGGGGCTTGAGCTTGTTGTTTCTTAAGGGAGACAATCTCATTTGTCAATTTTTTTAATTTGGACACTTAGGATTTCCATTTATTCTTGATTTATATAGGATCCAGATGTGGATGCGGGTAATGAGGTAGATGGATGAGGGATAGGAGAAACAATAGGTTAGGTAGTTTGTGGAAAATTAGGGAAAATGAGATTTGAAAATCTAGGGGCTAATATACCCGCTTGGATCAAATAGTTTTCAGCCCTAATGGCTATTGCATAAGCATCGGGTAGCTAGATAACACCCATAGTATGAATCATTACTACTATACTATAAATCATATCTCTAAGAAAATATAGGAATGTACCTTAATGATTTAGTCTTAGAAGGGAGAGAATTATTTAACATGAATTCTGGAATCGGAAGTTGAAATCTGACACAAGTTCACTCAGATACCTCTTGATGATGATTAAATTCCGAGAAGAGAAATATTGTCGCATTCTCATAAAATTACTTATAGAGGGTAGTCCCAAACTTGTCCCAATAATGTATTGAAGTGAATGGTAAAATTCTATACCATTGCAAATGCTTCCCTTTAGGGATGACTCGAAAGACGCACCATAACATTATCCTCCATGATCGCATGTAATTAAAATACACTCAAAATGTCTTAAATGTTCTCCATTGGTGTGGTAGAGTTATCAACTATGAACAAGGGGATAATTTTTAGGGAAGATAATGGTATATCATGTCGTGTAACTAGAAGTAATCAAGGAAAATTTTAAGGGTCCCCCCGAAACAAATCCTTAGAAAATATTTGGTGAGTCTAGGAAAATTATCTTTTGCACGAATGGTGAATATCAAGGAATTAAAACATCATTATTAAATACTACCAAATGATAGATTTTTTTATATGTTATCGATTCGCTAGAATATTTTAATGTTATTGGATGACAATATATTGTATCTTTGTCGATCGGTAGTATAAAAAATGCTACCGGATGTAAACCTTTTTATGCTATCAGCTGACAACATAGTACATTGTTGACTGATAGCATCGAAAACATACTATATGTTGTCAGCTGGTATCATACGCTATCGTTCGGTAGCATAAAAATGTTGTCGACCGGTAGCATAAAAATGTTGTCGGTGGTAGCATTTTTATGCTACTAGCCGACATCATACTATATGTTGTCAGTTGTTAGCATAAAAGTATGCTACCAACTAACTATATTCAAGTGAATTTTCAGAATTTTTATTTTGTAGGAATGGCTAATTGACCCCTAAAATTAACTTGTACCCATAATATTTTGGCAAATTGGTCCTAGATTATACCCTAAATATTTGCCAATTTCAAATTTTAAACACCGGAATATTCGTGAATTAATGAATATTTGCAACTAAAATTTTCCCTAGAAGTAATGGGCCACTAGTTTTGAAGATTACATATGGAGAGTTCCTTTTATATGCCATGAATATGATGGGTCTTAAAATTCTAATGGAGAAGGGGAAAATTCTACTAGGAGGAGGATTCAAAAACTTTTCTTGGAGGTGACGCATATCTCCATGAAATTCTTTATCTTCATTTTTTTTTCACACAGGGAGAGTTGTAGGTAGTTGAATGACTCACCTATGGATATAATTAGCCTCATTTGCACTCTTCTCATGAAATGGGGAGGAGTGGACTACTTGAAAATTAGATATTTAACATTTGGGAGTCACCAATTTGTGTTGAAGAAATGCCTTTGAAGGCTAGAAATACTAAGATACACACCAAAAATTAGTAACAATGATCTCGAATTTCATCACGATGTCTCCTATTGGGCATGCCAAAACTATTGGGGCTCAAAATTGCACCCTAAATTTTATCATATAAGATCAATAATTTTGGGCCAACATGGGATTGTCTCCAAGTGTGGGACTTGTGGCTCAAGACAGAACTCCATAGAAGGCCGAATTCCTCCGTTCGTGGGTTAGGAGAATCAAAAAAATACAATGTAACCTAAGCTAATGATTCCAAGGAGATAGAGTTAGAAAGAGGAGAAACTAAAAAAAAGTGGGAGGTGATGCACCAAAATGAAATGTGGAATTTCTCCAATTCTAAGAGACACAAATGCAAGTTTGTAAGTGAAGATCATGAAGGATGCACATAACTCTAGTACAAGTAACTAGAAAGAGTATGAAATACACAAGAGGGAATAGATATTCATGCCAAACAAAAAAAATTAAGGAAAAAAAGAATATACACTTGTATTAATTGATACTTAGCAGTTTATACACAAGGTCGAGGAAAGAGAATCCTCCATTCACAAGTTGTGGAGGTCGAAAGCATGAATTTAGAGTTCATAGGAATGAAACTACAAAATATACAAAGGAAGAAAATATGAGAAGAACCCATATAATGTGTGTGAGAAATTACATTGATACCAATTATGAAGGAAGAGGGAGAAAGAGAAAAGGGAAGGACGAAACGCATAATCTGGAGTACTAATCGTTGAAATATTGTGATGCAAAAGCTTCCCCCCGATGTGTAAATAGGTTGTCACCAATTTTGTTTGTTAGTGAGTTTGTAGGGTCATGAGGTCAATAGGAGTCTTCTAGGAAGATTAGTTTGGTCTAAGACATTTACAATTTTGAAATTTTCCTTTTCCCTCCAAAAGTGAAAATTTTAAATTTAAAGGATTTTTGGCTTGAATTAGGAAAATTAAGGTACTTCTTGTTCATTTATGGTTTCTCATGCAAGTGTTAGGGTATTTAAAGGGCTAGGTATCATATTGTGAATACTTAGTGTTCTTATACTTCTTAAACCTTGGAAAAAGCTCTTTTCTAAAGAATATACTCCATGTGACTTGTTTATGAGACCATGATAGTCATTTATGAATAGAAACTCGAGGAAAGAGAGATAAAATGACATTTTGTAACTGTTTGTAACATCATTCGAATGGTCAAAGGGATGAAAGTTGGAGCTCCAAAATAATTGGAAGGAATTAACCTTGTGTTATAGTTCTTGATAGCTTTGGATTATGTATTTGCGTGTAATTGTGTATGATCATTAGTTAGACCTTTAATTCTAATGCATCTCAACTGAGAAGATTGATTTATATTGTTAAGAATGTCTTGATATTGGTTTTTGAGATTATTTATTGAAAGAGTGATATAAACATATGTGATGGATCTGGTTTGCACAATTTTTATTAAATTTATAGTTATCAACCTATGTGGGTGCCATTGATCCAAATATTGATTAAAGAAAAATGTACATCAAGTTTGATAGTGAGTATCAGATGAAGGTAAACTACCCACATGTTCATTTGGTTGTTTTTGTTGACATAACACCTCTTTCTAAAATGTAGCGGGGGTATATAAGAGCATAATCAGACTTGTAAGGACAAGAAACATGAGTTGGAGAGGAAGAAATTTTAGTTGAATGGAGTTAATAATGTGTTGATGAGTTTTTAGTCCTAGAGAGACCTTGAAAGTAGTGTTAGAGACCACATTTTAACCTAAGAACTCTAAAGGTGGAGAAACCCCTGTTTTCACATGCATGAGGTGAAGGTTTTGGTTGTTTTATGATTATATTCTCATTTTCATGTTTTACTGTTAGCTCGGGGTTGAAGGATTTTTAAATATAGACTTATAACCAAATTTAGAGGTTTGAAGTTTCATTCAAGGAAATATATTAAGTTTTAAAGCCTCTAGGGTTTTGTAGCCAAAACCCTAGTTACTCATAAACTAGCCACAAGAAATTCTTAAAAAATTATAGAAATACTCTTGACCATGTATGAAAACCTTTTCAAGAATAAATTTGAATAAAGAATGTGAATCTTTGAAGACATATCTTATAGTCTAAAAGAGGAATCCCGCATAGTCCTACAAACTTAATAAAAAAACTTGATTTTGTGAGTTTGAGTGAACATTTTCCAAAACAAGAGATTGTAAAAATTTGCATAGAGTTTTTTAGGCTAAATGGGTATCTCAAACAATTTTTCATTTTGTTAAATGAGCCTTGGGTGTTAAAAATAATGTTGAAAACGTCCAAATACAGGGCTAGAAGAAGCTAGAGAGCATTGAAGGAAGGAAGAAGTGATTGAGGGAGATGCATTCAGATATAAGTCTTGAAACTTGGAACACACCATTATATAGGGTAAAGGTGATTGAAGAAATTTTTAATTGATTATGGGTATGAATGTATACTCCTCACCATGAAACCAACAATGAAATGCCTAAAGAAGTGATTAAGACAATTTTGACAGAATTGAACTAATTGGTTGATTCCTTTTTGCTCGAATCTATTTGAGGGATGAGTAGTCATTGGTTTAAGTCTTCAAATATGGTGTAAGAGGTTAGAATCATAAATCTACATTTTGGGGTCATATTTGATTGAAGAAGAGAAATTCTAAGCATAGGCAGTGAATTTCTTGATTAACAAGAGTACTAATTTTGGGATTATTGATCTAAATAATTATGTGAGTGGTAAAATATTGATCTAGTTCTACATCATTTGGTATTAGAGCGGGTAAATAAAGCTGAAAAAAGTTGAAGGAAAATTTGATGCAAAGTGCAGGAGAAGGAAGAAAGGACAAGATGGTGCAAGCGAGAGCAAAAGGAAGGCCATCTTTAGAAGAGAAGATGAATAAGACGATGAATTTTTTTATGAGAATATTGACTAATATAGAGAAAAATCAAAGAGTAATGAAGATGGAAATGAGTCTTATGTAGAGGAGAGAGACAAGTAACAAAGTGTAATTTATAGGTAAATGTTACAAGTGCTAGAAATATTCAGGACACAAGGCATATGAGTGCAAAGAGATGGATACAAAGGTGAGAGATGATAAAAGAGTTGTTGATCAAGTATTTCAAGATAGAGGTAATTATTTTTATGTAGAAAAATTATTGAAAATCCAATTAAAGTGGTGAATGATGTAACTCAGATAATATTTTTATTCAAAACCGTATGTAAGGCTAAAGGAAAATATTGTAATGTGGTTATTAAAAGTGGAAGCACAAAGAATCTCATGTCTTTTAAAATGGTATAGAAGCTTGGAATGAAAACTACCATGCACCCTAACCCATATCAATTATCATGGATGAAGAAAGGACACCTTATCTTGGTTAAGGAATAATGTTAGGCATAATTTTAGATTGAGATATATAGAGATAAGGTGTTGTGTGATTTGGTTCCAATGAATGTTTGTCATGTGTTGTTGAGAAGACCATGACAATATGATAGGAAAGTTGTACATGATGAAAAGAAAAATACCTATACTATTGTGGCACATAGACATAGTTATACACTTATGCCCATTAAAGGAGAACAAACACCACAAATAGGGTTGGTCATGATGCTATCAACAAAGATATATTTGATGTAGACAAAAGAATCAAGTAAAGAGACACTTATGAGGGTTTTTCAACCTTATTTGTTAAATTTGATAGTTTGTTTGGGTAATGTTAATTCATGTGTGAAGAAAGAAACATATTTTCAGTTTTGTGAGAAAACAAGAAGGATTGAGGAGAAAGAGTTTTGTGAGATTAGTGAGAATAAAGACAGAGAGAAAGTGGCAACAAGAGACAAATTGGAGGTATAAAGGGAATGAACAAGAGGTTGACAAGGTCTTAGAGGAGGCATTGGAGTTGTTTTTACATCCTTGCGATGGAAAGTAAGGTATAGTGCACAAAGAAACACTCAAGAAGAAGAATGAAGAGAGAATTAAGGAAGATGATATAGTGAAACAAAAGCAAGATGAAAGCAATAATAGAGAATAACACAATGAAGTGCTTGAGAAACCAAAAGAAGGAAAAGTGAATGAATAATTAGTGAATGAATATGCAAGGGATGAAGAGAAGAGTGAGATAGAGACAAGCATAGTGAAGGTGATGAATGAGGAAACTATGAAAGAGGGTGAACAAGAATAGGTTATAAGGAGGAAAGAATAGGCATACAAGCCTCCAAATGTTGAATATAAAATTTTCTTGAACTTTGAATGTACATGTATGATTGATATGTAAGAAGGTAAGAATCCTTTGCTAAGAGACATGAAGAAGATACAAGATAATTTGCAAAATGAAGAAAGTAAGAAAAGTGGAAAAGGAGGATCTACAACTTACAAAGAGAAAGAAGACCAAGAAGATCTCTTAAGAGAAAAAATTTCAAGTAAGGTATAGCAAGGTGTAGAGCATGATAAAGTATGGACAAAGTTAGGTCTATAAAATGATGAAAACAATATTTAAAGCCATGGAAACACAACCCAAGAGCTAAATAAAGTACACAATCATAAATAAAGTAAAAAATAAATGATAATGGTGAACAAGGAGATAGTTGTCAATCAACATTTTCTATCTAATATCTTTTTGAATGAGGTATGTACAGGTCTAATAACTAGTATGTAGGAAGAACCATAAAAAAAGATTCATTTTCAAGTCAAAACCAATATATTCTAACCTTGACCGTGTGAGAAGAAAGGACAAAAGAAGGATGGTGAAGACATTCTAATAGTTAAAAAATAAGGAAATTAATTTCAAATAAACATGGAATAGGTAAATGATCTAAAGTATAAGGACAAGAAGGCTCAAAATGATCTTAAGACTACCTTCTTAGAAAATACGTGATCAATACAAACATGAGGAGGTTGGTGAAAAATATGGAGGAGTTGATAAAGACATGGGAAGCTTGTCATGCATTCAAGACACCTCTCAATAATATCATCATCATCTGGAATAAAAGGAAGAAGGAAGAGGAAAATTTACAAACACAAGTTGTGTGGAAACTTCTTATTTCCCATGGGAGTATGATGCATGAACATCCTCCTTGATATGTAAATAAGACTTTTGTCATCAATTTTGGTTTTTAGTGAGTTTTAGGGTCATGAGGTTAATAGGAGTCTTCTAGGAAGGCTAGTTTGGTCCAAGTCCTTTACAATTTTGAAATTTTCCTTTTCCCTCCAAAAGTGCAAAATTTCAAATTTGAAGGATTTTGGCTTGAATTAGGAGAATTAAGGTACTTCTTGTTCACTCATGTTTTCTTATGCAAGTGTTAGGGTATTTAAAGGACTAGGAGTCATATTGTGAATACTTAGGGTTCTTATACTTCTTAAACCTTGGAAAAAGCTCTTTTTTCTAAAGAATATACTCCATGTGACTTGTTCATGAGACCATGATAGTCAATTATGAATAGAAATTTGAGGAAAAGGAGATAAAAGGATGTTTTGTAACTGTTTGTAACATCATTAAAATGGTCAAAGAGATGAAATTTGGAGCTCCAAGAAACTAGAGGAAGTAACCTTGTGTTATGGTTCTTGATAGCTTTGGATTATGTATTTGCATGTAATTGTGTATAATCATTAGTTAGACATTTAATTCTATTGCATCGTAATTGAGAAGATATATTTATATTGATAAGAATGTCTTGATATTGGTTTTGGAGATTATTTCTTTAAAGAGTGATATAGAAAGATCGGATAGATCAGGTTTGCATATTTTTGATTAAATATACAGTTATCAATGTGTGTGGGTGTCATTGATCTAAAGATTTATTAAAGAGAAAGGTACATCAAGCTTGAGAGTGAGTCTCAGATGAAGTTAAACCATGCAAGTATTCATTTGGTTTTTTTTGTTAACATAACACCTCCTTATAACTTATAGCAAGACATATAAGAGCATAATCAAACTTGTAAGGACAAGAAACCGGAGTTTGAGAGGAAGAAATTCGAGTTGAATGGATTTGATAATGCGTTGATGATTTTTTAGTCCCGAGAGAGATCCCTTGACAATAGTGTTCGAGACTGCATTTTCACCTAGCAAATCTAAAGGTGGAGAAACTCTTGTTTTCACGTGCATGAGGTGAAGGATTTTTATTATTGTATGATTCTATTCTCATTTTAACATTTTAATGTTAGATTAGGGTGGAAGGAGGTTTAAAGAAAGATCTGTAAACTAATTTATAAGTATAAGTTGCATACAAGGCAACATATTAAGTTTTAAAGCCTCTCGGGTTATTACATTGCACACCTAGGGTTTAGTAGACAAAACACTCATTACTTGTAAAATAGCCATGGGAAATTCTTAAAAATTGATAGAAATAATCTTAACCATGTCCAAAAACCTATTCAAGAATAAATTTTAACAAATACTATGAATCTTTGAAGATATCTATGAAAGTCCAAAACATGAAGCTTGCACATTCCTACAAACCTAATAAAAACCTAATTTTGTGAGTTTAGGTGAAAATTTTCCAAAACAAGTGATAGTGAAACTTTGTACTCCATCTCCATCTCCACCCTATGCAGGTACCCGCCCCGTGCTACCTACGGGACTGTAGGGTTGTTACCTGTGCCTACAATGTGGCAACCTGTGCCTTTGACCCTATCAACTATCCCTGCACTATCCCCAATGTGTAACAAGAGTCGCCCCGCCCTATAGGGTGTCTCTCTAAATTGTGATAGTGGCTAAGTCGGGATGCCCTAGCCTCGGTGGTACTACCCAAAGCTGTGCTACCCACCACTGTCTGTACCTATCTGTAACCTCAACATCATCAATCTTCCAGTCTACCACCTAATTTTCCTTCCCTGTAGGAACCGTCGGCTATGGTAGAGGCATAGGCCTCTCCACGTCATCCCTCCTGTATTGTGGAAATGGTGGAGGTACATCTTGTAGCAACCCAAACTACCATTTGACCCTGTCAATTGGTATCATCTCATGCTCTCTTGTATGGCACCCCTCTATCCACCTCAAAATTTATAACCTATCTAGCTCATCTTTCATCTACCTATATAATGGGAAGGCCATATACAACCTCTAAATGATGTCCATACCAGACAACCCCTCTAATACATGCCTGTAATATGCTACATTGTGTGCAGCCCTGACAGCTCGATGCTCTCCAATAGTAGGTACCCATTGCATGTAGCCCACCCTAACCATGCCCACCTCGAATGCATCAAGTCGAGGCATGCCTATTGGATGCACACACATGATGTGCTCGTATACCAACAGTGTAGTAGGAACATACAACATAGGCTAAATCACCATAACCGCCCATAGTCCTATAACTCTGTATAACTACACCAAGAATGTTGGGTCCCATGCAAACTAGGTCCTATCCTCCATCATCTCGTGAAGAACCCCCATCAATTCTCGTGGGAATATCCCACCCCCCGTATCTAGAAGTGCAAAGCAACAAACTACCTCCATCATTAGTACCACTAACCTCATCTCCTTTGGATGGGCCCATTACATATCTTCATAACTTATGTTGGCACTATGGAACCTCAACTCCACCAGCCCCTCACCAAACACTGTCAACATCAAATCCTCAGATGCCTTTGAGGAAATAGAATACACTGTGTCCCTACTATCGAAACCACAGGATCTTATAAACATCCTCCAAGGTGACGGTCATATCACCTGTTGGAAAATGAAATTTATTAGTCATTGAATCCCATCTGTTGATGAGGTCGACCATCAAACTCGGCTCTTGGAATACATGCCGGTAGTGTCTAATCCTAATCAGGCCAAACTCTGCCACATGGTGCCACCCCTCATTTGTGACACTTCGTCATACCGCTAATAACAAGGCTGGTACCCTATCTCGCATCCACAACTGATCCCTCACCTGCATCCAAAAAATCATAACATCATTATACCTCAACCATACCTTGACTTCTCTCTTACCCAACGAACCTATTCCCAAGACCTTTCCTACTTATGACCTATCTTCCCCACCCACCTCCTCTCCTTTGTTGGCCCATTTTCCTCTAAATTCCAACCGAAATCAGTTCTTATTGACCAACAATGGTCAATCAAAACCAGCATCGGTCACCTCATATGTGGTGATTCCAGCTAACTCCCACTGATGTTAGCCAACCCTTAATCGATGTTGGTCAATTTGGTGGCAAAAAACTCTGAGAAACCCTACCCATTTAATCTAAAAATTAACCTCTTCTCCCTAACTACCCACCCATTCCTACCCAAATCTACCCTCCACCCCTCTTTCCCCCCCTTAACCTACATCAACCTTCCTACCCTTCCTATTTCACACATTTTCTTCCAAATTTCAATTTAATTTTCCCCCCAACTACCCATTTTACCCTAACCTGATTTCTACAAATCAATATACCTAACCATTGTAGAATGGGATCGAATATTACCTCATCATGATGTCATTGCCGTGGGGAATGTTGGGCTGCTTCAATGGTGGTCACACCTGATCCCTCTCCTACCTCTGCCATCACCAAATTTCCTCCTCACCTCCACCTAATCAAATTGATCCCCTTGAGCTTGTGGACCCATCTCCCTAGCTCCTCTCACCAACTCGTACTCTCCACCTCAACTGGGTACAATGCCCTATCCTTATTTCTCAGAAAAAAAACCAAAATTTAAATGGCTATGTCATTTTCTCCAATGTCACAACACAACAATGATTTCGTAAAATATGGAATTTTTATTTTATAAACCTAACACGACTTGGCCGGTGCCAGTCCTATTTGTGCCCTAGCTAACCGATTTTGGTCACCCTATAACCGGCATCGGTCCACCCTTATAAATATTTGGTCTTGCTAAGCTTCCTTTTTCCTGTAACCATTAGTGCCAACAAACCTTTTTATCTTTCTAGACACCCATTGAGCCATACCTACAAACCCAACCTACCCCTACATTACCTTTGTTGTGTCTTAGGAGTTGTTATTTTACCTATACATTACATATTCTTTTTGTACAGAGTTTTCATTCATTATTTCATTACTTATTCTTTATTTGTGGAGACATCCAAAAGAATTTCCATTTCCAGGATGATCATGTACTTTAGTGTGGGGTAATGTTGAGAAGACAATGTTTCTCTAAGGAGAAGAAAAACAAAGGATGCACACGCAGAATAAGGCACTGAGTTGACGGTGTGGAAGATAGGAAAGGAAACGTGTGCCATAACACTTTGACTCGGGACTTACCTCATTGTTTTTTATGGATAAGGGATATTTTTAGAGATAAAATGCGGAGCACACATAGAGATGAAGACTTGCACTCCACGTAATGGTATTTTGGGAACAAGTGACAGATAAGAGCCATGCATATTTTAAGCTAATAATAGGATTTCTACTTGGAGTTAACTATAAGAAATCTATTGTTAGAGCACTTGCATGTTATGCATACTATTGTAAAGGCACATGGCTATTATTAGCATGTGACCTATTTTGGGAAGTGCATGGGTGGTGAAGGGAAAGTCCCCACCCCTATAAATATGTATTGATTTGTGTAGTTTAGTGGTGGTGAATTATTGTAGAGTTGTGCTACTAATTTTGACATGCACATAACTCATGGAGATACTGATATAGTGTAAGAAGCTTCTTTGTTTTACAATCATTAATGCAATGGAGTATAATGGTTGGATAATGGCATTATACATAATTGAATCTGGTTCTTATATGGTTAATATTATCATAGTTATTATTTAGTTCATTCATTATGATTCTTTAAAATATAAATTTGGATTATGCACTATGGAATGTTTGTGTCTAAATATGAATTTGAATATGCTTAAACATCATCATGTTAAAATTATGTACAAGCAAATCTAAAGAGGGACCTAGTGCTTTTGCACACTTCGTATGAGCGATCGGTTTAAGTAATGAGTGATGTGCCGGTGCGTGTTGTTTGTTCACAGTAAATTCTAGGCTGCATCATTTCTCCATGGTTGAGTTTGATCCTTATTGGTTCTCATTTTGATTAATATATTCCAAAAATATGTTTCTCTACCAGTCTTTGTTTCATTTTTCTCTTCTTTTTCCATTCCATCAATCAAATATTATTATATCTCATCTAGTTCACCTATTCAAAGATGATTATCATACCTATAATTCTCATCTGTCCATTTACATTTTATTTTTATCATTCTTCTTAGATGCATTAGTAGAGTCATTTGGTACAATTTCAAGGAATTCACCTACAAAATCAGCATTACCAAGCATCTCATCATCAAAAGTGCGCACCTTGTCTTCACTCCTTGCTTGTATACCTTTTGGAGAGTTAAATATTTCTTAAATCATGTAAATTTACTCTCTCAACATGAGAGTGTCTTCTTAATCAATGGCTTCATCAAACATGGGGCTGTCATGATCACCCTTCCTTGCACCATCTTCACTTTTCCTCCATGTTTGTTCTTCATTTGTGTAGGAGCATTCATCAACTTCCCATGTAGCTAATCTATTAACCTCTTTGAAATCTATGCATTTATTTTTTCTTGCTTCACTTAATGATATAAATTTACCATGATCTAATACATCATCAAATATTGCATAAATCACTTCCTTACCTTGAAATATTCCTTGGTCTTCTTCATGAGTTTTTCACCATTCTATAAAATTCTTGGTTTCCATACTTGGGTTATTTCCTTCATGCTACCTTATTCCTTTAAACTGGTATCCACTTCATTCTTCATGCATTCTTGTGGTATACTCACTTGGATCTTATTTTTAACTATCCATTTCTTGCTTACCATATGCTTGGGCTGAGTTTTTATCTGCATATCACCTTCTTGATTATTATTGTAGCTTGACCTTTATACTATATCAGCTCCTTCTTTGTTTTTGGCTTGTATAATTGGTTTGAAATCTTGATAAATCTACTCTTTTCTTGCATCTTCTTTATACTCCACTTTCATTGTATTCCCCTTAAGCCACTTAGGCACAATATACCCATGATTTAAGATTTATTTTGAATGATATACTTGGTGTTTTATCTTAATATATTTCTTCTTCCTCTTTTCCTCCTTATGAAAAAATTTAAAATATCCAACCTCTTCTTCTCCAACATGTATAATCTGATTCATCTTCAATGTTTCATGATTAGTGTCCTTTCTTTTCTCACTAACACTTTTCTCTTCTTCCAAATAACTTTCCCATGCCTCATAGAATGGAATTTTATCTTCTTATTCCTCTTGATTAGGTCCAAAGGATTCTATTTTGTATTCATTTCCTTGTACCAATTACACTTGTTCTATTTCAGCTTCATCTTCCTCAAAAGTTACTTCATTTGACCTTATTTTCACCCATCTTGAGGTCCTTTATTTCACTTGCATCATTGTTGTATTCATAACTTCAAGTACCCACTCAAACATGAAGTTAGATAAAAAAAAATAGCCCATAAGGCCCTCATGATAGTATTATTCATAGAAACTTGCTTTTTTATTTTCTTTCCACTTCACCCTCTTTGTTCTCTCTTTTCTCATCCTCTCAAAAAAGTGTCTCATTTTCCTTGACCATTTCTCTGTCTAAAGATATCACATTTTACATTTTATTCCTCTTCATGAGCAGCTTGATAGGCCACTTCACCTTATTCTTCAACTTCCATTAAAATATTTGGTCTTGCACCTCCATCATGGTCTTGATCATTACTTCCAACTTCTCAAACCTTTTAGTTTCGCCTTAAGTTCCTTCTCTGAGATTATCTCTTTAACTTTTGTGTCTTCAATTTACTTTGGATTTTACCTTCTTCTCAGTTCTTGAACCTAATTACCATATATTTTCTCAACCTCTCCATAAGATCTTCACCCAAGTATCTTTCACCTTGGTTTATTCATCTCTTTAAGTCCTCACCTAGGTCTCTAGCACCCTAGTCTATTGATCTTGTCTATTGATTCAATCTCTTTTATGGTATTCCACCTATTCTTAGGTGCTTCACTAGGACTATCAACACTTCATATTGTTTATCTTACACAAATTTCTCTCTTATCTTCTCAACTTGTCATCCATTCAACACTTAACTACTTCTTAGGTACATACATGCCTCAAAGATCACCAAAATTGATTTGTCAACAATGTTCTAGAAATATTAAAGCATCAAAGTTCCCCAAAATGTCAAGAAAGATTCAAACATCAAGGCTCTGTACTACTATTGTAGGAAAAAATTGAGAAAGGTTCATTCTTCAAAGTTTGGCATTTGTCAATGAGAATTCAAGAATGATACAATCTTCAAGGATCATTAAAAATAATTTATTCTTCATCAAGGTTTTTTCACCTACAATTGCACATATTTCATAAAAGTATCAGTCCCTAAAAGGCATTTACACCCACCTTTAACAATTTCCTTCTCACATTTTTCTTTTACGAACTTGATTCCTTTACTCCTGTAACTTAACCAATTCAATGTTATCACAACATATGGATTTAAAAAAAATCTTCTACTATGATACCAAATGATGCAGAGGAAAACATAATACTACATACATTCATCAAACAAGTAGGTTCAAACAACTATTTCCACCCTTACTCTGCATTTGAGGATCAAACCAAGCCCCAAAAGGCTTAAATCTTGCACAAACTAACAACTACCAACTCAAAGGTCTTAATTAACCTTAAAATATTGGTTCTAAAAATTATTTCACAACTAATAATCTATTCTAAGTGATTCATAATGAAAAATACAGTCCTCTTATCTCAACTCACTACATGACCAACTTCTAGATCTATAGATTTCTTGCTCAAGGATGCAATATTGTATTTTTATCCTCTTCAAGTCTCCCTTTCCCATTCTCCCATGTTTCACCACTCAACACACATGTTATACACCCATTTATATGATCAAAATGACTCAAGACTTTATATTTAAAATATTTTCTCTATCTCACCATTTGTACCCTTAAGACAAGTTTGTTTGGATCAGTCATGCATATAGACATTTATGATAACCCACAAAAATATTTCAAATCCTCCCTAGACCTCCTATCATGCTCATGGTGGATTCCAATTTTCAAAACCCTACTCCTTCATTAGTTTCCTTAATCTTACTTTCCTTCTTATACTCTCAAACCCTCAACTAGGTCTAGTACAATCATTTTTCGACCATAACTTCACTTACAAAATGTTTCAAGACACAAAATAAGTGGTTTACCCATTACATATTTATAACTGTGGGAGAGGTTTCAAGGATCTACTCCATGTTTAAAGGTCACTTCATTTGTAAAAAGACTCACTAAAGTAGGTTTATTATTGTGTTACGCTGTCCTAGATGAGGACTGTGAGCAATATCTATAATTTTGACCAATTAAAACCCCAAATTATTCTTGAATCTCATAACTGACTATGTGTGGGTAATTACTTCCAAGTTTTAGGATCAGATTCAAATATTTTGACCTTCATTTATCAAATCCTAGTTGAGCCCCAGAGAAACCCTCCTAGAAACTCGGGAGGTCAAAAAATGTTATAACTTCCTCTATACTTACTTTCAAAATGCAAAATTTGGATTGTGGGGCCTTGGGCTTGTAGTAATATTTCCCTCATGATAACCTTACTAGAAATTATGGACAAACATGTGAAGTCGTCCTTTTCTAGGTTTCTTTGAATACTTGACCTATAGATGATAATATCATAATTTGAGTTCACTTTCATCTTAGGCATTCCTTTATTCCCAAACTCAATTTATTTTATTATAACACACATCACTCCTTTGATTACATCATGTACCCTCCATACACTTCTAAGATGTATGACAACAAGCCTTTATACAAAACTCAGGTCTTGTTATCAACTTCTTGTTCAAAGGACAATCACAGTCAGGTTATTACATGCACACATGAACATTTCACAATAATATATTTCTTAGACTATAAAAATTCCTTCAATACCCTTCAAAATATCACATGCTCCTCTACACATGAACCATCCAATATTTTCCCCTGCACATGTTATCATAGTCAGGATCCTCATGATCATCTAAAGAAATGTTCTCCTAAAAACATACTAATCCACCTTTAAGATTTGAAATATCATTTCAACCCTCTCACCCCAATTTTATGAATAGAATCATGGATCAAATACTTTGGTGTGTAAGAATAAACATAGTCTAGTTCATGACAGAGAATTAGTTTTTCAAGAGTAACTTCTTATTGTTACCATTGTTCACATGCATAGTTTTTCCTATAGTAACATCATAAAAATCACAAGTCTAGGGATCAAGGAGTCAAAGAGTAACCATAAAAATCTTTGAGACAATGTTTTCTTATTCTAGTTATGCTTCCCAACCTATGATATTAGTTTTGAGACTTCTTCACAAAAACAAAGTATTCCATTGTGTTACTTCCTATATCTATTACAAAATTCCTCCTTCATGTTTCTCCTCTCTCAATCCTTGAGGAATGATCCATTACCCTTACCTCATCCTTCTTATCTTCATGTATTCGAGTTTGTAACTCCCCATCCAACTCTTAGAAAACTCCTTACATCTCATAATGGCACATCATATGCTTCAAATCCTATTTTTGGTCATTTTACATTATTTGCACACACTTATTGATGTATACACACCTTTTGAGGATTCATTTTCACATGAATAATCCCCTATACCTAATAAACATAAAACTCTTAGCAATCTTACCCTTACCTCACTCATACATACTTAGGAAATTCAAACTTGTAAATGGAGGGAAACTAGAATTTTTAAATTTGAATGACTTGACCCTAAACTCTTTAACCTTTCTTAAATTGGCCTCCAAAGTTATCCCTTAGGAATAATTTTTATTTGAATCCCTTTAATGATTCTCCTACATCATAGAACCTTTACTCATAAAGATTACACTTTATTTATTTTCATTTTAACATTTAGTCACAAAAATATATAACTTATTTAATCTTATGATTATCACAATGAGGTTGTGTATTTTGTTTCAATGTTTTCTTTACAAGTAACCTATTAAGGCTTTTATAATTATATACATTCTAGTTGCATCTTGTAGAACCCAACATAAGGTTAACAATAGGATAATTACAAAATACACATCTCACAAGAGCATTATATAACAAGATTAAAATACCATTAATTATTTGGATGAGTGAGATCCACCAATAGTGTCACATAAACATGATTTCATATTTTAATATCCAAAACCTCTTATTATACACAATATTAGTAATTTTCCATAAGCTTTATTCTTCCACATACTAGAAACCAAAAGAGAGGCCATGGAATTCAAAATCGATTCCAAATTGTAATGAGGAATTCAAACTAGGATTACTATAGAGTACTCATTTAACATTACACTAAATGAATTCTCATACCATTATCACTTTCTAAGGAAACACTCATTGTTTCACATAGAATTTTGTTCGAATAGAGTTATTTCTATCTTTTCATTCTCTTGAGAAATAGATAAGGGTTAGGGCTAGGAGGAATACTGTTGAGTGTTGGGAAGGTGTGCATGTACCGTAGAGAGATCATACCGATTGTGAAGAGATCCTTTTTGTTCTGGGAAGGACTACTGTAAATAAGAATGCAAGACCACCAGATTTTTCGTTAAACAATAAGTGAGGGAACTACCTTGGCCCAGGAAAATTAGACTTCCTTTGAAGGTGGTCAGTTCCTTTTAATACAAATTAATGCAAATGATAATAAAGAAGCTATTGTGAAATAACGATTTAGGTACCTCATTACTAAAAGCAATAGAGACTAAACTACCAATAATAAAATGTCATGCTGTTTGTTTGGTCACTTTGGTTATTGATACGTTCGAGATCAAGTTACTGAGGATTAGACAAGGCTGGATATGAGATTGTTTGGAGGTAAATAGGTGAAAGGTTGGTTTTGGTATAAGTCATGTGACCGATGTCGGTCACCTTTGGATAACCAACGTGGTTATAAAATAGATCTAGGTATGGGATAACCGATATCGGTAGGGGCGTGATTTAGGGGCTAAATGGAGGTTGGTTGTAAGGTGGTCATGGGGTTTAGAAGGTTGGTAGATGGTTGAGGGGAGTAGTAGGGTGATAGAGAAGACTCAGAGAGTGAGAAAGCTGTCTTTGGGGCAATATAGAGATGGATGAATGAAGGTTAGGTGCAGGGTACTACCGGGTGGTAGATCTAGGAGTGAGCTTATAATCACTATGAATCAAAAGTTCACAAAGTAGTGTCTAGAAGCATACAAGGTAATAAAAGAGACTACTTACTAGTTTTGATGTGGATGCAGGTCCAAGGAATGCAGTGGCAAAGGCAAGGCTCAGTTGGGATGATCCGGAAATTAGAAGTGAGCTGATGAAACTATCCTCCAACTCTCCCAATGTTTGGATGAGTGTGACCATGATCTAGTTGCTCAGTTATAGTCTTGGGCTCAATACTCCTCTCTGCAACCTCTTCTCTCTCTCTCTCACTTGTCCCTCTCTTGCAAAATGAATTCGGATCCCTTTGTTTTGGTTGGGGGAGGTAATTTACAGGGAATCGATGGTGGTTACCTAACCGATGTCGGTTGTGTAGGGACCGATGTCGGTTAGGTCAAAGTTGGCTATTTTTAGTAAAATAGCCAACTTTCCCTCCTTTTCTCCCAAGGGGTCAGTTGTGGGCTTGGTCAAGTCATTATTAGGTTCGTTTTGGTGTGGGTGAGGGGTGATGAGTCATGGGTGTGGGTCTAGACCAAGTTATAGGTCTTAATTAGGTTAGTTTAGGGTTAGGGCTAGGTCATGGTGAGGTGGTGAGGTGAGGTGGCAGGGTTGGAGATGTGGATTTATTAATTATAAGGTAATTAATAAATAATTAAGTGTGTAAGGTTTAGGTGGTGAGGTAGGGTTAGGTTGCGAGACGAGATGTGGGGCACAGGGCGTCGTAAGACCCAAATTTGGTGTCTACATTTGCCCCTTGTTATCATGTAGCTTGTCTTGTAAAGTTGCATTGACAATAATAAGAAGTGGTTGCCCCAGTTAAGGGTATAGGTAATCCCCCTCAAATCTATCACAGATTGAGGTGACGTGAAATCAGGGATAGGGTTGATAAAGGGTGAATGATGATGAGATGATGGTAAGATGGTGGGGTAAGTTCAAGGAAGCAGACACACGTTGAAATGTAGTAGTGTGACCGACTGTAATACATGATTTGAAGAGTAAACAAGCAATTCATAAGAAAGGGTTGATAGTTTATCCAAACAAGGTTGATATAATCCTAGTATCCAAGGCATAGGAAGTATCTCCAGGGGATATAATGGGTAAGGTACCAGAATGTTTAGGCATGTTCGGCAGTACCAAATGGTTGGTTTGGTTGAGATAAATGTCACGGTCTCGGTCTAGGAAAAGTTGGTCGGCTGATCAATTCAAGTATCCTAGTCATGCTAAAACACAAACAAGTGAGCTCGATTGAACAAAAAAGCTACATGATGGGTGGATAGAATCGTAATTTACGGGCCTGGTCAAGGTACTTAATTGGTGTGGTCTTGGGTTGGGCCAACTAGTTGGGTGTGGCCATGGGTCGGCCGATTGGTTGGAGTGCGGTCGAGTGGTTAGGGTAGCCGTCGGGGTTGGTTGTGGCCTTGGGTCGGGCGATTGGTTGGTTGCGGCCTTGGGTTAGGCCGATTGATTGGTTGCAGCCTTGGGTTGGGCGATTGATTGGTTGCGGCCTTGGGTTGGGCCGATTGGTTGGTTGCGGCCTTGGGTCGGGCCGATTGGTGAGTGTTATCAATATAAATACATAAAAATATTTATATTTTTAAGGAAAACACAACACATGATAGGTTATGGTAGGGGATGGTCGAGCTAACCTTGGGAGACCCCATGTCTCCTAAGTGCTACCTACATAGCCCATTGCACAAAGCAAGGAGGGGCCTCAGACCGATGTAGTTCTCCCTTAGGACCAGGGAGAGGTGAATTCAGGCAATTTGGTTGTGGTTAGGCAATTTGTTGGTTGGTAAAAGTTTGATGTTGGTAGGGTAATGTTGTTGGTGTTGGTAAGGTATTGGCGGTGTTGGTGTGGGTATAGGTGAAGTGAGGGTTAGCTTACCCAAGCATAGGAAACCGTGTCCTAATTAAGGTCAACACATAATCCTAGATTCGGGTAAAAGAGGCAAAAGTGTCCCATAGTTGGAAAGAGCTAAACAAACCACATATTATCGTAGGATGAGCTTGAATCCCTAGGTACCTTGCATAGGTGAGAAGTCGATAGGTGAAAAGAGTTGTATAATCACAATATATTGGATATATGTCACGTCCCTTGAGTTTTGTTGTTTTGAAGAATGGTGAGGTGAGGTGGATGGTATAGCTAGGGTGCAGAGAACTTGTTATAAGGTGATTATTCTGACAAAAGAGAACCAAACCTAAATAGACAAGTCCATGACTCAAAAGTGATTTTGAATACTGCTTTTATTTTTTGGATATAGACTGATCGATGCGGGAAGTCTATATGGGATATGCATTTTTTGTTCTTGAGGTCTTCACGAAGCTGATCAATGCGAGAAGCTTCTGATAGAGGCTGACTTTGTATAGTTGTCCTTCAAGGGAGTAGTCTACTTATAGTAGTAGATGCGGCTTTGCACATAGCTATCCTTCGAGGGAGTAGTCTAGTTTATAGCTTAGAGGTCTAGATGTCCGTTTGGCATGAAGCATCTAGTTTTGTAGGAAGTTTGACTCAAGAATATCCCAGAATTGTATAATTGAGAACTTGTTATTTTGATACTTTTAAGTCATGGACCAGACTAAAAAGGGGAAGGCATCTTTAAGAGGAGGTGATGATCAAACCACGTGAGTTTGATTCTACTTTGAGATGCACGAAACAAGGTGTATGAGGTGGTAAATGAGCTCAAGGGACGAGTGCAAGGTAGATAAGAAGTGATGTAACACTAAATTCAATAGTAGAATGGTCGGAGATGTAAGACATTAAGGGGTTTAGGCTCAGGTTTACCATTAAGCAAAGCTAAACGATAAGTACCTGATCCATAAGTGTGAGTGATAATGTAAGGCCCAATCCAATTAGGAGAAAATTTTCCACGTTTTCTCTTTTCTAGTTTGGTTACATGTTGATTCTCTTTGAGGACAAGATCACCAATCTTAAAGGTATGCTCATGAATTCACTTATCATAAGCACACTTGATGCACTTTTGATAAATTTGAAGGTGGTCAAGAGCTGTAAGAAGACGACACTCGTCAAGAAGCTCCAATTGGGCTAACCACTCTTGGCGGAAGTCATCATTGGTGAGAATATCTGAGAGATATTCGGAGGAAGGGATTTGTATTTCAAGAGGTAAGACAACCTCGGTACCATACACTAAAAAAGAGAATGGTGTGGCATTAGGTGGAAGTATCAGGGTCAGTACGATAAGGCCAAAGGGAAAAGGGAATGTGATCATGCTAGGTTAATGACTTTCATGAGAATTTTGGTTAAGGTTTTGTTAAAGATTCGGCTTTGACCAAAACCTTTTCTTGTGGATAGTAGGGTGATGAGAAGCGGTTGGTAAGTTTGAAACCAAAGTTGAGGGTTTAGGGGTTTAGGGTGACAGAGGATGCGTTGACACCCCCATATGTTAGGTTGGTGCGGAAATTAGGTGGTCCATAGGAGATCACCTCCCCCACATGACGGTCATAGGTAGGATGCGCATGTAACTGTCCATACTCTTGTGGGGTATGGAAGGTGCTAACATTGTATAGGCGGTACTCCCCCAACATAAGGCGTTGAAAAACACCTACCAAGGGATCCGAGGTTGGGATGTTGTCCGTGGGGAAGGAAGAGGTATTTGCGTCGGTGGTTTCATTGGTCGAAGGTGTGGGTGCGGCTAAGGTGGATGGTTGAGGCGTGGTTGAAGTAGATGGTTGGGTCGGATCAATGGGTGCCTTGCTGAGTACAAGCACATCATTAGGGTGGTATAACATATTGTAGGTTTTGAAGGGGGAAGCGTCAGTTGTGATGGTGTATGACTTCCCCTCATACTCAAATTTTATGCATCTATGTAAGGTGGAGGGAATGCATCCCATAGCCCGGATCCAAGGGTGGCCTAACAACATGTTGTATTGGAACTCTCCCTCAAGGACATAGAAGAGTTCGGGCAAGGTACGTGGCCCTACATGAATGTTAAGGATCACGGTGCCTAGGGTAGAAGTAATAGCATCGTTGAATGAACGCAACATGGTGGGGTTGGCACACATGCAACTAGGAGGGATATTCATCTGTTGGAAGGCTTTGGAAGAGATGATGTTTAGGCTAGCACCCCATCGATCATAACACGACGTACCGGATGTCCTAGATGTAAGATGAGATGAAAAGAGTGGGGTTAGGATCTTCTACACCAAAGATGAAAATTTCTTCTTTGGAAAAAATTGACAGCAGCGGCTTGTTGTACAGGGACAGAGGTGGTTGTGGAGGTAGGTTGTTTGGTGAGAGAAGTGATGTGGTTGGGTGTTAAGATGGAGGCGATGGGTAGGGTTTCGTTAGGTAGGACCTCTATCCCTTGGAGGATCTCAATTAGAGCTTGTCGATGAGATTTAGATGTTTGAATGAGATCATAGAGTGTCATTTTTATAGGAGATTGGTGAAGTTGTTTGATCATGGTGCGATGGGAAACTCCATCAGAGACTAGATAGGCAGGTCCATGAATAACCACTTTAGGTGGTGGTGTGATCGGGATGGCGGAAGGAGAAAGAGAGGCCGCAGGTGTGCTCTCTTTAGCTTTTCCATTGTTTTTCTGACCTCGAGTAGCAATGCTAATCATGTTGATCTCATGAATATGAGATGAGGAAGATGGTAGGGATAAGTCATTGTTCTTGAGAGGTGGGGTTGCAATGATGATAGATTTTGGTGAGGCGGGGACAGGTGGTATAGGAGAAGGGATCGAAGCTAAGGGCTTTTCCTCGTAAGTTGTCTTTCTTAGATTTTCTATCCGAGATAGGTAAATGGTGAAAGATGGCTTTCAAAGCTTTGCATCCTTCTACATTGTGTCCTGGTGTGTGGTGGTAGGCACAGATTTTAGATTCATCATAACCTATAGGTTGAGGTTTAGATGGATCATAGGGTCTGAGTGGGGGTAGGGAAATGGTCGCATCCCCTACCAACATAGCAAGGATCTTGGCATAAGATCCTTTGAGTGGGTCAAATTCAAATGAAGATGAGGCTATTGATTGAGTGGGTGAGATTATTGATTGTTTTGGTAATGGTTGGGTATGAGTGGTTCGTACGGGTGGTGGTTTAGGCAAGGGATTTTGATGATTGGGTTTAACTAGGCGTGGCTTCTTCTGTGTAGAAGTCATGTTTAGCTAGTTAGATGATGAGGCCATAGATGATGTGGTGGTAGGAAACAACCACGGGGAAAGAGGAGATGACAAACAAGTCCTTCGATGATCGAGTTTGCTTAGGGTTGGTAGGTAGGCAGGATACTTGGGGTGACGGTGTTGAGACGCCCGTGGATTTTTGTATGGGTGCAGAAGGTGCAGGTCATGTTAAAGAAGACGTGGGAGGCATGGTGTATTGAGGCAAGGTGGAGGGGTGAGGCCCCAATATAGAAGGTAGGTGTGATGGCGAGGGTTGAAACTATGCCTGCTGTACCGGTGTGATTGGGGGTGAGGGTTTTAGTTGTGGCGGAGGCATAGATTGGACTCGAGGAGATTGGGTCTATCTCCTAGGTGGATTGACGGCTTTATTTTTGGATAAATCTAACCATTTAGGTGGGTGCGTTAAGCTGGGTATTGGTGAAGTCCCAAGCGTAGGGGAAGGTTTGGTTAGGTTGATAGAGGTGGATGAGGTATTTGGTAGAGATGAGGGGGGTGAAGGTGAGGACATAGGCATTTTGAGCTTTTGTAAAAACTTCGGGCATATGGTAGAGGTGTCTGGATTAGTCATCTGCATTTGAGTAGAGCATGGTGTACTCAAACGTTCCCATAAGACTCATCTATCTTCTGGGGGATGACAATCTTCATGTGTGGATGGGAATTTTGGTATGGAAGAGAAGTGGGCTGTGATTCCGGTCCACTGTGGGTGTGATACAGGGGGCGAATGAGGCACTGTATCAATGGGTGTTAAGAGGTCAACTGGTCGCTGGAAAGATTTAGGTGATGAAGAACTGATAGGGAGGAGGGCATGTTCTAGAGGATCTATCATGGTTAAGGAGTTTGGTGATGTAGGCTCGAGGGGTTTCTCCTCTAAGGATGATAGAAAAAGTGGCGATCCTTCCTCTTTTGTAGCAAGAGTGGTGGAAGGAGATGTTTGGGAAATAGATAGGTTAGATAACATCCGCTCACAGTCTTGCAAGGATGTGGTGTAAGAAGGATCTTTTGTGAGAAGAGAACTCTAGGTGGTTGATTCCTTTATGGGTAAAGGAATAGTGGGGCTGTCCTCTTGTCTTGATGAAGGAGAAGGGGGCGAGGACCCCTGCGTTGGTGAAGAGGCTCGATTCAGAATTTCCTCGATGGAAGCCCTTGGTTGGGAGTTGAAAACCGCATGGATCTCATGCACACTCTTCTCCTCGGCTGAGGTTTCTTGGTTTGTGTTACTATTAGATGAATGGTTTGGAAATGGTTTGTTGAAGATTTTTAAATTTCAATTAGCAGGGGCATTAGGATTATCGAGGGTTATATCCCCTACATCAACCATTTCCTGCACTATGTTTTTCAACATCTTGCAGTTTTCGTGGTTGTGTCCCTTCACGCGATGGAAGTTACAGAAGTCATTTTCTTTATACCAAGAAGGTATAGCGTGGGCGGAATCAAACCCGGAGTGAGGTTTAACAGGAGGCAAGGTGAGAGCTCCTGCTTTAAGCAATTTTCCAAGATCACATCATAAGTTTCTCCCAAGGGAGTGTACTTGATGGGCTCGGCTTTATACTTATAGGTGGATTTTAGTTGGGTATTAGATGGTGCTTGAGATTTGACCATCACCGCGTGTACGGACTCCTTTTGATTTCAAAGTAGCCGATGCGTGAGAGTTGGTGGTGTTGGGTTTGTTGGTGGAGTCTTGGGTTTGGAAATTTGAGTTTTTGTTGCGTAACTTCAATTTCTCCTCCTCTAAGGCTCGAATCTCTAGTTTCCGAGCCATAGTAAAGGCCTCATCAAAGGTGTGGAAAGTTTGAATTTGGAGGGTGGGAGAAATGTGTTTAGTGCTAGGCCCATGTAAAGAGTTCGATGAGCTCGGCTGAGGTAAGGCATAAGTAAGTTGGTTGATGAGGCCCCGCCATCATCCAACGAAATCTGCGATAGACTCGTCTTCAAATTTTGAATGGCATAGAGGTCGGTAATGGATACTTTCTTGGCAATATTGATGGAGAAGTGATCCAAGAAAGATTGGGCTAATTGGTTAAAGGAGAAGATTGAGTGCTGGGCTAAAGCACTGTACCACTCCAAGGTAGGTCCTGATAAGGACATGGGGAAGGTACGGAGTAGTAAGGCATCGTCATGAGAAATCAGATAGCAGGCATGTCTAAACGATCGCAAGTGTTGTTGAGGGTCCTCCTTACTACTAAAGCGAGTAAATTTTGGTAATTCCCATTGAGGAGGATATGTATGAAGGGGGACAAAAGGATGAATAGGCTCTGAAAAACTTGCTCGTATGTCAAGGTGTTATGGCTTCTTGAAATAGAAGCCTCAAGATTTTGCATCTTGTCCATCATCTATTTGATTAAATCATTGGTTGGGTCAGATGATGGTCTTTGTCATCATAAACGGAGGAGGATTGGGCCAAGAGCCGCTACTAGACAATGGTGGGGTTGAATGTTGATAAGGTAATGATGATGAATGTGTTGGGGTGGCCAAATAAGGGTGTCCTATATAAGATGTTGAGGCCACCGGATGAGTCTGCGGAAATGAAAAGGTGGGCGGAGCCTGAGAGGGAAAGCTCATGTGGATAGATGGTAGAGAGTGAGTTATGAAAGAGGCAATCTATGGGAGAGATGAGGTAGGGGTAGTGGATGGTAGTGATATGTGGGGCCCCAGATTAACCAAAGGAAGGCCAATTGGTGTAGTATGAACCACCAAAGCCACTGAGCTGGGAGACGGGGCTAAGGATGAAGACGGTGAGGCGGAGTTATTAGGTGGGGAAGGGGCTAAGTGAGCAGCTATACTAATAGGCATACCAAAGAGGAGTTGACCATCGGGTGTACGGTCAGGGGTATGAGACAAATAATACTATATGTAGACTAGGATTAGCATCCAAAAATTTGGCAAAGTCTGGATCTCCTACAGGGATCTTGGGAAAAGCACTGGTGTCCGTAGGATTCCCCATAGGATGCAAAGGGGTGACTCAGGAAAAGACACGGAACAAGCATGTGAAACCATGGCTGCGGCTTGTTTTGCCGGGTGATAACAACCATGGACAAGAGGATACAGTAGAGAATTAGTCAATCAGGAATAGAAACAACAACAAAATGTTGGAATTGGTAGGTTCTTTGGTTTGTAGAAACTGTGAAACATAAGTAACCGATATCGGTCTAGTAACCGATGTCGGTCGAGACGGAAATGGCGGCGTCGGTCAGCTTAACCGATTCGGTAGAAGAGGACCGGTGTCGTCCTTCACATTGAAGGCAAAGAGAGAATGTAAGAGGCTGTTGGTTTGGGGATAACAAGGCTTAGTATACCCACCAAACTATCTGAAGTGATCACTAAGATAGGGTATAACAGAGAAACAGAACTGAAAAAAAAAAAAAAAACAAGCAAGATACACAAGCAAATCAAGAGACTAACCCTAGGATTAGTTTTAATCACTTTGGGCTTATGCCTTAGACACAAGATGATGTCAATCCTAAAAAAGACCTAAGGGAGATGTCAAGTTTGTTTTGGCTTGTAAGGCTACCTCAATCGGGCGGAGGAATACCACGGGAAGGGGGGATGTTTGAGATGTTGTGTAGATTATGATGTGATTTGGTATGTGTTGTGCAGTGAGAGTAAGATTAATTTCTCATCAATACCATGGATATCACCCCACGTGTATGACCTGTTACTTAATCTATGTTCACTAGAATTAAAAACAACAAGCAAGAATGTGATGCATGTGTTTTAAACCCAAATCGAAAATGATATTCGATGAAGCAAAGAAAGAGAAGAGGTTAAGAAGATGACTTTCACTAATGTAAAGATGTGAAAGAAAGAACAAGTTATTTTACCAAAATGACAAAATATTTTGTGAATATTTAGAAGAAAGAAACAACAAGTGTGCTCCCTATATGAAAACAAGCAAGAAAGAAAGAAACCCGAGAAGGGTCCCACCGGGCGTGCCAAAATGTTTCGCACAAAATTTTGTTCCAGAATAGAGTTATTTCTATCTTTTCATTCTCTTGAGAAACAGATAAGGGTTAGGGCTAGGAGGAATACCTATTGAGTGTTGGGAAGGTGTGCGCGTACCGTAGAGAGATCAGACCGATTGTGAAGAGATCCTTTTTGTCTGGGAAGGACTACCTATAAATAAGAATGCAAGACCACCAGATTTTTGTTAAACAATAAGTGAGGGAACTACCTTAGGCCCAAGAAATATTAGACTTCCTTTCGAAGGTGGTTAGTTCCCTTTTAATACAAATTAATGCAAATGATAATAAAGAAGCTATTACGAAATCACGATTTAGGTACCTCGTTACTAAAAGCAATAGAGACTAAACTACCAATAATAAAATGTCATGTTGTTTGTTTGGTCACTGGTTATTGATACGTTCAAATCAAGTTACGAGGATAGACAAGGCTGGATATGAGATTGTTTGGAGGTAAATAGGTGAAAGGTTGGTTTTGGTATAAGTCACAAATGTGACCGATGTCGGTCATTGGATAACCGACTGCGGTTATAAAACCGGTACCGGTAGGGGATAACCGATATCGGTAGGGGCAGTGATTTAGGGGCTTTTAAATGGAGGTTGGTTGTAAGGTGGTTATGGGGTTTAGAAGGTTGGTAGATGGTTGAGGGGAGTAGTAGGGTGATAGAGAAGACTCAGAGAGTGAGAAAGTTGTCTTTGGGGCAATATAGAGATGGATGAATGAAGGTTAGGTGCAGGGTCGTTGTCGGGTGGTAGATCCAGGAGTGAGCTTATAATCACTATGAATCAAAAGTTCACAAAGTAGTGTCTAGAAGCATACAAGGTAATAAAAGAGACTACTTACTAGTTTCTGATGTGGATGCAGGTCCAAGGAATGCAGTGGTGAAGGCAAGGCTCAGTTGGGATGATCCGCAATCGGAAGTGAGTTGATGAAACTATCCTCCGACTCTCCCAATGTTTGGATGAGTGTGACCGTGATCTAGTTGCTCAGTTACAGTCTTGGGCTCAATACTCCTCTCTGCAACCTCTTCTCTCTCTCTCACTTGTCCCTCTCTTGCAAAATGAATTCGGATCCCTTTGTTTTGGTTGGGGGAGGTCATTTACAGGGAACCGATGGCGGTTACCTAACCGACGCCGGTCGCGTAGGGACCGATGTCGGTTAGGTCAAAGTTGGCTATTTTTAGTAAAATAGCCAACTTTCCCTCCTTTTCTCCCGAGGGGTCAGTTGTGGGCTTGGTCAAGTCATTATTAGGTTTGTTTTGGTGTGGGTGAGGGGTGATGAGTCATGGGTGTGGGTCTGGACCAAGTTATAGGTCTTAATTAGGTTAGTTTAGGGTTAGGGCTAGGTCATGGTGAGGTGGCGAGGTGAGGTGGCAGGGTTAGAGATGTGGATTTATTAATTATAAGGTAATTAATAAATAATTAAGTGTGTAAGGTTTAGGTGGTGAGGTAGGGTTAGGTTGTGAGACGAGATGTGGGGCACTGAGCATCGTAAGACCCAAATGTGGTGTCTACACTCATACTCATAAGGGTATAATGAGGTTTTTACACTTTAATAGCGTAGATGTACTAGGAACCCTAAAATACACTTTATAAGAGATTCACTATCAAGCAAAAAAGAACGAGGATTGTGCAATCCATGCTCCAACGGGGGACCATGTTGTATTAACCTACTTACAACATTATAAACATATGATAGTTCAAAAATAGTATATATTCATGTCATATACTTTAAGGGTTGGAATTTTTTTATTTCACTAGGGGAGTAATAGCTATAGGGTAAGTTTAGGGAAACTACTATGTGTTTCATTTCATTTTTCGATTAATTCATTTACTTAAAAAATAAATATTACATGTCAAAATATTATTTCCAACATTTTGAGAAGGGATAACCATCTGGATATTTTAATGAAATATTTGAGAAATAATTCCTTTTGGATTCTGTCTAACATTTATGTGCCAAATAACAAATTGGGGATGCAAAATTTATGGAATCAAATTTCAACATTTCATAATATTATCAATGAGAGTGATTGGTTGATTTTGGGGATTTTAATACCCCACTTTTACATGGGGATAGTAAAGGGGGTTTGATGGATTATATTGAGAGTATGGAAGATATCCAAAATTTTATCTCTTCCAAAAACTTGATGGATATTGATATTAAAGGTAGTAACTATACTTGGGATGACAAAAGGCTAGGAATATAACTCATTCAAGTTATATTGAATAGGGTCCTATCTTATTTGGAGTCACTGAAGAAGGATATTTTTCTTTCTTCTCTTCCTAGAATAGTTTCAGATCATAATCCTCTTTTATTTTATGTCAAAGAAGTTGTTATAAGAATAATTCCATTTAGATTCAAAAAAATTATGGTTGCTGACATGAAGGAATCAAGGATATTGTGAAGGATTGGTGAAGCGTAAAGGCTCGGGGTCAATTTTTTTATAATTACTAGGAAACTTACAAATGTTAGAAGGAATTTGAAATTTTGGAATAAGAATAGTTTTGGGAAAAATTTCATCTCTAAAATTTTTGGAACAAGATCTATTCTCTCTGCAAGATGATTTGGAGAATGGGGATATGGAGGTGGACCTAGATGAACAACTCAAGGAAAAACAACTTCTCTTATAAATCTTGTAATATTATAGATAAAGAGGAGATTTTCTAGAGACAGAAATTTAGAATCAATTGGTTGAAGAAAAGGGAAAAAACACTAATTTTTTCCATTTATCTACTCTCAAAAGAATATGTAGAAACAAAATTAGCAAGATAAATATCAATGGAGGATCTATTCTAGAAGAAACTAAGGACATTCAAAAGAAAGTTATTTCTTATTTCATTAATCTCCTTTCTTCTCCCAATGATCTTAATGAAATAAAAGAAGACATATTTATAAATTGTATTCCTAATTTTCTTTCTTAGGAGAATAATAATATGATGATAAAAATCCCTTCACTGGAAGATATTGAGTTTGTGGTAATAATAATGAGTCGAGATAAATATCCCGATCGACCTTCTTTTTTTTTAGTTTTTGGGACATTTTGAAGGAGATTGTGTGAAAATCTATCTAAATTTTTGTTGAGAATAAAAATATGATGAAGTAGTTTAATTTCACTTTCATTTCTCTAATTCCCAAAACTTTCATTACTATGGATTTTACTAATTTTAGACCAATCAGCCTCTGCAATAGTATATATAAGTGTTGCACTAAAATCATAGCTTTTAGACTAGAATTACTTCTCCCCTCTTTGATTTTGGAGCAACAAGGATATTTTTTCATTAGTATAAAAATACATGATGGGATTTTTACTGTTCAATAAAACTTGCACTTAATAAAGAAAATAAAAAATATAAAATGGTGATTAAACTAGATATGGTTAACGATTTTGATAGGATTTATTGGGATTTTTTAGATAAGGGTCTTCTAAGGTTTAAATTTTATGTTTATTCATCTCAAATTATTCATACTTGCATTTCTACAACCATATTTTTAGTTATGATAAATGAAATGCCTTGTGGTTTTTTTCCTATCTCCATGGTCCTAAGACAAGGAGACCCTCTTTCTCCTTTATTATTTATTTTAATGGATGAATCCTTGAGTATGGCCTTCAATGAATCAACTAAGGAAATTATCATTATTTTGATCTAGCCTACTAATAATTATAAGAATTTGGTTCAGCAACACTTTGTTGATGATATTATATTGGTGAGGGAAGTTACGTTGTTGGAGGATATGGATTTTAAACAAATTATGCAAGACTATGAAGAGGTTATAGATCAGGAAATTAATTTTGGTAAAATTTTATTCTTATTCTTTAATACTCTAGAACGTAGATGTTAGAAGATATCACAGATTTGGAATGTGATATCAAAGCCTTCCCTTTAATTTATTTGGGGATGTCGATTTTCATTAAAAAAACCTAGACTGTTGATTGGAACTTTATGATAGATCATTTTGTTAGAAGGCTTTATGGCTGGAAAGGTTCCCTTTTATTGTAGGAGGGTAAGATGACTCTTTTAAAAATATCCTTGAAAAGGATTCCTAACTATATTATGTCTCTTTTCATGTTGACCTCTAATGTGGCTGAAATTTTTGAAATAATCTAAAAAAAATTATGGAGTAGGGTGGAAAGAAAAAATATAATTCCTTTAATGGCATGGGAGAAGGTTTGCAAACCTTAAAATTTTGGAGGATTGATTATGAAGTATTGGAAAAGGATGAAAATATCCTTGCTAAAATTTCTTAGCGTCTCAATAAGGAAGAGAGTATTTGGGCTAAAATTCTTAAAAATAAAGTTTGGATTGATGATAGAGTTGATGATTGTTGCTTCTCTCATCCTACCTTTGTTGGTTATCCTTTTTGGAAGGAACTTAATTGGGATAAATATGTTTTGTCTCAGGGTTGTAAGTGAAAGATAGATGATGGCAATAGGGTTACCTTATGGAGGGATAAATGGATATCGATTCTTCATTACAAGATCTTTTTCCTTTTATTCAACATGTTTTTGAAAGAAAGTATAACTCCTATGTCAACAATTATTTTAATGATGAGGACCCTTCTAGATGATGGAAATTCATTTCTCTTGAGGAATAAAATAATGAATTGAGTGCCCTCAATGAGCTCCTTAATGGAAATTTCGTAATTAAAATTCGGAAAAAAGATAGTATTATTTGGTCTAAGGAAGAAAGTATGTTTTTAGTGTCGAAGTGCATATGATTTATCCATTGAGAGGGATATCCCAGCTTTAATTTTAAGTGGGAGAGAATTTGGAACAAATACATTACTCATAAGGTCAATAATTTTGGTGGTTGGTTCTTCACAATAAAATTATAACATTGGAAAATATTTTAAAAAAAGGCTTTCAAATGGTGAATAGATGTGTCTTATGTGAGAAAGAAGTTGAAAATGTTTACCATCTCTTTTTAGATTGTTCTTTCTCATAGGTTGTTAGAGGATCCTTGATTTCTATCTTTGATACTAATTGAGTCTTTCCTTTTTATATGAAATATTTATGGATACAATGGATTTTTCCTTTCATAATATTGAGTCAAATACTTATGGATTTTCCCCCTCTTTCATTTCTGTTGGGAAATATGGAAGGAGAGGAATAGAAAACATTTTAAAGGGTAAGTGTGAAATAATTGAAAGGGTTACTAATAGGTGCATTTAAGATGTGAAATTTAATTTATCCCTTCTTCATGGTAAAAATGTGAGTTTTTATGATCAAGAGGAGAGAGGCTCTCAGAATTAGGGTTTTACTCTAGAGCATAAGGTTAATGTTCCTAGGGAGCTTATTTTCTGGAGGAAACAACAAGTTGGGTGGTTGAAACTCAACTTTTATGGGGAAGCTAAGGGTAATCTAGGAAAATATAGTGTTGGAAGGGTTATTAGGGATCACAAGGGGTATTTTATCTTATCCTACTTTTACAATATGGGGTGTCAGTCTAACCATGTTACAGAGGCTATAATTGTTTATTAGGGAGTCAAAATAATAGTTGATAGACAAATTAGAAATTTAGTGGTAGAAGGAGACTATTTGAATATCATCAATAACATCTAGAACAAAAATTATGTCTCAGTTTCCATCAAGGACTTCATTGATGAAATTGAATCTCTTACCTCTATTTTCAAAAATATTACTAATAGGTGCATTTAAGATGTGAAATTTAATTTATCCCTTCTTCATGGTAAAAATGTGATTTTTTTTATGATCAAGAGGAGAAAGTCTCTCAAAATTAGGGTTTTACTTCAGAGCATAAGGTTAATGTTCCTAGGAGATTATTTTCTGGAGGAAACCACAAGTTGGGTGGTTGAAAATCAATTTTTATGGGGAAGCTAAGGGTAATCTAGGAAAATCCGGTGTTGGAAGGGTTATTAGGATCACTGAGGGGTATTTTATCTTATCCTACTTTTACAATATGGGGTGTCTGTCTAACAATGTTACAAAGGCTATAACTATTTATTAGGAGTCAAAATAATAGTTGATAGACAAATTAGAAATTTAGTGGTAGAAGAAGACTATTTAAATATCATCAATAACATCTAGACCAAAAATGGTGTCTCAGTTTTCATCAAGGACTTCATTGATGAAATTGAATCTCTTATCTCTATTTTCAAAAATATTACCTTCTTTTTTGTATATAGGGAAGGAAATATAGTGGCAAACCTTTTTGCAAATAAGGGTGTTATTATTAGGGGAATGGTTATTGTGGAGAAATAACCTCTTCTAGAATCCTATATTAAAACTATAATACAAAATGAATCTCTCCTCAATGACGTTGAAATGCATAATAGTTTGTGTAGAGGTTTGAGGTGGATTGATGTTGCTCCTACTCATGTTAAGCACCTATATGGTCTTATCATTTTAAAAGGTGGGTTTATTAATGATGTGAATCAATGCCACAATGATAAAATCTATGTTTCCCAAGTGTGGATTTTAACTCCACATGATTGGAGGTATCACATTTTTCAAAGTGTTATATCCCTCATGTCGAGTTGGGGGAATTCATTTTTTATTGACAAGGAAGAAAGGTACTCCACATCCTCATTGGTTTTCTCCCTGAAATTCATTGTTACTAGTATGGGTGTCAATCTAGTGAGAACAAAATAGGACATCATGAAATAAATCAAGCCTTGAGCTTGAAAATCCTACAAGGAAGATGGTATGATTTCCTTCTTTAAAATATTTAAAGGCTATGATGAGAATCTTAGTGTGGATTTTGCAAAGGCACGAAAAGTTACTTAATCTTGGACGAGGGGGTAAAAGCTGATTATGAGAGGGTTTATTTACAAATTTCTATGGATTTATTTCTTTTTCTACTCGGATTAAGGAGGGTATGGATATTTTTAAACCCAAGAAGAACAATGCAAAAGAAATTAATTATTTTTTGGTTGGGAAGGAGAAATTCACTCCTTGTTTTACTGGATTTGTTAGGGATTACTTTCTTAAAACATTATGGTGACATTGCTTTGAATCTTATTCAATTTATTACCTTGGAAGGGAGGCATAAGAATATTTTTTCTTATCACTTCTCGATGTTAAGCCATATTAGACATGACATTATTTTTCATTTTTCCCTATTCATTCTTAGATATCATTGTGCAATTATGGATAAGTTTAAAAAGTGGAAAGTGAAGGTTCCTCTACATTAAGGACTTATCCTGGCTATTCAAAATGGGTTTGGTGAACATTACTAAATCTATAAAATTTAGGGGCATTTTGGGTGAAGAACATCCTTCTAATGACACTAGTTTTGAAGAGGTTAGCATGAGAATTGATTCGAATTCTTCTTACGAATTAGAAGCGAGAGAAAGATAAAATATCATTCCCAGTCCTCAGCTGAGGTATTTTATGGTGTCAACCTGTTGAAAGAACAAGGTAAGAAGGTTGATTCTTCGTATCTTATGTTTAGTGGTGAACTAGGTAAGATCTCTAAATATTTTGGTGTCAAAGTTACTTAGGACCTTGATCTAATGAGTAATGACCTGAACCTTAACAAAAGCATGTTAAACATTCATGTTAAAATATTGACATGTTATGAAGGAAAAAATTGATAGTATGGTTGTATGATGAATATTGAAAAGTTGGAAGCTATTTAAAACATATTCTTGGATTCAGAGAAAGAGGTTTAAATTCTTAAGAAAACCCTAAGCTAAATCAACAAATTGAAGTATATTGAATATCAAAAGTACCATAGAACATCTTCATATTTTAGACCGGTTGGTTAATATCAACAAGAAAGACGTGACTGCATACTCTATGAAGAATAGGAGAAGGGATGAGTGTGAGATGGATTATGAAATTCTTTGGGTTTTAATTAATAAAATTTCTAAAGAATGGAAACATGTTCTCAAAGACCTGGAAAAAATATATTTAGATGATAGGGATTAGGTCTTTTGGTTTTGGTTTCTCTTTGGCTAGTTGTTTTGGGTTTCTTTCTATTAGTTTAGTTTTTGTTGGTTTAGTTTTTTTGTGCATGTTGGTTGTTTAGAGTAATTTTTTTCCTTTGTATCCTTGTTTGAGATTTTTTGGCTTTGTTCAAGGTAGGGTCTCCTTAACACTATTTTACCTCTACTTAAAAAAGATTACAATTCACCATTGATAATTTCCATATTTAATCCCATCCCTTAACACAATTACTATTCAAAAATTCAACCACACATTTATATCGAACATTAATATCAATCCCTCTTATAAAAATAGAGCTATAATTATGAATATTCAAATTACAATTACATTTATTTATTCTAGTAAAATAATTTTTTATAGTTTAAATACAATTTTACAAATAAGAGTCATCATTCATTCATATTTCTGCCTCACTTTCTATAACCTATAAAATCATGTAACCATCGCTAAACAAAAAATGTTGGCATGGTTCCCACCCCTTCCATCAAAAAATTCTAATTTATTTTAGAAAAAATTAAATAGAAAGAGATTCCAAAGTACTATTTAGTGACATATCGATTCATAAATAAAAATTTATAGCTTGAGAGAGAGAGGTAGAGAAAATATCATTCATTTTATTCTTGTAAGATACTATTTTATTCACAAAACAAACATGAGATGAGGAGATATCAGTTAATTTTTTTGAATATAATATATGGAGTTCACACATGTTTTATGGTTTGGAGAAATTGTTGATTTCAACACATAAATTTCTCATTTTCACCATTATTAAGGTCTAAACAAGAAGTGTGACAATATTCCAATCAACTTATTAATGATTAAAATTTAATTTTCTTAACATCACATTTATTTTATCCATTGAATGTGTCTTAGAGGGTCACCACGGGCCCACACAGATCAGTCGCAATGTATTATAAACTAGCCCAAGTGGCTATGAAATGGCCCTATAAAAAGGTCACCAAACACCTAGATGGAAATTTTTTTACTTCTAATATATTCTCTGATATATAGAGAATCCCAAGAGACTGATGAGACCCAAAAAAATTACAACTAAAGCTTAAACTAGAAGCATACCTTTGGAGCTAGTGAGTAAAAAAATATTGTTACACTTTAGTATTATAAGCCAAAGTGACTCTGAAATAGGTGTGGAAAATGTATTTTTCAATGTGATTATGCCAAAATAAAAGTTCTTCACTATTTTCCATAATACCAAGAGAAGGTTTACAATGTTGTATTATATTTTTAGAAATTAGAGGCACTTAAAATAATGTGATTTTAGAGGGGTATAACACTGCTAGGTGGTTGCCACCAGCAACCAACTCCACAAAGTAATCTCAAAATTTCTTACCAAACATGCCAAATGATTGTTTTAGTGAAGTATAAGAATTTTGAAGATTTCCTCATATAATACGGAATTGGTTCCAAAAATTAGAAATCATGGAAGAGGTTGGGAGAATAGTCTTGCGAATCACTCTCATATAGGTTTTGTAAATTTTAAAGGTTAGTTTTACACTGCAAAATTATGTTTTTCCCAAACATTTATTTTTCTTGGTTGGATACCAAAAGCGAAAAATTCCTAAGTTCATGATCAAGAATTTTGTCACACCTGCCATGATAGACTATAATATAATTTGGATATCTTCATAAATTCATTTTTTAAAGAGGCTTGAAAATATTGTTTAATACAATACAATGATTCATTGTTTTGAATTAGATTTAGTTTTCCAATATTTATATTGGAAATAAAAATTATGAAAGAATATTAGGAGGAGGAATGAAATCCATGATTTTGATAGACATCGATGAGGTAGTGTGAGAGAGTTTTTGAGTGACTAGATCATGGTTATCTCTAGTTATAGGTATTTCACCAAACACTTTTCACAACTCAAAGAAGAAAATTCCATCCAATATTCTTCAAAGTGTGTCTATATTTTGATCTAAAACTACCCTTTTGGAATGATTTTATATACCTTAAATTTTACTTCCAAATAATTGTTGGTTGATCAAATGTGCACCTATGTCTTAGATCTTGGAAGGGTCGAGGTGTTTGAGACCACAATGGAACCTTCCCCAAGTTGTGGTACCTTGCGCGCTTGGGACAGATCTCCGGAGAAGGATGCTTCCCCTATATACTTATACTACTACTGTCACTCCTAGTGTTGGAAGGTAAAACTAAGCTAACGATTCCAAGTGACCAGAGATAAAAGGATAACATGGAAGGAAACTACACTAAAATGTAATAGCACTAGAAAAGAGGGATGAACACTATCTATTCTGAGTGGGAATTAAAGGAAATATGTAAAAGGAGGCTAGGCGCGGGTAACACATGACTAAACACATATATACCATATCCTTCTCATAGAACACAAATAAATGAGGAATTGCAATGTGCCTCAGATGGCACAACCAACACACAATGCAAAATAAAAGGCAAGAAGAAGGAATGCAAACACATTAAGCAGAGAGAATAGTCACAAAACAATGCTTTTATTACTTCCAAAAATGCATAGAAGCTATTCAATGGTACAGGAGGCCGATATCCACATACAAGAGCAAGATCTAGAGGTTTATAGCTCGAGAATACAAAAAAACATGAAGTCCTTAGAAGAATGCGTAAGGATCCATATTGTCCAACATTAATAATGAGCCTAGCTCTTACATTTATAGATGAATCTACGAGAAAGATAAGAGGAGGGAAAAATTGAATTTTAAATACAACCATCGACAAGAAGAATTCAAATCCTGTAAATCCACCAGGAGATTTGTGAAATACGCTTCCCCAAGCTTGTTTGACATGTTGAAGAAGGAAGGAGGGAGGATCATATCAAATTAGATGGTTGGAGCAATCATATCTACTCATCAATGCTCAGAGAGACATTGTCTTATTTCTCACCTACCAGATCCGTCAAGAATTTGAATTTGAATATCTAGCACTACAGTTGATATCAGTAGCTCTCTCGACAGTCCAGTGCAAACCAATCGAGATCTATAGCAGATGACACGAGATGTCATAAGATGTCAGAGTCACTGGCACATGCAAAACACGTGGTGCACGTGGATTATTTGAAATAATGGACAATTGTGTAAATATTTTTCATTTCTGCCAAGTGTTACTCACTAATTTGTTGCAAGAATTTGGCACCCTACTAGCATTCTTTGGATGGCTACGTGGAACACTTAAGCATGTCCAAAATGGCCTTGAATAGAAGGGTGCAAATTAGGCCATGAGGGAAGGGCACGTGAAAGAAAATAGAGGAAGGTACTGAGAGGGAAGCACACGCAACATGTGTTGGGAAATGAGGCAAATTGGTGAGTAGAGAACACATGGTCAAGGTGTAACCATCCAAAATGATGGGTGTGGCTCGCGAGAGGGTCAGGAAATTAGCTGATTGAAGAAATTGTGATATGCGCATTGGGTGAAGAATCTTCTTACGAAGAAGGAAAAAGCATAGAAGGTGGGCACAAGGGATGAGTGGAATAAAGAGGAAAAGGAAAATGGAAGGAGAGAATAGAAAGTGCACAATGGTGCTTGAGGAAAAGAAGGGGCACGAGGAAAATTACAACCAAGGAGATGTGCCAATTGAACCTGAGTGCGTGTAACCTTCAATGAGGAACTAAGAGCCAGAATATGTATACAAGTTACCCAAATAACTAGGAGAGTTATTTGGATAATAGTTTTGGTGACTTTTGGGGCCATTTATCCTGCTAGATGAAGAAGATCAGTATCCTGGAGCATCCATTGGGCATGGAGTTTTCTTATGCAATCATGAAAATTCCCCTGTAGTCACTTGAATGATCATTTCTTGACTCCATTATGGATCTTGCAACTGCTGAAAGAAGATCTACATTCTAGAAGCAACAAAAGAGCATGCACATGAAGCAAGTGAGAAGAAAGGACTATGTACAAACAAACAATGTGTGTGTAGCACACTTGGAGGAATTGAAACTACTCTAATATATACAATATGATGCATAAAACTCAATGGAAGGGTTTGAGATAGCTCCCATTTATTGTGATTTGTAGAGCACCTCCATCAAGATGAGTTAACTCGAAGGAGTTAGCCTCCTTGTAGGAACTGATGATGTATGGGCCACTCTAAAGTGCATCAAACTTTGAATGACACCCTGGTTTATCTCTTTCAGCATCCCATTTTAAAACCAAGTCCCCAACCTTGAAAGCTTGAGGATTAGCCTTTCTGTTGAACCATTTCTTTGTTGCTTGTTGATGTTGTTCTAGCTTGATTATGGCAGAGTTCCTAAGTTCTTCAAGATTAACTAGCTCTGACATTCTGATATCTCTCTGGTCTGCACCTTCAAATTCCATCTGTTGGGAAAGTGCTAATGAATTCAACTCTAGTGTCAAAGGAAGGGTAGCCTCCTTACCATAGACAAGCTTGTAAGGTGAAGTTCTTATTGCCTTTTTGACTATGATTCTATCTACCCGAGCACGTGTGAGACCTTTATATGCCATTGTCTTTGGTTGATGTTCATTATGCACTTCATAATTATGATCAGGTTCTTGTTTGTTGACTCTACTAGACCATTTCCTTGTGGGTAATAGTTGGAAGAGGTTTTCAAATAAATGCCCAGTTTAGAGCCCAATCAGTGATTTTAGTACCAAGGAAGGATTTTTATTATCAGAGATAATGGTTTGAGGAATGTCAAACCTTGTGACTATACCTTTGAGAAAGTCAAGGATGACTGACTTGGTTGACTCTTTGAGTGCGACAGCTTCTATCCATCTAGTGAAGTAATCTATAGCTTTCAACACCCACTTATGTTAAGCACTTGAAGGTAGATTGATCATGCCTATGAAGTTCGAGACATCATTGTGTAAAAGGATGACCTGCCTGGATTGGTCGAAGGGGAAGCACTGCCAATTTTTTCTTTCTTGCAAAGAAATCACATTCCTTATATTTTATGACCTATCTGTGTGCATCTGCAAATAGGGTAGGCCAAAATATACCTGCGATTATGATTTTCATTGTTGTAGTTTTGGCAGAGAAGTGTCCACCAGAGTATCCATCATGAAATTCTGCTAACACCTTTTCAGTCTGTCCATCATTGATACATCTTAGCAACATGCCATCAAGATTCTTCTTGAAGATAATTCCATCAATCAACACATAAGGGATAGATTGTAACCTCATATGTCTTCTCTTTGCTTTGTTTAAACTAGGAGGGTATGCGCCCCTTGGAAAGGAATGTGATCATGCCCTTCATCCGATCCACACGCACCTGTGGTTTGTATTCTTCTTATGTTCTACGCACGGGAGGTCTTCATCTAGAAATAATGAAGTCTCATATTCAAACTGCACATTCTCAACAATCTTCCTACTGAGTGCACTACCTCTTACTAGATTTGTGGCCTTTATAGTCACATCATAATCCATGATTTTTGTCACCCATCATGATATTTTCTCACTAATTTCTGATCTCATGATGAATTATTTGATAGAAGAGTGGGAGAAGCCTCGTCAAGTAAGTCTCTGTGGATCTAGAAGAGGTTGTAAAAACATTGGTCGAGTTGTTAAGGAAATGTATTATAAAATGGCAGAGTAGTAGAAGGGGATTAGACAAGGTTCCTAAGGTCAGCATAAGCCACAAGGTCAAAAAATATTTTCAAATCATCCTAGAGGTGATCATAAATCAGATGACAGGGGTAAAGGGCCCGTAGGATCAGGAAATAGATAGCCCCAACCCCGGGAAAATAGAATGGTGTCTGATCCTTTAGTGTTAGAGTTGCTATTGTGGAAGAATTCCATGATATGGAGTGGTGTGATAGATGTTTCTTGCCCCATTCCCCATGTGATGAAGACAAAGAATTTGAGGAAGCTAATGATGATGAGATAAATGATGATGCATGCATGATGGATTTCTCTACAAGTTCATAGCAGGGAGCAACCTCAACTGAACTAATAAGTGCCAGAACTGCTGCTGATTTCTAGGATTGCATTCACTAGGTATTACCTCTTCCTCCCACTCATACTTTTAAATTGATATGGTACAAGATTTTGAGTTTCCTAATAATGATTTTGAGTACTTAAGGGAATTAATGATTAAAAAGTATGATGGAGGAATTCCTTCAGAAGAGGACAAATAGTTGTTAATGAATGCAGTAGTTGCCCAAGAAAAATAATATAATACAAGGAGCAAAGTTGTTAAAGGGGCAGGGCCTCAGGCCAAACCAAAAATTCTAGTGCTTACCAATATCCCTAAGGAAACTCTTAAAAATATGCATATGGAAAAGGCCTTGTTTCCCCAAATAAAACTTGTGTTCCTCCCCATGCTCATACTATGAAAACTCCCATGCCATCAGATGAATTTGTAAATATTCCTCCTAATACTGCCTTACCCAAATATGCTCCTTGTGACATAGCCCAAATCTTGAGTCAGATCAAGGTCATTGTTCCTATTTTTGAATTGCTTATAATTCCTGAGCATAAGACAATAGCATATGAGTATTTGGGATTTAAAGAAGAAAAGGTTACCCAAGCTAACAATGTGAACAATGTAGAGGTTCCTCCTACCATTGTAGAATTAGAAAAAACACAAGCATTTGAAGAAATGGGGGAAACACATGATTTTTATTTGGGAAATTCTTTGGTTGAGTCTCAGTTGAATGTGGATCCATTTTTCACTACTCTGATTATTAAAGATAGGTTCTTACATAACTACATGTTTGACTTAGGAGCTTCATGTAATGTAATGCCTCTTGAGGTCATGAATGAGTTGAATATCAAAGTAACAATAGCTTATGGGAAATGTACTGCCATGGATTCAAGAGAGGTACCAGTAGTTGGATGTGTCAAGGGTTTAGTAGTGCAATTGGCAGCGTATCCAGGAAAGTACTTAACCTTGAATGTAGTAATTGTGGATTGTCCTACTAAGTGGGGAATGTTATTATCTAGAAAGTGGGCAGCTAGTGTGGGTGGAAGTGTGCAAATGGACATGTCTTATGCCACCATACCAATTGAGGGAAGCCTTGTGAAGTTATATGGTGAGAAGAAAATGTTACATCTCATTGAGGACCCTAACAATGCTTCTTATGAAGTATTGTACATAGATGTCGATGTCGGTAACTTCATGGGCTATGCTGATTGTAAGGAGCATAAAATTGATGAGTGCAAGTCTCTTGAGTAGGTTGGTTCTCCTTGGACCCGATGTTTGATGGGGCTTGTTCTAGATTTGGTAATGGTGCTGGTATTGTCTTGATATCTCTAAGCCAAGAGGAGTTTAATTTTTCTTTTAAACTCAATTTTGAGTGCACAAACAACATTGCTGAGTATGAAGCACTACTCTTGGGTCTAAGGATTGCATGGAAATATGGTATTAGAGACATTTTTGTTAAAGGAGATTCAGAGTTGATAGTCAAACAAGTCAGAAAGTTGTATGCTACAAAGAATCAAAGAATGAGATAGTATAGGCATGCAGTTTGGGACTTCATCAAAATGTTTGACTCTTTCAATATAATACATCATGATAGGAGCTATAATACTGTAGCAGACAAATTGGCAGTATTGGGATCAAAGTTTGAAAATTATACAATGTCTCCCTATTATGAATATGATGTTGAAATATTGACTAGGCCATCTGTCCCTAACAATATCAAGCACTGACAAGTATTTGAAGATGATGCTCAAGTCCAAATGTTTTGAAAAATAAAGGAGAATTTTCCAATCAAAGTGTAGAATGGGAACCAATGGTTTGTGTAGCTGAAGGAAAGGAGACTTTATTTGGTAAGGACATTATTCAGTTGAAGACTAATACTATTCCCGAGAGGGTTGGTTGCACTAGAATCAAATTTTGATAATTTTGATTGCATTGTCAGCGAGACACATATCAGCCTCGAGATATGTTGAAGAATATGACCTAGGCACAAAGGATAAATCTAGGAGAATATGGCTAGGCAACAACTTAAACAGAGAAGAAAAGCATTCATATGTCTAATTGCTAAAAAAGTACCAGGACTACTTGGCTTGGTCATATTCAGAACTGAAAGCATACAAGGAAGACATTTTTCAACATGAAATACCCATAGAAGCTAATGCCAAGCCATTCAAGAAAATAAAAAGACCAATTAATCCCCTCCTTTCCTCAAAAATGCAAGAAGAATTGAAAAATTTAAGGGATGGAGGGATTATACAGCCTACAAGGTACTCCTCATGGGTAGAAAACCTAGTACCTGTTAGAAAGAAGAATGGGGACATAAGGTTGTGTGTGGACTTTATAAACTTAAATAAGGAATCAATCAAGGATAACTATCCCTTGCCAAATATGGATAACATGTTGCTAGTTATTTACAGGTTCAGAATTGTTATCTACTTTAGATGGTTTTTATGGGTATAACCAGGTAGTTGTGAAGCAATCAGAAAGAATCAAAACTGCTTTCACTACCCCATGGGGTACTTATGTGTATGTAAGGATTTTTTTTTCTGATGAATGTTGGAGCTACTTTTCAAAGAGCAATGGATGTAGCATTCTCAGGATATATAAATGACTTCATTGTTGTGTATCAGGATGATGTGACAATTTTCTCTAGGAAGAGAAGTGACCACATGTAAAATTCAGAAATATTGTTGATAAGATGCAGGGAATATGGTATCTCATTGAACCCTAAGAAATTTCATTTTGGGGTTCAAAAGGAAAAGCTGCTTGGACACATTGTGTCAAAAGGAGTCATGATTGATCTTGAGAGAGTGGAAGCCATTAGCAAAGTTCCTATTCCAAGAACCAAAAAGGGAATTCAATCCTTTTTGGGAAAATAAATTTTATTAGGAGGTTTATTTCCAACTTTGCTGAATTGACTATCCCAATCACTAATATGTTGAAGAAGGATCAGAGTATCAAATGGGAAGAAGCAGCTATTCAAGCCTTTACTAGGATTAAGGAATCATTGAAGAATGCCCATGTTTTAGTAGCTCCTGATTATAAGAAGGCTTTCCAAATGTTTTCCTTTGCTTCAAAGAATACCATTGCATCTGTCATGTTACAAAAGGATGATGAAGGAGCTGAAATGCCAATCACTTTCTTTATTAAAGCAATACAAGGGCCATAACTAAAGTATAATATCATGCAGAAATAGGATTTTTCTTTGGTCAGAGCCACAAAAATCTTCAGGCCCTATATTTTGAGTTCTAAATTCATTTATTATGTTCCCCATACCATGGTTAAGGATATCCTATCAGAGATGGAAATTTCAAGCAAAAGATGTCGATGGGTAAATAAGTTGTAAGAATATGACATGGATATCCAAACTACAAAATTGGTTAGAGTTCTGGGCCTGACAAAACTTATGGCAAAGAGAAACCTACAAATAGTTAAGGTAAATGAAGTTGAGGAAAAAATCTTGAATATCCTTGAAAAATTGATAAATTATGAATGGTACAAGGATATTATTTTTTATCTCAAACATCTACAGTGCCTTGAGTATTTAAGTAAGAATAAAAAGATCACTTAAGTTAGCCTCCCAGAAATACATCATCACTGATTATGGGTTAGCTTGGAAGAACCCTGAGGGAGTTATTTTGAGATGTATAATTGATAATTGATGATTACCATGGAGGAGTTTGTGGGGGGCATTTTGCAGGAAGAGTCACAACTCATAAAATCTTAAGGGCTGGTTACTGGTGGCCAACTCTTTTTAAAGACACAACTCTACTGGTAAGAAAGTGTGAGAGTTATCAGCATTTTCAGGAAGATTGAAAGCTTCAAGCTCCCTCCCTTTGCAACCTGTATCAATTGAAGCCCCATTTAAGCAGTGGGGAATGGACTTCATTGGTGAGATTTCATATTCTTCAAGTGTAGGCCACAAGTGGATATTAGTGGCTACTGATTACTTCACCAAGTGGGTGGAGGTAATCCCCACCAAGAAATAAACTCACCAAATTTTCATGGACTTCATTTTAAATCATATAATCTACAGGTTTGGAGTACCTGCTAATATAGTTGCTAACAATGTTATAAGCTTTTGAGCTAAAAAATTGGTAGTCATGTGTTATGAATATGGGATCAATTTAGCATATGCTTCCAATTACAATCCCCAAGGTAATGGAAAAGCATAATCAAGTAATAAGAATTTGTTGAAGATAATTAGGAGAACCTTGGAGTTAAACAAATGAAAGTGGGGTGAGTAATTGAAATTTTGTTTGGGATGATAAAATCACTTGTTAAAAGGGCTATTGGAAAAATCCCATTTGAATTGGTATATGGAACTCAAGCCCTACTTCCCCTGCATATGCAATTATCTTCTTACTAATTTGTCCAACAATTAGAGGACCATGAGGTCAATTCCTATGATGCTCGTATAAATCAAATTATGGAATTGGATGAGAAGAGAAGAGAGTCCCACCAAAGACATGTGAAGTTTAGGGAGAAATTGAAGAAGCTATTTGATAAAAAGGTGAATCTAAGAGCTTTCAGTGTGGGAGATCTGGTGCTACTATGGGATAATAGACATGAGGATAAGGGAAAGCATGGAAAGTTTGATGCATTATGGATGGGCCCTTATTCTATTGACCTTTGGATTGGAGAGCACACCTTTTTCCTAAAAGAATTAGATGGGGAATTTCTTGAGTGACCAATTTTGTTGGTTTCTTAGTTCATCCTTGGGGGAATTGGTTATTGTTTTTCTACTCTGTAATCTTGTTTTTGACTCTATTGTCCAATGAATTTTTGGCACATGGTATGTTGTTCTCTCTGCACTCACAGGGAGTGCCCATCCTCGAGTCGGAGTCGATGTTGGTGCTCAATTTAATCTCACCTTGTTTTTCGAATACGTCTCAGTCCGCATGGTTTGAAGTTTTTTCTATATCCTTGTAATGATGCGTGAAATATATTTCCTTCATTTGGTTGCCATGATCAGTCCTTTCCTTTGGTCGAGGATCACACTAAGTCTAGATATTGTTTTCGATTCTTTGACCATGAGGAAGAATTTGTAATTTGGGCATAAATTCGGGTTTTTCCCTTCCTTTTGTTTTTCCACAGTCATGTTTTCCCTATCAATTTTTGTCCCAACATTTGTGGAAACGTGGTCCTTTCTGATTGGATGCGGCCCGACCAGGTATTTTGGTGAAACTTGTCACTTTTTTCATATTTGTAAAAATACCAAATTGGCCCCATAGCTCCAATAGTGTCGATTGGCTATTCGGATAATATGTAGCGAAGAGGGAAAAAGTATTAATTTGACCCCGAAGAAGGACACGTGGTAGTTTTTCATATTACAAGCGGGAAGGCAGGTCGGTGGAACATTTTGAAGTTTTTTTACCTTTTTGTATGAGAGAGCAAAGTTATGAAATAACCCACAACTCCACTGGGGCCCACATCAAAGGTTAGAAGTGGAGAGGTGGGTAACTGGGTAATTTTGATGACTCCTCTCTATACTTAAACTTATCAAGCAACTTTATAAGGCCTGGGACATGTGGAGGGCCTGCTCATGTTTGGAACCTGCCCCTGTATTTTACTTTTGAAGAAGTGCCAAAGGGATACTTAGAATTTTCCACTAGATTTTACCCATACTTAGACTTTTCAACAGATGAAGAAACTTTCTTGTACCCTAGGCACGTGGCACCTTCCTCTGGTCCTTAAAATTTTTCAACAACTTTTCCGGACTTAGACACGTGGTGAGCCCATACTTGTTTGGGGTCTCGCTTTTGGGAACCATATCAAAAGTGTACCAAAGAGACATGTGGAGGATTCCGCTAGCTCCTTTTTATACTGATACTTTTTCAAAGGCCAAAAGGAAATTTTGTTAGGTCTTGAGAACATGGAAGGCCCATGCTCATTTGGGAACCTACCTCTGTACTTCACCTTTGCAGTTGTACCAAGGAAACACATGGAGGTTTCCACTGATTCCTCTTTGCACTTGGCTGACTTGGACTCACAGTGTAGGTATGTGTTATAATCCATGCGTGGACACTCATTTCTAAGAGGCACGAATGTAGGCATCCATGTGAGGGAACTCATTTCTCAAGGTGTATTCTCAAGGGTGAAAAGGATTGTTTGTCAAATCCATTATACAGAGCCACCTAAAAATGATTAAAAGGGGATTTCTCACATGAAAAAATGAAAGAATGATTAAGAATATTGTCAAAAATTATGATATGGCATCCTAGTCATGGTTGAGGGTCTGAGAAACATGATCAGTTCATGATTTTTCCACCTAGCAACTTTGGGTGTAAATTTTTTAAACATCACTTTCTGAGACAAATTGGTAACAAGTAAACGATCCCTCAAATATTATTCTTTTGGGGGGAAAATTTGGGATGAGTGAGTGAGTGAATTGTATAAATTCAATGAGGATACTCTTGCAAATGGTCGGGGTTAATTTTTATGAGAAAATTTGAGAAATCCCATCTTCCTAAGAGACCATCTGAGAAACATGTTAATCTCTTGTGTTTTAGATTTGATCACATCAAGATGGTTGCAAGTGTACAACCATTGACAAGCTCTGAGATTGTTCAAGAAACTTTCCCTGTTGATAAATCTAATAGATCTCGAATTAATCTATGTTGATCTTGGGAAAAAAGTGTTTACTTTTATTTCATAATGTCTTTAAAATGTTTGTATGTTCCTATTGCAATCTTATGTTAAAATCCCTCCGAATCACACAGGATCTCATCCCTATGATAGTATAGTGGCATTTGCAATTTCATTATGAGAAGAGCCTTCATCTTGTAATTAAATAAACAATTTAAAATCACTTTATTGTCATTTTGTTGATAAAGATTTTTTGTAAGCCTATGAGTGTATCTTAGGTGTGAGGAACTAGGGGTTGTTAATGTTTAATTGAGTCTTTAGCTTGAGCCTTCGTGTTGAATTCTTGAAGATTGTGTGAAACCGTGTATATTTGGGCCTCCATTGATGCACACCTTCTAGTTGAAGGAATATTTTGGCTATTCTGAAGCATTATGTCGTTATTTTTCCAATTGTTGTAAAGGTTCTCAAAGATCTGGTGAAATAAACTTCATCTTGCTTAATTCCCCACCAAAAATTTCAAATAACCATGAATCCTACCTGAAGTACCCTTGTTTGTGTTGTGTATCCACAAATGAACAAATTCTATTGCCAAAATATACAGAAGCAAGCAAGTTTTAAGTGTCTTTAGTAACCCAAACCATGTTCAGAAAATATCTCCATTCTTTAGAAGTGACAACTCGTGAGAGTTAAATTATGGTGCATTGATCATATTTTCTCAAGGTTCCCCTAAAAATTGTGCAAAGAAGGATCTCTTCATGTCCTTCACCAACAGAGGTTACAAAATGGGTCCTCTCACCTTGGTTGAAAGGCATGACCTAAAGTAGTGAAGAGAGATCAAATCCTTTTATATGGTGCTATCCATTTCTCTAGCGCCCAAGTGATAAAGAGCCATCTTAATCCCTTCCTTGGCTACCAAAGCGAATTATGATTTGTTTGTCTCTGAGTATCTTGTTAAATCTGTGATGTTGTTTGGCTTCCAAGGGAGAATCAGTTTGGATACCAACAAATCCTTCAAATGTATGAATGCCCATAGCTAAGTTGATTTGATGATCATCTAGTTGTGTAATGAATTTCCCTAAGAATCCTTTAATTTGTTAGTTTGGGGATAAAAATAGGAATAATAAGATAAACTATGTGATTACATTGAATGGATGTAGGAAAAACCCCTACATGAGCTAAGCACTATTCAAAATTCTTTGGGATAATATGGTTGGGCTATTATCACTCATTTTTTCCACAAAATCATTTAAATCTGTGTGTTTAATATCATTTCCCCTAGTTTAGGGACCGAGGTTTGAAGGAGGAGATGTGTTCATATCGGCATATTTAAACTTCATTTTTAAAAATTGGGTACTAGCTTGTAAATAATTGGCTTTAGTAAAGTATTTTTGAAAGGATTTGAGGGGAAGGGCACAAAAATGAACACAATTTCAAAAGTGGGTGAAAAATATAATACCACTCACCAGATAGATGAGAATGAATGTGACCTCTGAACATCCCCAACGTAACCTGAATTTTCAAATTTGGTTTTGGATGAGAGAGAGAGAAAGGGGTAAAATAATGGCTTTGCCAATGCAACGCAGGGGAAGAAGACGAGGTATAAAATGATAGAATAGGGGCAAGTTCATGAAAGTGAGGGAGAAAGTGGAGTGGAGATTAATTTATAGTGTTTGGAAATAAAAATTTCTCCATTTCCCCATTGAAACTCTTTAAAATGGTTAATCAATCGTAAGGCGAGGCCCCCAAAAACACGGTTTCAAAATATCCCACTCTCCAATTTGTGTTTTATGGTAGAATAATCTAACAAAGAAAGTGAAAAATAAAAAACAAAAGTATCGTAGGATAACACAAACATCAACTGATTTTCACTCTGGAAATATCACGAGGTTCCATAAGGGAACAAACAACAACCATGAAAATTTACATACAAATATTTGAAGGGGAAAAGATGCCTCTCATAGATCTGAAAAAGGGAAGGGGTACAAATAGGTGGTGTTTTGTAACCCCCAATGCATGCAATCATGCCTCCTCGAGTGGATAAGGAAGTTACATTCTTAGAATGGAAGTAACTCTCATTTAACGTCTTGAGCGTAAGGAATCTACCATAACCCCTATGACACCTAGACCTATGACCACTCTTAAGTGATATGACTCACCACATGATGTGGAAAATGAATCATACCAATAGAATTAGTGATGTGGGGAATGGAGGGTACACAATAATACTTCCCTAACTTCCCCAAGTTCCCATAATAGTTAATCTAACCGAGGGCCCGAGGGAACGGGGGTTGAGAGTTCCGTTGGTTTCGAATCAACCGACATAACCGAGGGAGAGGGGATGGTGAAGTGGTGAATGGGAGGAATCAAGGAGAAGGTGTTAGGTTCCGTAAGTGCCCAAAGTACAGAAACATCGATAGATCTCGAAAAAAGATTTACAAAGCAAATATAGAGGGGAAATATGGAATAGGAGGAACAAGGGAATAGTTCGTCTTTTTCATCAAACATCTGATCCATTTGATTTGACCTCCTAAAACATCAAGATTTTTCCAAATTCAAAATTATTATTCCTCTTACTTAATAAACATGGATTAGGGGTGGCCAATAATTACAAGAAAATACCCAAGACTCAAAAAAATTGAAATTTGTAACATTTTTATCTCTAATGATAACAAGCGGCTCTTTCTAGGGCTTAACTTTGTTTAAACAAGGTAAAAAAAGGAAAAGTAAAAAACTCCATAATCCCAGGGTTCACAAGACCAATGTCTTATCGATTAAGTATAATACATAAGAGAACCAAAATAGAGGAAAAGTAACTAAGCACATACAACCAAAACAAAGCCAAAAATAGAGACTATGTATAAGGGAGTGACACCCACTCAACACTTATACACTTCAATATTTTTCCCATTATATGGAAATAGGAGGGAAGTCCCATCGATATAGGCTAAGTAATATGAATTTTCACTAACAAGGTATCAAATTTTAAATGGACCAAGCCAAAGGGAGTAAAACTTATTGTGGCTCCCACGAGGCTCTGACAATAGAAAATCAACACGTGACCTTCTTTGCACCTGACCTCTCGAGGTCATGCCGAGACAACCGGTGTAGAATGGAAGCGGATGTGAGTGTGGTGATGGCGATCAAGATAATTGGGAAATCTTATGTCTTCAACATGCAATATCAAGATCTACAAGTCTAAGGTAAAGAATGCTCTCCTAACTTGAAGCGGTGTGATGGCTCGGTCTGATATAATAGTTGCTCGGAGACTCCAATCGATATTGAGCTCTTTTGAGATTTTGTTTATTGGTTGCTAAAAATGTGGAAAGCAACCTACGATCTCCTTGTATGGATTTCCAGACAAGGTCATGGAAGTGAGAACAAGAGACGTAGTGGAGCCACAAGGACTATGGATGATTTTCCGGTCTAGTCGAGAAAGTCCTAGCTTTGATTGGATGATATGTTCAATAAGGAAAGTTTTGCAAGAATGTCAAGTGAAAGTGGTGAAGATCTGAATACTAATGTATGCAAACTAATGTCAATGTATATTTTGTCAATTAGGTTGTGGGACCTGAGGATCACAACCAAAGACTCATCGATTCTATGGCCCTTGTATGGTCATATGCGTAATAAAAACCTATTTCTAAGAGTAGTCCAATAATTGTAGGCTTGATTAGCAGTGATTTTTAGAATGTTTATTTGTTCTATTTTCTTAGTGAATGTATTAGGTGTGCGTAAGACTGTCAAATGTAAACTTGTATCACTCTATCAATTATCAATTTCAGCCTTATTGGGTTATGGGACCGGTGGATCACAATTGTACATCTTTTCTTGTTGTGGACCGTTGATGGTCATGTGGAATGAATTGAGATGATTTCAATAAGAAAACTAACTATCAAAGGAAATCTAATCTATGTTTTTTTTTATTTTCATGATATATCAGAGAAAAATAGTGAAAGCAAACTAATCTAATAAAACTAAATGTTTTTTTATCTTTTTGGTTTTTTAAACAATGCGTATAATCTAATAAAAAAACTTAATACAAGTAATCAACTCGGATATAGATAATTACTTGTGCGGTTATGTGAATCTAAACCTAAAGAAAATAACCTAATTTAATTAAAACCCTTCAAACCATACCTCAGGAGTGAAGAACAAATCATAACCCTAGAAGAGCTATTGTTCCCCATAACTTCCTTGGTAAAATCAAATAGCAAACCTTCTAATGATTTGATCTACTTATGATTGCCTAACTAAGCGACATGAACAATTTTACAACTCTATTTGATATGTACTTGAAACTAGTGATTTGAAATTGACAATTTGAAAAATAAAGTGAATAACCACACAATTCCAACTGGATAAGCAAGATATTTGGAAATTTTGGTTATATTTGTATCTATCCCCTCAGATTTTTCCTTTATTTCTCCAATTTTTCAAATGAGTCCAAGGGATTGGGAATGCAAGAACAACGGTAGGAGGATGGCGCTTGAGCAATGACAACTTGAAGGTAGTCTAGATGCAATGCAAGTAGAAGAGAGATAGCATAAGAGATTTGAGCTTGGATATGCAATTCCTAGCAAGATTATGGCAGCAATATAATACAAGATACGCAAAAATTCTCAGCCTTTTTCTTAAACACAAGCATGAAATATATAAGAATTGGGGCTGGGATGTGCCTTCATGCATAAGGAAAGAAGAGGTAGTTCCAACTAACTAAAGCATATGCAAAAATAGAAGAGGGAAGGAGAACCAAGAAATAAAAACTATTTTTAGACAATTTAGATCATGGATGCATCCTAGAAGTGAAGTTAATTGAATTGTTGCATGTTAAAAGCACGCATGATGGAATCTAGAAAAATTTGTCAGGATCGCCGCCCTGCCTGGGTGGCGGTTTCAGAACCGCATCCTAGGAAGGGCAGCGGTCCTGGCACTAAAGGAAAAAACATGTACATAAAGAAGCAAGGAGTTGGAAAAAACATGGAAAGGCTAAGTAAAGATGTCTAGGATAGAAATATACACTGTGAATGGGTTTTAGAGCTTGAACACCTTCTTGAAAGGACTTGAATCATCATTAGGGACTTTTTAAACCATTTTTGATAATGTAGCACATCTAATTTTGGGTGGATACATATTTCCTCCTCGAGAAGAAGCATCTTAGCCATGAAGAGGCATAAAACGTAGAGTCCGAGTATGGTGTTCCCGAAATGGGAGTTATAAGCTATACCTAACATGCCCGTGTGTTGAAATGTCATCATCTAAGCTCTCGATACTTGTAAGAGGAAAATAAGACTCAAAGTGCGAGATAGATAAGGTATTGAAAAATAAACACTAAATTAGAACATTAAAGAGGATTTACCATTTGTGTAGGGATATAGAGATATACTCTATCCTTATAAAACATACACTCAAAACGAGGTCAAAACATCATATATATATATATATATCAAAACAACTCATTTTCCAATTCATTTGCGATATTTGATTTGGTGAATTTGGAGCTCTAGGCCCATGGTGACCATTTTCAATGAGAGTACAACTGAAATGACCGTTACGAGATCGTGATCATGCCTCCATGAGTGGGAGATTGACCAGTGCGATCTAAGGTTGGTTTTTAACTTTTTCCTTTTCATACCTAAAATGTAAAATATTTGAAAATTTTACCAAGGGGGACTATTTTTTAAAAAATGGTCTTAAATGAGTCTCTAGGGGCGCCTATAGGGAAGTCTTTTGTTTTGTCCAAAATGGTCATTTTTGTGTTTTTGAGCATTTTTAGGGTTAAGGGTGTATTTTGAAAATTGGCTTAGGAGTGGCACCCAAAGTAGGGCAGTAATCATGGGACCTCCACCCCACCAAGGTGGCGATCCTATAATTGCTGCCCTACACTAGGTGGATTAAGAATAGAATGACCAAAATGTGCATTAACTTGAAATTTTTTAGATTTTTATGTTTTTTCATGTTTTTGGTGAGCTTATCTTCTGGTATACATTACTAACTTGTTATTTTCCATGTTTTGGTGAATTTAGAAGAAGGATGAGTACATACATTGGAGTTGGGAGAGGGAGTGTGATTGGCTCCCTGGGATTTTGGATCAGTTGACTCAAGATGAGAGGGACACTCTCCAGAGGGCATGCATCTAGAGGATTACATGTGTGCCCCATGTTTCCCTTGTCAGTCACATATTGTGTGATTTATTTTCTTATTGGGATGCATACCAGAATACTTTCTAGTTTCTAGGTGCTAGAGGTGAGTGGACTATCACCCTGGAGGACATATACCACATTCTTGGGCTCCCGATACTTGGGAGGAGAATGAATCTAGAGATAGTAGGATCCAAGGCTGAGGTTAATTAGTGGGCTACCTTAATGGGAGATGCCACTATTTCATTTGGTTCGAAGAAGGGAATCAGTGCGGTCCATCACTAATGTTCCTATTCCTATCATCCAAAGAACCATTATGGGCATCTTGTCCTCCCAAATGATTAGAGACAAGGGAGGTGACACCCTTCTATATTGCTGGGCTCCTATTATTGCACAAATCAAGCTGTATACACTGGGAGAAGACATCCTAGGGACTACCTATCACGACTTGTATAGGGTAGTTAGATTGTAGGGGTAGTCATTGAGCCACCCCACTCTTGTTATGAGCTGAGTCTATGAGTGCATCACCCCCTATGGAAGGGGAATGTTGGTATTGGATCTAGTGGCCATTTGGAAAGAGAGGTGGACAATAATGTTAGTAATGAGGATTTGGCATTAGCCAGTGGCTCCCTTGACCATGGCAGATGTGGTTGTCACACCCTACCAAGACATGGCAGGGTTATGGGGATAGGAGGTGACCACGGTGGTAGCTTGTTCCATCACATGTTAGTTAGTTGACAGGGTAGTGAGAGTCGAGACTCATCCATTTTATTGGGTTCCTTAGAAGTTTTTCCTACCATATGTTGACATGCTTTCTCCAGTGGCACCTATCTACAGGATCATTCAGGAGGTCTGGAAGGGCCCTAGAGGAGATCCTGATTGGACAGTGGCTACCCCAAGTGTGCCTATTGTAGTTAGGCATGTGGTCCATGCTCGATGGGAAAATAGTACCCATAAAACACCCGTTCTTCAGATTACGGCCACTCTTACTCATGGTGGAGAGGAGGATTAGCCCATTGACATAGAATCTGATTTTGAGGAGCACACAAGAGATCAAAGGCGGAGGATTCGGTTGGGGGAGGCGAAGGATGAGGGGGATGGTGTTGAGGCTAGTGGGGCAGCCCATATAGAGGAGGGGGAGTGACCCGAGTGGCATGATACTCAAGATATGCTGAGAGCAACGCACGAGGAGGTGAGTGTGGAGAGAGAGACATTGGTCTCAGAGGAGACACTTCCTCGAGGTGGGGAAGGGGATGATGATTCTGTGATGGGAAAACATTTGGCCTCTAGCTTTGGGAGGCCCCTGTGTAGCCACTAGCAGCATTAGCAGTAGCCACAAACCCTACCTAGATTCCGGAGATCCAAGTATATTGAATACTTCTCTCAACTTTGTTAGTTGGAAACGTTAGTTTGGTACTTTCTTCTTCTTCTTTTTTTTTCTTTTAGCATTTTGTGATTTTCTAACTCATTGCTTCTTCCTCTCTTCTTACTTGCAACGATTGCATAGGAGTGGTGAGATCTCATTTGTGGTGTGCGTGGTCACCCTGCTAATCCCCTTGGGAAAGACCCAAGTCTACTTGACTATTGACTTAAGCCGACCATTAGCGGTAAAAGACACACTGATGTGTTTTCTCCTATTTAGAGGATAGCAGAGGTGGTGACCTCCCTTCGTACCTAGGTGGTTGGATATGAGACTATTGAGAATTTGATGAGGTGAAGCCATTCCCATAGTGAGACCATAGCCAACAGCCTCCACCATGAGCATTCACACCATTCGGTTCATTCCCAAGCATCATCGCAGCCATAGTAGGAGCCTTAGACGTGGCCATGCACCATCCAAGGGATCCCACAGGGACTGACAAGCCATTGGGCTGTTTATTTCTTTGTTTCCATTTTTTCAGGCACTATATGATTTTTTTGTATATCTCGGGCTCATTGTGAGCATTTTGACCATGCCTTAGTGCGTGATGGCATTGTATACAAACTTGACTCACCATGATATATCTAAGACTTTTATTTTTGGTTTGGTAATCCATTGTATCTGAGTTGACTTTCTTTTGGCTTATTTCTCATGTGTACTCTAGACATTTAGAATTTTTGTTTTTCTATGATTTTTTAGAATGCATGCAGTGGGTGTGAAATGATGACAGAATGATTTCTTTTTGTATTTTATAATGTTGATATATGATAATGCAAACACAATGTGATGTTTGAACTTTAGTTTCTTTAAGAAATATTTGATACTTCATGTTATCTTAAAAAAATGTGGTGATATAATGATATGATAAGTAAATGTACTTTCCCCACTCTTGACTCCACACAACTAGTAGGATGTGAGGGCTCAACACCAAGATCCAGGAAGGGCGCAAGCTATGAATTTTTTTGAATGGTAATGATGAGGGAAAGACAATGGTTTGAAAGAACCAAATTGAGACACTACAACCTCACCCTACTCAAGTTACTTCATAGTTTAGAATGTGATTTTATTTCCAGTTTATCTAGACTTAGATCCGTAGATGGCCACTTGGTTGAAAAATTTTGGTTTTGAGTTTTAAACTCTTTTGGAATTTTTGACATCTAACTCACTTTGTTTTTGAATTATGGTTGCACACTATTTTTTTATAGATTTGCATTTGACTTACTTATTTAGGAAAAATGTTTAGAATGTTCTTATTTCCAAAGAGATGTATACAAGATAGATGTGACACCATGAAGCTTATAGAATAGACTACAGGAAAAGACACCTAATCTAGAAAGAGACCAAAAGCAGAACCAAGTATGCGAGGTCTTGGTATGGTTATGGTCAAAACTTTGTCTTACCCTGTTTGAATTAATGAAATGTCTCTCGAAACAATTAATGATACCATGAAAAATTGAAGAGATATGATTTGAATGTTTTCCATTATTTTGAAGTTTTTTAGGAGTTGTTATAAGAGTAAGTCCCTTGATCACTAGTTTTACAAAATGAAGCTGGAAGATGACAATGTGATGCGAGATATAGTAATGTATATATTAAAATATTGATGAATCATACGTAGTACCTCTTTCAAAGTGAAGAGAGTTTACAGATTCACTAAAATCATCACCCTCTAGTGTACACAGGTGAAATGCCCCATTTTTAGTCTTCTATTACTCGATATGGACCCAACCACCTGGGTCTGAATTTCCTTCCTTCATCAGTCTTTTTGTCTATCTAGCTATCAAGTCTTAAGACCAAATCTCCCTCATATATTTCACGATCATAAACCTTCTTGTTGTATTTTCGAGCCATCCGGTCAATGTAAACAATGTGTCATTATTTAACATTGAGTCTAGCCTCATCAAGACTTTTTAACTAAGAGAGTCATGCTTCTCGATAACCTTATTCCCCAAGGATTCCTCGCAACAAAATACGGAGACTAGGTATTTCAAATTCAATGAGTAAAACCACTTCCGCACCAAATACCAAAGAAAAGGGGTTTGCCTCGATTAGTGTTCTAACTGATGTCTAATAGGCCCACAAGGCTAGGAAAATATTTACATTCCAATCTCGTTTGTTCTCCTTAACGGTCTTAAGGAGGATGGTCTTTAATGTATTATTTGTAGCGTTAGCCTATCCATTGGCCTGAGGATAATAAAGAGAAGCCATGTGATGACTTATCTTGAACTTTGCACATAATTCATGTACTTCGTCATTTTTGAAAGATGTGTCATTATCCGAGATAATGACCTGTGGGACCCCATACCTACAAATGATTTGGTTCAAGATGAACTTAGCAATCACATATCCAGGTATAGTGGTAAGAGGCATAGCTTCTACCCACTTAGTAAAGTACTCTGTGGCCGTGATTATGAAGTTATGGCCATTTGTTGATGAGGGAGAGAATTTCCCTATCAAATCCAGGCCCCACATGGAAAAGGGCCATGGGGTTGCAATTGGTTATAGAGCTTATGCTGGTATGTGGATCTCATGAGAGAACTCTTGACATTTATGGCATCTACGCACAAAATTTATTGCGTCATGCTCTAGAGTGGGCCAGAAATAGCCCATCAATGTATCTTTCAAGCAGTGGTGTGGCCACCAAAGTGGCCTCCACATACTTCACTATGTGATTCATAAATAATATTTTTATATTATTTTGTGTCAACACATCTTAACAACATTCCGTCGAAGGCTCTACGATAGAGAACTTGTTCCAAAATAACATACTTAGCGGCAATGATGTGTAACCACCTTATTTGTTGTGATGTTTCCCCTTCTGGATATGTATGGTCCACTATAAAATTAATGATGTCAGTATACCATGGACACACAAAAATGGGGGGCCTAGTCTCAACGAAGTATACACACTCATCGGGGAATTTTAGATCTACCAGATCGCCTCCATCCAATGGATTATTAGCCAACCAATCCACAATGATTTGTCCTTTGATGGATTTCTAATTAACAAATATTAACTCAAATTTTCCCATCAGATTTATGAAGTGCCCGTATTTCTTATATAAGGATCCTTGGGTGAGGAATTTCCTCAAGTGATATAACTTAACAATAACCCTCATTTCTTGATTCAAAGTATATAATGTCTCAAAGCGATTCATTGTAAAGACTATGAAAAGGCATTGTTTTTCAACATATGTGTAATCTGTCTCATAATCAAGCAATTTTTAGTTAATAAAATAGATTGCACATTCTTGTTTATCATAATCTTCTTGAGCCAATATGTAGGCTAGCAAAACATACGTATCTCATGACTACAGGATCAAGGGGTGATCTGACTTAGGCGACATGAATGTGGGAGGAGACAATATGAATCATTTAATGGACTTGAATGCCTCATTCCATTCTTTTGTCCAATCAATGCAACAATCCTTTTTCAAAAAATTGTTGATTGGGTGAATAGAAAAATTGTTCTCTCCTTCCATTTTCTTTTCCTCTTTGTTCCACTCCTCCTCACACCCACCCTCTGCACATTTTTTCGATTTCTTCCTAAGTGTCTTCTTCTTCCCCCTACATGCATCTCACACTTGCTTCAATCAGCTAAGTCCATGGCCCTCTTGCATGTTGCACCCATTACTTTATAATAATTGCACCTTGACCATGTGTTCTCTACTCACCAGTTTGCCTCATTTCCCCATGTGTGCACCCTTCCACACCTTCCTTTTTTCTTCTTCCCGCATTTTCCTTCATTTCATATGTTCCCTTCACATGCCCTCCTTTGCACCCCCTTTGGTGCTAGGTTTTTCGACATGCTTGAGTGTGCCATGTGTAACTCAAAAACACCAATAGGGTGCCAAATCCTTACAACAAATCAGTGAGTGACACATGGAAGAAATGACAAATATTCACATAGTTGGCCATCATTTCAGCCAATCCACATGCACCACGTGTTTTACGTGTACCACGACTCGACATCTTCAATAGCCATATATTTTTGCTACAGAGCTCTCAGATCGGCATGCATGCCTAGACTTTTCAGAGAATGATTTGACATCAGCTACTATAGTGCTAGAAATTCAAATTCAAATTCTTGGTGGATCTGGTAGGTGAGAAATGGGAAAAACATCTTTGAGCATTGATGAGTAGATATGATTGCTCCAACCACCCGATTTGATATGATCACCCTCCTTTCTTCTTCAACATGCCAAATAGGCTTGGGGAAGTGTATTTCATAGATCTCTAGGTGGATTTGTAGGCATTGAATGCTTCTTGTTGGTGGTTGTATTTCAAATTCAAGTTTTCCCTCCTTCTCTTCTTCTTCTACATAGATTCATCTATAAATGTAAGAGCTAGGCTCATTTTTATGTTGGACACTCTAGATCCTTACGCATTTTGCTAAGGACTTCATATTTTCTATATTTTGAGTTGTAGACCTCTAGATCTGGCTCTTGCATGTGGATATCGCCTCCTTTCATCATTATAATAACTTTGTGCATTTTGGAAGTAATAGAAGCATCATTTTGTGACTATTCTCTATCCTAACATGTTTTCATTCCTTCTTCTTTCCTTTTCTTTTTGTTGTGTGTTGGTTGTGCCATTTCACAGTCCCTTGCAGTTCCTTATTTAGTTGTGTTCCATGAGAATGATCTAGTGTAAATACGTGTTTAGTTGTGTTACTCATGCCTAGCCTCCTTTCATGCATTTCCTTTCATTCTCACTCAGAACAGATAGTGTTCATCCCTCTTTTCTGGTGCTATCACCTTTTAGTGTAGTTTCCTTTCATGTTATCCTTCTATCCCTGGTCCCTTGGCATTATTAGCTTAGTTTTCCCTTTCAAGCATAGGAGGAGTAGTAGTAGTAGTAGAAATAGATAGAGGAACGGCCTTCTCCAGAGATCATCCCAAGCAGTGTGCAAGGTCCCACAACTTGGGGATGGTTCCATTGTGGTCTCAAACACCTTGGCCCTTCCAAGATCCGAGATGTGGGTGCATGTTTGAGAAACCAATAGTTTTTGGCACCTGGTGGGACCAACATTGAAAGCTCAAATTTCATATCTCTAAGTTCTGGTGTGTGGACTTAGTATTTCAGCCTTTGGAGGCTCATTTCAACACATCTGGTGACTCCCAACATTTTCAAATCTTTGTTTTAGTAGTCCTGAGCACCTTTCATGAGAAGAGTGCACACAAGAAAAAGTGTACAATAGTTGAAGATTCTTTTGAGTACCTCAGCTATCCCCAAGAAGAGTTCATTCCAGAAAGTCCATGTGCACATCTCCATCTCCTGCGCACGCATGCCCATTCAACTCCTCCTCAAAATAGACAACATGCACATGCCCTGTAATGGCACATCAGCCACCTCCTCCACTTAGAACTTTTACAAAACTTTATTGGAGGAAGTCCCTTGGTTTTGGCTGTGCAACATGATATGCCAAATGGCACACTCAAGAGTATTCCATACTTTACTGGTGAGAATCAAGTCACCCTCAGAGAACATATCTAGGATATAGAAAATGTGTGTTCACTCTATTTGATCACACATGATGATGTAGCAATCAAGGCTACTTGCACCTCTTTCAAAGGTAAAGCACTTCAATGGTACCGAGGCTGAGACTTGGATCTATCACCACCTAGGATGAGCTGGGAACAACTCTTTGCAATTACTTTGAAGATAAGTCAGATCACCTATCTCTCTGGTGGAGAAACTGACAACAAACAAGGAGGGCACCCAATGAGTAGATGACTGATTTCAACATCATATTTTAGAAGACTTGGGATAGAATCCCTCTTGTGGTAAGACCTACAACCCAACATGCTTTCTTGTATTATCTAAAGGTGCTCAACAATGATATTTCAGTTATGATCCAATCCATGGGAGGTAGGACTTTACCAGCTGCTTATAGTATTGTAGTAAGGGTAGAAAATAGTCTTATTCAGGTGGGAAAGATAGCTCCTAGACCACTATGCCCTTGTTCCCTAGAAATGTCACAAGCACCCCAACCTTTTGTGGCCCCTATTCCTATTCCTGAGAAAAAGTGCAACCATTTGCCTCAACATCCTACTCTCCAGCAGTAGCAGAAGGAAGATGAAGAGTTGAAGGCCCTGATTAGAAATTTATCAAACAAAGTCATATCATTAGAAAAAAACAGGCACAAGCCTATAGAGGAAATTCTAATTAGCACATGGCCAAAGCAATCAGCCTTGGTGGAATCAGTATGGAAATCAAAGATACATGCCCAACCAATAGAATGATAGATGGCATCCCAATGCACATCTTCCCTTGCAAGTTGTTCCTCCCGTGCCTTCTCTTCCAAGCACCCAAGTACAAGTCAAGTGCTTGTTCCAGTTTTAGAAAAATTTGGCACAAGAGTAGAATGGTGCTTCCCTTGCAACATGCCTCATATAGTCAATATCATTGTGCCAATGTTACATGTGTGCCCAAGCCTTCATGATCCAATAATGCTTCATTTGTGAGCCTTCAACAAGTTCCCCTGAAGTAGATAACCAAGAAGAGAGAAGCTCCCTCCAGAGAAAATTTGATGTTCTTTGGTGTGGAGGACTTTTGTGCAATCAATCAACCAAGAAACAGATGATACAAACAGACCACATGTGCCCAAGTTGTGGACAACACAAGATATAAGAAGAGAATGTTAGAATTAGGCATGCATAGGTCCCACTCCCAAGTAATGCAAGTAGATCCTCAAAAGTAAGTAGAAAGATGCAGCCAAGGCATCTAGTAGTAAAAAGTGCCTCAAGTCCCTACACAAGAGAGATCCCATGTAAAGCTCCTTTCAAGCAAAGCAGTGTGCCCCTCCTTTGGTAGGTCAAGCCTCTGCTCTAGCTAAAGTCTAGGCTTCCACACCTGAATAGTCAAGAAGGGATGTTGTTCCCCAAATGCACAAGACATAGGGGCCTTCCATTTAGCATTGTGGACTAGATGAAGAGAACAAACATAAATGTCACAATGTGGGATGCCCTGACCATTCCATCTCAAGTGGGATCTGTTGCATGAAGCTCTGGCACAACTCCCACGTGATGATGATCTAGTTGTGTAAAAGCCATGTGCTTCTATCAATATCTACCAAGAAAGGAGAAGAGAAAAGTAAGTAAAGTTGTTAAAACCCCACCCTTTATATGTCCTTGATCATAGGAAAACACCTAGTGCATAATTGCATGATTGACTCAAAGTGCTAGTACTTTGTTATGCCTAAGAAAATTGTTGATGTCTTAGGTCTAAAATATAGCCCTTTGTCTAAAGGAGTCCTGCAACTTGATGGCTCAACTGTCACCACCTTAGGAGTCATCAAGGATCTTGAGTTAACCCTCCATGCATGTCCAAGCCTAACCAATAACTCAAGATGTGTCAATCATTGACCTACCTTTGTTTTCCCTATGTCTATCAAGAGACTTTACTACTAAAGTGGGTGGTTACTTGTCTTTTGATTGGTCTCATATGTTACTCAAGACAAGGTATGGTACCCGGTTTACCATACAAAGTTGAGCCTATATTTTCCTATCATGTAGAGTCATATGTCCCATCCCTCTCCAAGCCAACTATTTAATCCAAGAAGAACAAGCTTAGTTCTGAAGAGAAGTCTCTTCCACCCTCTATTCCTGACCTAGTACTTGATGAATGGGTAGAGAGGCACCATAAATTTGATCCATATGTTGAAGAATTGGAAGCTTATGAAACTGGGCTTGGTACTTATTGCATTCTTGAAGAAGAAGTTATGTTTCACGCACGTGTGCTCAAGAAAAACAAAGTTGAACTGGGTCTATGGAAGTTGTACTTTGATGGATCCAAGAAGTAGAGAAATGGCATGGGGGAGTAGGAGTGGTTCTCATTTCCCTAAGGATGAGAAATTATTTTTCATGCACATGCTATAGTTCACATGTTCTAACAATGTGGTAGAGTATGAAGTGATTGGTGCATGGCTTGCTCATTCATTGAGAAGAAGAAAATTAAGGTGTTGCAGATCTTTGGGGACACAAAATTGGTTATCCACCAGTTACCAAAAATTCCAGAACAAAGAATAAGCTTCTCAAAGCTTATAAGCATAGATTTTGGGACCTCCTTGAGAGCTTTGATGCTCTAAATCTGTAGGTGGTGCCACAAAAATGAACAAGGAAGCTGACCAAATGGCCACGCTTGGTTCACAATTCTCTCCTACTGCAGAGGATTTTTCAAAGGAAACACTCAACACATTAAGATGGTGATCAGACCATCCATTCCAAACAACAACACCAGCTGGAAAGTGTTTGAAAGTGACACGTAGATCATCCAGTTTATCCAAAATGAAGTTGAGTTTTCATCAAGTATGCAAGATGACTTGCATGATAGCTATGGTGACCAAGTGATATAGCTAAAGACAAACAAGTTTCCTAAAGGGTTGGTCACCTTAGAGAAAATGTTTAGCCCTGATGATGAGTTCAAGGGTGAAGAAAGGTACATGCACACCATGTAAGAAGACTACTCCCTAGTCACTATTGCACATGGGAAAAGAGTTTTACTGCTCAATAAACTTGTGCACATGATGAGAAAAATAGCCTTCATCATCTCTCTGTCAAAAATATAGTGATATCTTCTCATGGGAGTATGAAGACCTCAAAGGTTTTGATCCAAGTGTTTCTCAACACTCCATTGACCTTGATCCTAGTATCAAGCCCATAGAAAAAAGAAATGACCAATCAATCCAAAGATAGAGCCCCTCATGAGAAAGGAATTATCCAAACTCATTGAGGAAAAAATTATTTTTCCCATCAAATACTCTACCTGGGTCACAAATCTAGTTCCTAAGTGTGCACAAGAAGAATGGTGAAATCAGACTTTGTGTTGATTTCAGAGATTTGAATAAGGCATCTCTCTAAAGGATCATTATCCTTTTCCTTCAATGGAGAGAGATTTCTACAGACTGTGGGTTGGTGCACTGCAAGAGATTCTCCATGTTAGATGGATATTCGGTTTCAATCAGATCCTGGTCAAGGAAGAGGATCAATTCAAAACAATGTTTACAACCAAGTGGGGAACATATGCATATCAAAAAATGCCCCTTTGGTCTATCAAACATGGGCACCACATTTCAACGTGCCATGGATATTACCTTCAAAGGTTACATCAATGAGTTCATCTGGTTTACCTTGATGACATAACAATCTTCTCAAAGAAAAGCATGGATCATATGGCACACCTAGAGAAAGTATTTGAGAGATGTAGAAATTTTGGGGTGTCTCTTAACCCCAAGAAGTGTAATTTTTTGGTGGCGCAAGGAAAGCTTTTGGGCCATGTGGTTTCAAAGGATGGCATCACAATTGATCTTGAGTGTCTCACCATCCTAGCTCTTTCCCTACCAATGCACACAAAAAGGCCTACAATCCTTCCTTGGAAAGATCAATTTTTTTAGGTGTTTTATCCCTAACTTTGTCAGGACTAGTTTGGCCCATCACTTGATGCTCAAGAAGGACATAGCCTTCAGATGGACAATAGAAGGAAGAGAAAGCTTCAACAAAATCAAGCAAGAAATTTCTTGCACACCAACACTCATCAATCCAGATTATTCAAAGGATTTCATCCTTTATGCTTATGGCATTGATGTGAGTGTTGTTGTTGTCCTAACACAAGAAAATGAACAAGGGATGGAACAACCTAGTGGCTTTCTTCAGCTAGATGTTGAAGGATTATGAACTAAAGTATAGTCACATGGAGAAGAAAGTCTTCACCATCATGTGTGCTCAAGAAATTCAAGAGTATGCTCGCCACCAATCATATCAAGGTGTTAGTCTCCCACTCTTTTGTCAGAGACTTCATCATGGGAGTAGAAAATTAGTGAGAAAAGAGCATGATGGGTGACCAAAATCATGGAGTATGATGTGACTATCAAGGCCACAAAGCTGGTAAGAGGTAGTGCACTCTGTAGGAAGATTGTTGAGGATGCAGATTGAATCTGAGACTTCATTATTTCTAGATGAGGACCTCCTCATGCACATGTAGAACTTGAAAAATATAGACCTGGCACATGTGCATGATGGATGAAGGACATGATCACATTCCTTTCGAGGGCATACCCTCCTAGTTTAAACAAATAAAAGAGAAGACATCTGAGGTTACAATCTATCCCTTATGTGTTGATTGATGGAATTCTCTTCAAGAAGAAATCTTGATGGTGTGTTGTTAAGATGTATCAATGACACATGCGAACTGAAAAAGTGTTAGCAAATTTCATGATGGATTCTCTGGTGGACACTTCTCTGCCAAAACTACAACAATGAAAATCATAATGGCAGGTATTTTGGCCTACCCTATTTTAGATGCACACAAGTGGGTCACAAAATGTAAGGAATGCACTTTCTTTGTAGGAAAGAAAATATGGCAAGTGCTTCCCCTTCGACCAATCCAAGAAGATCAACCTTTTGCACAATGGGGTCTTGACTTCATAGGCATGATCAATCCACCTTCAAGCACTAGACATAAGTGGGTGTTGACAACTATAGATTACTTCACCAGATGGACAGAAGTTGTCATGCTCAAGGAATCAACCGAGTCAGTCATCCTTGACTTTCTCAAAGGTATAGTCACAAGGTTTGGTGTTCCTCAAACCATTATTATCTCGATAATGCAAAAGCCTTCCTTGGTACTAAAATCATTGATTGGGCTCTAAATCTGGGCATTTATCTAAAAAATTCTTCCAACTATTACCCTCAAGGAAATGGTTTAGTAGAGTCAACAAACAAGAACCTGATCAGAATTATGAAGTGCACAATGAACATCACCAAAGAAAAGTGGCATACAAAGGTCTCACGTGTGCTCTGGGAAGATAGAATCATAGTAAAAAGGCAATAGAACTTTTCCTTACAAGATTGTCTATGGTAAGGAGGCTACCCTTCCTTTGACACTAGAGTTGAATTCATTAGTGCTTGCCCAACAACTGGAATTTGAAGGCATAGACAGAGAGAAATCAGAATGGAAGAGTTGGTTAATCTTGAAGAATTAAGGAACTCTACCATGATCAAGCTAGAACAACATCAACAAGCAACAAAGAAATGGTTTGACAGAAAGGCTAAGCCTCAAGATTTCAAAGTTGGGGACTTGGTTTTAAAATGGGATGCTTGACAGAGCTAAACCAGGTGCCATTCAAAGTTTGATGCACTTTGGAGTGGCCCATACATCATCAATTCCTACAAGGAGGCTAACTCTTTGAGTTAACTCATCTTGATGGAGGTGCACTACAAATCCCAATAAATGGGATCTATCTCAAACCCTTCCATTAAGTTTTTTACATCATTTTGTATATATTAGAGTAGTTTCAATTCCTCCAAGTGTGTTGCATGCACATTGTTTTTTTTGTACATAGTTCTTTCTTCTCGCATGCTTCTTTCATGTGCTCTCTTCCATTGCTTCCAGAATGTAGAGCTTCTTTCAGTAGTTGCAAGATTTAGAATAGAGTCAAGAAATGATCTTCAAGTGACTACAGGGGTAGTTTCATGATTACATAAGTAGACTCCATGCCCAATGGATGCTCTAGCTACTGATCTTCTTCATCTAGCAGGAAGATGGCCCCAAAAGTCACCAAAACTGTTATCCAAATAACTCTCCTAGTTATTTGGGTAACTTGTATACACATTTTGGCTCTCAGCTCCTCATTAAAGGTTCGTGCACTCAAGTTCAATTGGCACATTTCCTTGGTTGCAATTTCCCCTTGGCGCCCCTTATTTTTCCTCAAGCACCCTTGCACACTTTTTGTTCTCTCCTTCCATTTTCCTTTTCCTCTTTGTTCCACTCCTCCCTCACGCCCACCTTCTATGCATTCACTTTCTTCCTAAGCATCTTCTTCACCCTATGCACATCATCTCACACTTGCTTCAATCAGCTAAGTCCCTAGCCCTCTCGTGTGCCATGCCCATTACTTTGTAATAGTTGTGCCTTGACCATGCATTCTCTTCTCACCATTTTCCTCATTTCCCCATGCATGCATCGCGTGCACCCTCTCGTGCTTCTTCCTTATTTTTTCTTCCACACCCTTCCTCACCCTCCTTTGCACCTTCCTTTATGCCCTTCTATGTCATCTTTATAACATGCTTGAGTGTGCCACCACACATAACTCAAAGTCAAAGTGTGCCAATAGGCACCAAATCCTTGCAACAAATCAATGAGTGACATGTGGCAAAAATGAAATATTTCACACATTTGGCCATCATTTCAGCCAATCCATGCATGCCACATGTTTTTTGTGTGCGACACCATGACTCTGACATCTTTCGACAGACCATATTTTTCTACAGAGCTCAGATCGTGCATGCATGCCTAGACTTGTCGAGATTGCTGACATATATAGTGCTAGAAATTCAAATTCAAATTTTGGTGGATCTTGGTAGGTGAGAAATGGGAAAATGTCTCTCTGAGCATTGATGAGTAGATCTGATTGCTCCAACCACCCGATTTGATATGATCCACCCTCCTTCCTTCTTCAACATGCCAAACAGGCTTGGGGAAGCATATTTCATAGATCTCTAGGTGGATTTGTAGGCATTGAATGCTTCTTGTTGGTGGTTACATTTCAAATTTGAGTTTTCCTCCTTCTCTTCTCTCTTTCATGGATTCATCTATAAATGTAAGAGCTAGCTCATTTGTTATGTTGGACACTCTGGATCCTTACACATTTTTTGCTAAGGACTTCATATTTTTTGTATTTTGAGTTACAGACCTCTAGATCTAGCTCTTGCATGTGGATATTGGCCTCCTTCATCATTGTAATAAATTTGTGCATTTCTGGAAGTAATAGAAGCATCATTTTGTGACTATTTTTTGTCCTAACATGTTTGCATTCCTTCTTCTTCTTGCCTTTTATTTTGTGTTGTGTGTTGGTTGTGCCATTTCATGTCCCTTGTAGTTCCTTATTTAGTTGTGTTCCATGAGAATGATCTTGGTAAATATGTGTTTAGTTGTGCTACTCATGCCTAGCCTCCTTTCATGCATTTCCTTTCATTTCCTTTCACTCAAAAAGATAGTGTTCATCCCTCTTTTCTGGTGTTATCACCTTTTAGTGTAGTTTTCCTTTCATGTTATCCTTCTATCCCTAGTCCCTTGGCATTATTAGCTTAGTTTTTTGGCCTAATCTTCCTTGGAGATTACGATTTGATTATACCAGAGAACCCATCCATGAGAACAACAAATGAAACCAGCTATCGCATCAAAAATAACATCAATGGATGGTAATGGGAAATCATCTTTAGGAAAATCCTTGTTGATATCTTGAAATTCTATGCAAATGTAGATCTTTCCATTTTTCTTGAGAATGGGGGTGTGTTAGACACCTTTGTGAGAAGTCAAGCGGCTTAATGAATCCTACTGCGGGATTTTCATCACTTATTCCTTCACCATGAGGGCCACCTTTGGCTTCATGGGCCTTGAATTTTACTTAATTGGCTTAGCATCTGGCTTGGTGACAAGATTATGCACTGCAATGTGTGATGTAATTCCCATCATTTCCTTGTAGCTAAACATGAAAGATCTTTGATGCTCTTTGAGGATATGGGTATGTATTTCAACTTCCTCAGGAGTTAAAGAGGATCCTAGTTTCAATATTTTTGGTTCTTCCTTGGTCCATTTTACACACTCAATTACAATATTAAAATACTACGATAATTTATTTTTTTGGCTTACATTTCTCACTACACACAACACAAACACAAGGGCTCCAAGAACAAAAACTTGACTCGCATACAACAATTACATAATTCATCGACTCACATAGGCACAAGAAAACAACATAGGCTTTTCGATGCCACACTTTTCCCAATGAATGGTTACTAGTAATGACCCAACCACAAGAAAAATGACTTCAGGAATGGCGAACCCACAACACATCATTTCTTTAATTGTATTTTAGTTACGATCAACATTCCAAGAACATTATTGTGCAAGGATAAATTTCTCGTTTGTCCACCCACAGATTCTTAAGTTTATTCCGTGTTAAATTACCGTTTGACCCTTTTAAACTGACTTCTTATTCTTTACAAAATTTTCCATAACTTGCATACTTATTTGACATAATTCAAATGCATATATAGTACTTACTTATCTTGTCCTTATGTTAAGAATATTCTTCTCGAACATATATTCAATGTCTACCTTTTACTCTTACAACTCAAGAGGATGTGACTTGGTGTCCATATATAGCGAAATTAGGTTTTAACGGAGATTTAGATGCGAGAGATAGATTTTTACCGAAAACATTCCTCGATCACGGGTTAGTTATTTCCCTACCATAGTTATTCTAATTTAATGACTTGAGGAACTCCATTTTGATTTATATATGTATTTTGTTTTCTCGAAGGTTGATCACACCAAGAACAATTCATATTCTTTGAAAACAATAGAATATATTTAATTGAGTTATAAGGTCTCCAAGGGTGGCATTATTCTAAACCTCAACTCTCATTTTTACTCTTATATGCTTTATCTTCTACGTCACATTATGGTCTAATTATTAGCATTGTCTTGAAAAAGGAGTTATGAAGTGTTTGTCTAACCTCTTTGAAGACAAAAAAGATTAGAAGACTTGAAGCTACACACATGAATCCTAAGTTAACATCCGAATCAACTGAGGTATAGATTTATTCCAACTTCACCTAAGGGTCTACCCCTCAACTGTATATGAGTTTTAAGCGAGAGGAAAATTTATGCTAAACCACCTTCCAGAAAGGACCAAGGTGTTATGTTGATAGGAACCAAGGTAGCACATTTAGCTATGGAGCGAGGGTTCATTAACAAGAGTGCAAGGCAAAGAACAACTATGTCCCGATCTCCATTTATGTCGTTTGGATCCAACAGGGATTTCATTCGATGAAGAAATTTACTTTTAAATCTATCTTCGGAAAACAAGGTAATCCACTAGGATACGAAGGAAGGGTTAGTTCATCTTACTCCAAATGAAGTTTGACTATGTCGCTCCTATCTACCAAGTTTATGACAATGTCACTAACCATACTGACTAAGACGATAAACCCATTCTTGGGCTCTTGTTTACTCAAGCTAGGAGATTTCCATCGAGTGTAGGGTTTAAGTTCACTCTACGGTTTTCAATGTCTTCTAGGGTAAAAAGTAACACACATGAAAACAAGTTATGCTCTCGATATTGAACAAGGGTAGAGTGTTTCGATTTAATTCTCTTTATTACATTTACAAGGTATAAATGCACAAGATGACTCATTAATCATTTAATGAACACTAAATATGCACTACAAGATATTACTTCAAATTTATTTACCTTATATAAATATCAAACCCTTTTTACCAGGTGTACTATAAATCAAAATTGAACTATGATTAAATGCACATTTCCTAGATGTCCTTGAAACTAGCATTTCATACATATCAACAAATTATCAATTATAACCTTCTATAACATGAGACTACATTATACATTTATTCATTTAACAACGAACTATCTAAATTACAATGATAATTAATGAATTACATCCACGTGAGCATGATATCAGTGATAATTCGATGGCATGGCATCCACCCTAATCTAACATAATTATCATTTTTAGTTTCCCATTTACATATGATAATAATTACAATTTGCAATCGAAATTAAAAGGTTTAGAGACATGTATTCATTACATTTCATTTTACTTCTTTTTGTAACCTAGGAGAGAGAAAGAGAAGGGAAGAGAGAGAAAACACCATTTGTCAAAAGTTCTATTTCACACAACAAGTTACACTATAGAGTTTTAAACAATTATTTGCATGTGTTAAAAGTTTCAGGGTGGTTTGGAAACCCTACGAGGGTCCATGACTTTCTATTTTTACATTTTCTCACTAGCTACAAAACGTTCAAAATGGGCTCGAGAGGCTAAGAAACCGCTTCCAAAAGTTATCTTCGATGAGAACGCACACCACGATTAACTCTTTACGTGTCCCTAGATATACCAAGAGTTCATAGCAACTGATGGAATTGGGAAAAAGTGAACGGTTTGCGTTTGGCGGCTAGTTCTCTGGGGCCACTGGTCGTAGTTGACCCAGTTGCAAATGAACAAAAATTAGCTCGAGGGCTCAGAAAACCACGTCCAAAATTGATGTTTGATGGATGAGCACGCAACGAGACACTTCCTACAAGTTCCCCTATATAAGGAGAATTCATCAGAGTCGATGGGACTGAGAACTAGAAAACCATTTTCAAACGGTGACAAGTTTCTGAAGCCACCGGTCCTAATTGGTCAGTTTGACCTTGTCAAACTATGACCAGAGGCCTACAAAATGTCGTCATCAAAATATCCAGAAAGATGTTTTTCCCTAAACTGAAGGTTCCATGCAATTGTCTAGTATAAACACTAGAGGTTTGCGAAGGCGGAAATAATTTCTCTATCCAGTTTCAAATGACGGTTCAAAATGAAAGCCAACTTTCTAGATTTAACAACTTTCTACTATTGTAAAACAGTGTAATAGGCTCTATAAGAGCGTCAAAAAGATCTCCTATGTTCATTCGGGGTCAATCCAAAGGTCAAGGTGACTCCTCGCATACCAAGGTACACGAATGAAGCTTCACATCTCATTTTCAGAGTTATGAAGGGTACTTAATGAGTCTCAAAAATGCAAAAATTAACTATTTAAATAGGGAGAAGGTCAACATTATTACTGGGAAGTCAATCTCATCTTGTCGATATACCAATATTGGGGTGATCTAGGTGGGTAGGAAGTTTTCTAAATCACCACAGAATGAGGGTGGAAGTTCATGTTTTAATGCAACGAGTTATTTTGACTTCACGAGTTACGACACGACACTTCATTGTTTTGCAACGAGTTGAAATAAACAATTAACTATATTATAATCCTAATATTTTAAAATTATATTAAGTTGTAAATGAAAAACTAAAATACGAGAGTTAGGAAAGATGAGGGGAGGTGAACCATGCCTGGAGATGAACTGGTGAGGCAAAAGTCGAGGAGTTGACATCGCACCGATTGATTTCACTTGCTTGCAGCCACGGAAGGAAAACCCAAAAATAGCATCCACGATAATGTCAAAATCAGTGGCCAGTTCTATTGGAAAATCCTCTGGTGGCAAGAAAGGAATAGCAAGTGCCTCCAGCTGAGTAACAAGCCCATGGTAAAGAGGCTTATCAGTGTGTTTGGGATAGCAAACAAATGCCATGTATCCAATATGATAAAGGTGGTGTGTAGCCACTAGTCCATCACCACCATTGTTGTCAGGCCCACAAATAATTAGCACCGGTTGTACTCATTCGTTCTATAAACCTCTGCTATGGATGTTGCAACACTGAGGCCTGCAAGCTCCATCAACTGGTCCTGGTAATGTGGATGCTCCATTTCACCAAAGTCTCATCCTTTTCTATCACATTGTCAGCTCTCAGTCCAAAGTCTCCATCGTGGATGATGGGAGTTCATCAACATGAGGTAAGGTTGAGGGAAAAATTTAAAACTCTAATTTCTGTTATGATTCTAGCCAAAAATAGATGCAATCTCCAACTTTTTTTTGTATGGGAAAGGAGATACTAGATGGAGAAGAAGATTTGGCACTAAAACTGCCGATTGCATTCACTTGAAAGTTACTATAGCCTTTTGAACAAATCCATTATGTGTATATCCTGCAAATCATGGCATTCCATGAGACAACATTTCTTTGAGGCATTCTATCAAACTATTCACACACCTTTTCAACAAATCCATTTATTGCATCACCTACAGCCGTGGCAGTCAAAGAAGCCACATTTCTTTCAGGCATTTAGGCGCACAGTTCACATGCCAAGTGCATGCTTTCACGTTGAGAAATGGTGAAAGAGACAAATCTTGCACTGGTATTTTAGCACAGGCAGGGCGAATGTAGGGAAATGTCACTGATCAGGCAAAAGATCTGTTCCTTTCCTGCTAAGATATCCACAACCATGACTTGATCAATCCTGCACAGCCACGAGCTAAGCATGAATAATGCAAAAAAACACAATCACATGAATGGTCCACACCGTCTCGTCCAACCATATGCAAAGCTTGACTACAATGGCGGCCATAGTTAAAAACTAAAGGTAGATACCAATGCATAGAACATAAATGGCGGCCCAGAATAAATGTTTTTTTAATAGAAGCCCCTCCAGCCAATACTTCTAGAACGTAAAAGAAAATAAAAGAGGTGGTTTCAGCGTGATCCACGCCTTGGATCCCAAAAAAAAGTGTTTGTACTTCTCTGCAAAGAAAATGACATGTCTAAAGGCTGGGAGAAATCCCATGTACCTTTACATGGGGGTTCACCTACTCCATCATGTCTCCAATCCACGCACCCCACTAACTCCATCACTGCCAGCAAGCATCCCACTTTTATTTTTTTTTTTTTTTATGATTTTTATTTATGTGTTTGCTATTTTTATCGGGCACTACATTTTCCTCTCCTTATAAGAGCATCGTCCTTGATGCAACAAAAAACACAGAGGAAAAGAAATGGTAAGCAACAAAGAACAAATAATGGCAAAAGTGCACTCTATGGTTAAGATTTTAGATACAAAATCATGGTCACGGGGTGGCCCTAGGAACATTTGGTAGAAATTTTAACTTTCAAGGTTCTGTGAAGATTGGTAGTTCCCTCTTATTCGTTATTTCATTAATCTCCTTCTATTAACATTATTCTTAATTTAAGTCCTTTAAAATTTCATTTTTGTAGAATTTTAGTTTATTCATTCTGTGGGTTCCCATCATGAACTACAGTCACAACACCCTACCAGGGTCATACACAACACTAAAATTTCACAAGCATACTTTTACATACTTTCATGATCGTATCACATCACAAGGGTTTCACCAAACCATGGAATGACAACAAGTAGACCACATAGCAAATAATTTCCAACAATTACATCCTAGACATAGATCTAGTACACACATATGACTGACAAACATAATCATCGCACTGATACATATACAATGAGTATCACAAGACCCAAAGAAAACCATGACTGTACCAACATAGTGCCAAGACAATATCCAATAGTCCATACCAACCAAGGGAAGAGTCAAGCCTCAAACATAACAAGGTGTCAAAAAGACTCACACGGGTACACATAACTCACTATACCAATCTCCACACATCTCAAAATATCAAGAATTAACACCATATATCTCCTAAAGTATCATAAAACAACTCCATATACCTCCCAAACCATCACCAAATAATCTCCATATACCTCTCATAGAGAAAGAATCATAGTGTCAAAACCAAGCCGGGTCACTCAACCATAGAGCCCCATCAAGAATATCAGGTCACTCAACCATAGAGTGCTATAAAGAATATCAGGTCACTCAACCATAGAGGCCCTGTCTCCTTTCTCCTTTTAATGAGGTCGGGTCACCCTATGGCCCTGGGCACATAGAGCCCCGTCACCCCCAACCCAAGTGACATAATAACTCGTGGTTCAACAACCCGCTAGTTATCTGTAACTCCTTGGGGCGTACCCCCATACAATGAAGCGGGTCCATAGGTTCAACCACTCCATGGTTAATCCCATGACCCTATTCCAACACATTACGACATTAGAACCAGCATAACAATCCATTCAAATGCCAAGTGGAAAAATCAAAAGCCTTGGGCTAGGCTACAAAACTTTTAAATATGACAAGAAAGTTTTAAAACTAAGAAAAAAAAATGGCTAATTAGCCATGGTTAGTGCAAAATCCAAATGTTAATGCAACAATCAAATAAATGCCCAAAATATAAGAACATGTCAATCAAGAAAATGGTTGTTCTAGCTAAAAGAGATAATGATCAATTTACGAATAAAAATACGTATAGAGAAATAGCACATTACAATCACTATGTGGCCTCATACCACCACCAAAGGGGTACTCATCGAGTTGCTGGCACTCGGACATCGAGCCTCAGCTCGTAAAAATATACATGTAACTAGAAATGAGTATATCAAATAATGTAACTGTCATCATCTCTGCCTGAATCATTCCTCCATACTCCCACAAGGATCAACATAGTCAAAATCACATAGGATTATTCAATGAACAATCCAATAGGAAAGAGCAGGGAACTCTAGTTGCATAAGTTGAGCCTAAGGTGGTGCGCACCCACAATATACTGAGAAAGCTCGAAGTATACTAAATAGATAGAAGTGGGTTTTCAGTCTATATAAGACTCCACTTCCTCACTCATACTCGGCTCAAGATTATGAAAACCTGGTCCACGCCTCCTCTCTCCACACATACACTCTTGACATTTTATCCCCTTAGGGTCGTCTAGTGTAAGGTTCACAACATACACATAACTACATCACTAACACAATGGTGATTCACACAAATTAACCATAGCATCTTACGCATGGTATTTATACGGGGTATAACACAATCATTACTTTCACGGGTTACGATACATCACATTACCACATCCTGCACCCAAAGTGCAATCACTATACACTAGGGGTCATACTCACCATATCCCCCAAATCACGACATGAACCATCACATATTACCTGAATTATATGTATGAGGAACACAATATCTAACATTACGACATATAGTCAATTGCAATACAACACGATGATACACACAACTAATCACAATACATGTGATGACATCACGATAAATTGTGATTCACTTTACATCAATTTTGTCATGCAATACATCAATACATCTTCACATCACATAAGGTCAAAATGTTTCAACACTCTGTAATTCACAATATCATTCCTTTCACACACAACAAGGTGGTACATCACACACGGATTCCTCATTGGATCCATGAAATAGAGAGTGAATACTCTCATCATCAGCACATCAACATGACAACAAATACGCACTAAGTGACATGCACAACATGTGCGTTCACGATTTCACAATTACAACTTAGTTCACATCACATATATCACATTACTCTTCCAATATCCACCACCATCATGCAAAATCATCACAACTCCAATCCATCCCAGAGGTTCAAGAGCATGAACCTCCGCTCTGATACCATATGTAGTGCCCACATTTTACACACTCAATTACAACAAGTAAAATACCGGGATAATTTTTTTTTGGCTTACATTGCTCACTACACACAACACAGCAAGGGCTCCAAGAACATAAACTCGACTCGCATACAACAATTACATAAGTCATCGACTCACATAGGCACAAGAAAACAACATAGGCTTTTTGGTGCCACACTTTTCCCAATGAATGGTTACTAGTAATGACCCAACCACAAGAAAAATGACTTCAAGGAATGGGAACCCACAACACATCATTTCTTTAATTGTATTTTAGTTACGATCAACATTCCAAGAACATTATTGTGCAAGGATAAATTTCTCATTTTTCCACCCACATGATTCTTAAGTTTATTCCATGGTTAAATTACCATTCGACCCTTTTAAGCTGACTTCTTATTCTTTACAAAAGTTTCCATAACTTGCATACTTATTTGACATAATTCAAATGCATATATAGTACTTACTTATCTTGTCCTTATGTTAAGAATATTCTTCTCGAACATATATTCAATGTCTACCTTTTACTCTTACAACTCAAGAGGATGTGACTTGGTGTCCATATAGCGAAATTAGGTTTTAACGGAGATTTAGATGCGAGATAGCTTTTTACCGAAAACATTCCTCGATCACGGGTTAGTTATTTCCCTACCATAGTTATTCTAATTTAATGACTTGAGGAACTCCATTTTGATTTATATATGTATTTTGTTTTCTCGAAGGTTGATCACACCAAGAACAATTCATATTCTTTGAAAACAATAGAATATATTTAATTGAGTTATAAGGTCTCCAAGGGTGGCATTATTCCGAACCTCAACTCTCGTTTTTACTCTTATATGCTTTATCTTCTACGTCACATTATGGTCTAATTATTAGCATTGTCTTGAAAAAGGAGTTACGAAGTGTTTGTCTAACCTCTTTGAAGACAAAAAGATTAGAAGACTTGAAGCTACACATGAATCCTAAGTTAACATCCGAATCAACTGAGGTATAGATTTATTCCAACTTCACCTAAGGGTCTACCCCTCAACTGTATATGAGTTTTAAGCGAGAGGACAAATTTATGCTAAACCGCCTTCTAGAAAGGACCAAGGTGTTATGTTGATAGGAACCAAGGTAGCACATTTAGCTATGCGGAGCCAAGGGGGTTCATTAACAAGAGTGCAAGGAAAAGAACAACTATGTCCCGATCTCCATTTATGTCATTTGGATCCAACAGGGATTTCATTCGATGAAGAAATTTACTTTTAAATCTATCTTCGAAAAAACAAGGTAATCCACTAGGATACGAAGGAAGGGTTAGTTCATCTTACTCCAAATGAAGTTTGACTATGTCACTCCTATCTACCAGGTTTATGACAATGTCACTAACCATACTGACTAAGACGATAAACCCATTCTTGGGCTCTTGTTTACTCAAGCTAGGAGATTTCCATCGAGTGTAGGGTTTAAGTTCACTCTATAGTTTTCAATGTCTTCTAGGGTAAAAAGTAACACACATGAAAACAAGTTATGCTCCGATATTGAACAAGGGTAGAGTGTTTCATTTAATTCTCTTTATTACATTGACAAAGTATAAATGCACAAGATGACTCATTAATCATTTAATGAACACTAAATATGCACTACAAGATATTACTTCAAATTTATTTACCTTATATAAATATCAAACCCTTTTTACAGTGTACTATAAATCAAAATTGAACTATGATTAAATGCACATTTCTAGATGTCCTTGAAACTAGCATTTCATACATATCAACAAATTATCAATTATAACCTTCTACAACATGAGACTACATTATACATTTATTCATTTAACAATGAACTATCTAAATTACAATGATAATTAATGAATTACATCCACGTGAGCATGATATCGTTGATAATTCACGATAAATGGCATGGCATCCACCCTAATCTAACATAATTATCATTTTTTAGTTTCCCATTTACATATGATAATAATTACAATTTGCAATCGAAATTAAAAGGTTTAGAGACATGTATTCATTACATTTCATTTTACTTCTTTTTGTAACCCAGAGAGAGAAAGAGAAGGGAAGAGAGAGAAAACACCATTTGTCAAAAGTTCTATTTCACACAACAAGTTACACTATAGAGTTTTAAATAGTTATTTGCATGTGTTAAAAGTTTCCAAGGTGGTTTGGAAACCCTACGAGGGTCCATAACTTTCTATTTTTACATTTTCTCACTAGCTACAAAACGTTCAAAATGGGCTCGGAGGCTAAGAAACTACTTCCAAAAGTTATCTTCTAATGAGAACGCACACCACGATTAACTCTTTACGTGTCCTAGATATACCAAGAGTTCATAGCAATTGATGGAATTGGGAAAAAGTGAACGGTTTGCGTTTGGCGGCTAGTTCTCCAGGGCCACTGGTCGTAGTTGACCCAATTGCAAATGAACAAAAATTAGCTCGAGGGCTTAGAAAACCACGTCCAAAATTGATGTTTGATGGATGAGCATGCAACGAGACACTTCCTACAAGTTCCCCTATATAAGGAGAATTCATCAGAGTCGACGGGACTGAGAACTAGAAAACCATTTTCAAACGGCGACAAGTTTCTAAAGCCACCGGTCCTAATTGGTCTAGTTTGACCTTGTCAAACTGCGACTAGAGGCCTACAAAATGTCGTCATCAAAATATCCAGAAAGATGTTTTTCCCTAAACTGAAGGTTCCATGCAATTGTCTAGTATAAACACTAGAGGTTTGTGAAGGTGGGAAATAATTTCTCTATCCAGGTTTCAAATGATGGTTCAAAATGAAAGCCAACTTTCTAGATTTAACAACTTTCTACTATTGTAAAACAGTGTAACAGGGCTCCTATAAGAGCGTCAAAAAGATCTCCTATGTTCATTCGGGGTCAATCCAAAGGTCAAGGTGACTCCTCACATACTAAGGTACATGAATGAAGCTTCACATCTCGTTTTCAGAGTTACGAAGGGTACTTAATGAGTCTCAAAAATGCAAAAATTAACTATTTAAACAGGGAGAAGGTCAACATTATTACTGGGAAGTCAATCTCGTCTTGTCGATATACCAATATTGGGGTGATCTAGGTGGGTAGGAAGTTTTCTAAATCACCACAGAATGAGGGTGGAAGTTCATGTTTTAATGCAACGAGTTATTTTGACTTCGCGAGTTACGACACGACACTTCATTGTTTTGCAATGAGTTGAAATAAACAATTAACTGTATTATAATCCTAATATTTTAAAATTATATTAAGTTGTAAATGAAAAACTAAAATACGAGAGTTAGGAAAGATGAGGGGAGGTGAACCATGCCTGGAGATGAACTGGCGAGGCAGAAGTCGAGGAGTTGACATCGCACCGATTGATTTCACTTGCTTTGCACCATGGAAGGAAAACCCAAAAATAGCATCCACAATAATGTCAAAATCAGTGGCCAGTTCTGTTGGAAAATCCTCTAGTGGCAAGAAAGGAATAAAAGTGCCTCCAGCTGAGTAACAAGCCCATGGTAAAGAGGCTTATTAGTGTGTTTGGGATAGCAAACAAATGCCATGTATCCAAAATGATAAAGGTGGTGTGTAGCCACCAGTCCATCACCACCATTGTTGTTAGGCCCACAAATAATTAGCACCCAGTTGTACTCATTCGTTCTGTAAACCTCTATTATGGATGTTGTAACACTGAGGCCTACAAGCTCCATCAACTAGTGCGGTAATGTGGATGCTCCATTTCACCAAAGTCTCATCCTTTTCTATCATATTATCAGCTCTCAGTCCAAAGTCTCCATCGTGGATGATGGGAGTTCATCAGCATGAGGTAAGGTTGAGGGAAAAATTTAAAACTCTAATTTCTATTATGATTCTAGCCAAAAATAGATGCAATCTCCAGCTGTTTTTTTTGTATGGGAAAGGAGATACTAGATGGAGAAGAATATTTGGCACTAAAACTGCCAATTGCATTCACTTGAAATTTACTATAGCCTTTTGAACAAATCCATTATGTGTATATCCTGCAAATCATGGCATTCCATGAGACAACATTTCTTTGAGGCATTCTATCAAACTATTCACACGCCTTTTCAAAAAATCCATTTATTGCATCACCTACAGCCGTGGCAGTCAAAGAAGCCATGTTTCTTTCAAGCATTTAGGCACACATTTCACATGCCAAGCGCATTCTTTCACGTTGAGAAATGGTGAAAGAGAAAAATCTTTCACTTTGGTATTTTAGCACAGTAGGGCAAATGTAGGGAAATGTCACTTGATTAGGAAAAAGATTCTGTTCCTTTCCTGCTAAGATATCCACAACCATGACTTGATCAATCCTGCACAGCCACGAGCTAAGCATGAATAATGCACAAAAAAACACAATCACATGAATGGTCCACACTGTCTCGTCCAACCATATGCAAAGCTTGACTGCAATGGTGGCCATAGTTAAAAACTAAAGGCAGATACCAATGCACAGAACATAAATGGCGGCCAGAATAAATGTTTTTTTAATAGAAGCCCCTCCAGCCAATACTTCTAGAATGCAAAAGAAAATAAAAGAGGTGGTTTCAGCGTGATCCATGCCTTGGATCCCAAAAAAAAGTGTTTGTACTTCTTTGCAAAGAAAATGACATGTCTGAAGGCTGGGAGAAATCCCATGTACCTTTACATGGGGGGTTCACCTACTCCATCATGTCTCCAATCCCACGCACCCCACTAACTCCATCACTGCCAACAAGCATCCCACTTTTATTTTTTTTTTTTATTTTTTTTATGTTATTTTTATTTATGTCACTACTTGGAGTGAAGCATGAAGCGACGTTGCTATAGAGTCCTAAGAATTTTTTGTTCACGTGGAATTGCTTCAATTAATATGAAGTCAAACCTCTTTGTTAGATTTAACACTACTATTTTGTAGATTTTAAATGTTCATCTCTAGTCTCATACACCTTAGACATCTAATTTGCAACAAGTTTTGAATCACCCAACACCCTAATATTAAGAACACCCATTCTTTTGGCTATAATGAGACCAAGTAGAAGGGCTTCATATTCAGCCCCATTATTCATACATTCAAATTTTAACTTGAAGGAAAAAGGAAAAATCCTTCCCTCGGGAGAGGTAAGGATCACACCTACCCGGCACCAAAATGACACTTGGCTCCATCAAAATGGAGATTCCAACAGTTGCTTGGAAAAATGGATGTTGGATCATCCTTTGCGTCCTCTTATTTTACCTCAATTACTTCAACCATACAAACTTCATCTGCTGGAAGAGAACCGAGTCCTAAAGTATGTCCCATACCCATAGAATCGAAAGGAAGGAGGATAGGTAAATCCTTTTCCAATAGCTCGACAATCTTCACCATGGTTCCCAACAATACTGTCTCTACGATGACGGTTTCATCTTTGACTGCCGAAATTCCTTCAATCAAACCCGTTACTTCTAACTCCATTATATGAACCAATTTTTCCTCTGGTATTGAGCTTGTAGGTTTATTTAACTGATTTATAGGAAGCTCAAACTCAGAGTGGATCCCTAGCCTCTTTTTCAAGTTAGCTAGGTGTATGTCGAAGGGTTTTGGATCACCCTGCGCCACAAAGACCTTCCCTAAATGTAGGAACCTAACTTCTTGAAACAAAGTGGAGGGAATTTCCTTCATGTGATGAATCCAAGGATGTCAAGGATCATATTATAGTTGGTTTCCCAATCTATAATATAAAACTCGATTAATATTGTCTTAGGCCCAAGGGTGACTGGCAACACTATAGTTCTAATTGACATTGCCTTGAGGTTTTTGTAGCCTCTCAGCGTATTTCATGTTGAAGAGAAATTGGTCTCTTCGTACCCTAGATTTTGAAGGAAAGAGAAGGGGACTATGTTGACCGCTGCCCCATCATCAATCATCGCACGCTTTACATAATTGTTGTAAATCCAAACTTGTAAAAATAGAGTTGGATCACCTCTATGAGCTATTTTAGCATCTATGGGCATCTTGCTGATGTCAAATATGAATCTAACATCTCTTTTAGGCTGCCCTGATGGATAGACATCAAAGTCCACATGGTTTATTTATGCTTCCAAAGGAGGGGTGATGTTAATCAAATGACCAATACCTAATACTTCTAGTAAAGTAGCTCTGTGAGCAGGGGAATTCTTTAACATATCCAAGAAGGAAATGTGAGAGAAAGTCTTGGTTAAGTCACTGATCAAGTCATAAGCTCCTATTGGCTTGCTTAGCGTATCACGAATGTCATCTAATATAGTCGGGTAGATTAGGATTGGCTGTGAAGAATAGTCTTTGGTCCTAGTGGTAGCATTAATTTGAAATTCAGTTTCTAGCTCCACTAACCCCACAATTTTTGTTTGTTGGTGACCATACAAAGGAGGTGCCACTTATGGGTTTCAAGAAGTTGGGGATTCATGATCATGGGTCCCTATTACAGTACCTTTTTTTCAACCATTGGTATCTATTCTACCGTCTTTTGGACATGTGGTGAGAGGATCATTACATATTTTGAGTGGTGTGTTCTGTGGAGATACCAGTCCCATATATGTGTTTTGAGTTAGCGTCGTTGGGTTTGCCAAAAACATGTCAACAAATAATTGTCTTTGATCCTCTAGAAAACACTGTAAAAACTTGTTACAATCACGACATGTTCTTACATCATGCCCGCAAACCCTATGGAAACTGCAATATAAATTAAGATCATAATCTCAAGGCCTTTGGTTTGTGCCTTATTGTGGTTCAAAATTATAGTTATTGTTCAGTTGTTGATTGTTATAGTTAAAATTTGGAAACCCTTTCCCTTTGTTTTGGAATTAGTTTGGATACCTACCTAGGTATTGGTTAGGGCCTTGGGTCTATGTTTTCCTTGAGTATTGATGTTGTTGTTGTTGTTTATGGTTAAAATCTAAAGCATTGACTAAGGGCGAGAAGTTATTATATCTCTAATTGTTTTCATTGTTATTGTTGTTATTTGAAGTGCTGTATTGGGAGAATTAACAACGTTAGGTTTCTTAGGTTAGTCTGTCACACCATCGGTCATAACTCCATGATTATTATTAAGTATTTTTGGTCCTTGATTGTTGTTCATGTTGTTGGAGTAACCAAGGTTATTTTGATTAGGAATGACTAAATTTCCATTATCTCCATAAGTCTTACGACCACTATCAAAGGTTGCTTTGTCAATTTAGGGAGCACCCTCTAGCACTTCTTCATAGATCCTTAGTGAGAACTTTTGAACTTCTTCTTTTGTTTACCTATTGAGGGAGTGGAGGAACAAATCATAAAGTTTCGTCTGATCCATATTTGGAGCGCTTACAGAGGAGTAAAGAACCTGTCACCACCTTTGAATGAAGTGGGTTTCGGACTCATTGTGCTCTTATTTGATATAATGAATTCTTTGATTCATGTCCTTAAAATATTGTTCATATCAAAATCCTTAATAAATTATGATACAAGTTGCTTGAAGGAGTGTATTGAAGCCTCTAGTATCCTATAGTACCAATCAAGAGTGATGCCTTTTAGCATCTTAGGGAAAATCTTTGCAAAAACCACATCCCACGGGAGCAGCTCTCAAATGGCCATTGTGTAAGCTTTGATATGAGCATTAGGATTTCCCTCCCTTTGAAATTTAGAAGATTGGGAAAGGGTCTTGGGAGCATGATTTTCTAGATGGAAAAGTCTAGAGGCTCCTTTAGATATTTAGAATAGGTTCCCATTGCATATGTTTCAACCATTAAAGATCCTTTTTGGGGAGGTGGAGGTTGCATTGGTTGCTGAAATGGGATAGCATAAAAATTTTTTGGGGTGTATGGCATCCTTGTAGTTATCCATGTGTGCCTAGGTAAGTGTACATATCTCCTATGAATATTTAGAATATATGTGTACGTAGGGGGTTGATTACTTTTATATGGAATTGAAGGCATGAAGCCGTGGAATTTTGTATTTCTTGTTGGTATGGCATTTGAGAATGCACTTCCAACTTGTGCATGTTGTAGGTATCCATATGTGGCGTGTGGGGGCATATCCTAGTTAGTAAGTCCCCCAGGTTTGGGGTGAGCGTATAAATTTGAGCATTTTGCGCGAAGAGGTCTTTTCCATAACCCTAGAGATAATGAGAAGTTATTTCTTGCCTTGCGTATGAACTTTGAGCATTTTGGGCAATCTCTAACTCCTTGAATTTTTCTACTAACACCAAGACGATGTCCCCATTGATGGGGTGGTGTTTTTTTAGGTGTTTGTTTTTAACTCTTGGAGGTTGTTGAGGAGTTTGGTATCTTGCTACGAATTGTTCACAATTTTGCCACCCCTCATTAGCAATATTCCGAGTTGTTAGAGGGGTAGTGTTATTATTTTGGAGTATAACATCACCTTGTCCTTGCAACCTATTGAAAGCTTGGTTCATATTCGGAAGTGTTGTTCACTCCTAGCATATCGTGCTAAGTATTCCTCATCTAGATGTGGGAGTTGGTTTGATTGCATGCTAATGGGTTGTCAAAACAATACCCGAGGAGATGAACTTGATTCTCCAGTGACATTATTGTTTTTTGAAATTGATTATTCGTGAGGATAAGTCTATGTGATCTAGTCAAGTTCCTCAATACGTAGAAATGATCCAATATTGGTTCCACTGAAGAATAGGTTTTTGATAAATTAAGCGGATGTCTACCCACGTTAAGAGTGAAGGTGATTGTTTTGGTATACATGTTTGGTAGTTGTACATGTAAAAACCTTGGATAGGTCGACTGTAATCATTATATCCCAACATATTTGGGGGGTATAAGAATACCCATAGAATAAATGATGGATGAAGAATGTGGAAATGTTTAGATACTACCTCTTCATGTTGGGTTCACCAATTTATATGAATTAAAATAAACATATGACCTTCTTCAAACTCACGACCTCTCAAAGTTGTCTTTGAGACAACTGATGTATAATGGAAGTCGATATGAGTGTGGTGATGGAGATCAAGATAATTGGGAAATCTTATGTATTCAACATGCAATATGAGGATTTGCAAGTCTAAGGCAAAGAATTCTCTCCTAACTTGAAGTGGTGTGATGTCTTGGTCTAATATAATAGTTTCTCAAAGACTCCAATCGATATCAAGCTCATGAGATTTTGTTTATTGGTTATTGAACACGTGGAAAGTGACCTATGAGCACCTCATATGGATTTCCAGACAAGGTCAAGAAAGTGAGAATAAGAAACATAGGGGAGCCACAGGGACTATGGGTGATTTTCTGGTCTAGTCCAGAAAGTATTAGCCTGATTGGATGTTATGTTCAATAAGGAAAGTTGTGCAATAATGTTAGGTGAGAGTGGTGAAGATCTGAATACTAATGTATGCAAAATAGTGTCAATTTCTAATTAGTCAGCAGGACCATTGGGTTGTGGGACCTAAGGATCACAACCAAAGACTCATGGAGGTTGTGGCCCTTGTATGGTCATACGCATAATCAAACCGTATTGTCAGGAGTAGTCTAATAATCGTAGGCTTGATTACCAATAATTTTTAGCGTGTTTAGTTGCTCTATTTTCTCAAATGAATATAGCATGTGTGTAATATTGTCAAACATAAACTTATATCAATGTCAATTATTAATTCGGCCCATTGGGTTATGGGACCAGGGATCACAATTGTACGTATTTTATTTTTTAAATCTTTGATGGTCATGTGGAATGAATTGAGATGATTTCAATAAGAAAACTAACTATCAAAGGAAATCTAATCTATGTTTTTGTTATTTTCATGATATATCAGAGCAAAATAATGAAAGCAAACTAATCTAATAAAAGTAAATGTTTTTGATCTTTTCTAGTTTTTTAAACAATGTGTATAATCTAATAAACAAACTAAATACAAGTAATCAACTAGATGTAGCTAATTACTTGTGTGGATATGTGAATCTAAACCTAAAACAAATAGCCTAATTTAATCAAATACCTTCAAAACCTACCTCGGGAGTAAAGAACAAATCATAATTCTAGAAGAGTTATTGTTCCCCACAACTTCCCTAGTAATGTCAAAGAGTAAACCTTCTAATGATTTGATCTACTGTTGATTTCCTAACTAACTAAAATGAACAATTTTACTACTCTATTTGATATGTAATTGAAACTAGTGGTTTTAAATTGACAATTTGACAAATAAAGTGAATAAACATATAATTCCAACCTAGACAAGCAAGAGCTTTGGAAAATATGGTTGTATCTCAGAATCGTCCCCTTAGTTTGTTCATTTCTTTCTCCGAGCTTTCATATGATTCCTAGGGATTGGGAATGCAAGAAACAGCAGCGAGGAGGATGGCACTTGAGCAATGGCATCTTGAAGTAAGTCCGAATGCGGTGTAAGTAGAAGAGAGATAGCACAAGATATATGAGATTACCTATGTAATTCCTAGCAAGATTGTGGCAGAAATACAATATAAGATACACAAAAAAATCAGCCTTTTGCTTGAACATAAGCATGGAATATAAAAGAATTGGGGCTAGGATGTGCCTTCATGCAAAAGGCAAGAAGAGGTAGTTCCAACTAACTAAAGCACATGAAAAGATAGAAGAGGGAAGGAGAACCAACCAATTTAAACTATTTTTAGATATTTTGGCTCACGGATGCATCCTAGAAGTGAAGTTAAGTGAATTGTCGCATGTTAAAAACACACATGATGGAATCTGGAAAATCGGGTCGATCGCCACCCAAGCAAGGTGGTGGTCATGGCACTAAAGGTGAAAACATGCACGAGTAAAGATGTAGGGAGCTGAAAAAAATATGGAAAGGCTAATTAAATATTTCTAGGCTACAAATATACACTTTGAATGGGTTTTGGAGCTTTAACACCTTCTTGACATGACTAGAATCATCATTGGGGACTTTTGTAATTGTTTTCCAACATTGTAGCACATGTAATTTTCGGTGTGTACAACTCCTTCTCTTGCCCCAAAGTAGAACAATATCTCCGATTTGGAATTCATGAGACTTATCCTTCTTGTCAAATAGTTGTTTAACTTTTTTTATGATCCGAGACATGATCAATCACTTGTATCATTTCTTCTTCCAAATTTGGTAAGTTCATGATTCATTTTTCAAATGCATCCTAAAACTGACCATTCTAAATGGTCTTAGCTAATTTCAAGGCCTTTATCTCAAGTGTAACTGGAAATTTAGCATCCGTCCCATAAACCAGTTGAAATGGAGACATTCAAATATCTCTCTCTAGTGTTATATGATTAGCCCAAAGGGCATTGTATAACATTTTAAGTAAGTTTTGTTGTGATTCATCAACTAGTTTTCTGACTATGGTCACCAGATTTTTATTGGTTAATTCAGCTTGCTTATTTCCTTGTGGGTAATAGTATGATGAATGTGAAAGAGAAATCCCATACCCATAATAGAAATCAATGAGCTCATAAGAGTAAAACTTCATAGAATTATCTGTTACAATTTTGTTAGGAACACCGAATCGAACCAAAATACTCTCCTTGATGAAATCACAAATGACTTTAGAATTTTTCCTTTTGACTGGGATGGCTTCTACCCACTTTGTGAAATAGTTAGTTACAATTAGAAAATGAGTGTTTCCTACACTATATTATGGATGTAAGGTTCCGGTGAAGTATAATTTCCATTCTTTGAAAGGGTTCTTCAATCACAACAGGATTTAATGGAAGAATTTTCAATTTAGGTCGTCTAACAAATGTTTGAAAAGATTCACATTTTGAAACCCACTTAGGTATATATTTAAATAGGGTCTGCCAATAATAACCTCCTTAGAGGATATTGTGAGAAGTTATAGGGGAAGATAAATTTCCTCCATAAGCTTGATCATGGTAGGCCCTCAATAATCTCTTTTATTGTTCCTTATCAAAACACCTTAAGAAACAACCATCAATCCCTTTTCTAAAAAAAGAGAGTTGTACAAAATAACGTACCTTACATCTTAAATTTTAATTTGTCTCATTTATTTAACATTAAGATGTGTAATAAAATCCCCATATGTGAAGAAGTGATAAATATTGTAGTATCATTCATCTGTAGAACTCAAAAATAGAATGGTTGGCATTTCATCAAGTTCATCATTACTTGGATCTTCCACCAATCCTTATGTCATTAGCTAACACATTCCTCATCCTTACATCAGTTATGTAGGTTTAATTTCAATATCATACTCATGAACCTTTGCAATCTAATTACCCTTTTGGGACCGAACTCTTTTGTGTTAGTATATACTTCATAGTGGGATTTGGGGAAAAATAGTAGAATGGGAATTGAGAATGTAGAACCTGAATTAATTTATATCCTTGAAAACATCGAAGGAATGCTTTTCAATATGAGAATACATCAATTCATGGGACTTTAGAACATAGCTCATAAAATTTATGGGTGTTTTCACTCCATAATTTATCTGAACTAAAATGGCAGAGAGGGTATGCTCAGATATATAAGAATAAATAATGAATTCTTTATCAAAATCGGGACAAACAAGAACAAGTGTTTTTGCAATTTCTTCTTTTATCTCATTGAATTCATTCTTTTCTTCAGCATTCCAATGGAAATTCTATTTTTCCTTCATCATATATGTTATACTTTGAGTTAATTCTAAAAATATAGGATAAATCTCCTAAGGAAATTGATTTTACCAAAGAAAGAGTGAAATCCTTTCTTATTGGTGGGAAGAGAGATCTTATGAATTGTTTGCACTCATTCAGGATCAATCTTGATTCCATCTCTTGAAAAAATATGGCCAAGAAAATTTATTTATGTGACTCTAAAAATGGACTTCTTGGGATTGAGAGATATGTCATGATCTCTATATCATTTAAGAACAAGCCTAAGGTGATGTATAAGGTCTTCCCTGCTCTTATAGAAAAATGTGTAAGATCATTCGGGTAAATAACAATACACTTGTGTTTACATTCCGAAAGATAAATCCATATCTCTTTGAAAAGTGGCCCTTATATTAATGAGGCCAAAAGGAATTATCCTATAGGAAAAGGTACCCCATGGAGTTTTAAAGGAAGTTTTATGTTGATCTTGTACATCTACCTCAATTTGATTATAACTGGAAAAATTTTCAAACATTGACAACATTTCTAAACCAATTTTCTAATCCATAATGGGAATAGTATAATTATCTTTTAGAAAATATTGATTTAGATTGCATAAATCTACAGAAATCCTTATCTCCATGCTCTTATTTTGCACTAGAAAAATATTGGAAACCCAAGTAGAATGGTGAATGGGAAGATAATATTAGCATTCAATAATTTATGAATCTCTTGATAGATTGTTCCTATAATTTTGGGGTTATATTTTCTTTGTTTCTACCTAAAATGTTGAATTCCTAGCTTTAAGGGTATAAATGTTACATATATTTGGGCTATAAATTCTTCAAATATTCATAATAGTATGAAAACACATCCATGTATTTTCTTAACAATTAAATCAACTTATTCTTTTCCTCAATATAACAACATTTCCCAATATTAAAAACTTATGGTCTTCATCACTTCCCAAATTCACCTTTTCACACTCGATGACTTATCCATGCTCTATGATATCTTGATTTTTTAAAAACGGCCATATTTTTCAAAAATATCTTCCATATTGACCAGAAATTTAGGTATTTTATTACATTTCAACTTGATATATCCATCTTAATCATATTCAAATTCTATACCATCCTCAAGTTGTATATGAAATTAACTCTCTATAACTAGCTTCACTACCCTCAAAATACAATTGATTAAAATTATATTTTAATTCAAGAAAAGAGATGAGATGTTGTTCATCATTGAATACTTTTCAATTATCTATATTTTCTATAACACAAGGTCTAAAAAGCATTTCAATATTAAAATTATCCTAAGTGAAATTAGGATGAGGTATTAGCAAATCGCAAGAGGTTTCTTGCAAGGCATCTACTCATGAGTTATTATCTCTTGACATGACATCAATTGAAAAGGATTTAAAGATCTCAATTGAATCCCATACTTTATTTCGATAATGCTTTAATCTCTCATTCTTGACTTGAAATAAACCCCAAACTTGTTTGACTATAAGTTCTACATCACCTTGTGCATGAAAATTCTTTATCACAATCACCTTTTCTAATGTTAGAAAAAGAAGGAGAGCCTCGTAATCAGCAAAGTGTTATTAGTATTAGAAAATTATATCTTATATGAGAATGGGTGAATTTTCTAGAAGGTGAGACAAGAACTACCCTGCTCCAAAACCATCCATAGAATAGCTACCATTAAACTCAAGGGTCCAAATTAATTTGAAACATCTTGAATAACTTCAGTGATATTCAATTCTAAACCATACATTATCATGTAATTTCCATGTCCAATGTCTTCATACAATATTTTGTCTTGAGGATCATTAGTATTTTAAACTATGTACTTAGTTTTTCTTTCAGAAGTAATTTCTTCATTTCTCCCTTCACTTGAATCATTTCATGGGACTGATCCATTTGAATTTCTCCTCTTAGATCTTAGAAAAAAATCTACTTAAAATCATTTTGTAAAGAGGGGATATATAACAACCAAGATAGTAGCTTTAACTCTTTTTTAGGAAAAATTACAAAGGCTACTTTTGCATCCTTTATCCGTCCTACTAAAGGAACCTATTTGGTCTCCATGGAGTAACATCAACCAAATTTTTGGGTAAGGCTAAGGAATAATGCGTGAGATAATTTTTCGAGACATTACATTATCTGATGCACTAGAATCAATAACACAATTGCTTAATTTATGCACGGCTATCAAAAAAGTTACGTATAAGGGTTTAATTTTCTCAGATGTGGAAGGGGATGAGGATAGAAAATTATATGGGGAAGAAGCTTTAGGGGTGGGAAGGATCCCTTTAGAAGAGGAAGTAGCTTTAGTTGTCTTGGCATTAACAAACTTGAAAACTTGGGAAAAATCCTATGGATGAGTTTGATAGCACTCAGCTTCAAAAATATGAATCTTGGTTTTCTTGATATGATTGATTATATCAAAATACCTTGAATAAGAATAAGTTTCTTGATTGAACATAACATGGGTTTTAGGCTTATCAACTTTGAGATTTTTAGCCATTTTAGGAGCAGTGTTGGAGATACAAGGGTAGTTAGAGGTGTATAATTACTTACCTTATTAGTAGTAGAAAGAATATGTAATCCTTTCTTTGTGACAACTAGAATTAAAACATGAGCCTCTTTATATTTATTCCTCTTATTTGGATGAAAAATATCTTTCTTTTTCTCAATTTTTCTCTGGTCATGACGCATAAGATTTATTATTTTTCCTCCACTTTTTCTTTGTAATCATCTTCTTTGTATTCATATACAACATAACCAATTTGATAATATTCAACATAATTAGTTTTCTAAAGTTCTTCCTCAACCTCTTCAACTTATTCTACGATGATTTCATCCTCCACTTCTTGAAATTCACAAGTTGTATTGTGGGGACCTTTATGGGAGGAGCCTCAATAGCAAGCTTAGGATGAGCAATGGTAGATGATTCCTTGTTTGACAATTCTTCTTAGGAATATCTTTATAGGGGTATTCTGAGATATTTGCTCCTTTAGAGAAATCAAATCATTAGCCAATTTCTAGATTAAGTGATTAAAATTAGTTGGACCTGAGGTGGAACCCTTATCTTTAGAAGGTTCTTTATTTAACTTACCATACATAATTAAATCATCTTTGACACTTATTTCTAGCTCTTGATCATTATCCAAGTTTGGTAATCATGATATTCTTAATGTAAAAATCACCTCTAGAAGTTGAGCATTGATGAAGAAACATTTCAAATTCTCTGTAGTGGGTTATGAAGTAGTTGGGATCTTATGAAACAATCATAAACTTTGCCACAAATTTTCTCACTAGTTGGTAGGGTTCCTTCTTCATCTAGGAAATTTGTGCTAGAAGGGCATGTGAATATTCCATGGATTGAATATTACCTCGAACTTATATCTCATCATATCCAAATCGGTAATTTTTGGAAGGTAGATGATACAACCAATCCGTAGAATTATCTTACAAACTTTCAACAAAATTTTTGATGAGATGCATCCTTGTGTGCAACCCTAAGAACACCAAAAGCAACATAAAATACCGTTAGATATTTGTCAGGATGAACCTTACCATATCCTTTAAATTTCAAGAATTTATTTCAAATTCCTTTAGGAAAATCATGGAGAGGTTAAGAAAGGTTTGGGGGCCTAATATTTTTTCCCTAGGAACCTGGTGCAACCATTCTAGGAAAAATAGTTTATAAAGTAAGGGTAATCCTTACTAGGATCAAATCTTGAGTTGTACTTTGTGAAGGTGAACTAGGCATCATTTGAGTTAAGGGTGTACTTACACACATCTTTCCTTTAACCCTTCTTTCCAGAGATAACTGAAAATAATGTTGATGTTGAAACTAGAAGGTAGGATATTTGATTCCCTAGGATCTTAGGCTTTGTATATCTCATTTCAATCAGTTTAACAAATCATTGTACAATAATTGTTATTCAAATGTGGTGAATAATATTATGTGAGCACTAATAGAATATAATAATACATGCCCCATAGTGGGCACCAAAAAAATTGTTGATTAAAAAATATGTAGTTGAAAGCATAGTCAATAGTTTAAGGGAAAAAATCCCTCCTCTTTAATGGGGAGGTTCCCTTATTTAGACAAAAATTTGGGACTCGAAAATATTTTCAAATTTACAAACTAATATGTTTCAATGAGGATGTTAATGTAATTGATTAACTTCATGATTTCATATACAAATAAGGGTTTAGAGAAGAATGATTAGAAGAATGCATCTGTGCAAGATTATTTGTAAGATAAAAAAATTTAGGACACATATTTCTTCTTTAAATTTATCAATCAAGGACTCACATATCCTTCTTAGTCATACAAGATCACCACACCCATATGAATAAAAAATAAGAGAGAAGGAGATAACAGAAATTTTGAATAAGAAGATTATAGATCTTATTCTACTCATACATGTCAAAATAACTTGAGAACATACATGTCTGCATAATGGAATTTATCACATAGTAAACAAGATTTAAATTGAATCATAGTTCAATAACTCCTTACCAATGCATAAGAACACAAAGTTTGATTCCATATAATGCAAAAATAGTACATGGCATATAATGGAATTAGGAAAAGAAAGTAGACAAAAATAGGAAAGGAGAGAGATAAGGGTTTTCCTTATGTATTCAAAATCAATATTTCTTACATCCCAAAATGCACCAACATCCAACCCCTTTTACAAAGAAAATGAAGCCTTATATAGGCAAAGGGGAAAGGAGTAACCACCCTAACTAACTAGTTTTTTTAATTAAGTGATAAAACACTTAATTAAATGAGTTACATTCAAATGAATTTATATTACATATTTCCTTTTTACACAATAAATTCAATGAAAAAAATAAAACAACTAGTAGTATTAAGAGCCCGAGGAAGAATGAAGAGAAGAGATAGAGGAGGCAAGAAATTTCAGCTTGAGAACATGCATCCAGAACTTTGTGACCGCAACTAAAATTTCCGTCTCCTTTGGCACAATTGTATTAGCTAAATTTCTCATCCATTCTCCTAAGGAATTCTCCATCTCTGAATTTGTGACCCCATACTGAGATATTCCTTTTACAGCTTCTACAATCACATTATTGAGTTCTGAAAATTATTCTATTTTATCTTTGTTTATGTTTTACATTTTACACAAGTCTTCCTTGATTAGTTTCTAGAAATATTCATTAATCTGATTAGCTAAGTTTCACTTAGGTGAATTATCCTAAAAAATTTCACAATAAAGAGCTCTCAAATCAGCAAAGATCTCAAACTTAAAATATTCTCCCTTTTGGATAGAATTTTAAAGCTCAGTGGATGCTTCTTCAAGAACCTTTATCCTCCATTCCACATTGAATGACCAAGTTCATGAGATAAATTTTCTTAGAATCATTAAATATCTTTTCAAAGAGATGGATCTTCTCATCATTGAAGCTATGATATGGATATCCTATATGACATCATCCCATATCTTTACTTCTTTCTCAATTGTTTCAATAGTTGAGCTAGTTTTATTTTGAGATAAAACTATACTATCATATGTTTTGCAAGATTTATCAATAAACTCTAAAGATAGTGAGGATAATTTTCTCTATCCATGTTTCTACTAATTTTTCAAGGGAAACATGTTTATGTATCTCATATATTTCCTTCATATCAATCCCGGAGTTAAAAGAGTTGGTGGGAGTGCAGATAAGGGAGTTGGATCTAATGGAGTGTTATCTGGATAGGAAGTATTTTATGAATTTTTCCAACACTCACACCTATTCTTCTAATTTCTCCTAAGTTTGTTTAACTTTGTAAACCCTTTCAATGACCTTGGAAAAAATTTCCCTAAGGTTGTGCACTTCACCTTTAGGGGTTGACTCTCCTAGAGAGATCTATTCAACTCAAAATAGATAAAAAATATATTTTTCACTTTGTCTTATTTTGGTTTTGAAACTTCTAAGAATTTTTGTCCTATAGAACTAGAGACAGGATGAGAAATTATATTGAATTTCTTTATAAGAGGAGGATAAGTACCAAGAAGAGTATCTATTGCATCAAATTTGGGGACTTCACCTTTGTATTTGGCCTTTCTCTTCCTAATTTCAACCATGGGTTGAACCCAAGTGAATGATGCTCATGAAGGAGGAAATGCAACTACAAGTTGTGAAATAGGAGGTTGAGAGACCGATGCTACTACTCTGTGGAAATTATAATAGAAGAAGAAGGTCTTATCAAATCCAATTTAGGTTGGGATATACTTACCTTTCCAAATTAGGGGGATGCTACCTCAACTATCTTTACTTATTCATCATCACCTTCTTCACTTTCTTATTCTTCCTCATCTTTATCTTGTTTGTTTTCACTGGTCGCTTCCTCATCTTTCTTTACTTTCTCAAGGGTTGCTTCTACTCATACTTTTAGTGTTTCATCTTTATCACCATCTCAATTTTTAGGTGACTCGGTTGTTCTCTCTCTCTCTCTCTCTCTCAATTCTCTCTCTCTCTCTCTCTCTCTAGTTTTAAATTTTTTATCATATACATTTGTTCCAGAGTCTAGCTAAGAGGGAAAAGGAGCTTGGTGAGGAGGAGTGGTTTTTGTGAAGTAATTGTTTCTTGAGAAGAAGCTTCTTGTTGAGAAGCATTAAATTCCTTTAGTTTTTATTTAACCAATGCCTTATCCTCAAAATAACATGAGTATTGAGGTCATCTAGATTATCCTATTCTTTTTGTGACCAATCAATGGTAGGAAGAAGAGTGTATTGAATTGAATTAGTGAACTTTGGGAGAGAAAAAATCTAAGCCATCATCATTCATTCCTTTTGGCACTACATATAACTTGAAATACTAGATTTTTGGTAGAGTTAGTCTACCAAATACTCTCTTTCTAACCTCATATTCATCCACACAATCTTCCCAATAGTCCTCAAATGCTAGTACATGATGATAAGAGAGTCGAGAGATTGTTTCCAATAAATTTCTTACTATCAAAAGAGGACCTTTTCGATAAGGGTGTAAAGTTAAAAGTAGATATGGTTCTCTCATAATTTTGGCCATCTAAGGCATATCTACATGTATAATTTTCTAAAGTTATGGGAAATTGGATTCCAAAGATCTTCTTATCTCTACAAGTTCTATGAAGAAGGTCCAATTGTCTACAAATTTCGACCAAAATGATTTTTCACTACAATGTATTGTAATCTTGTAAGAAGCTCCCTCACACCATGTTATTTTTATATAAAAAACTTTCTGAACTAAATAAATAGGTTGCCATAAACTAAGATTAGCTTCCTAGTCTCCTATGAAACTCTACTTATCGCATTTCCTTCCAATAGCCTTATCAAGAACATTGTGAAGGGGTCATTCACTCTCCTATGGTGACTCTTACTATTCACATAGGTTAATTGAGTGTAGAAATAATAAATAGTAATATTTTTCCTACTTTTTTTTTGACTTACGAAGTTAATCCATATTTTGTACCCAATTATGGTCTATATTAGACAGGAGTTCATGTAGAATGTTTTGGTTTGTTAAACTTGGGTGATTTCTTTAAGATAATTTCTCACAGATGATTTCTCCCCAATTCAATGGTTGTGTGCCTTCACAAATCAAATTGATATAAATGCACATCCAATCTTGGAACTCTTGAGTAGAAGGTAAACTTGTTACTCTTACCAATAGTGTTATATGAATTGATAGTTCCTCAATAAACTCAATCTTAGAGAGTCTTAGGAATTTTTGATGGACCTCTCCTTTTGACTTTTAACCAAGATTTGGAAATCATGGATTGATATTTGTTAGGGGTGAGGTCAAACTCCTTTTCGGAATCATCTTTAGTTAGCACCTTGAAACCTTCAAATGTAGGAATTCCTATATCTAAGTTGATATGATGAGAATCTATTTGTTTAATTTCTTTCCCCTAAGGATCCTTGATTCCTTAGTTTGGGGATCAAAATAGAAGAAAAAGTTAAGACTATGTGAGCACATTGAATAGATGTAACAAAAGCCCCTGCATGAGCTAAGACACTATTCAAAATTCTCCTCATAATATGGTTGGGCTATTATCATTCATTCTAGCCCAAAAATCATTTAAATCCATGATTTTAATATAATTATCCCCTATTTAATGGGTTGATATTTCTAAGGAGATGTTTTCATATCGCATCTTTGGAACTTCATTTTTACAAATTAGGTATTAGCTTGGAAACAATTGGATTTGGTAAAGGAATTTTTAAGAGGATTTGAGGGGAAGGGAACCAAAAATAAATAATTTCAAAAGTGGTTAAAATAGAGATAACACCTCTCACCCAATAAATGAAAAAGAAGGTGATCTCCTAATGTTCCCAACACAATTTTAATTTTCAAATTTGGCTTAAGGATGAGATAGCAATAGGAAAAATAGTGGTTTTGGCAACTTGGGGAAGAAGGCAAGGTATAAAATGACATAATAGGGAAATTTCATGAAAGTGAGGGAGAAAATAGAGTGGGAAGTGATTTATAATGTTTGGAAATTGCCTTTATCTCTAATTCCCCACTCAAACTCTTTAAAATGGTTAATAGATCATGGACATGCCCTACAAAACACTTGTTTCAAAATATCCCACTCTCTAATTTTTTTTTATGGAAAAATAATTAGTGATGGAGGTAACAAAGGGTACACAAGAACACTTCCTTGGTTATCCAATTTCTGTGATAGCTGATCCAGCAAATGGTAGTGAGGGAGTTAAGAGAAGTATGGGGTCGGTGAACCGGGGCCCAAGGGAAAGGGGTTTATGTTGGCATTGTGTTTTCATTGATGTCAAATGAGATGATGTCAGTGGTGTTTTCATTAATGTTAAAAGAGTAAAAAGCATGAAGGTTTATTAGTAGTGTCTAGTTGAGTTGATTGATCTTGGTGATGTAGCATGGGTGTTTGAGTCATCATTATGGCCTTTAGAGGTGATGCAGTGTTAGGAGGATGTTGTGATGAAGTCATGAATTTTGGAAGGCTCTTGTAGGTTGGCAAGAGTGTTGATGTCATGAGTGATTTTATAATTTTTGAATTAAATAAAATATTTTAGAGTACCTAATATCTTAAAATATAATGAAATACAAATGTTAAGCACTCAAACAATGTAAAACTATAAGCAAATGGGAGAGATAAATGATTTAGCTAGTTATGTGTAACCTGTAGCTAGTCAGGATTTGTGTATATGCTTGATCTGGTAGAAATTGATGTCACAAGAGCTTGATTAAGATATCTATAAATTTGTACTAATGGACGGAGTTCACACACAAGAGAATAGAGGCACTGGGCATTGGTGACTGATTTTGGGTGCTAGTGATGTGTGAATATTTAAGATCTACTTCATTTCTAGGTCCGAAGAACGTCACTCTAATGTTTGCTTTGTCATGATACGTTCACTATTAGGGTTTTGAAAATACCTCTACATGTAAAAAAACCTAGCTACCTGCATAAGCTCACAAACACATCAATTTGAATGAAATATGTAAAATGTGAAGTCATAATTACCCCAACGGTCACTCGAAGAGTGAACTTATTGTTGAGCATCACACTACATTCTAGACTCCATGTAGTTTTGTGTTCTTATGTGTGAAATAGTGTCCTTAGGTTTACCTCACACCTATGACACCAACATAGTAGGTTGTAGCTATACTAAATGCAAATCTGTGGTATAAAATTCAGCACTTGGCATTCCTATGCAGCATATGCAGCCCAAAAATGCAGTCCTTTGGTGGTAGTTATAGTATGTAGATGTGATTTCCCATTTAAATTCAGGCAAAATAATATTGTGTATGTTGTGTATATATATAAATATGTTTTAAGAATTTCAACACTAGTGACACAAAATGTTGACTATGAACATGGGATAAGGATTAGAAAATTAAAAAGGCCAACCAAAAATGTCAAAATGTGTAAAAAGAACAAAGAGTACAGACTCACCTAGAATGGACACAAGTGCCAATGCATTATTGTTTAGAGTGGCCATTGGTGTCCTAGGATAAATGAAAATATATGTGAAAATACCGACAAACATGGATCCTTGTGACTTGACCAAAACTAGGTACAAAAATGACAGATGTGAGAGAAAAACATAATAGAAACAATCAAACCAAATATATGGACAAATAATTTTGTCACCGGTGAATACTTTTCTTACTTGATATCCATGTATATAAACAACATACTGTGGAATAGTAAAATATTAATATGTGTGTGATTTTGTGTCTACATTTACCCTCCCCCTTTATGTTATTCGAATGAAATTCAAGTAGTGTAAAGAATTTAAGGAACATACCGTTATAAAGTCCATAAAATCCATGTTGCAAAGTGTGTGTAGAATCTAGAAACTTGTATCATGTTGAACCATGGATCAAGTGCTTTGACCCATGTGGCACAAGTAGAGATCTAAAACCTTCATAAGGATCACTTGGAGAAATAGTTGAAATTATTTGGAGACTTTGGATATTTTGAATTGTTTTCCAAGACAATAGAAGCGGCGGGAGTGATCAATTCCCAACCTTTTTTTTTTTAAAATGGGAGGATTTGGGCGTCCTAACATCGAGAGGAAGAATTTTGGGGAGAGATTTCTAGTTTTACTCTCCATGCATGACTACATCCCCAAAATGTCCAACCATTGCAGATAGATAGAGACCAAATTTAGTTCTAATTAGTTCCGATTGAAAAATTGTTTGTTCCGATTGAAGAACCCATATAGGAGCAATATAGGAAAGGAAATGAAATCTCATTTCCCCCACTCCTAAAGTACCGGGTGTTCCTATTTGAATAATGTTGGATGGATTCCAAGTTAGGTCATTTGGGAGATATAATAATTGTGCTTATTGTACTAACCGATTGATTTGATTTGAGAGACAAAAATTGTTTGAAATAATATGTATTTAGGAGATTATTCATGGAGAGGTTTTTATTTTCCCCCAGATTAGGTCATTTGGGGAATAGATTTGAAATAGCATAAAGTATTAATTATCATATAGATTGATTGTACTTTTGTTTTGATAATTTCAAAGAAAATTGTGATAGTAGTATGTTAGGAGTGTAAATTAATTGAATTGTATACTAAGATGGATTATAAGTTGATCCGATTGTATACCCCCTTTTGGAGAAAAGGTTAAGGGAAAATAAATGAGTAGTGAGCCGAAAACAAGACATATAATATGTTATAATGGTAAATGAGAAATAGTATGGGATAGTATCGACAAAGTATGAGAAAATATTTATTAGTACATGTGTCAAAGTTTAATATGAGATGTTAAAATGTGTATGGTACATTGATGGAGGAGATTAGGATCTCGTATGGTGCAAACAGTGAGATAAACGGAGTTACAAGGCTCAATATAAGAGTGAAATTTTTCAACGTGCACTAGTTGTAAAATTGGTTACAAGTAGTGACTAAAGTATATAGTAAATCACAATCACTATATATAATAATAGTGAAAAGTTGAATTGTAATTTCAATCATACTAAGAGTAGTTGAAATTGTGAGCTCTTATCTATAACGATGCCACGTGTTATAGAAGCGAGTTTCATGAGACTTGAGAGGGTGGTGGCATTCATGGCTTTATAGATGATCGAGAAGATAGTAAGTGTGATTATTTTCGAAAAAAATTGTCAAATATGCTCATTTTTAGTAAGTTTAGTAAAATTTAAATTTTGTAGTTTTAGCAATTTCTAACCAAGATGGAAGCGGACAGGAATTTATGTCCCTAGGGACACTAGCGCCCAGTTCCTATTGCTAGTGACCTACTTTTAGATGTCAAGTGACTGCTCATGGGTGCTAACATCCCTGGGTAGGGTTTTTGCCTTTGTTTTGGAAAATACGTGTAGTTTGGTTAATGTGATTCTTATGATTAGTGATTTTACAGATGTAAGATGTGTTGATGTAAATATTTCATTTCATTTTGTGTTGTATGAGAGGGAAATACACTCTATAAATTTTCATACGGGTCGTCACTTGATTACATATCTTTGGGGTTTTCGGATGTTGAGTGGGGTATATTGAACAACGTCATCCTATGGCACATTATTAGATTTGGGGAGATGCCCCATAATATGCCTATGTTAACTCTTTATGTGATCGATGGTACATGGATACATGTATATTTTGGTTGTCCTAAGGTGAGATGACGGTGACACTAGAGGATATATATAGGATATTGTGATTACTTATAATAGGAGAGAGAGTACAAGTCATGGCCATATTGGATGCCCTAGTTATATGTGGGTAGAACGACAATAATTTATAGAGTCACGAGTACAGATTCGAGACACATTTTACTTTGGATTTTATTTTGAGATACAGGGTTACGCGATTGTGGAAATTTATCATAATTGTGATAGCTTCGTTGGTGGAAATGGAGCGTAGTGGAGTGGGGATTTTTTACATGATACATGATATTTTCACACCATCGAAGAGCATCATACTAGATATGTCTATGAACATTATGTATTGGCCCATTTGTATAGGTACTTGTATAGATTTACACAGGAGGATCATGGTGGTGGGATAGGAGCAAATACTTTGTTACATGTGTGGGCATATGAGAATATTGTTATATTGAGGCCACTTAGTGGGCCACATGTCGATTGAGCTTGAGCCGAGATATTTGTAGTAGGTGGGTGAGCACTCGTAGTAGGAGGAAGGTTACGACCGCATATAGGTCGATACTAGATCGAGATGGGCCACAGGGCCATTAAATGGAGACCGAATAGATATTGTGGCATATGGGTGGAGGATGGTGCGGAGTTATGGTGCATACAATGCACCATGTGGTTAGAGGATCATTTCCTAGGGGTGACTAAGTTGTTCTATGGTGATTGAGTATCGAAGTAGTTTGGTATGACCCAGGATGTTCCCGAAGCCATATATATTGTGTCAATCTACTAGGGTGGAAAGATAACTAGGGGAAAGTCTGGGCCCAACAAGATCATAGCTAGTGCATCTAGGTCCAGATGAGGTGGATGCATCCATAGAGTCAATACACATGGATGATGCAAGGTGCACTTAGGTTTATAGCTAGTGGTGGCGGGAAACATAGTAATGGGTGTTTCTATTTCTAGTAGTGGTGGATGTGGCGGTGGGCAAGAAGTTGGAGGAATAGAGGGAAAGCATATTCCCCCAATATAGATGATGTAGTAGCAGCAAGAGTAGAGAATGAGTATTTTTATTACTGTATTTTATTCATTTATTGTTGCTTGATTGATACAAGGACATGTAATAGCTCATTTTTATTATGGATTTGTAGGTGATTCTTATTGGTCACTGATTGTGGACATCTCCATACACACATTGACTCAAAACGTGCCCTGAGATGTGTTCATGGGAGGAGGCATGATAGAGAGGGTTGATGTTATTGTGGGTGGTCATGCCAATTTCTTTAAGCTAGTGGATATAGCATTAGTGATGTGTATAGTTTTGTTGAGTGAATGATATGAGGATCGTGTAGAGGTAGAATGAGTAAGAGAGGTTGTAAGAGGAGTAGGCTTAGATCGAGATATATTTTCATGCTACGTGGAGCTACGGGATTAAGGATTAGGCCTAGATCGATATATATTTTCATGCTACATGGAGATTTTTGTATTAAGGAGTTGGGTAGAGAGGTATAGAGGTCAAGATCAATAGCATAGAGTGATCGATGAAGCCTCTAGTTCGAGATCTCCCACCATTGTAGATATTGATAGTGAGGATGATATATGATACATTGTATATGTTGTATTAATGCATGGGGCATGTCCCCAACAATTGTATATTGGAAATATCATTTTGACAGTATATATATATATATATATATACATGTTGAGATGGCATTTGGTTTTGGTGTTCATTTGGATATCATGCGATGATTATGAATTGCACTTGGTAGTGATTGTTTAGTTTTTGGATTCTATATGCATTGTTGGAATGGTTAATGTAATAGTTTTTATTGTTGAAATTTATTATGATTTTGAAAGGATTCCTAAATAATAGAGTGGATAAGATGTGCAAATGAAAAAGAGTGAATAGTATAGCATATGATAAATAGCAATGTATGTATGTGATACAATGTGGTATGTAAATGGTAACATGATATAAGATAAAATAATGAACTAATAGTGCATGGATACTTGTATAATAAGGAAATGTAAAATAATTTTCACAATGGCATGTGGTTTGGATGAAAATGCAGGGGGAATAAGATTGATTTCCCTAGTGTGAGAATGAGGTTCATTTATAAATTCCCACTCATCAGTTAAGAATGAACCATAGAATAAGAGTGCATCATCAGGAAATGGGTCTATCATGTGTAAGGAGTGGCTAGAAAAGATATGTCAAGAAGTACAAAGTCATAAGTATGGAATGGCATGTTAATTGATGTAATATGCCCTTAATAGTAAAGTTTGAAGCGTATCACGAGAGTGTGTCATCGGGTAATGAGATGGATGATGGATGTCATCTACCAGAGATGAAGAGGCCTATGAGGCATGGAGGGAATATGTGAAGTAGAATCAGTGTGAGGATAAGTATTGACTTATGTGTTAGAGGAAATGGAGCTAATAATGGGAGGTGTGGCAATAGGAAGTGTAGAAGCAAGAGGGGTAGGAATCTAATGGGGTGTTGTAGTAATGTGTGATTGATGAGAGGATGTAACTATATGTGGATTAACCGGAGGACGTGGATGGATAATGATGTTAGGAGGTGGGTAGATAACAACCTTAGACGAAGGTGAAGGAGATAAGTGAATAGTGGTAGAAGCTCGTATATGTGGAATAGAGAGAGAGAGAGAGAGAGAGAGAGAGAGAGAACTCACGAGAGTGATAGTAGAAAAAAATGACACCTTTTCCTTCTAATTGTTGTGTAGACAATCATGGAGATCATGAGAGTCATTATCACAGTGGCCATTGATGTGGTGGTAATTTGAGAAATGGTGGTCATGTTGGTGGTGCAAGAAGTGAGGTGGATGATACTTGATTAGAAGTTAAACGGATGAGCGCTTATCAACTAAGGTTCACAATACATCATGTGGTTTAGAATTATGTGATAAGTGCAATGGTTCATGAGTGGGAGATGAAGAATACTTAGGTGAATGTCGATGCGGTGGAGGGGAAGGAAGATGCTTACATGGAGATGGAGATGGGGATTGTGCAGGAGGGTCAATAGATGAAAGAGGGGAAGACTTAGTAGGCATAGGAAAAAAAGAAGAAGTAGAAGAAGGTGTTAAGACATTATCCGCAATGAGGTATTTTTCTAGATCAATAACTTTATAGCACAAAAGAGTAAATGATTTGCATGTATCATATAATATTTTTTCCTTTAAGGAGAAATTAATCCACAACAAAAAGAAATTACATTTCTAAATCAATACGCTGATCAAAAAATTGTCAAATTCCTTGAACCTATAGAAGAATTTTCTTGCCTGAAGGTGTTTTCAAAATTTCAAATTTTTCTAAACTCCAAAGTCTGAATTTTTGGACTTCGGAGGTCTTCTTATTTCAGATTTTTTATCGATTGCAAAAAAAAAAATTAGAGTTTAAATTTTGAACTGAAAAACCTGAAGTTCCAAAATTTTAGAACTTCATACTTTTAGGTTTCGGAGTTCTCCTTGAATTTTTGTTATTTTTTCGTTTTCATCTCTCAAAACCTTTGAAGTTAAAAATTTTCAAAACTTCAGACTTTGGGTTTTCAAGGTCTTGCATTACCTTCATGGATATTTTCGTTCACGAAGTTCCGAAGTATGAAACCCCGAAGTTCTAAAAAGAACTTCAGCCTTTCAAAGTTTGGAGGTTCGGCATTTGGGATTGAAGCTTTTGCGGAGTTTTGGAGGTCATATTTTCACAATTACGAGGTCTTCGGAGTTTTGAAGTCAAAATTTCAGGGTTTTGAGGTTTGTGATTTTGGAGCTTCCACAAACATTTAATTTCCAACTACCCCCACACATGTCGGTTCTAAGCATTAATTCCAAGGTTCCCTATATAAACTGAAATTTTACCTGTCATTTTCACTTGGTTTTTTCTCTAACACCCTGATTTTACCACATCATTTTGTACTTTCAAGGCATCACTTTCAAGGTAATTTTTAGGGTTATTTATTATTTTTGGTTTATGATTAATAGGGATTTTTTTTGTTTTTTTTTTTTATTTGTTCTTTTCTTTCTTGGCATGAAAGCTCCTATATCATCCATTGTTTTCTTTAACCATGTCATCTAATTCTTTTCTCAACACTACAAGCTTCAATTCATGTAGGCATCTAGTCTCATCAAATCCAAGGATTGTGCAACAAGTTCCTTTTAGATCTCCAAAATATTTAACTTTCACTCTCTCAAAACTATGCCTTTTAATGATTTTGGAGTTTACATTGCTTTTGGGTTTTCATAATTTGAGAGGTTAGAGTTTTTGAGTTTGGAGTTTTTGGATTTTTTGGAGGTTTGGGTTTCATTTTTTGAAGTTTTGGAGTTTTGGAAGTTTCACTTTTAGGTTTTGGAGTTTTGAGGTCGGGGTTTTGGAGGTCATAATTTTGAGTTTCACTTTTTGGGGTTTTGAACTTTCAAGTTTACAAAATTTTTTGGAGGTTTGTACTTTGGAGTTGAACTTTTGGAGTTGCTATTTTTAGGACTTTTAGACTTTAGTATTTCAAAACCTTTAAGGTTTCTTATAAAATTTTCAAAGATAAATCAGATTCCAAATTTTGAATTCATGTCAACTTCCTCATCAAAGGGAAAGGAAAAATGAAGTACACATTCTTAGGAGTTTTTCCTCACTCATGCCTATCTTTGGATTTGGGAATATTGGAGATATTGATCTTGGACAAGTGGATATGCCAGACTTCTGGGAAAGATTAAAGGCCCTAATAAGAAACCTTGGATGAAGGCCATATTCGATAGTGGACTTGCTCTCGTTATGGGTTTTCCTTCATCCATGCATTTCCTTGAGTTTTTCTTGGCTGCAATAACTCATTTTGATAAGGATTCTAAATGGTAAAGGATGATGATGACAAGGTCATGATTAGGATGGACACAATTTCTTTGAAGATTTATTTAAACTTCTAGATGTTGAAGGATATGTAAAAAATTTCACCAGAATCTACAATTGAACATTGGGATAAAGACATTGAACTGTGTACAAAGGTCATGATGAAGAGTTACTTGGCCAAGAATGTCATCAAGCTTCCTAAAACATTGTTCCACTCAGACTTCATCTAGGAAGTAAATGATCTTATTGTATTGTTGAGTAGAGTTTTGGGTCTCTTTGGTGAGGAATTTTAGGAATGGATGTTCCTTTATATTTTACTATTAAGAAGAATAAGGAGTTCATATGATGGGGGAACATATCAGCAATTCAATTTGTTTTTAGTTGAGCAATGTCTTGACTTCTAAAAAATTCTTCATGACTTCCTTCCTGTTTATGTTGTAGTTTGCCATGGGAGAATTCAATGGTTTGAATACAAAAGGTGTTAGAAGTGTGTCACAGATTTATCAATTTTATCCTCAAATTACAATGGAAGAAGGAAACAAACATTTCTGTAGGGTCAATGATGCCTTTTTTTTGTCCTCCTTTATCATTTTGATAAAAATTGTATAATCGAAGAATTTCGATGAAGCTTTTAAAGAGGTAAGAGAATGGGGAGCCATCTATCTTCAATTCCCAACATTCACATACATCAAGATTCCAAGTTTTTTCTAGGTTCTCCTAGAAAATTTTAAGATGTCCTACCGATAAATGGATCTTTCTAGAATTGGTTCAAAAATTGTTGGATTACCATAAAATTCAAAATAAATGACATAAGGTGGGAGTCCAATTTCCTATTTCAATAGGAAGGTATACATGTGTTAGTATTTACAAGGAAAATAATGTGGATGGAGAATTTCTGAAGTTACCTTGCAAACTTTCCATCCCAGAACTAACTTTGATTACTGGGGTAAGTTCAGTGAAACAGATTGGCAGTTCTCATGTTCCTCAGTTGGAGGATATTTGGATTCACTGTCGGGATGAGATTATTATCAGACAACAAGAATATGAGAGGTTGACCTTGGATGAAGTTAAAAATTTGGTATTGTAGATATTTCGGAAGGAATGGAGGATGATGATGAAGTATTGGATCTAATTTACAAGAACAATAATGTTGTTAATCAACCTTTTTCATGGATTGATTGGTACCAAGAAGAACATTGCAATACTAAGGAAAGGGTGGGGCCCATTCTACAAAGGACATATGATTGGTTGGCTACCTTGGGAATTTCACCCAAAGGGTTAGATCAATCTATAAGAATAGAATCCCAACCAACACTAAGTCTCCCTACACCCACGAAAGGTAAGAGGTCTACCAAAAGGCCAATATAACTCCAAGGAAGATCTCATTTTTTATTGGGAGTTCCTCTCTTTCAAAAGTTCCCATTTCAAGGTTGTATCTCTACAACACAAGTATCAGAAGTTGTTGAAGTTAGTGATTCTCCAGTTGTGTCACAAGATTTTCCACCCCCTCCTTCACTACCATTGTCACTATCTTCACTCCACTTTCCCCATCATTATCCACTACTCCTCTACTCATCTCTTCTTTTCCATCCCCATCCATGGCCCAAGTGTTTTCATCCCTTCCTATCCTCTCAGTAGGGAAATGATTGGGTCTCAGTTTCCACTCCATTTTCTCAACCTTTCATTTCCTTCCATTTCCACTTCCATCTTGTTGCATCCACTCCGAGGCTATTCTCACTTCCACCCCATCTATCATAACCACCTCCATTTCATTATCAATTGATATTACCAGTGCCATTATTTTATCAGTGCTCAAGTGTTGAACCAACCATGCCACTTTCATCTGCATCTACTATACCTGAATGGCTATATCACCAAACCCCAAAGCAAAAGAAAAAGGTGCCCCTTGTAGATGTGATAGATATGAGCGTGTTGGAACCTACTTTGAAAGAGACAGGCCAAATGGCCAAGGATCATCTCTAATTTATCAATAAACTAGTCAGGAGAAAGGTTCATGGAGGTAGCTACTCCTGTTGAAGGGAAAACTAAAGAAACCATTACGACAACAGATTATCAGATTTCTAGGTTTTCACTAGGAAAGGCAACACATGAAGGTGCCAAATAGGATGTTCAAATGGCCCTTGGAAATTTTTTGGAGAAGTATGAAAAAGATAAAGCTTCCAAAGATGAATTGAAGTCAAAGGTTAAACAACTTACTGCTCTTTTAAGGAAAGTAACACAACCCACTCCAACTATTGATCCTTCAACTACATTGCTCTAACATTTCTTCCATTTTAGATGATATTTCATATCATGAAATTGAGAAGATAGGTCAGAAGGGAAGATCAGTAGATGGATGGATAGAATGCATGCTTCAAGGAAGCTAATCCTTTGATCAAAATAACTGTTGAATTGTATAATGATTTACAAACTGAAAGAACTTCTATTCACAGGATAGATGAAGTCCTCTCTGAGGATAATAATAATTTGAATATGAATTTGACTACATGGGGAGAGATTAGAGATGTGGACCCAGATTTACTCCTCAAGAAGGGTAATTGATGATACTTCTAAATTGTTTGAGTTTCAAAAAGCTATGGAATTTAGATCCCAGGTATTGTAGGATTTGATCAAGAAATTGGATGATAAACGTGTGGAAATAATGGATGGTCTAAATGATATTTCAGAAGAATTTGATAATATCAACTGCAATTTTTTCAATGAGAATATTGATGCTCTTCTAGTTGACCAAATTAAATCAAATTTCAAATATTTGGTGAAGAAGGATGATGAAGTGACTAAAACTTTCAATATCAATTCAATTTATAGGTTAGTCTCATGCCATAATTTCATAAGTCAGCTGAAGAAAGTAGTGAATAAGTTGAAAAGGTTTCCAACCAAAGTTTGTGAGGGAGATTGATATAATGGATGTGGTAAATCATTATGCATGTGGGCCAGAGGAGAAGGAGGTACAAGGAATCATCAAATGTTTCATTGATTACAAACACGGATGACTATGTGGGAAGAAGATCGGGGAAAACCAAACAAGAGAGAGATGTTGTAGGTCCAAGCTAAGCCAAGTGGCCATGATTGGGATGGTTCCAAGCTTTGAATCAGTCAAATTTGTAGGGTTGACTTAGTCAAACCTTTGCAACAACTTTACTATTTTTATGGGATCTTGTTCCCTTGAACTTATTATACTCTATTTTTAGTAACTTGTTAATTAAGGTTCAATTGTAATGGCTCAACCTCTGGAACTTATAAATAGTTAAATGCATTAAGTTTATGTAGACCTTTTAGATCATTTGAAAAGTTACTCTTCAAGCTTGGAAGAGTGCTTCATATACTTTGAGCCTTTCAATTATATTTAGAACAATATTTTTCCATGAAAAGTCTGGTTTATTGTGTTAATCATTGATCAATTTATAGCTTGTGAATGTTTAATTCCTTGATGTGATTGGTTAATCTACCTTTATCCAGTTATCTTATTTCAATCTATGTGAAAAGTGATATAGTTACTTTGAATATCAGTTGTGGAAAAGCTATTTCCTTTCTGTTACAAAGTTGCATTATTATTTATAGTCATGGATGGAGGAAGATTGCAAGACATGTGCATATCATATATTGTTGTGAGGAGTTGATTGTGCATTTAAGTGGGTCTATCTATTCAATATACTTGGTGCATCACCTTATTTTTATTTTTTTTATCTCGACTTTAAGCCCATAAGTTGAGTAGATTAGAGTTATTTTCAAATGTTTTAGCCTTGCATATTGATCTTAAATCAAGTGCTCCAAGTCTCAAAGGAAGTTGGCCTTCTCGGAGGTTCATCCCAAGGTGACAAGGTCCCACACCTTGGGGATGTTCCAACATTGCATAGGATCACTCAGAGATTCAATGGGTGCATGATCCACGTGACAAAATTTTTGGCACCCTAGTGGGAAAGAGTTGGTACTTCTCTTCATACTTGCATGAATCAAAGTACTGATGACTCCATATCTCTGGATTTCATATCTCAGTGTGTTAACATATGTGAAGAATTTAGACAAGAGCTTTTTGTGAGATGAGAAGGAAATTATCAGCATATTGAGTTATCCTTGTCTCTCAAGAAGAAGAAGAGGCATTTCAACATCACCAATTACAACATCACACATAGAGGTCATTCAACTCCTCCTTATGGAAGGTTCCCTCCACCTAGGAATAATCAACCTCTCGGTAGAATGGAAAGGAACCAAGTGTTTCTGCATTCAATGGGAAACCCTCTTCTATTATCCCAATGGATCCTATACCTATTGTTGCACTCAAAATTTTACCCTTTTACATAGGGGAAACTCATATTACTCTATGGAACATATTCTTGATGTGGCCAGCATTTGCACAATACATAATGTTATAGAAGACAACGTTGTGGTCAGACTCTTGGCTACTTCCTTCAAGGGAAAAGCACTTCAATGGTTTGTGGGTTAGAGGCTGGAACTATTACCACTTGGGATGAGTTGGGGGAGAAGCTCTGTAAATATTTTGAAGATAAGAGTGACCACCTATCACTCTTGGAACAACTCACTACCATAAAGAGAGCTCCCCAAGAATACATGAGTGATTTCAACTTCGATTCAAAGGACTTGGAATAGGATTTTGGCACTCATAAATCCTTCTCCAAATAATGCATTCTTGTACTATTTGTGAGCCTTGAACAATGATGTAGTAGTTATGATCCAGTCCATGGGAGGGACCACACTACTTGATGCCTATGAAAGTTTCCATAAGAGTGGAGAATTCCTTGATTCAGGATGGAAAGATAGCTCCATGACCGCCATGCCATTGTCTTTGGATCTTACAAATATTCACCTACCATTTCTCCTATTCCAGTAGCTTCCAAGAAACCATTTCAGTCTACCCCCACCCCTTCAAACAATCTATTTGAAGTCAAGTCACATTCACTACAAAACTTTTGGGAATGAGCTCGTTGCACTCAAGAAAACAATTTCAATATAATCATCCATACCAGCCACAAAATCAGTAGTATCAAGGCTAACCATCCTCCTTTTCAAGGAATAATCAGCCTCAAAATCAAACTAGGTCAAGTTGTGAATGTTAGACCTCTAAATTTTAGGAATCCTCTTGTTGCTAGTTCTTCTAAAGCCCTTGTACCTATCCAAGAATAATCTAGTTCAAGATTATGAATGGTGTTATCCTTGTTCTCAACCTCATAATCAAAATATTTTCCCCAATGGAGTTCTTAGCTAGGCCCTTATGGTTCAAAAGTGTATCTTCCCCTCTAGAACCAAAAAAAATTCATCTACATAGGAAATAGCAGATCAACCACAGGCACTTGAAGAAACCACTTTGCTAAATTGGAAAGTAGAATATTTTTATGGGTTGAATACAGATTCCTCATCAATGGTGGAAAACACTCATTCCAAAAAGAGAGAAATGGAATCTCAACCTTCCAAATCTGATCAAGCATCCACTTCACAACCTCAACCACAAGTGGTGGTTGATAAAATATGTGGAAAGAAACCACCAGAAACACATGCTAGCCAAGTTGCAAGGAAAGAAGGTTCTTCAGGCATCATGGTACCCAACAAGCACTTTCCAAAAGAGGATTCTAATGCCCAAAGAAATGTCAAAAAGTAGGATCAATTCCCTTCAGTATTGTAGAAAAAATGAAGAAGACCAACCTGAGTGTTACTATGTGGGATGCACTCTCAATTCCTTCTCAAAGAAACTTGTTGTGAGAGGCTCTGAATAGTTTTGGTACAACCGATGGATCATCGAGTCATGGGGAAAAAAATGCTATGAGTTTTGTGTCAATGGAAGGAAAAGTATTCCTAAGGTGAAAAAACCACCACCATTCTATATTTCCTTGATCATTGGTGATCATTTGGTACATAATTGCATGATCGATTATGGTGCCAAGTAGCTTAGTTATGCCCAAGAAAATTATAGACATGTTAGGAATACAATATACACACTAGTCTCTAGAGGAGTTGTTTAGTTGGATGGTACAACATTTTAAACCATTGAGTCATCAAAGGACTCCAACTTACTATCCATGCATGTCCCATTTTTCATTCACACAAGACATATCGGTCATCGATCTTCCTCCTCTCTTCACCATTTTCCTATCATGAGATTTCACTACCAAGATGGGTGGTTACTATCATAGCTGATTGGTCACATATGATCCTTAGGACTCGATATGGAACTAAAGTGACTATAAGGGTGGAACCAATTTTCATAATCATGTGGAGCCCTATACCACTAGTCCTATAAATGGGAATTATACCATCCATGATCGAGAGGAAGAAGTTGTTGATCATGAACCAACCACTCTTGTGGAAGAAGTCCCTGATATTGTGTTGGATGAGGTAAGTGTAGATCATCAGTATGATCCCTATGTTGAGGAATTAGTAGAAGAAGAAGTTGGTTTTTTTTTTTTAGAAGAGATGGGATTGGGTACATACTGCATTCATGAAGAAGGTACGATCATACCACAACTTGTCAAAACACAAAACAATTTTGAAGGACTATGGAAATTTTTCTTGATGGCTCGAGGAGTAAGAATGGATCTAGTGTTAGTGTCATGCTAATTTCTCTAGAAGGAGATAAATACTTCTCATATTTTTGGTTTGTAATTTCAGTTGCACTAACAATGTTGTTGAATATGAGGCCCTTGTGTAAGGAATTCAGCTAGCTCAAAAGAAGGGAATCAAAGCCTTGACTATTTTTGGAGATAGTGAGTTATTTGTTCATCAAGTGAGACACATGTAGTGCATCAAAAATGATCTTTTAAGATCATAAGAACCGAGTCTAGGATTTGATTGAATATTTTGAAGCTTTTGGGATCCACGTGGTTCCTAGAAATCAAAATCAAGATGTTGATAGGCTTTTACTATGATTGGCTCATAATATGACATACCTATTGATATCATGAAAGAAGGGTGAAATCTATCAAAATGGTGGTTTGACCATAGTCCTAATAATAATGTGTAGTTAGCAAGTGTTTGATAGTGAAAAAAATTGTTCTATTTCTACAAGAGGAGGTAGAGTTTGCTATGAAAGGTCAAGAAAAGTTGCAAGAAGCATATGGTGATCAAATCATACAATTGAAAAGAAACAAGCTACCAAAAGGCTTAGTTACTCTGGAATCCATCTTCAATTCAGATGATCAAGCCAAAAGACAAAGCTCTAACATGGTGGTCAAAGAAGAAGATTTTGAGGAAGTCGAGGTAAAGAAATGAAAAGTTTTGAAGATTGGAAAAGTATGCACTCCCGAAGAAAAATAATCTTTCATCAAAAACTTTTCAAGAGTATCATGACATTTTTACATGGAGCTACAAAGACCTGTGTATGGTTTTGATCTAGTCTAGCACAACATACCATCAAACTGGATCCTAATGCCAAGCCAGTTCATCAAAACAGAGGCCAATTAATCCCAAAATTGAGCCACTAATGAGAAAGGAGCTAACCAAACTCATCGAGGCTTGTATAATTTTTCCTATCAAGCATTCATCTTGGGTAGCCAATCTGGTCCCTATAAGGAAGAAGAATGGAGAAATTTGGCTATGCGTGGATTTTAGGGATTTGAACCATGCCTCGTTGAAAGATCATTATCCTCTTCCATCAATGGAGAAGATTCTCCAAATAGTAGTAAGAGCACAAATATTTTCACTACTGATGGATATTCTGGATATAATCAGATCTTGGTTAAAGAATCTGATCAATTCAAGACAACATTCACTACTAAGTGGGGTACATACACCTATAATAAAATGTCCATTTGGATTATCCAATGTTGGTGCTACTTTCCAAAGAGCCATGGACATGGAATTTAAGGGACTAATCAATGATATCATCTTGGTTTACCTTGATGATATAATTGTATACTCTAAGCATGTAGAAGACCACATCACACATCTAAGGAAGGTTTTCCAAAGGTGTAGGGAATTTGGGGTTTCACTCAACCCTAAGAAATGTATTTTTGTAGTGCATGAGGGAAGTTGTTGGGGCATGTTGTTTCAGTGGAAGGAATATCAATTGATCTAGCCAGGATTCATTTGATTATGTCTTTATCTCTCCCAAGTCACAAAAAGGGTCTCAGAGTTTTCTTGGAACAATAAATTTCATACGGAGATTTATACCTCAATTCACACTTTGGCTAAACCACTAACAACCATGTTGAAGAAAAATATGCCTTTCTCATGGAAAAGGAAGGGAAAGAGAGTTTTGAAGCCATTAAGACAACAATTTCTCAAGCACCTACATTGGTGAATCCAAAATTTGATAGGGATTTCATTCTCTATGCCTTTTTTGGTAAGGAAAGTGTTTATGGAATTCTCACTCAACAAAATAATGAATCGATGGAACAACCAATTCCTTCTTTAGCCAATCCCTAAAATATTATGAGCTAAAGTATTCATTTTGTTGAGAAACAAGTCTTTGTTATTATTTGGGCTTTGAAGAAGTTCAGACATATGTTATCTAATAACAAAATTCATTTGATGGTGTCTCATCCAGAGTTAAAGACTTTTTTCTAAATAAAGACATGAATGAGAAATGTGTCGGATGGGTTACTAAAGTTATGGAATATGATGTACACATTAAGGTCACTAAGCTCATTAGGGGTAAAGGCCTATGTCAATAGTTGGCTATAGATTTGGAGACAAAGGATGAAAAAGATACAAGTGCTCTGAATGAACCTAAGAAAATGACCAGGTTGATTGGTTGTCAAAGATGAAATTTTTTCTCCTTTTAGGAGTATATCCTATTGACATGGATAAAACTCAAAGATGAAGCTTCCATCTTCAATCCATTCCTTATGTTTTGGTGGATAATGTTCTCTTTCGTAGAGATTTAAATGGTGTTCTACTTTGATGTATAGGACCAAGGTAGATGGATAGGATTTTGTAAGAATTTCACAATGGTTTTTCTGGAGGGCATTACTCTGCAAGGACTACTATGGTAAAGATCATGAGGGTGGTTACTATTGGCCAATATTTATTCAAGGATACTCATTTTTGGGTAAGGAAATGCAAGGAATGTGCTTTTTTCATAGGAAAATAGAGATTGGTAGCCCTTCCTCTTCACCCAATTCAGGTTGACCAACCTTTTGTCTAGTGGGGATTAGATTTCATTAAATGCTTAATCCTCCATCTAGTGATGGACATAAATGGGTTCTCACTACAACGGAACTATTTCACTCATTGGATGGAAGCCATGGCACTGAAAGAAGGAAATGAAAAGGCCATTCTTGATTTTTGAGGAATAATGACACGTTTTGGTGTTCCATTTACAGTAATTTTAGAAAATGCAATGGCATTTCTTGGTTTGAAATTAACTGAATGGGTTATCAAGAATGGGGTTTATCTCAAAACTTCATCAAATTACTACCCACAGGGAAATGGATTAGTCGAGTCTAGTAACAAAAATATCATATGGATCATCAAGCGTACAATGGAAACCAATAGAAGAACTTGGCACACTCAGCTTAAAACCACCCTGTGGGCAGACCGGATCACACCCAAAAGGGCTATTGGGAATTCACCTTTTATGCTAGTATATGGAAGGGAAGAAAAGCTCCCACTATCTCTAGAACTTCCTTCTTTGGAATTAGCACATCAACTAGAACTCATGGAAAATGATTCAATGACAGTCAGGTACTCCAAACTAATGGAGCTAGAAGAAACAAGGAACAAAGCAATGAAGACCCTAGAACAACATCAATCTCAAGTTAAAATATATTTTGAAAAAAGGCATCCAACAAAGAGTTCCATGAAGGAGATTTGGTTCTCAAATGGGATGTTGATAGAGCCAAGTTGGGTATGCATGCTAAATTTGATTCCCTCTAGAGTGGACCATATATCATCACAAGTTGTAAAGAAGCAAACTCATTTTTCTTATCAAGACTCAATGGAGAATAATTTCCCATCCATGTGAATGGGATTCATCTCAAATATTTCTTTTGACAAATAGTTTTTACATTTGTACAATGTTTGTTTTGTCATTTCCTCAAGTGCTTCACACATTGTGTTGTTTTTTTTTTTTTTTTTTTTTTGGTGTGTCTCTGAATATATTTTATTTTTAGGACTCTTTTTCCCAATGGTTTGTATAAGGCTACTAGCCTAAGGCTTAGTAGGAAAGCATTCCTGGATGTCCAAAAATGTTAACCTTTAAAAATTACCTCTACAGGAAGGTGTTTTCAAAAAATTGTCAAATTCCTTGAACCTTCGAAGAATTTTTCTTGCCTGAAGGTGTTTTCAAAATTTTGAAGTTTTCTAAACTCTAAAGTCTAAATTTTGAACTTGAAGGTCTTCTTATTTTGGATTTTTCTGTCAATTACAAAAAAATTTTTTTTAGAGTTTCCAAACTCCAAAAACCCAAAGTTCTAAAATTTTGGAACTTTGGACTTTCGAGTTTTGAGTTCTCCTTGGCATTTTTGTTATTTTTCATTTCCGGTCTCGAACTCGAAAAAACTTTGAAGTTTTAAAATTTTGAACTTTTTGGTTTTGAGTCTCATGTTACCTTCATGGATATTTTTTCATTCCCAAAGTTTGAAAGTTGAAACCCAAAGTTTGAAATTTTGGAAACTTTACCTTTTAGAGTTTTGGATTTTCATAGTTTTTTTTTAAATTTTAAAGGTCGAGTTTGAGAATTTTGAGGTTTGAGTTTTTGAAGTTGGATTTTGGAGCTTTCACAAAACATTTAATTTCAACTACCCCCACATGTGTCGGCTTCTGAGCATTAATTCTAGGGTTCCCTATATAAACTCAAAATTTTACTGTCATTTTCACTTGGTTTTTTTCTCGACACCTTGATTTTACCGCATCATTTTGTACTTTCAAGGCATCACTTTCAAGGTAATTTTTTAGGTTATTTCTTCTTTTTGGTTTATGATTAATCAAGGATTTTTTTTTGTTTTTTTTTTTTTTTTATTCTTCTTTTCTTCTTTTGCATGAAAGCTCCTATCATCCACTATTCATCTTTAACCATGTCGTCGATTATTTTCTCAACATTACTATGAGCTTAATTCATGCAAGCATCTAGTATCATCAAATCCAAGGATTGTGCAACAAGTTCCTTTCAAGATCTAGAATATTTAACTTTCTCTCTCTCGAAACTATGCCTTTTGATTTCAGATTTCATCAAGGTTTTTTAGTTTTTGTAAGTTCACTTTTTGGAGGTTTGGAGGTTTTGGAGTTTTGAGAGTTTCGGAGTTTTAGGAGTTTTTAGAGTTTTTTGGAGTCCATTTTTTGGGAGTTTTGAGGTTTTGGAGAGTTTTGAGAGGTTGGATTTTGGAGGTTTTTTGAGGTTCACTTTTTGGGTTTTAAATATGCAAAGTTTTTCAGAATTTTTGGAGGTTTGTACTTTGGAGTTGAAGATTTTTTTGGAGTTTTATTTTCAGACTTTTAGACTTTGGTATTTAGAACCTTTAAGGTTTCTTATAAATTTTCAAAGATAAATGGATTCCAAATTCAAATTCATGTCAACTTCCTCATCAAAGGGAAAGGGAAAAATGAAGTACACATTCTTAGGAGTTTCTCCTCACTCATGCCTATCTTTGGATTTGGGAATATTGGAGATATTGATCTTGGACAAGTGGATATGCCAAACTTCTAGGAAAGATTAAAGGCCCCTAATAAGAAACCTTGGATGAAGGCCATATTCAATAGTGGACTTGCTCTCACTATGGGTTTTCCTTCATCCATGCATTTCCCTGAGTTTTTGTCTTGGCTGCAAAACTCATTTTGATAAGGATTCTAAATCGGTAAAGGATGATGATGGCAAGGTCGTGATTAGGTTGGACATCGATTTCTTTGAAGATTTATTTAAACTTCCAGATGTTGAAGGATATGCAAAAATTTCACAGAATCCACAATTGAACATTGGGATAAAGAAACTGAACTATGTACAAAGGTCATGATGAAGAGTTACTTGGCCAAGAATGTCATCAAGCTTCCTAAAACATTGTTCCGCTCAGACTTCATCAGGAAGTAAATGATCTTATTGTATTGTTGAGTAGAGTTTTGGTCTCACTTTGGTGAAGGAATTTTAGGAATGGATGTTCCTTTATATTGCTACTATCAAGAAGAATAAGGAGTTCATATGATGGGGGAACATATCAGTAGTTCAATTTGTTTTCAGTTGAGCAATGTCTTGACTTCTAAAAACTTCTTCATGACTTCCTTCCTCATTTATGTTGTAGCTGCCATGGGAGAATTCAATGGTTGAAATAAAAGGTGTTAGAAGTGTGTCATAGATTTATCAATTTTATCCTCAAATTACAATGGAAGAAAACAAACATTTCCGTAGGGTCAATGATGCCTTTTTTTGTCCTCCTTTATCATTTTGATAAAAATTTGTATAATCAAAGAATTTCTGATGAAGCTTTTAAAGAGGTAAGGGAATGGGGAGCCATCTATCTTCAATTCCCGACATTCACATACATCAGGATTCCAAGTTTTCTAGGTGCTCCTAAAATTACCATGATGTCCTACCGATAAATGGATCTTGCTAGAATTGGTTTGACAATTGTTGGATTACCATAAAATTCAAAATAAATGACATAAGGTGGGAGTCCAGTTTCCTATTTCAATAGGAAGGTATACATGTGCTAGTATTTATAAGGAAAAGAATGTGGATGGAGAGATGTCTAAAGTTACCTTGCAAACTTTCCATCCCATAACTAACTTTGATTACTGGGGTAAGTTCAGTGAAACAAGATTGGCTAGTTCTCACGTTCCTCATTGGAGGATATTTGGATTCATTTTGGGATGAGATTATTATCAAGACAAATGAGAATATGAGAGGTTGACCTTGGATGAAGTTAAAAATTTGGTATTGTAGATATTCCGAAGGAATGGAGGATGATGATGAAGTATTGGATCTAATTTATAGGAACAATAATGTTGTTAATCAACCTTTTCCATGGATTGATTGGTACAAGAAGAACATTGCAATACTAAGGAAAGGGTGGGGCCCATTCTACAAAGGACATATGATTGGTTGGCTACCTTGGGAATTTCACCCAAAGGATTAGATCAATCTATAAGAATAGAATCCCAACCAACATTGAGTCTCCCTACACCCACGAAAGGTAAGAGGTCTACCAAAAGGCCAATATAACTCCAAGGAAGATCTCATTTGTTGTTGGGAGTTCCTCTCTTTCAAAATTTCCCATTTCCAAGGTTGTGTCCTCTACAACACAAGTATCAAAAGTTGTTGAAGTTAGTGATTCTCTAGTTGTGTCACAAGATTTTCCACCCCCTCCTTCACTACCATTATCACTATCTTCAGCTCCACTTTCCCCATCATTATCCACTGCTCCTCCACTCATCTCTTTTTTCCATCCCCATCCATGGCCCAAGTGTTTTCATCCCTTCATGTCCTCTTAGTAGGGGAAATGATTGGGTCTCTAGTTTCCACTCCATTTTCTCAGTAACTTTCATTTCCTTCCATTTCCACTTCCAGTCTTGTTGCATCCACTCCCAAGGCTATTCTCACTTCCACCCCATCTATCATAACCACCTCCATTTCATTTTCAACTGATATTACTAGTGCCATTGTTTTATCTAGTGCTCCAAGTTCCGAACCAACCATGCCACTTTCATCTGCATCTACTATACCTGAATGGCTATATCACCAAACCCCAAAAGAAGAAAAAGGTGCCTCTTGTAGATGTGATAGATCTGAGTGTGTTGGAACCTACTTTAAAGAGACAGGCCAAAAAATTCCAAGGATCATCTCTAATTTATCAATAAACTAGTCAAGAGAAAGGTTCATGGAGGTAGTTACTCTTGTTGAAGGGAAAACTAAAGAAACCATTACGGACAAGTAGATTATCGATCTCTAGGTTTTCACTAGGAAAGGAAACACATGAAGGTGCCAAACAAGATGTTCAAGTGGCCCTTGGAAATTTTTTGGAGAAGTATGACAAAGATAAAGCTTCCAAAGATGAATTGAAGTCAAAGGTTGAACAACTTATTGCTCTTTTAAGGAAAGTAACACAACCCACTCCAACTATTGATCCTTCAACTAAACAACTAACTGCTCGACAGTTTCTTCCATTTTAGATGATATTTCATATCATGAAATTGAGAAGATAGGTCAGAAGGGAAGATCAGTAGATGGATGGATAGAATGCATGCTTTAGGAAGCTAATCCTTTGATCAAAAATAGTTGTTGAATTGTATAATGATTTACAAACTAAAAGAACTTCTATTATTAGATAGATGAAGTCCTCTTTGAGGATAATAATAATTTGAATATGAATTTGACTACATGGGGAGAGATTAGAGATGTGGACCCAGATTTACTCCTCCAAGAAGGGGTAATTGATGATACTTCTAAATTGTTTGAGTTTCAAAAAGCTATGGAATTTAGATCCTAGGTATTGCAAGATTTGATCAAGAAATTGGATGATAAACATGTGGAAATAATGGATGGTCTAAATGATATTTTAGAAGAATTTGATAATATCAACTGCAAGTTTTTCAATGAGAATATTGATGCTCTTCGGTTGACCAAATTAAATCAAATTTCAAATATTTGGTGAAGAAGGATGATGAAGTGACTAAAACTTTCAATATCAATTCAATTTACAAGTTAGTCTCATGCCAGAATTTCATAAGTCAGTTGAAGAAAGTAGTGAATAAGTTGAAAAATTTTCAGCCAAATTTGTGAGGGAGATTGATACAATGGATGTGGTAAATCATTATGCATGCGGGACCAGAGGAGAAGGAGGTACAGGAATCATCAAATGTTTCATTGATTACAAACACTGGATGGCTATGTGGGAAGAAGATCAAGGGGAAAACTAAACAAGAGAGAGATGTTGCAAGTCCAAGCTAAGCAGGTGGCCATGATTGGGATGGTTCCAAGCTCTGAATCAGTCAAAGTTATAGGGTTGACTTAGTCAAACCTTTGCAACAACTTTACTATTTTTATGGGAGCTTGTTCCCTTGAACTTATTATACTCTATTTTTAGTAACTTGTTAATTAAGGTTCATTGTAATGGCTCAACCTCTGGAACTTATAAATAGTTAAATGCATTAAGTTTATGTAGACCTTTTAGATCATTTGAAAAGTTACTCTTCAAGCTTGGAAGAGTGTTTCATATACTTTGAGCCTTTCAGTTATATTTAGAACAATATTTTTCCATGAAAAGTCTGGTTTATTGTGTTAATCATTGATCAATTTATAGCTTGTGAATGTTTAATTCCTTGATGTGATTGGTTAATCTACCTTTATTTTAGTTATCTTATTTCAATCTATGTGAAAAGTGATATAGTTACTTTGAATATCAGTTGTGGAAAAGCTATTTCCTTTCTATTACAAAGTTACATTATTATTTATAGTCATGGATGGAGGAAGATTAAAGACATGTGCATATCATATATTGTTGTGAGATTTGATTTGATTGTGCATTTAAGTGGGCATCTATTTTGTTTTCAATATACTTGGTGCATCACCTTAGTGCTTTTCTATGGAGGTTTCCCAAGGTTTATCATACCTTGGGGATGTTTGAGAGGATAAGATTAGTATGGAGGTCACAACATTATTGGGATGATTAGGTGTAGGCTCGGGTGACACGATAAGAGGTGTATTAGGGGTAGGAGTGAAATCATTATCATTGAAACATTGGAAATAAATTCAAAAGTAGAAGAAAGGGGAGTAGTAAATTCACGCTAAGAAGTTTTAATAAAATCAACATCATCACTAACTTGTCCATGATGGTAATCATAATCAAAGTCATTATCATTCATATTTTCACAAGAAAGGGTCTCATCAAGAGTATCATCAACATATAAATAAATTGTAGGAGTACTAGCATCAAATTTATCATTGCAATCATTGGAAACAATTTCAGAAGTAGGAAGAGTATGAGATAGATATTTAGATTAATCTTGACTAAAAATAGGAACATCATTATGCACATTTATATTGTCATCATCAAAAGTAAAATTATTAGCATCTATGTTTTCTCATGTAAGAACCTCATCATGCAAAGAATATATATTAATTTTATCATTTACTATAAGATAATGATAATAAGATGAAGTGGAATTGGTGAATATGGTGGATGAGGGAGAACATGAGGTAAAATTTTATTCATGGGTGACTATGTAAAAATTAGGGGTTTCATGGCCAGGAAGGAAAGGGTTTTTTGAAATTAAGGAGTTGTTGGAGAATTATGGGGTCATATTGAGGATTATGAATGAGGTCACAAAATTCATCTTATTTGGTGGCATCATCTAATACTAGTTACATATGGGTGTAGGTCATATCATGCGTAGGGGATGGGAAATTCTTTTTAGCTATAAGGGTTTTAGGATCCTAGGACAAGGAGTTTGAATAAAAATAGATTCACCAAATGATCTAATTATTTCTAAATTAAATATAATATTTCAAAGTATCTAATATTATAAAACACGGTGAAATAGAAATGATAAGCACTCAAGAAATTCAAGATAATAAGAAAATGGGAGAGATAAATGACTTATCGGTTTCTGTGTAATCTATCGCTAGTCAAGATTATGTATATTCTTGATCATGTAGGAACTGATGTCACGGGATCTTTCTTATAGAGATCTGGAACTCTTCACTAATCTAGATAGGGGTGCCCATATGAGTACAGAGGCTTATGGGAATTGGTGACTGATTTTGGGCACCAATGATTGTGTAAATCTTCATGATTTGCTTTTTTTTGGATCGAAGATCATTGCTATAATGTAGCTTTGTCATGATACCTTCATTTTTATGGTTTCAACAATACCTTTACCTACAAAACAAACCCTATATACCTGCATAAGCTCACAAACACATCAAATCTAAATGAAATATACAAAATGTGAAGTTCTACTAACCATGGAGGTCACCCAAAGAGTGAACTTATTTCCAAGCATTTCACTACATTCTATACTCCATGTAGTTCTATGTTCTTGTGTGTGAAATAGTGTCCTTAGGTTTCCCTCACATCAAGTATGCTAAGATAGTGGGATGTAGCTATATTAGATTTAAATGTGTGGTATGGAATTTAGAACTTACCCTTCTTATGCAGTGTATGCAACCCAAAAATGCAGTCCCTTTAATGGTAGTGATAATATGTATATGTGATTTCCCCTTAGAATTTCCATCCAGAATAATAGTGTGTATGTTGTGTATATATATGAATCTCTTGTTTAAATTTTGACACTAGTGACATAAAAGGCTAATTACGAACACAAGATGGATTAAAAACTAAAAAGGCCAACCATAAATGTAAAAAGTGTAAAAATAATAAATAGGATAGAAGCATCCAAAATGGACACAAGTGCCTAAGCACTAATGTCTAGAGTGGGCACCGGTGTCCTGAGATAAATGATGACAGATGTTAAAAGGCCAACAGATAGGGATATTTATGACCTGACCATAACTTGGTAGAAAAATGACAGATGTGAAAGAAAAACACAATAGAAGAAATCAAAGAAAGTATATGGACAAAGGAATGTGTCACCAATGAATACTTTTCTTACTTGAGATCTGTGCATCTAAATAGCATACTGACAGCATAGTAAAATAGTACTATGTGCATGATTTTGTGTCTACAATGAGAAAGTTTTTTGGTTGGTCTAAGCATATTCAAGGTTTTTGGTTTTGAGGCCTAGTCTAATTTGGATGACATATAAAATTATAGTTCATATTTTGTAGCAGCTATATAAGCATGATAATATCATGGGAGCATGTGGATGAAGTGTATAGACACTCACGTGTGTCTCAAAGTGGAGGTATAGGGATAAGTCATGTTTTATAGGTATGTACTAGACATATCCTCAAGCCCTAGGTGACCAAATGAGGTGAGATGATTTGTTTCATAGTTAGGTATTAAAATGAGAACATTGGAAAAGTTTTAGTAGTTTTTTTAGATGTGATCCAAGTTTGGAGTTGTTTACAATTTTGAGCAAGATATTGCATTTTTACCTCTACCAAGTTATCAAAAGTGAGAATCCCAACTTGATATGGAATTTTTATGATCATTTACACATGTAAATGATTCATGTTGCTCCAAAATATTAATGGTAGTTGGGTAAGGGTCCTAAAATTATGATATGAGCATTATTTTAGAGATTAAGGGGCAGAAATTTATGAACAATCGTTAAGAAGGTAAAATTTTAAACCCTAGTTGTGAAGTGATGGAGAATAAAATTGATTATAGTGGCCTAAAATGGATTTTTTGTTCAAATTTTATGATTGGATGTTGTAGAGGACTCCTCCACTTTCTCCAGGTGGTAGTTAGGTGTCTTAATTGTATGTGGAACCCACTAAAAATGCAAGTTTTGAAGAAGTTTTGTTTTCTCCAAAGTTTTTCACTATACCTATTGACTAAATTGGTGTTTTATAGAATATGGAAGTCTCTATACATGTCCATGGTGGTTTCAAATCATGGTTGATCCCTTGGTAGTTCTATTAAAGTCCATTTTGGAAGACTGGTTTTAGGGAAATTTTGGGCAGTTTTGGTCAATTTTAAGTGACCTAGTTGCAAAAGTGTTTTAGTGGTACTTTAGTCTGATTTTTGGTTTTGTGAGAACTTGGTGATGACCCTGAGGTCATGATATTTCCATTTATATATCACACTTTCATGGTTGAGGTTATTTGATGAGGGTTTGGGCTTCATTTTTAAGACTAGTTTTGTAAGTCATAGACTTAGTGATGTTAGTTGCTCCTAAAGGTGGTGTCATTGCATTATATGATGGTGTAGAGGTGTAGAAGTTTTTTGGAGGGTGAAAGTAGTCTTAAGGAACATTTCTAATTGATTCGTGATGTTTTTCTAATTTTTTTATTTCTCAAAAGCATTCGGTTTTGGCGAGTGAGATGTTTTTGTGCTTTATGGCTTATTTAGTCCTGATGGAGAAATGAAGGTTCTATTTGTTATTTCCACCCTATGTGATCTTATGTATTTCCTTATGATTTTTAAGTTTTTTTATGTTTTTTTTTCTCTATGATGGCCAGCCTAGATGAATTAGATGCTTAAGTCAGGTATTTAAGCATGTTCTTGGTGTCTTATTTTGTTGTTAAGGTGGTAAAGAGAAAGTATGAGCTATAGGGCTGATTAAAGAGGTAAATGAGGCATATGTGACCATAAAGAGAGTTAAGAGAGTGTGTGGTGATGTTATAGAGTGTGTGCATCTATTGGAGAGATAGGTCATTAGGCCTAATCAACTTGTTGAATAAGTTCTTGACGAGTTAGCCTAGATAAGATTTGGATAATATATAAAGAAAGAGAGCTTCATAGTGTCATCATCAGTAATTATGAAACATTTCAAAGGTGAAAAAAATTATGTGGCTTTAGTTAGTGTTGAGTCACCTAGGGGTCGGTGCCTCCATGTTGGGTTGGTTCTCCTCTAAATCTAGGGGTTGGTGCCTCACTAAAACTAGGGATTGGTGCTCCTTATTGGGTTGGTGCTCAACTAAATCTGAATCACTACTCTAATAAATCTTTATTTCAGTGGTTTTATCCCCCTTTATGGTTTCCCACTTATATATGGTCTTTTTTGTGTACTTTTGTTCTCATTTTCTCATCTAATGGTTATGTTTCTTAAGAGTACATGCTTAATGGTTAAGTTGAATTAAATGGTTGATGAATATGAATGTTAAGTGAATGAAAGCTTTTATTAATATTTGATTCACACCCCCTCTCAAGTGATTTTTCTTCAAACAATTGATATCATAGTAGGTCCTCGAAATAAGCGTAATAGGCTTGAGGTGATCCTTTGAAGCAAAAATATGGTGAATCATAAAATTGGTTACTCTACTAGCAAAGCTCCTATGTTTGATAGGATAAAAATGAGAACCAATATTATGTCTTTGGGATGTGATAATTAGAAGTTAGTTATAGATGGGTACACTATTCGTCAAACTTCTCAAACAAATGCAGCAAGTAAGAAGGCTAGTAATGATAACTCTAAAGATATGAATGTTATTTTGTATGGTTTGGAAGAGTCTAATTTTTTCAATGTAATGTAATGTGCTATTGTTAAGGTTATGTGGGATAAGCTATAATTCATTTATGAAGGTGACTCCAAGGTGAATTTGGAAAGCTCCAGACCTATAAGAATCAATTTGAAAGTTTGAAGATGAAGGAAGAAGAAACCATTGCTACATATCTTCTCATAGTAGATCAAGTTGTCAATACCATTATAGGATTAGGAGAAGAAGTGAAAGAATATTTGGTGGTGCAGAAGGTGATGAGATCTCTCACTCCTAAATTTTATCCTAAAGTCTCAACTATAGAAGAATCCAAGGATCTGAGTACTCTATTGATGGATGAACTCCATGGTATCTTGACTTCTTATGAGATGAGGACATGTGTTGATAAACCTCCCAAGAAGGAAGTTGCCTTCAAAGCTGAATGGAAGAAAAAGGTAAGAAGACATTAAATGATGATGAGTTAATTGCTATGTTTTCTAGAAAGTTTAAGATAGGTTTGGGTAGGTATAAGGGTAAGTTTTCCTTCAAGTGCTTCAATTGTGATAAGATAAGGGATTTTTAAAATAAGTGTCCTCACAAGCATAAGGATGAATATAATAAATAACATGATGAATATCGTGGTTATGATAAAAAGTCACATAGGTCTGATAAAAGTAGGAATAAATTCAGATAGTCTAAGGATAAGATGTCCAAAAGAATCATATATTCCAATTAGGATTGCATTTCTTCTGAGGTAAGTAGTGGAGCTAGTGATTTTGATGATGGTGTTGTTGTTATTAGCAATGAAACTTTGTTTATGGACAAAGGAGATAGGAGTCCTAAAAGAGAGGATTCCATATTTGAAGGTTCATGTATGAATTCAAATGAAGAAGAGTTTGAAGCTGAGTTGATGAGTGTCTTAGAAGATTTGAAGCATGCAAAGAAGAAGAACAAGAAATTAAAGGCACAAATTAAGGAATATGAAGACAAGATTCATATTCTTGAAGATAAATATTGGAATGACACCAAGGAGTACGATGAAATCATCAAACATTTAGAGAATTAAATGGATAATATAGTTAAAAGTCTAAAATTTAAGGAGTAAGAGTATTTTAAGTATTAAAATTAAATAGAGTCCCTAAAGTAAAAAGATACTGAAGAAACTAGCAAGGTGATATCCTCTTAGAAGTTTGAGAATATTTCCAAGGATTTAGATGATCTCTTGGATAGTAAAAAATTTGTAGGTGATAAGATAGGTCTAAGATTCAAGGAAGATTTAGAGGTTAAAGAAGAGACTCAATAATATGTTTCTTAGAGAAAGGAGAATGTTGGCCCGATTTCCATAAAAGATCAAAAGGTGGACAACCATAAGAGAAATATGAAGAAAATATTTTTAGGTAACCAAATGCTACAAGGTATAAAAATTTCTTCAATGGTTATTGTTATTCTTGCAATGAGTTTTGACATAGGGAAAAATAGTGTAAGGTCCTCCAAGTATTAGGATTCATGGAACCATGGAAAAATATTGATTCATACCATATAAGAGGTAAGAGTGAATTTGTTTGCTATAATTGGCATCATGCTGGTCATATTGCAAAATTTTATTTTCATGTCCCCTAAAGAAAAAAAAGAATTTTCAGGCTCCTAGAGTATAGGAAATAAAGCAAGACAATACATAAGAAGCAAGAGCAAATAAATATAATCTAGCTAGACATAAGTCAGATTTTAGAGAAAGTCAAGAATTTTTATAGGTTGTTTATCAAAAGAAGGTTGAAGAAGTCAACCCATTGGTGTCAATGAGGTCTTGGAATCTCTTCAAGTTATTGTTTTAGATCCCTAATGTTAGGGATGTATCTACTAAGATTCTTAGATTAATTCATCAATTAGAAGAAGCATATAGTTAGGGGGTCTTGAATGAATTCAATGAATATGTGGAGTTGTGTAATAGGTTTTTAGTCATGGTGGAAAGGAGATCATATTGGATTCTTGAAGGCCTATATATTGTCTAGAGTTAATTCAGGTACATTCATGAAGTTACAAGGTATGTTTGATCAATTTTAAGTTATATTCACTGTTAGATGATGCATTTCAAGAAGTTATGAGGGTCAGTTAGAATGGTTGAAGCTTGTTTGAAGAATTTTAAGTGTTAATAAGTTATGATAATCTGTATTGAGGTATGTGTTATATGAGAAAATTGTGTCATCAATCATAAAGGCTTAGCAAGAAGGTTTGTATGTCTAAGGTTTATTTTTTTGAAGGTATAGATGATTCGTGGAGATAGTTGGAGACTATTAGGTTCTAGGACAAGTGCTTGACAGAAGACAATGCAAAAAATAAGAAGGTGAGAAACTAGAGATATATCACGATAGGTAATGGTGGGCATATTTGGGCATTGGAATATGTTTTGTGACCTCATTTAGGTCAAATGGTTGGTGATTGGTTTGGTGTAGTGTACTATAGAGTCTTATATCATTTTACATGACTTGAATACCATAATAGATCCATTGAAGAACTTATGGGGTGGTGATCATGTAGTAAGCTAAAACAGAGTATTCTAAGTTGTTGCAAAAAAATGTTGGGCAATGGTGGGAAACTAGAGATATATCCTGACAAGTAATGGTGGGCATATTTGGGCATTGGAATATGTTTTGTGACCTCATTTAGGTCAAATGGTTGGTGATTGGTTTGGTGTAGTGTACTATAGAGTCTTATATCATTTTACATGACTTGAATACCCTAATAGATCCATTGAAGAACTTATGGGGTAGTGATCAGGTAGCTAAAAGCAGAGTATTCTAAGTTGTTGCAAAAAAATGTGTTTGCAGATGGTGTTGGTATGATATACTTGGGAAGGAAAATTAAGAGGTCTAGAAATGTTAATTATAATTCTTGAGAAGCAGGTGAACATGTGTGCTCTTAAATATTAGTATATGTGAAACAAGCATGAGTATGAAAGCATTTAAAGCAATGTTACAAGGTATGTATTTATTTATTTCGTCACTATTTTAAATTTGTTCAAAAAGGTATGTTTATATGCTTCAAGAAGATGGTTTGAATATTTGAGTATGATATGCTCAAATTTGTGGCTAATGACCTTATTTATTTCTATGATTCCTATAAGGGTCTTCTTGAAGTTATTTGCATGAGTGGGAAAAGAAGTTTTTGTTTTGGATCTAATATATCTATGTGTCTCTTGGGATGGAGATTGGTCGATAAACCAATATGACTTTATGTTATATAAGTAATATGAATATCTAAGAGGGCTACATGTGTTATTTGAGGATCAAAATAAAGTGTGAAGTGTGAAGATAACATGTTTTTAAGTCAAAAATTTAGGCATGCAAGATGTCATCAAGAATTATTGAGTGCTTTTGTTGCTTAAGTGGGTCCAAGAGTAAATCATGGTCTTAAGGGGACATTGTGGACTCTATGCATTGAAGTTCAAGGTATAAAATTTTATTATGGTGTTTGATTTCCTCATAAGATCTAAGTTTATACATTTGGATCTCAAGAGAAGTATGAAATGTTCTTATTTGGTATATTCATGGAATTATATCCCATCAACAATGTATTTGATATTTCCATAAGTACGAGTGTACATGTTTGAAGCATTAGGTTATTTCATAGCTAAGGATTGTTAAGTTGAGTTGCATTAGAAATTTTACATGATAATAGAGATATGGGAGGTAGAATAAGATCAATAATATAGGTATGGTATGAGGGGAAATCAATCGGGTTTATGGCTCATGTGAAGACCCAAGAAGTGGGAAGTGGGAAACAATTCTATGCTATAACATTCTAATATGTGTCTTGAGGTTTTTATTGTTTCCTAACGAATTTTCATGAAGGATTGAGTATTTTGTGAGCTTCAAATAGAAGAATGTAGACCTAGTAGAGAAAAACAGGTTGAAGAGAGTTATGTAAAGTGATATGATGACTTGACCAGACCGAGAAGTTGCATGACAAAGCTAAGAGAAGGTTAAATGTATATTGAAAAGTATTTTTCATAAGCTATTCAGTCTAGCCATGGAGTTGTATTACCTTGAGAAATTTAATTCTTGGTTTGAAGATCATGAAATTATATAGTTTGACAAGTTGAAAGATACGATATGCAAAGTGCCAAGATAGATTGAGGATAAAGGTGTTTGTGCTTGTGAGGTAAATTGTTTATTGTCTTTAAACTATAAAAAAACATGGAAAACTAGGAAGGTATGTTTGGTATGAGGATTAGATTATCAGTAGTAGGTTTTTAGTGTCATTGTTGACATTGAAAAGCATTGAAAGGTAAGCATATTGCTTATTTCTCTAGATCATGGAGAGTTAAGAAGATAGGGGAGAATTTTTTTAGTTCAGTTCAAAACAAATAATGAAGAGTTCAAATGGATTGTGTTTTGATTGGTTGATGTTTCCAACTAAGTGGTGATCCTATTGTGATGTCAGGGGAAGAGATCCAAGTTTTTAAAGTTATATTTCTTTTTCATTTATGTCAAATGGGGATAATGAGTTGATGGCACATGTGCATACCTTAGGGGGAGAATGAGTTATTTATGTTTTCCATCAATGAAAAATGTGGGATTGTTGAAATTTTGGTGTAATTGATGTCAAAGTTAGATGATGCAAGTGGTGTTTTCATTGATGTCAAAAATAGTAAGAAGCATGAAGGTTGATTGGTAGTGTCTAGTTGAGTAGCTTGGTCTTGATGATGTAACATGGGTTCTTGAGTAAACATGATGGCTTGTAGAGGTGATGTAGTGTTAAGAGTATGTTGTGATGAATTCATGAAGTTTAGAAGGCTCTTGTAGGTTGGTAAGAGTGTTGATGTCATGAGAAATCCAGTTTGGTTGATGTAAGCATGTTCAAGGTATTTGGTTCTGAGGCCTAGTTAGTTAGGTGAGGTATGGCATGATGGTTCATGAAATGTAATAGTTGGATAAGTATGGTAATAGCATGGGTAACATGCGGATGAAGTTTAGAGACACTCACAAGTGTCTCAAAGTGCATGCATAGGGCTAAGTCATGGTTTATAGGTCTGTACTAGACCTATTCTCAAGCCCTAAGTGATCAAATGAGGTGAGATGATCTGTTTCAGAGATATGTATGTAAATGTGAACATTGGAAAAGGTGTATAAGGTTTTTTTGAGGTGTGGTCCAAGTTTCAGGTGTTGGTTTGCATGTTTGAGCAAGATATTACATTTTTACCTCTACCGAGTTTTCAAAAGTGAGAATCCCAACTCAATATGGAATGTTTGATTCTCATTGGCACATGTAAACTCTGCATGGTGGTCTAATATTTGTATGCTATTTTGGAATGGTTCCTATGATGAGGATATGAGAAATATTTCAGAGATTAAGGTGCGAACTTTATGAACAATCATTAAGAAGGTAAACAACTTCTAAACCCTCCTTAAACCTAGTTGTGAAGTGATGGAGGAATAATTTCTTATAGTGGACCATAATTGATTTTTTGTTTAATTTTTATGATTTTAGGTTAATATTAATCCTCCATATTTCTCCATGTGGTATTTAGGTGTCTTGAATGTATGTCAACCACACTCAAAAATGTAAGTTTCTAAAAAAATTTGTTTTATCCCAAGTTGTGCACTAGACCTATTGACTAAATTGGTTTTGAGGGATTATAGATGTCATCATACATATCCATGGTGGTTTTAAATCATGGTTTATCCCTTTTGAGTTATTTTTATGTCCATTTTGCAAGACTAGTTTTAGGGTAGTTTTGGAGCGAGTTTGAGTGACCTAGATACGAAGTGTTTTGGTGCTACTTCCATCTAATTTGTGGTATTTTGAGTACTTTTTTATTACCATGAGGTCATGATATTTATATTTATATATCACACTTACATGGTTAAGGTGATTTGATGAGGGTTTGAGATTCATTTTTGAAGACTAGTTTTGTAGGTCATAGACCTAGTGAGGTTAGTTGCTCCTAAAGGTGGTGTCATTACATGAGATGATGGTGTAGAGGTGTAGAATTTTTTTCAGGGTTTTAGTGGTCTTAGAAAACATGTCTAAGTTTTCCTTGATGTTTGGATAGGGTATTGGTTTCTCAAGACTCATTTGGTCGATGTGTGATGTCCTTATGATGTTTTTAAGTTATATTTATGGCATTTTCCCTATATTGGTTGACATAGATGAATTATATGCTTAATTAAAGTATTTAATAATTTTATTTGTGTATTATTTTTAATAGGGTAATGAGAAAGTGTAAGCTAGAGGTCTAATTAAAGAGATGAAGGAGGTATATGTGACCATCAAGAGAGGGTAAAGAGTGTGTGGTGATTATTCTAGAGTGTGTGTAGTTGTTGGAGAGATAGGTCATTAGGCCTAATCAACAGTAAGGAAGTACTTGAGAGAGTTAGCCTAGAGATAATATTTAGAGAAGATAGAAGGAAATAGAGATTCATATTGTTATCATCGAGTTGTTATGTAAAATTTCAGAGGTGAAAAAAAAATTGGTGGCTTTAGTTAGTGTTAAGTCATCTAGGGGTTGGTGCCTCCTTGTAGGTTTAGTGTTATACTAATCTAGGGGTTGGTGTTCCTTGTGGGGTTTGTGCCTCACTAAACCTAGGTTTTTAGTGCTCCTTGTTGGGTTTGTGCTCAATGAAATTTTAATCATTTCTCTAATAAATATTTGTTTCAATGGGTTTTCTTCCCCTTGAAGGTTTCCCACTTATATTTGGTGTTTTTATACATGTGTTCTCATTTTATCACTTAATGGTTATGTTTCTTAACAATACATGTTTAATGGTTAAGTTGAATTTAATGGTTGATGAATATAAATGTTAAGTGAATAAAAGTTTTTATTAATCACTTATTAACCCCCAATGATTGTTCTTCCAAGAATTGAGAGTTTCATAGGTGCTTGATTTGACCAACATAGAAAAGGGAGTGGGGATGGAGGAAAATCGGTGAATGGGAGAAAGTAAGGAATGGGGCTCAAGTTCCTTCATTCCCAAAGTACCTAAAACATTCGATAGAGTCAAAAAATATTAACAAAGTGCATTAGGTGGGGAAATGGGGAGCAGGAGGAACAAGGGAACAGTTCCTCTTGTTCCTCAAGCATCAAATACATCTTATTTTACCTCCCAAAACATAAAAAAATTATCTAAATCCTAAATTCTTCTTCCTCGTACTTGAATAAACATGGAGTAGGGGTGAACAATAATTGCAAGAAACTACCCAAGACTCAAAAAATTTAAAATTTGTAACATTTTCAAGTCTCATGACAACATGTATGTTAGTGTTTTGTGATAGGTTTGTGATTAGTTTTAATTTTAAATATATAAATAAATTTTAAATTCTTTATAATAGTTTATCTTTTAATTATTTAGTGTTATAGTGATAAAATCTTGATCATATGATCAATAAAGTGGTATTATTAGTCTCATGGTCTAAATGAAGTGTCTTTGTATATTTTTGAATGGCTTGTTTTCCTCGGGCAGGATAGGTCAAATTGGAAAATTATTCTTCCCTTAGAACCATACTTTATATTTTCCCACCTTATATGACTCAATTCACCATTCTTTAAAGATTCAAAATTCCATCTTTGTATAGATGCATTTTTGGTGTGAACTCAACGTCTAATGAAACACATGTTTAGGTTCTCAATAATGATGTGCCAATGAGAATCCTAACACTCAATGCTTGAAAAAAATTATGTTTTTGTTGATATATAGGTCATCACAAGTAGCAAATTATATTTAGTGTTAAAAAATCAGGATGAAACATGTATGGAATATGAATAGATATATGTGTTTTTATTCATAGATTGGCTAATGTGTTCCCTTACCATCACAATATTTGTCGAAGTAAATCATTGTTTCAATACATATGGAGTGTTTCATTTCCCTATTTTCATACTAAGGAGGAAATGTAGGAATAAGCTAGTTAGTACATGAGATAACATTATTTTATATTATTTATAATATCATGTGGGGTTATGTGAGTTGTTGAAACAACTCACAAACATTATTCAAGTTATTTTAATAGATAAATTAAGGCTCTATATTATACGAGATCACAAATGTATAAGAAGAAGTCCAAGTTTGAATAAAATAATTAATTTCCTATTGTGCATAGATCGTACCAAATCTTTCAACATGGTGTTCATCATAGTGGTCACCTCGGAACAAAGAGAGGTAGCAATAGAATATGTAGGATTAAATGCATTTGGAAAGGAATAAAATTGTGTAACATTGGGAAAATTATAAGTAATCATAGAAGGTATTGAAGAAGAGAGAATAAATGGAGAAGCAATGTGAGAGTAAAAAATAAAAGGAATGGAAGAATGTGAAACATGAACATTAAGATAAACATGAAGTGGATTAGTGTTGGAGGAAATATGAGAAATGACCATATGCAAAGGCATGGAATATTTCTCGGTGCTTGATCAAATTACCATTTGTTTAAGTATTTATGGATCACATTATACATCCAATATTAAATAATAGGCCCATTGATATATTTTAAACCTTGAGTTTTAGATTTAATATCCATTATTACACTCAAAATATCAATGATTTCACTAGTATTTGTAAAAATATGTCATCAAAGACCTTGTAAATATTGAATTCAAGTTTTATCCTTGAGATAAACCTCTTTCCATTTACTTATTAAACTTTCTATGAATACATATGGACCATTTAAAGCATTGTCATTCACGGGGGTCTCTATAAGAGTTGTAATGAATTTAGTTTTAGGTTGATATTGGGCCTCAATGAGGTTAACCATTTTCTTTTCATGAAACCATAGGATGAATAGAGTAATTTTCTACAAGATCAATTTGATTGGAATTTAATCTAACACTTCATTTGGTTGGAGTTTTGGATCGATAAATTTAAATGACATAAAATATATATATATCATGTAAAGGGATAGTTTACTGTAAATATTATACACACAAACTAAGGTTGGAATATTTTCAATACTAAAATTAAAAACTTTTATAATCAATATAAGACAAGATAAATCCATAAAATGTAACAAGAAAATACATGTTTACACAAAGAAAAAACCCTAAAATGAGTAAAATATTAATTGGTTTTACCAAAATAAAAAAACCTTAGAGGTTATATATTTTATATAAATATAGATTTGGAAATTGATTTTGTAAACATAATAACATGACACTAACAATATATAAGGTGATAAAATTATCTTTAATTCAAATAACTAATAAAGTAGACCTAATATAGGAAATGAAGGATCTACACTAGATAATAGGATAATCTAAAAGACATGTGAACATTATTAGAATAATTAAATGCTAGAAAAGTATAGAAAATTTATATTTGGATTATAATAAACTATACCACACAAACTTTGGAGATAGGCATCACTATCAAGTAGAAAAATATAGGTCCATAAGGGAGGAAATTGACCACTCGCAAAAGGACCAGGAAAATAACTCGACTAGAATTATGTTGGTGAAATAATTTTTCGCATTCCATATTATTAGTTTTCTCCAACAGTCACGAGGATAAGCCCCTCCTTCTTTGGTATGGGGATGCTTCCATTATTTAATGTAAACTAACTAAATTGTGCGATGGCCATAAGGTCAAGGGTCATACAAGGATACTCCACTAAACCTATGGTAAAGTGCTTGTATAATGTACAAGGGAGGAATTTTATTTGAAGAGAGGTAAAGAGGAGTAGGATAAATAGGGAGAGAGGGTTAATGATGTGAGTAGACTTACAAAATTCACATAATTTAGCCATAGTAGGTCCACATTCAATTATAATAATTCAACCATGCAATCAACAAGTAAGACTAATAAATTGGAGACATAAAGTTATATGAATTCATTAATCAAAGAGACAAAGCTATTCCTTTGTTATACAAGATTATAATGCTTACAAAGTTTGAAATTAGAGAGATATTATAAGAACATATGAAAGGAAATAAAATAAATGTAGATTTATTTCTTGCAATAGTAGTGATACAAATCCCAAAAACTATCAATAATCAACAATTTCCAACCCCTTGGAATGGAGAAGCCATTCCAATTTATAAAATTAAAAAAATGTCTTTTCATCTCCCCCACATGAATTTTCACCTTTCCTCATCATTTGTGACCTTTCATATTCCTAGGGAATAAAAGTGAGCCTTTTTATTAATGAAAAATAACTCTTACAATGTTAAGTTGAAGGTCACTTAAGTGAATAAGACAAAATAGTGAAAATGTACATTCTTAATGAAGAATTAGAATATGGAGAGAGAAGAAATAGGGGAGAGATAGGAGGAGGGTCAATCAATCTAATGAAAAATAATCCTCTGTCAAAGAAGAACTGGCCCTTGGTTAACTTTGAGGAAACACTCGTGGAATGTGTTTCTCACCTTTGAATTATTTACTCAAATGATTTTCCCCAAGTGCCACCTTTTCTACCTTTGGAATCCAAACATATCTTAACACTTTAACCCATGTCTCAAGAACATCACTAATAGTCTTGCACTAATTAAACCACACCTTATGATCTCCCACAATGTTATAGATTGAGCCTCTGATGTTTGTAAGGGTCTCCAAAGTATCCTCATTGAAGGAGAAAGGATCACTTGCCTCCTTCTTGACCAACTCTTGGAAAGAACTAATGAGTCCTTCTGAAGATGAATTTTTAGTGAGTGGAAGTGATCTAAGCTTTTGTACACAGTTGTTGACATCATCGAAAATTTTGAAGACATGTTTGCCATAAAATTCAAGTTCAAAGATAATGATATGAACCTTGCATATAATAAATCAATAAATTACAGAAGATAACACAACACAAGAGATATGGGTGGGCCAAGATGCCCAAATATGTAGAATAATACCCTTAAGGTAGGGAAACACCATACAATGCTCCTTAAGGAAGGAGTAACTCCACAATCTCCCAAGATGGGAATCCACTTCGAGGGGGACACCTCCAATATACCTCTACCAAGTAGAAGAATCAACTCATACATCCATTTCCTCATAATGATACTCACATCCTTTAAATAGGATGGGTAACACCTAATCCCAATGTAGGTGACCCATTACCCAATATAATTAATTCCTATGTGAGCCCATATAAATAACTAAGGGGATGTGTGCCACATGTCGGCATCTCCATCAACCCATATACATTATAATATTATATCCCATGTGAACCCATACATATAACTAAGGGGATGTGTGCCACATGTTGGCATCTCCATCAACCCATATATATTATATTATCATATCCCAAGGTACATAGCATTGCCTCCCTCTTTGACATGTTTCATCCCTGAAACATAAGAAGAAGCCATATAATGAGTGTGCTTTAAATTATTGCACACTTGTCACCATGCTCGATCATCTAACCACCCATATGAAATCCTAGTGGGTGATGTTGCTCCAAACATGATTCCATATTCCATTGTGCTCATCTGATTCCATCCTGGTCCATATGTGTTCCTCCTTGGCATCCATGCATATCCATAATTATTATTCATGTGATTCCATGTCATATAATTATTGTTCCATTGATTCCATGTATAGCCAAAATTATTACTCCTCCAATTCCCTGTATATCCATATAGATTGCTTCCCTTGTGTGTCCTCACATGTCTCCATGATTTTTTCCTCTCATGATGATGTGGGTGTCTATATGGTGCAACCTTAGTATGCTCAACCTTATCAATCTTTTCCTCCACTTTCTTTTCCTCTTCCAACTTGTTTGCTATTTATTTTTTTCTCTTGAGTAGAGAAAATATTGTTTACTTTTTCATCATGTTCTTCATCCTCTCCTTCTGATTCATCCTTATTCCCTTCTTCACCATCTTCAAATTCATCTTCATGATCCAATTTTACATTATTTTTTTCCTTGCTAAGTGTGATATCTTGCAATGTAATTTTCTTTCTCTTGTACCATAATTTCATGAATTTCTTTTGCACATTAATATTAATTGTTCCCAATGTCTCTAACCAAGGATATCTGAGAACAATATCCATACCATCCATATCTAAAGCATAAAAATCTGAATGTAAAACATATTTATCCATAGAAAGCTTTAAATATTCAAAAACTTGAATATGCTTACCATCCATTTGAGATTCCTTGATATGATTTGTTTGCACATGTAGATTTTGAGCTACATCCATATTGATGAAGTTATATTTGTTGCTAGGGTTTATGGAAACAATTACCTTTTTTCTTTGAATGCACCCTTCAAATTGAAATATTGAAGCTTCCTTCCTTAGAGATGCACTATCCTGTGTAGTAACTTCATCATCAACATTTTCTTCTTCTTCATCATCAACATTTTCTTCTTCTTGTTCTTCTTCTTCTTTTGATGCTACTTCTTCTTCTTCTTCTTCTTCTTTAACAAAATTGTGTTTCTTTTTTGTTTCCCATCTAGCTAAGAAAATATCCTCCATTTCCTCCTAATCCCAATCCAATAGATCTATATCCAAATAACAATACCAATGTCACACTTTCCCACCAAGATGAAGATAAAAACTAACCCATACTAAAAATTCTTCAAAATACATTTGTTTAAATTGTATCCACCATTTTTTTGCATCAATTTCCCCATTACCATAGAAAATTGGTATATCCATGATGCATAAAAATTAGGGTTTCACAAACTTACTCCTTTGACCAATATTTGAACTGATGATTTCATAAATCATTCAACCTCAAATCTGAAACCACAAAGAAGTAACCCCTACTAAAATTTTGAGAGATTTCGAATATGTAAAATAATCAAAGAAAGACAAAAAATTGCAACCTATAGGCCGGTTTTATGTAAAATCCTAAAACTCTCAATATCTTCTTTAAAATAGATCCAAAAATTCTGAAATTTTTACCATAGATTTATAAAAGGAATTAAAAAATTATGGAAAAAAATTAGAAAATTAATTCCAAAAATACAGCCCGTGAAGCAAATTTAGGTGAAACCCTAAAAATGCAATAACTTCCACAAAACACCTCAAAACTTTCTGAAATTTAGACTGTAGCTTTATGAAACCCTTTCGCAACTATGGTAAAAAAATTGAGAAAAATTCACAGCCATTTCCAAAATATAGCCGAATCACTAAAATTAGGGTTTGAACCCAATTTTTTTGCCAAAATCGATGCTCTGATACCACTTGATATGAACCTTGCATATAATAAATCAATAAATTACAAAAGATAACACAACACAAGAGATATGGGTGGGCCAAGATGCCCAAATATGTATAATAATACCCTTAAGGTAGGGCGACACCATACAATGCTCCTTAAGGAAGGAGTAACTCCACAATCTCCCAAGATGGGAATCCACTTCGAGGGGGACACCTCCAATATACCTCTACCAAGTAGAATAATAAACTCATACATCCATTCCCTCATAATGATACTCACATCCTTTAAATAGGATGGGTAACACCTAATCCCAATGTAGGCCGACCCATTACCCAATATAATTAATTCCTATGTGAGCCCATATAACTAACTAAGGGGATGTGTGCCACATGTCGGCATCTCCATCAACCCATATACATTATAATATTATATCCCATGTAAACCCATACATCTAACTAATGGGATGTGTGCCATATGTCAAAGCATCTCCATCAACCCGGATATATTATATTATCATATCCCAAGGTACATAGCAGATAACATTATTTATCATGTCATATCTAGAATTTAGTGGGTGGGTCTGAATAGATATAATTTATTAGTAGAAGATGCAAACACATTCCTACTCACAAGAGTGTGGGAATCAAGGAAACTCATTTTTGAAAAAAAAATGGGAACACACTATCCCAATGAGTCTTCTCTTTTTCAATATCTTCCCTTGTTGTATTTACTTTTGAAACAAAGTGGAAAGAACATACTTGAACAAGGAGATAACCTCAGTAGCAATGCCTTTCCTTTCTTGAGAATCATTTCAACCCACTTACGATTTTCTTTCCCTTACACAGTGTAACTTTGGGGTCTCTTGATCAAAGGTCAAAGTTGTTGATGGGATGAATAACTATACGCCCGAAAATCAACACATGATTTTAGATGCGCTCGACTTCTTAAGGTCATGCCAAGACATCCAGAATGTGATAGATGGGATGGTAATGGGATGAGTAAATATGATATAAATGGGATAGCTGGGAATGGTGGTAATATCGGGATCGAAGATCAAGGCAATCGTACATGCTCAACTTATAAATTGGGGATTTTCTCATCAAGAGCGAAAAATGCTAGTCTAACTGTGTAGGGGTGATACTATAATCAATAATGATCATTTTCTGCATGTCTTGGTCGATGTTAGTATTACTGAGTGTAGCTCGACCCGGTTGATGGATATAAGGTAATTTTCCTTCTGCCTCTAAATATTCCTCTCTGAAGAGGGTCATGTAAGAATGAGATGGGATGTGTAAAGGAAAAACTAAAGGTTGTGTGGTCTAACCCTATCATCTTGATTGGCCCAATATTCTTATCTTATTTACACTTTGTTGTTAAGGATGTTTAGTGGCCCGATTATTTATCTTTGGCATGGGAGTTTCTCTAAAGACTACTAGGTCAATTTCTCCACGACATCTCACAATGTTAGGTTGGTTTATAATTAGGTCAAATATTTTTATGCGAGGTTGAGGTGGACCTGGAATGGTCATATGGGCATCAATTCAACAAGAAGGATGGAAATAAACAAATAACCGGTAACCAAAGGGACCGAGAACTAAGTTTGGGTAGTTTGGGCGCTAAGGAAATGAGGATTGTGTTCATTCTAACTTCTAATCTAATTTTAATTCCAATATTTAAATAAACAAAATAAATTAATATAAATTAAATAAAAGATTATTACTTTCCACTTTTAATCTAATTAAATTCAATTTGCCAATATTTAATTAAAAAATAACTAATTAATTATTTTTGTGTTGTTTAGCAAAGCTTTTAAAATAAATAAATGAATAAAGAAAATTAAACTCCTAAGCTTTCTTTTTGTGTTTTCTGGTTTTGAAGAATTAAATAAAATAAATATTGCATACATAAATAAAGAAACTAATCTAAAATGAAATAAAATACTTCTAAATAAAAATAAAATAAACAGGGAGTAGTTGGATGTGGTTATTCCCATGTTGCAAGATTCTGAAACTAAATCTAATTTAAATAGAAGATATACCCAAAATTTATTATTCTAAAAATGAAGCTTCTTTTAACTACTTCTGCCTCAAGTTCACGGGAAAGAAGAATGCTTCTTAAAATAAACTTCTTGTTCACCCATAAACTTTCCCTAGAAAAATAAAATATATGGATTATTAACAATGAAGAGATGAAAAATAAATGCAGACACAAAATCTTCCTCCAAATTCTTTCCCTTGCAGATCCACATGGATAGGCAGGGAAGAAGATATAAATGAAAAAAATTGTACACATGACAATACTAGAAATGAAGTACTAATTTTACCAATTTAAAATAAATGTGTTTCTTATAATTTAATGACATTGATTAATTAAAAGCTTTAAGTAAATCAAGACATCCCCAACCTGTAACTATTGATATGTGATAGTATTCTAGGTGTAGTGCTATGTTGTGTCTCCTTAGCTTCCTTTTCCCTTATAGAGATGAATTCCAATTGATCCAAGGTGTGTAATGTCGGTTGGTGGAAATAAAATCAAGAAGATGGATTTAGCTAACTGGCTATAAGAAATCTGGTAAAAATGTAGTACTATAAATAAGAGAGCAATAAATTAGTTTTCTGTGTAATTCCTAGCAAGATTTTGGCAAAGCATAACTTTGCAAAACAAATATCAAAACTCAAACCCAATGTTCAAATGAAATATAGGATTTTAAAAAATATAGGGGATAAAAAGTTTAAAATACATGTCGAATAAGAAGTGACAACACATCTAGATAAGGGACACTCAACCTACTAAACATAATAAACTAAAAGGATAAAATAAATATGATTCCAACAAGCCCAAAACCAAGTGAAATAGTCGAGAAACATGTAATAAAAAAACTCCCAAACCGGAGACACACATTACAAAACATGCATTTTTAACACATGGGTAAAGGTGACATGTGAATCGCTGCAATCTACAGTGGAAATTATATGACTTAAAGTAAAACAAAGCATGAAAAGAGAAGAAAGTGGCTCATAAGGGTGCAGTAAAATTCCAAAGTTATAAAAATGAAAAAAATTGTCATAACAAACATATTGAAGACAAAGGGAGACGATTTGGATCTCAATGTTGTTTTGTAAAATAATTTTTCATCATCGATACTTATCATGTCATTCAATATAAAGAGTGTAATTTTTGGGTATGTACATATTCCCCCTCGAAGGATTTTTTTAGCCATGAATAGGTGTAAAACTTGATTTTGAGTATGGCACTTGTAAGTGGGAGATTTAGAAATTTTATCTCAATCATCGTGTGTTAAATTTTTCAATCCAACCTTCGCACTACCTAAAAAAGAGAAATGGGAATGAAGTAAAGATATAAAATAAAATTAGCAAAAAAAAATTAAATGAAAATATAAAATTACTTACCATATCCACAAAAATGAGACATATACATGCTCCAAAGCACCAACCTTGCGTACACTCACTTAGAGCAACATTAGAAAACCAAATGTTAACTAGATATATCACTTTTTACTATTTTTTAGAAATCATTTGTGTATACCTACTTAGCTAATATTGGAGGTGTGGATTTTTGGTGACCGTTTCACTCGTGAGTGTAGTCAAATCGAAGAGCATTTAGTTGTAATGGTAGTATAACCAGCAATAGGAGAAGAGGGCCACGAACATGTAAGTTACAAGAATTTATTTCTTTTTACCCTAAAATGTCATGATTGCTTAAAACTAGTTGTAAGAGGGGATTTTTTCATAATTTTGATTAAAATGATCATGGGGGACTTTGTAGATTTTATAATTTTTTTGGACCATTTTGGTTATTTTTAGCATGTTTTAGAGTTTTTACTTTCAAGGAACGGCCCTATTTTTAGGTGACACGACCGCTGCAGAATTTATGCAACCACCTCTCTACGTATAGTGGTGGTTATGCAACCAACATGGCGATTAAAAGCGCCACTCTTTGTGAGTGGTGGTTACTTAACCGCCACTCTATTAAGAGCAATGGTTTTCAGTTATCGTCACAAATTTTTGTGATTTAGAGGCTAAGTATGGAATTTTAATCACTTTTGTTTGTATTTATATTGTTTTTTTAGTGTACTATGTACTTATCAAATTCTAATATGCTCTTTTTCTTGTTTTTGGATGCAGAGGGCCTATGTTAGATGGATTAGAGCCCATGAACAAGATTGGTTTCTAAGAGTTCTATAGTTTTGACACCAAAGAGAGAGAGGGTTATTAGACAGGGGCATGGATATGGCGGTTATCTCAGACATGACCAGTTGCCCCTAAAACTCTCCTTCTTTGTGACTTTTTGACCTATTAGGATGTGGATCAAAACACTTTCGATTTCATGATGTTAGGGGAGAGTGTTCTATCACATTGGAGGATATTTATATGATTCTCGGAGTTCTGTCACACAAAAAATTTGGTGCTGAAGAGTTCCAACTCATCGGTTGAGGCATGTAAATGGGAAACCTACCTTGGAGATACACAAGCACTGACACAAGTGCCAAGAAAGGTCTTAGATTGGTTTCTATTGGTACTTCCCTATTCGCACTCTGCACAAGGCTATTATTAGTATCTTGGCCTCACATTTGATTAGGGATAAGGGTGGGGATAGGTTTCTATTCTATTGGTCACTTATTGTTGAGAACATAGAGCTCTATGGGAGATTGTTTGAATGGGGGATAGACATACTTGGAACTACCTATCATGATTTATATAGGATTGTCGATTAGGATACATCTCTTAACCACCCCACATTGGTGATGGCATGGGTCTACAAGTGGTTTATCTCCTACCGGAGGGGTGAATGGATAATAAATCCGGGGAGAGATCAAGGCCGCCATATGGGTATACATGGCTCCACTCATATCCATGCCATACTTGGCGGGGAATTCAACTATATTGGATATGGTGGCCTATCCATATCAAGATATGTCGGGATAATGGGGTGAGGAGATAGCTACTCTCACTACCTACACTACTACTTTTATCTTGGTTGACCGCAGCTTGTGCGATCGAGTCAATACACATCTAGTTCTTCATGTTCCCCAACACTTTGGATTTCCCTTCTCAAACACACTTTCAACATGTTTTTATTGTGTATAGGGGCATATGAGAGGTGAGAGCCATCCATAAGGTTTGAATTCAATGGATGTTGATAGTTCCCGAGTCATGATTGGGACACCATAATCCACACTGCACTCCAACCGCTAGTGTAGTGTTGCGGTTAGGCTAAGGAAAATTTTGAAAATTAGTGAGGTCCCAACCGGGAGAAAGGAGAAGGAGGCCAAGATAGACTCGAGCTCGAGGAGGATTCAAACCCGGGTAGCGAGGGTATAAGAGAGGCATCGGTGGTTACCTAATCTCGAGGAGGAGATAGAGAAGGAATCTATCCATCAAGAGGAGATAGAGGAAGATTCCATCCATTTAGAGGATAGGGAGAAAGAGGAGGAGGGGGTGTGGAAGATTCTGCATGAGGTGTGGCACCAAACTGAAAATTCAAGTTGGTATTCTAAATACCGAGTGAATATTTTCACTCTTCTCTTTCCATCTACTTCCTAGATTAAATTTCATTTAAATCCCTTTTTACGTTTTCTAACTTGTAATTGTACTTTTGTCTCTGTTTTATAGCCACAGTTGATGGATGGAAAGATCTTATCAGGTGCACAAACCTATATCTATTCATGATCACTACTAACATAACCTAAGAGGATTTATTGGCATACCTAGGAGCCCCAACATAATTCACCCGCCACACCGATGTTTTTGTACTAGCTTGTCATGCAAAGAAGAGATATCTCTCGGTTGAAGACCGAGATTGCAATAATTCATAATAGAGAGAGACATAGAGAATCCTCATGTATTGGGGCTACCACAACTGGTCACTCTCATAGATATTCTCATCATTTGACATGTGGTGGCTCCCATCTTACACCTAACCGATCTTGTCATAGGATCGCAGAGCAGGATACCTCACCCTACCCCTTCATAGGGATCTATGAGAGAGGGATAGGTTAGGGGCCTTTATTTCTTTGAGATCATTTTTGTATATATATATATATCATTTTTTTGTATTTTTACCTCATAACTGAGCATTTTGGCAACATTTTTCCTTCATTGTGATGACATTGTACTTGAGACACTTGAAAAATATATAAATAGACATTATCTTTTGGTTCGACATTATTTTGCAAGCATTGATTTCATTATGGTTCATCTCATTTGTGTACTCTTAGATGGTTAGGAATTTCTGATATTTTTGTGATTTTTGAATGTATGTTATAGATGATAATGTAATGTGGTAAATAGAATGATGTATATGGCTACACACATGATAACAAACTATAACTAGGAAACTTTATTTTTCAAATAATGTTTAGCATTTTTATTTCATTGGAAAAATGTGTTGAATATAGCATGATGATAAAATAATCTCACTTTATTCTTGACTCCATGAAACCAGTAAGATGTGAGGGATCGTCACCAAGAGCCAAGAAGGATGCGAGATATGTGATTGAATAATGTGTTAAAAATGATGATCAAGAGATAGGAATTTTGACAAATATTTATTTAGAAACTTACAACCCAACCCCAATCAAGATTAACTAGACAATTTAAAATGAGTAATGCTTACAAGTTTTGACTAGACTTAGATCCGTGAATATCTCACTAATTAATAGGATCTGGTTAAATAATGATCGTCTCTCCTAACATATTCATCTAAATCATTTTCTTGGGAATTTCATATTTTCAAGAACTTTTATTTCTTTGTTTACTTATAATTTTTTATTTTTGATATGACCCCCACATCTTGCCCGATGCTACAATTAAGAAGCATGGGCTCATCACCAAGAATAAAACATAGGAAAGTAAGGGAACTTTCCTCCTTTAAAAATCTCATACTACCAGTAAGAAGCATGGGCTCATCATCAAAGATTGGGAGGGACGGAAAATGTAGTTATTTACAATAACAATATTTATATTTATTGTTTATATACCATTTTTTATCTTGTTTTTCTTTGAATTGTTTTTTTAGGAGGAAACATTTTCTTCAAATCTCAGCCCCACACAAATAGTAAGATGCAAGGGCTCATCACCGAAGACTAAGATGGGACAAAAAAGTTAAGGTGAAATTATTTGAATTTTTTTCATGAAGAGATATTTTTATGGGAAGATATATCATCGAGAAAGCTTCTAGGAGAATTATTAGTGAGAAACACCCGAATTGGAAGAAACCATGAAAAGGGTGAAGCATGCAAGTCTTTATAATACCAATGTAAAAATTTGTCTCATGAATGTAAGTGATGATGAGAATTATATAATGTTAATGTGTGAAGAAACTATAAAATGGGTATGATTGAGAAATGTTCAATGTTTGAAAATTTAAGAATCACTTGAAAAGTAAGTTTCTGTAATATAATTTCAACAAAATGGAAATGTAGATGACATGAAAATGAGAATATAAAAAATAGTGTGGAGATTCAATGAATAGATGTAGAAATGTTTGAGGTGAAGTGAGTTAACGGATTCACCAAACTCCTCGGCTTCTAAAGTACACAAGTGATACACACCTTTTTAAAATCTTCTATTACTTAGTAGGGGCATTACCATTTTGGCCTGAATTTCCTACCTTCACCGAATTTATTCTCTATTCATCTATCAAGTCTTAAAAAAGGTATTCTACATGAATTTCACGTGCATATACCTTTTTATTTTTGTTGTCATGTTTTTGCAAGGGCAAAACTCAACTTTAAAACAGGACAATTATACCCTAGTGTCAAAAAAAAAAATCATTGTAAACCTTCCCCAACACCCCACCAAGTTAGTCCATCCCCTGTATTGGGCCTATCCTACCCATTAAAGTGTACCTCTATGTTTTTTCAACCTTTTCTATAGCTTATTTAGGAAAACAAGTTCATAAAAGTGCTTTTGTGACTATACCTTTCAAGATAGACTTTTCAAGAAGGGCTATGTTTCACATTTTTGAAGCAAGTACACACACTTTGGAGTGGAATGGAAGAAGAAAAAATTCATGAAGAAATGGTATTGAGGAGCTAGTAACATTATGCAACTAATTTTGGAAGATTTTGGAAAGTTTTAGAGGTTTTGGAGTAAGTTCAGCGAAAGCGGGTTTTTGAAGGTGAAGGAGCTTACAACCCAAAACAATACCTAGGCTTCAGGAAGTGATTCCGGGAGATCCATAATGAATTGGAGGTCAAAAAAATATCAATGGAAAGGTAGTTTAGTGCTATAAGTAATATTAGTTTCTTATTTTTTTCAAGACAAGCATTTCTTTCCACAATCTATTTTATGCATGCATAACATGTGATCCCGTGAAAAAAGGATATTTTTGAGGGGTTGTAGGAATAATCAGAGCATGATACCCATCACATTCTTATAAAAATTACCTTTCTAGTAAAAATCATGTAAATAAGTTCCTGAAAATACCTTTGGATGCTCAATATATGTCTCTATCAAGCTCTCTCGAGGTATGCATTAGGACTTAGTCATTTTTCTGGGTGGACACATGTCATTCCTAGGTTGAGGTGAAATTTATTACACAAAATTCCCATCCCCTTGGGATTCAGGGGAAAAAAATTCCCAACTCCATTTAATCCCTTTGGACCATCGTAAGACCCCAGCGAAGCTCAAACATGAAAGTTTAGCCCCTTTTCACTCATTTTTAGGCCTCACCATCGTCAAACCACAATGTGCCACTTGTCATCAAAATGTCGGGAACATTTTCTTAAATTAACTATCCCATTCCCTTGGGATAGTTGGAATATAAAATTCCTTTTCATGCCCAACTTGGCCCTTGATCCCTCATGTGACCCCAGAAGGTGCTCCGCAAGCCTTTTCAGTCCCCTCTCCTCTCCGCCTCCGAAAATGATCATATGACACTTTTCATCACTAGAGAAAGGATTAATTTATTGTACCTTGTGTCCCTTACCCTTAGGACTGCTGGGAAAAAAACAAATTCCCAATCCCAGCCCTTAGTCGGGTCCTCCATGTGACCCAGTTCTAGCCCCTAGGTGTTTTTCACTCACTTTCTCTCTCTCCTCCACCAACCAATCCTCATCCACCACTTGTTAAGATGAGGGTGAGGCACATTTTCTTGTACAAATTTTCCTCTCCCCTTAGGAAATTTGGGACAAAAAAATTCAATCAACCTCATGAATATTTTAAAATTTTAAAAATTGTAAAAATACAACTGTCATGTTGTGTCTTCTTACGCGTGCGATCACTACCGGAAGAAAGCGTAAAAACCCATTTCCCTTGTCCATTCCTCCATTGTTTCTTCATTCCTACAGGAAAAACTAATGCAAAATACTAAAATATTTCTTTTTCTATAGACGCCATGACTATTTTCACTATATTACTTACATAGCTAAAAACGTAAAAAACTCATATCTCACAATCCAATGTACGGATCGAGATGAGATTTTTTACGAACTTCTTCATTTTCAGAGGCATTTAAGATTAATTTTTCATAATTTCAAGTGATTCCATAGATTTTTAATGCCAAAAACCACTTTTTGTGCCTTTGATTTCATTCTTTCGATTTCCCATCATCACTCCGTGGTGGATCAAGCTAAAAATGTGAACATAGAGTTCAGGAGAAAAACCTATCACGATGAAGTTGGTTTTGTCACAATCTAAGGTGGGAATGAATATTTTTAAATCTAAATGACTTTATTAATGTATGCCATGGTAGCTTTATGCCTGAAACTCTCACTAGGAAAATTTTCATTTTTAATTTCCAAGCATTCCAGCAGGCGAAACATAGTGAAATTTGGAGCACGAACTCACGAAAAATAACCAAATCAAAAAATAATGTTCCCATCACAAACCAAGGTCATTTTTCACTTATTAAAAATATAATATTCTATGCCCCTCCATATGATAAAAATAGTAAGCTACCTAAATTGCAATTTTGGATCACCCAGGACAATCAGAAAAGATGTGAAATGAAAGACAGAGGCAAAAATGTCAATTTCCTAAAATAGCAGGTTGGAAAAAAGCAACCTGCTAAAAATAGAAAGTTTATAAAAATAACAATACATCATCAACCGAGGAGAATGAATTGTGCCAAAAGGTTCGAAGGTGAAATTGGATCAAAATAGGTGATATGTCCAAAATTACAAGCCACGATCCTACCGCTAACAATAGAAAGTCTTCATTTTAGGTACAGAAAGTTGCAGATGGATCCATTTTCACTCATTTTCCAACTTTTTGGGCCCTTCATAGGATAATAGGGTGACCTCATAGCTTAAAAATGAAATGATAACTTCTTAAGGCTCTTAGAAACATCACCTTGAGCCAATGGTGTCTAGAATTAAGGAAAAAAATTCAATATTGTAGCACAACGGTGTGGAGCAGAGAGTGTCAAGAGATTTGAGAATCTTGAATGTCAATTGTGAAATCCTAAGGAACAGGAGAATGATCCTCACTCTCACTGTGATATTGGGAATGCATCATCATGAGTGAGGTTTGTGTTCATCTCAAATCTCACTTTGAGAGGTCTTGGAATAGTGTTTTTAAGTTCACTCATTCAAAAGTCTGAGGTGTTTTTATATCATGTACAAGGGGTATCTTGTGATCATCATCAGCAAGGGAAAATTTTTCAAATTGAAATTCATTAGAGCTTCACATCAATGTAGCAATTTTGTAGAGGTCATCAGAGGCCAATATTTTCATCTTCAACTTCTTCGGAGCGGATCTTCATCAATGACAGAGGTATCTTCATCCTTTGTAGCATTTCTTCTTTCCCCTCCTTCCTCATTATTTCTCCTCTTCTCTACCCCCTTTCTAATTCTTTTTGTGAGAAATCATGACATTCATCCTATTCATTTAAATGTGACTTTAGAAAATATTGTAATAAGTCACCCTTCATTAATAAAAGGGGACTTAATTTCACTCCTAGGAATATCAAAAGTCACATGTTATAAGGACAAATGAAATGTCACATAGGGGGTAGGTGAAGAGCCTTATCAAATTCTATAAATTATAATGGTTCCCTCATTCTTAAGGGTTGTCAATTTTGTATGCTCAAGGATATACTAATACTTGAAGTGAAGAAAAAGAGATATCATTTCTTCCATTCCTCTCTCTCATGTTATTCTATTTCCCACTATGTACAACTTTTTTAAAATATCAATGAAGAATAAAATATTTTCTTTTATTTTTTGATGAGAGGACTACTGAAACTTTGCATTCCTAACCCTATCTTGTCTTGTTGCTAGTAGAAAAGATTTTTTCTTTCTATCTATGTGTGTTGAATTATTTTGATTAATGGTTGTAGGCATATGATTTTCTACCTAAAATATTAATCCCCCTCTCTTTTCCCACTCCCTTTCCTACCTCCTCAGTTCCTCCTTGTAATCAATTGCAAAAAAATTTCGCAAGTTCGGTGGAATGTTTACATTGATCCCTGGACTTTAGGCCACCATATATTTTACTTTCATTTCACGCATAATAGATGGAGCTGTAACATTCAAGAAGAGGGACCTAGAGTTTTAGTGCATTGGAAGATACCCACCAATTTTTCTACCTAAAAAAAATTTCTCTCTAATAGTTTTTGTACCCACCATGGGGAATACTTGGCATATTCTGCACCCAAAATATGACCACAAAATCCAAAAAAATCATATATCCAAAAATTGAAAATTGAAAAAACAAAAAAATAGAGTTGATTAAAACCCATATCTGAAAATCCCACTATTGATTCATGTGAATGACCCTTCATATTCCACAATGTCATTTTGTATTCCCATTGTAATATTTTCCCAAAACTGGTTGAAAAGAGATATACCAAGATGAATAGGTTGAGAGGAATTATTGATCCCACTTTTGAGGCTTTGCAAAATTAGAAAAAAATCAGAGATAATCCCTACTACTTCTCTCAAGCCTCGTCTCCATCTGAATCTTCAAGTGGTACCCATATAAATCTCATCCAAACTCCTATTCATACTCCTACAAATTCTCCCATCTTTCAACCACCATTGAACATTGAATTCCCTAGTGAAGGAGAACAAGAATCAGAAGAAGAATTTGTAGAAGCTAAAGTAAGAGAAATAATGGAAAATGAAGAAAGAGAAAGACCCCAACCCATTGTTCCATGGGGAAGGAATACATGTCCACTTTCTCTTGCACCTCCTCTTCATGATCTATCGATGATCTCCCGCATGAAATTTCCAAAGTTCAAAGGGGACGACACAAAACTTCCTGAAGAACACATCTCTAGCTTCATCACATCATGTGAAATTCTTAGAATTGAACAAAAGGATATTTTATAAGATTTTTTATGGAATCACTTCAAGAAAAATAAGGAGAATGGTTCTACCTTCTACCAAATAGATCCATTACTAATTGGGAGGACATCAAGACTAGTTTTGAAGAAAGATTGAAAACTACCAAATACTGCCAAGACCTCCTAGTCCAACTCATTCAAATAAAGAAGGAATCTAATGAGACTATGATGGAATTTTTATCCCACTATAACAGGTTGCTCAAAAGGATACCTTTTGAAGTTGTGCCCTATGACGAAAACATGAAAAGATTATTCATCAATGCCCAATTTCCAGAGGTAGGATTGTTTCTCTAAAGGGTTCAACCAAGGAATCTCACACAAGCACAAGGAATGGCCATTAAAGTTGAAGATGACCTCATCCTATCAAGAAAAATCAAGAATCCCTCAAGGAAGGATAAATCTCAAGCATCCTAAAGACAAGAGAACAAATCCATTATTGCAGAAATTGGTAAATGAAGTGACAAGGTTGAAGAGATAAGTTTCCCAATGAGAATCCCATCAAATTCCTAACAAAAATCAGATTGCAAGAGCACCCTAAAGGCTATCCTTGGAGGATCCATCCATAAATAAAATTTGTACAACCCAAGAAGATGAAGAAATACTAGAACAATATATTGAAGATAATAATTTCCTAGAGATTAAAGAGTTATAAAATAATGCACAAATTAGATTCTGTTAGTTTCCTGGAGGTGATGAAGATAATGAAAAAGATTCACCCAGTTTCTCATGTACGGTATTCACTCATTCTCGGTCAAAAGGAGCCTCTCTCTCTGTTTCTATGAAGAAGAAAAGTGAAAATCATTCTCCGTGGTAACCCTACCAAATACAAGAATCAGACAAAGATCTCCACTTCCACCCCCATGGAGTCTACATTTGATAAACTGGATCATGTGGAAATAAATAGGTCACCTGCTATTCTAAGTAAGTATTCAAATGCCCCTTCCAATTCTATGTCGACATCTACAAAAACTAGTCCTTCAGGAATATCTAAGATACCTTCAAAATTAACCTCTTTTTCCCAAACATATACTCCCGCCTCTAAGCCCATCCTAACTTCAAAATTAGTACCTTCATCCCCATTTTTTCACCTACTCCATTTTATATCATTAAACATATGATCAAAACAAAATTGCAGATTTCCAAAGTGAGCATTTCTGAGACTACTTTGGAATAGTTTTAGATGCTTATCTGACATATTAAGGGCAGTAGTTCAAAGCCCAATATTGTCACTCCTAGTTTAAAGAACTACTACTGACCCCACCTATGCCTCAATCACAGAACATGTTTTCTTTGTGTCCATAAAAGAAGAACTATTTCCGGTTGATCATTTCTATGTCTCCCTTCTCATTGGAGGATACCAATTGAATAATTATATAATAGATTCAGGTGCCTCTGAAAATGTAATGCATGTTAAGGTTATCAATTCTTTCACACTCACCTTGACTCATTTTAGTTTCTCTTATTACACTATGGGTTCAAAATAAGTCCCACTCATAGGGAAGGTCAAGGATGCATAGGTGGCTCTCACCAAATTTCTAGAATAAAAGGTGGCAATGACTATCTTGGTAGAAAACATTCTATCTTCATTTGGAATGTTGTTAAGTAGAATCTTTTCCAAGAATTGGGAGGAAAAATCCAAATGAATTGGTCTTTCACAACCATTTTGGTTAAATGAGATATGGAGAAGTTTCTTCTTGTGAAAATAATGAGGTATACGATGCAAAATTCAAGAAATCCATAAGCTAACATTGTGCCCAGATAGTGAGAGGATGAATCATTTTGTAACATCCAAAGAGGTAGATGAGATTCCAATATCGATAAGACCAGAGATCCCTTTCGAGGGGTATTTATCTTGAAGAAGTGTTGAGAAATTTTGAGTTTCAAGAGGGTATCCTGAGTTCTTTAGATGATGTGTCATGAAGAAGTGGAAAATCTTCTTAATGAATTTACAAAGAAGAAATCAGCTGACATGTTCCCCCAGGATGAGGAGGTGTTCTCATTTATGTTTGAAGTTGAATATTATCTTGATCATGTCATCCATGAGGAAGAAAATACAACTCATGATTAGCCTTTAAAAGGATTGAAAGGATAATATTTATAAGAAATGCTAAGGATTTCAGAAGAAATAGAGGATCTGTTATAACAAAAAAGTAGCACCCTGGGATTTTCTTGGTATATAACCCTAATTTTTTTTAACATGGAATTATCTCAAAAATGTGGTACTTGTAAAGTGATATCAAGCTCCAGAGAAGGATGGATCATCTATCTTATACTAATGCTAACACTACTTCTAATGCTGAAATACAAACTAACTAATCCTAAACTAATAATTCCAAGGGACCAAGGAGAGAGAGAAGGGTTAGAAAGATGCATGGAAATGAAATCCTAAGATAAAATATGGTGATAGCACCAAAAAAAGGTGGGAGAGACACTCTAATGAGGGAGAAGGGAGAAGGAAATGGAGAAGGGAGAGGCCAAACATAAGTGACACAGACCCAAACTGCATTTCACATATATTCTCACATGAAACACAACAAAATAAACTTGTAAAGGATAAATACATGCACAAAAAAATACATCAAGTAAAAAAGATGCCGGGTTGTAGATAGATATGATCCATGGTTGAGAAAACACCATAAAACAAGCTTTATTGCAATAAAAGTATGCATAGACCATTACATTTGCAAAGGAAGGCACAAGAACACATTGTCAAGCCCAAAATGAAGGTTTGACAACTCATATCTTCTATGAATCCATTTTTACATAGTTCCTTTACATATTATAATGTCCATCCTTTAGAATAAGCATCATTTACAATATATAGAAGAATGGAGAGAGAGGAGAGGAAAAATAGAGGGAAAGAGATTGGATTTTATCTTACTATTAATGAAAATCTGTCTTTCCCTACAACACAAATTCCAAGCTTCAACCACCATTAATCATGCATTAAATCTCTTGGAAATAACATGGTCACCCTTGCAAGATAATTCCCTGATGCCTTTTTTCTTATAGGAGAAGATAAAAGCCCCATACTTCATCAATTCGGTGGTTGAGCCATCCGTAACTACACTTTAATGCCCAAACTATTTTTTCCTCTTTTTCTCCCACTTAACACAATAAATATATAATTTTGATGATTACAAAATGAAGTAATCAAGGATACCTTTCAATGAGACTTATTTTTCATGATTTGGAGCTTTGGAGTGAAATTTATGGCTATTTTAACATTTGTATGTCGTGGAGCACGAGGAGCGTGACACATGGCAGAATTTGATTGGCTCAAGGATTTACTTTTTCTATGTGTTCATTGCTTTGAATTTTTCACATGTTGGTCCTTCATTGGTTGTGGATTTAGTCCTTATGAAACCTCCATTATCCATCACGAAGCATAAACCAATGAGAAAGATCTATGCATGTCTCAATGTCAGTTTATTCTTATAAGAACCTTGTCAAGGTGCAAAGCATAGACAAATGAGAAAGCTCCATGCTCCTCGCAATTTCATACTATTATTTTACTTTTGTTGGCCACCATGAAACATAAGCTAATAATAAATCTCCATGCACCTTCGACGTGTCAGAACTTTGATAGCCCCTTCTGACCACTGCGAAACATGAGCCAATAGGAAAGCTCCATGCACGTTTCATGTCAAATCTTTCTCACTTTCGTGTTTACTTTTGATTGGCTACACCTTCACATCACAAATTCTATCTAGGAGGACTTGAAATTTTTGGATCCATAGGAATGTATCCACGTATAGTGCCTTGACTACCCTTGACCACCGGACTGAAGTCTTATTAAAAGTGGTTTATTTCACGGACTTAAGTTCTGTAAAATGCATATGCCTTGAAGAGTGTCGGAAGGGTGATGTGTGTCCACCGTTGGACATTTATCTTGCACCATATTTTGTTTCCTTCACCTACCACTTTTTCTTTATCTTTCCTTGACCCAAGACCAACCCATAAATCCTATCCAACATAATTAATTCTGCTGACTTTAAGTCCGTTGAATGCTTGGACCATGAGGAGCGACGGAATCCTACCACGTGGCCTATTGCTTGATGCATGGTGTTGAAATGTTATGGGAATTTTTAATGTCACATGTCCTTTTAAATATAACCCATTAATGGATTATTTGAGCCTCCTGCGGGTTTTTAAATGCCAATGACTTGTGCTTTGGAGAGGTGGAATTTGACGGTCGTTATAATGTCCTACGATTGTTTAAATAGATAAGTCCATTTTAAAAGGTAGGTTATCCAAATTTAACCCAAAAGGGTAAATTTGGGATAACAGATCCTCATCTCGATCTTGAAATCCTAATGCAATCCATGGATTTAGAAGATAGGTGTAAAGCTAATTCTAAATTCTCAACTAATTTGAAATTTAGTCGTGATGAAATAAAGCAAGGAGAATAATTTGATATCACTCTTGAGACAATAGTTGATGGGTTTGATCATGAAATTTAATCTTTCTCTTTTTTATTCGAAGAGAATGATTCTTTCTATGATAAAAAAATTTGAAACAAAGAGTTTTGAGGCCCTCGAGGTTGACAAAGAAGCAGTAGAATACAATGAGCTTTGGGATGGTGAAGTAATTTTTCTAAATGGTTACCTTGAATTCCTAAATGAAGGTTCTTCAAATAAAAATTATCTTTTGGTAGTTCCAAATAAGGACTCTATCTAAGAAATCTTGAAATCCTCAGAAGGCACAGAAGATCCTGAGCTAATTCTTGACCTCTTAGTTCATGTTATGGCCATACAAGATAAGTATGAAGTTATTTTTGATTCTTCATTCGATGTTTAAACACCTTATAACATAATAAAACAAAATAGTAAATTCAAGACCTCTTGTGGAAAATTTTCCAGTAAAAATGGATGGGATAAAGAAGAAAAGTCAAGATATCCAAGCTACTCAAACAAAAAATCAGCCCTAGGGTAATGTTGAGATGACCAATGTGAAATCAGCAGTGTGGGGGAACATGGAAGGCAATTTACAATTTGGAATTGGTTCCCAAGAAAGTGATAACAATGGAATTTGTGAGTGACTCTTTGAGAATCAAAGAGATTATTTAGGATCACTCCTAATTATATAGGTAGTAATGAAAGTACCTAGATTTCATAAATAGTTAAGGAAAGGAGGCTACTTTCTAAAACCGGTCAAAGGCTTTGTGGAATATCATAACTCAATATTACCCATTTAGAGGTAACCTCGAAAATAGAAAATTACTTCAGTGAAAATGGGTTATCCCCCAAATTATACCATTTCCTATTGTGTGTATCTTTCCTTTTCAGTGTGGTGTGTTTCCTTTTCATCACATGTGTGTGTGTGTGTTCTCCTTTAAGTTTATCTCTTGCAAAGTAAAGTGACTCTATAGCCCAATGGATAAGGCATTGGTCCACATGTATTATAAAATGATATTCTATATTTCATTCTCATACTTTCCTCACTTTTTAAATCCAGAATGAGTCCCCAAGTGAGAGTTAGTTGTTGTCTTTTGTTTTTGTAAGGGAAAAATTCAATTTGAAAACAGGACAATTATACCCTAGTGTAAAAAAATCATTATAAATCTTCCCGAAACCCCTCCAAGTCATTCCATCCCTTATATCGGTCCTATCCTACCCATTTAATTTGTCTTCTATTTTGTGTCAACCTTTTCCATATGTTATTTAGGCAAGCAATTTCATTCAAGTGCTTTCGGGATGGTACCTTTCGAGGCAAACTTTTAAACAAGATTAAGAAGGGCTATTTTTAGCCTTTCTGAAATAGGTACACACCCTTTGTAGTGGAAAGGAAGGAAAAAAATCATCAATAAGTGGTATTGATGAGCTAGGAACATTGTGCAATTGATTTTGGAATATTTTGTAAAGTTTCAGAGGTTTTGGGACAAGTTCAGTAAAAGTGGGTTTTGAAGGTGAAGGAGCTTGCAACCCAAAACAAAACCTAGACTTCAGGAAGTGATTCTAGGAGCTCCATAATGAATTGGAGGACAAAAAAATATCAATACAAAGGTATTTTAGTGCTCTAATTCATAGTGGTTTCATATTTCTCTCAAGACATATGTGTTTCTTCCCACAATTTGTTTTCTACATACAAAACTTGTAATCCCCAAGAAAAAGGATATTTTTAGGGGTTGTAGGAATAATAATAGCATGAGACCCATCCCATTCTTCTAAAAATTATCTTTCCATTCAAAATCATATAAATAAGTTCCTAAAAATACCTCTAGATGCTCAAGATATGTCTTCGTCAAGCTTCTCTCCAAGGTATGCATTGGGACTTAGTCATTTTTCTAGGTGGACACATGTCACTCCCAAGTTGAGGCACAATTTATTACACCAACTGTCCCATCCCCTTGGGACACAAGGGACATAAAATTGTACCCAACTCTATTTAAGCCCTCTGGACCATCATATGACCCCGGTGAAGCTCAAACATGAAAGTTTAGCCCCTTTGCACTCATTTTTAGCCCTCGTCGTCGTCAAACCACAATGTGCCACTTGTCATCACTAGGTGAGGGATAATTTTATTAAACCATCTATCTTATCCCTTTGGGATTTTAGGACAAATAATTCCTTTCCATGCCCAACTTGGCCCTTGATCCCTCACGTGACCCTAGAAGGTGCTTTGCATGTCTTTTTAAGCCCCCTCTCCTCTCGCCTCCGTAAATGACCATCCACCACTTGTCATCACCAGAGCAAGAAAAAAATTATTTAACCTTCTATCCCATCCCATTGGGATATTTAGGAAATAAAAATTCACCCAATCTTATCCCTCGTTCTGGTCCTCCATGTGACCCAATTCCATTCCCTAGGTGTTTTTCCCTCACTTTCTCTCTCCTCCACTAACCAATCCTCATCCGCCACTTATCAAGCTGAGGGTGAGGAAAATTTTATTTTACCAATTGTCTCATCCCCTTGGTAAATTTGGGACACAAAATTTCATTAAACCTTATGAAGATATTAAAAATTTAAAAATTATAAAAATACAATTGTTGTGTTGTTTCTTCTTGTGTGTGCGAGGAAACTCACTACCAAAAGAAAACTATAAAAATCCATTTCCCTTCTCCATTACTCCATTTTTCTTCATTCCTCCATGATCAACTAATATAAAACACTAAAATATTTTTTTCTACAAACACTATGCCCATTTTTAATCGATTACTTCCATGGCCAAAAACGTAAAAAGTCATATCTTGTAATTTGAGGCACGGATCAAGGTGATATTTTTTGCAAACTTCTTCATTTTTAGAGTCCTTTAAGAATTAATTTATAGAATTTTAAATGATGCCCTACATTTTTAATGGAAAAAAAACCATAGTTTCATGCCCTAGATTTCGTTCCTCTGATTTCCCATCACTCTGGTGGATGGATCAAGCTAAAAATGTGAACACAGAGTCCAGGAGAAAAACCTATCATGATGAAGTTGATTTTGTCACAATCCAAGGTGGAAATGAATACTATATAAATCTTAGTGACTTCAATAATGGTTGTCATGGTATCTTAGTTCCTGAAACTCTCACCAAGAAAAATTTCATTTTTTATTTCCAAGCATTCAAGCAGTGAAACACAGTGAAATTTGGAGCACAAGATCGCGACGAAGAACCAACTCTAAAAATAATTCTCCCATTGCAAACCGGTGTCATTTTTTCACTTATTAAAAATAGAATATTTTATGTTCCTCCACATGCTAAAAATAGTTATTTCCTTGAATTGCAAGTTTTTATCACCGGGATAATCGAAAAAGATGTGAAATGAAAGACAAGGAAAAAATGTCAATTTTCGCAAAAAAAAGCAGTCGGAAAAAAAGCAACTGCTAAAAATAGAAGGTTTCTTAAAAATCACAATGCATATTCAATCAATGAGGATGAAGTATGCCGGAAGGTTCAGAAGGTGAAACTAGATCAAAATAGGTGATATGTCCCAAAATAGTAAATCACAATCTTACCTACTAAAAATAGGAAGTCTTCATTTTGGGTTCATAAAGTTACAAATGGCTCCATTTTCACTCATCTTTCCACTTTTGGACTCTCCATGGGATAATAGGATGACCTCATAGCTCAAAAATGAAATGATAACTTCATAAGGGTCCTAGAAACATCATCTTGAGCTCAACAATGTCTAGAATCAAGGCAAAGTTTGCAATATTGTAGCACAATGTGCAGAACATAGGTGTAAGTGTCAAGATATTTGAGCATCGTGAATGTCAATTTTGAAAGCCTAAGGAATAAGAGAATGATACTCACTCTCACTGAGGGATTAGGAATGCATCATCATGGGTGAGGTTTGTGTTCATCTCAAAGATCACTTTGAGAGGTCTTGGAACAGTGTTTTTAAACACTCATTTGGTAGTTTGAGGTGTTTGTATATCATGTACAAGGGGTAGCTTGTGATCATCATCAGCAAGGGAAAATTGTTCAAAGTGAAATTCATTGGAGCTTCACATGATCAGTGTAGCAGTGTTTTAGAGGTCATCAGAGGCCAAGATTGTCATCTTCAACTTCTTTGGGGCAGATCTTCATCAATGACAGAGGTATCTTCATCCTTTATAGCATTTCTTATTTCCCCTCCTTCCTCATTCTTTCTCCTCTTCTCTACCCCCTTTCTAATTCTTCATTTTGATCAATAATTACATTCATATTATTCATTTAAATGTGACTTTAGTAAACATTTTAATAAGTCACCCTTCATTAATAAAAGGGGACTTAATTTCACTCCTAGGAATATCAAAAGTCACATGTTAGAAGGAAAAATGAAAGGTCACGTAGGGGGTAGGTGAAGATCCTTCTCAAAGTCTATAAATTGTAATGACACCCTCATTCTTAAGGGTTGTCAATTTTGTATGCTCAAGAAGAGATTACTACTTGAAGTGAAGCAAAAGAGATAGCATTTTCTTCTATTCCCTCTCACTTATGTTATTCTATTTCCCATTGTGTACAAGTTTGTTAAAACATCAATGAAGAAGAAAGGAGCTTCTTTCCTTTTTTGATGAAAGGATTCTTTTGAAACTTTGCGTTCCTTATCCTATCTTTTCTTATTTCTAGTAGAAAAGTTATTTTCTTTCTATCTATGTGTGTTGAAGTATTTTGATTAATGGTTGTAGGCATCTAATTTTCTACCTACAATATTAATCCCCCTCTCTTTTTCCCACTCTATTTCCTACCTCCTCAACAAATTCCTACCTTGCAAGAAATTGTAAGATTTTTCTGCAGGTTCAATGGAGTGTTCCTATTGGATCCCCATTCTTTAGGCCACCACATATTTTACTTTCGTTTCATGCATAATAAATGGAGTTGTGCCATTCAAGCAGAGGGACCTAGAGTATCATAACATTGGCAGATACCCACCAATTTTTCCACTTGACAAATTTTCTCACTAAAAATTACATTGGTGACACATTATATCCACATAAACCCGATGATGTTGTTTGTATATAAGCCTTTTTCTCATCCAAGCTTTCTAAATCAGCTAAACATGTATTTTGATATTCATCCACATCTAGAATGTCGTATAGGGACACACAAATATTAGGTAATTATACCTCCGGTGGTGATAGCACTTTAGAACTGAAAACTAAAGAAAGGGGTTTCCCCCTTGGTGTTTAAACTAAAGTCATATAATCCCATAAGGCAAGAAATAACTTCTAATGTCAATCTCTCTTAATCTCCTTAACCGTCTTAAGGAAAATGGACTTCACGGTTTTGTTAGTAAGCTCAGCCTATTCATTGGCCTGATAGTAGTATAAAGAGGTCATATGGTGAGATATTTTAAACTGAGTGCATAGCTCCCACACCTCATCATTCTTGAAAGGAGTTTCATTATCTAAAATAATAACTTGTCGAATGTCATACCTACAAATAATTTGATTCAAGATAAACTTGACTATGATAGATCCAAGTATTGTAGTGAGAGGCATAGCCTCAACCCATTTTGTAAAATATTTTGTGGCGATGATTATGAAATTGTGGCCATTTGATGATGCGGAGAGAATTTCCCTATCAAATATAAACCCCAAGTGGAGAAGGGATAGGGTGCCACTATAGGTTGTAAATATTAAGTTGGGATGTGTATAACATGTGAGAATTCTTGGCATTTTTACCACCACGAGACTCCACTATGGGCTTCAAAAAAAAATCTTATGAGTAATTAAATTCCCTCTAAAGTGACCACCATAGACTCTTCTATGGGCTTAAAAATAATTTTATTTTCTTCTTCTTCATCGATGCATCTATGTAACATACCATCGAAATCTCATCAATATAGAATTTTTCTATAATTAAATGTTTGGCATCTATGACACGAATCCATTACCTTTGTTGTGAGTTAGCACCTTTACGGATACGTATGATCTACAATATGTTTTATTATATCATGGTACTAGGGACATGAAGCAATGGCAAGGTTGTCTACATATAAGAGTTACATTCATCTAGGAAACTTAAATCGACTATCTCGCCACAATCTATAGAGTTTTCGGCTAACCAATCAAAAAAAAATTCCTTTAACTGATTTTTAGTTGATGAAGGTAGGCTCAATATCACCCATTAGCATTATGAATCTACCAACCTTTTTGGATAAGGATTCCCGAGTTAAGAATGTCTGCGGTGATAAAATTTGATGATCACTCTTATTTCTTGGTTAAGCACGTAATGCCTCAACCTCTTAGTTGTGAAGACAATATCTAAACATTCCTTTTTTTTCTTGATAAGATAGAGTTTCATAGTTGAAGAGTGTATGGATAATAAAGTAGATAGTGTGTTCACAACCATCATCATCCTCATATGCTAACATGCATGTTATTGCGACGTTTGTGGCTCTAGAATACAAGATTAGAGGGTGATTAGAATTTGGTGGCATAATAGATGGAGGTGACATGAGGAAACTCTTGACTAACTCAAAATAATTGTGAGATTTATCTTTCCATATCTTGCAAATGGTATTTTTAGTAATCCATTAATGGGATGTATGGCATATGATAAATCGGGAGAACAAACCTACGGATTGCCCCAAGTTTTCGGGAAAGGTCTAATCCTAGACTCATCTGTTGGTGGATTCATTTCAAGGATTGTTCAAATATTTTTAGGGTCTACATCAATCCATTAAGAGGAAATAATTTAGTCCAAGACATTACCTCTTGTATCCCTAAAGACGCACTTTTCGGATTTAACGTCACACCATACTCGATTAAGTGTGAAAGGATTATTTGAAAAACCTCGGGATGGTTTCCTATTTTATTAGTCTTTGCTAATATGTCATCAACATATGTTTCCACAATCTTATGAATAATATCATGGTATATATAATTCATGTCTCATTGATATGTAGCGACAACGTTCTTCAAGTCAAAAGCCATAACTGTGTAGCAAAAGGTTCCCCATGGGGTGGTGAAAGTGGTTTTAGTCAGATCTTCTTCAAAGATTCTTTTCTAGTTATATCTGGAAAATCCATCCATGAGGGATAACAACTCGTAATTGGTCATTTCATTGATGATGATATCAATGGACGGTAGTGGGAAATCATCTTTAGGACAAGCTTTGTTTATATCCCTAAAGTCAATGCATATCCTTATCTTCATGTTCTTATTAAGGACCACTTGACAATTTTGGATAACCATATAGAGTAGTCAGCTGTTTTTATCAACCCTACTTGTAGAATCTTATATACTTCTTCTTTGACCATAAATAGTCCCTTTGCGCTTTATAGGTCTCAACTTTTGTTTCACAAGAGTTTAACATCGGGCTTAGTAACAATATTGTGGACTGCTACATTAGGAGAAACTTCATTATGTATTTTTAACTAAATGTGAAAGCCTAAGAATGATCTTTAAGCACCTTAGTGTGTTCTTATATCTCTTAGGTGATCATGAATAACCAAGCATAAAAATCCTAGGCTCTTCCTCTATCCCGATGTTGATATCAATTGTACCTTCTATCGGGGAGGCATTCCCTTCATCAAATTTGGGAGGATTCGGGAGTAGTTCCAGAGGTTCTTCCTAAACTTCATAGATTTATAAACCTTGTGATGAGAAGGGATACATTCTTTTGTTCCCAAATTATGAAGAAGGGTGGGGAACAAGATAAAATCCTTTCTTGTGGTGTGCAGGATGAAGGTCAATATACGCATGAAGAAATCCTAGGATTGCTTCATTGTTATCAACAATGTCTAATGTAATGGGTTCATTATCATTCTCTACATATGTCAATATTACGTTGTTTGAAATCTTGTGAATCAAGGGTTTGATCTAGACTGAGACTATGAATTATGTTTCTTTTAAATATTCACTAGGATAGAAATGGGAAGAAGAATACACCATAAAATCGATTCTGGTTTTATTCTCTAGGAATTGTTTCTATATAAATGAAATCAAATTATTTACATAGTTTACGTACATAAAACTTGTAGAGTTGCATATACTTTGCTCTAGTCACATAAATCTATGAAACCTAGTTTTCTATAAGTTCATGAGTCACCTAGGACTCTATCATTCTTTACTTCCACTCTATTGGCTATAATGAGACCAAGAATTAAATCCTCATACTCCGCTACATTTGTGGTGCACTCGAAGTTTAGATTGAAATAAAAAGGCATGATTATACCTTCCAAAAAACTCAAAATCACCCTAGACCCTATGCCATATTGGAATTTGGCTCCATCATAATAGAGTGTCAAATGAGTTGTGACAGGGAATATTGAATCTTCAACATTCTTATTATTTTATTCCTAGACTTTGAAACCTCAACCATACATATCTCTAAGAATCCATCCACTAGGAGAGAAGCTATTCCAAGAGCATTTCTAATACCTTGAGAATCAAACGGGAGAGTGATTGGTAATTTATTTTCCAAAATATTACTATTTTTGTTATTGTCTTGGTATACATAGTTTCTACCATAGTAGTCTTACTATAACTCTTATCTACTCCTTCTATTACCTTAGGCTCGGTGACTTTGTTGGTTGGAACTAGTTTCGTAGTGGGAACTAGTTATTTGGAAGGAGGTGGTTTATTCATTTGGTTAGATGGGAATTTGAACTCAGAATGAATTCAGGCTTTCTTCTTGAAATTTTATAGGTGAATATCAAAGGGCTTTAGGTCACCTTGGGCTAAGAACACTTTTCATAAAAGAAGTAATCTATCCTCATTAAATAACGTGGATGGAATGGCCTTCATTTTATGGATCCATGGTCTACCAAGAATCATATTATAATTGGTTTCCCTATCTATAATATAAAACTCGGTTAAGATGGTCTTAGGCCCAAGGGTAACCGAAAGGACTATAGTTCCTATGGATGTAGCTTTGAAGTTTTCATAACCCATTAGTGTATTCCTAGCATAGGATAAATTGGTTTCTCCATATCCTAATTTTTGTAAGAAGGAGAAAGGGACAATGTTCACAAGCAGCCCTATCATCGATCATTTCCCTCTTAACATAGTTATTATAAAGCCATAATTTCAAGTATAGCATAGGATCACCTCTTTGTGCCAACTCATTTTCTTTAGGCATCTTTCTTATGTAAAACATGAATCTCGTATCTCTCTCATGTTTTCTTGGAGGATAAATGTCAAAGTCTATATGATTAATCTAAGCCTTCGAGAGGGTGTGATATGCACTAGATGGACAAGACTCAAATATTCTATCAAAGTATGTTCGGCCTCGAGAATATTGTCTAAGTGCGAAGTGAGCATGTGGGACCAATATGAAGAAAGGTGTGTGGGGTAAAGGCACGCATGACAAGGGTTTTAGAAGGGTTTAGTAGAACCCACGGGAAGGAAAAGCAAATGGTTTCAATACTTATCCATATTCGGCATTCCAGGGAGCACATGAGAAAAGCGTGACCCAACTAAGCATGTAGAGTGGATAAGGTGCCAACCTGGCAACTTGGTGGTCAAGAAAGGAATATTCCATGTGATGGAAGGATCTAGAAAGACATCATTACAGAGAGTAGAGATCCTGGATGATAATAAGCATGCTCCATTAGAGGACCACCTTGACACTTGGCGACTGATATGTTACTCCAGAAAGGCATGGCGATGGGTGATATAGCTATATATAGATATTCTTAGATAGAATAAGGAAGATGTTATCAAGGAAGAGAGCATGAATAGAGAGAATGGAAGGTGAAGCTCTGTAGGAATAATAAGAAGGTTCCAGAGAGTTAGGGATCTCATTTAGAGGACTGTAGGAGTAATAGATTGTCTAGAGGGATAGGTCTGTGAAAATATTTTTGCACTATTGGAAGTATAGTTAGGATTTCGATGCATGAGTCTTATACGCATTGATACATTGTGAGTATGGCCTTAGTGAATATAATATGGTTTTTGAAATATGATCAATATGAAATAAATGGTTCTATTCAAAATATGTATTGTTCATGGGTATAAACCTAGTGCATTTCCTTTATGGTATAAATCATATTTGTTATCCATTTGATGTTTATCTTGTTATTGAAATAGGTATAATGATATAATAAATCATCTTAAATCTCTCAGAATGAATACATAGTTCTTTACATTTTGCATCTAATTTTTTTTCGTTAAGAAATGTATTCTCACAAGACTTGCATAAAGGAGGGGCTCGAGCTCTGCGTGCTTGAGTGAGCACCCATTGCCCACTTGGTGATAAGATGGCATGCGTAGGATTAGACTATTTTTCTAAGGGAATAAAAATGACTACATCTTGGTTCGATGTCAGGACCTCTTTTCGAAGTTGTTATGAGAAATGGCCACATATCAGTTCCATTGATGATATAACGCTTGACCTTGGAAAGTGATGAAGAATGGTTTAAGAGTACGAGATGATGAGTTTGCTCAAATATTCAGCATTGGACCTAAGTTTGATACACACGGATGGGTAGAAGGTCACTGTACCATGAGCTATATGAAACCTTTTTCTGTTCCTTTCCAGTGGGACAGTATGAATGGCTTTTAGCATATGCATCTAGATGGAGCTGGTACTATATATCATGTTTATGGACCTAAGATTATTACCAGAAGCTACGGGATGCATATCTAACTTGGACGTGTGTTTTTGACCCCTTTGGTGGAGAGGATTGTTGACCATCTATAGGCTAAAATACATCATTTCTATGTATTCTTTTCCAGAGGTTGTTGAGTTTGAGTTCTTGAGGATCCCAGAGGATCATTTTTATGTGTTATCTCGTTGTCTATAAATATCTTGATCATTACATTAATTTTGGAGGCATTCCCTATGGCCAACTAAACTTCTCTAAGAGCTTGACAAGGAAGCTAGGGTGGAGGAAAATGGCGGATATTGCGGCTAAAAAGGAAAGGGAAGAGAGATGACTCAAGTATAGTGAGGTGCGTGAAATGGATTTGGATAGACAATGTGAGGTTACATGAGTGATGGATTTATGGAGGCAAACAATTCGGGAAGGAGTTGAGGTTCACGCGAGAGGATGTGGAACTGAGTGATACTGTCTGCTACACTATCTTGGTAAGCACGGAAGAGAATCCCCTTACACTTATGATGAGATTTTTTCACGTGGAGAAAGGATAGCCGTTTTTGTACATCTAAACCCACCTAGTGACCAACCCCTAGTGCTTAGTTTTCTAGATCAAGAGATAAGTATTTTTAATCCAGTTGGTATTGGGGGGAGTAACCGATCTACGCCTAGGAGATATAATTTCTCGTTTGGGACATCTATGGCTGCACAAACCATTCCCATATTTGGAGGAATTTTTGGACAAGGTGTAAATACACAAAGTTTGGGTATCACGTCTAGGAGTGGCATAGGACACATAATTGGTAGTGGGGAAATATCACAAACAATTAGTACGTAGTTTAGTGGGACATTGGGAACACTAGGCGTGACCACTTCAGGCTATTTTCTAGCTACATGAGGTGGATATGTTAGTGTAGGGGCCGGAGGACCTGGTGGACCTAGCAGATCTATAGGATTTCATGGGTCGGGAGGACGGGGCCTAGTGGGTCTAGTGGATGCGGTGGCGGAGGAAACACAGGAGGAAACCAAGGTTACAGGTCGAGGTGGATAAGGGCTTGACCACCCCGAAAGTAATTTTTAAGATGTCTTTGCACCTACCAGACTACAGAGGTATTGAGGATGCTACAAAGCATGTGCACAAGTGTGAATTGTTATGGCGTGTGAAGGGGGTCACTACCTCAGAGTGAAAGGAAATTCAGTTTGCAACAACATTGCGAGAGGCACGCTTATAGCTGGGTACCACATGTATGACCCCCATCAAATGGTCATGGATTACACTGCATTAAAAAACACCTTCCTAATAGATTTCCATATCCCTAAGTTCGAACAAAAGAGAATTAGTGCTATGAATGAGATCTAGCAAGGAATGGTAGAGAGTTTGTGAGAGTACGACACATGGCTCAAAACTATCTTATCAAAACTATCCTATGATATACACCCCTCTTAGCATGCTCAATGGTTTTTTGGGGGATTGATAACATCATTTAGAAGGGCATTGTCATACAAGACTTTCACATACTTGTGTGAGGCCTTGGAAGTTTCCCTACATGTTAAGGCTATTGGGAGCATTGATACTGGTGTGAGCCCTTTCTTGGAGGATCAAATTACGAAATGGCCAAGCGGTTGGAGAATCTATCCGCAAAATCAGCACATGAGGTTTGTAGTGGTATTTTTTGCACATACTATGAAGTAGAAGAGCATACAAAGGATAGTTTCCCTTGAAAAGTGGTATGTGCCATGGCAAAGAGTCATGTGAAATATGCCATGAAGATCATGATGTGTAAGTAGGTGTCCTCTACTACGGTGCGATCCACAAAAATGTGTCTTGTTATTGCAAGATTTATACCTCTACGACCCATGACACCAAGGATTGTAGGTTGATTGATCAGATTCATGATGTTATTTATCTTGGTATACACGAGACTAGCCTTACAGGTAGTTCAAGGATGATGATCACATTATGAAGGGCGCGCAGATAGAGGGGCATGTGGAAGAGGTTTTCATGGAGGATTTCATGGTCACAATAGCTGCAGAAGTGGAAGAAGTGAGTTCCCACATGGAACTTGTTATAACTATAGATTGACAGAGCATTATAAACATGAGTGTCTTGATCTATTGCAATGCTCATGGTGCGGAAAGAAGCATAAGTATGAGGAGTGTCCTGAGTTGTTTGAACACATGATCCAATAGCACCAAAAAGATAAAGGTGTTGGGATGGTAAGCATAAAGAAGGCCGACCCATAGTGGATGCCAAGAGTGGCACATGAGTCAAGATTAGAACTTGTACTGGTGATAATGCGAGTAGAGGCTACACGAGAAAGGTAGATGCCAAGACAAAAACTAGTTGTTAAGGAAGAGGTGGTACATGGGAAGTATGCGGACCACGATCATTAAAAGGAGGTATATCAAGAGACTATGGATGTGATTCATGGATTACAAGGAGAGATACAGTGTCTAAAGGAGCAGTCAAGGTAGTTAGAGAATAGGAAGAATGTTGAGGCTCATGCAAAAAAAAATCTGGATGAGGTCAGGGAAGTGTGTAAAATGTGAAGGCATGAGAATATCGTTCCCTTACTAGGAGAATGGTTACAGGAGAAGGTACCATGTACCTTTGGGAGAGAGTGTGAATGGAAGGTTATTCATGCCAACCTTCCTCCTCATAGCCTTGACTATGATAAAGAGACCACATTAAATGCAGTTTTTGATGGGTGGCTTCTGAGTAATATCCTCATCGACACAAGAAGCGAGAGGTCAATGTTCTCACACTAGATGTTTGGAATCAAATGGGAAGGCCCTCATTATAGCCGTCTTCAAATGTGTTTTATATGGTAAAAAAGACAAAGTAAATTCCCATTGGAGTCTTAAAGGATGCAATTATCATTATTCAGGGGGCCAAGTTCACTGGGGACTTTGAAGTCTTGGCACTAGCCAAGGCGGATAACTTTCAGCGTTACTTAGGAACCCCTAGTGTTACAAAAACAACACCAACCTATGGTTTAACAAAGGGTATATTAGTTTTGAGAAAAATGAATAATAGGTCATCATCCCTTTAACATGATGAGAAATCAACCACATACATTGATCCCTTGGGAGAAGAATTCCTTGATAGAATCTATGTGTGCTCCATCGGATACCCTAAGATAATTCATCCTACAAAACGAGTTATCCAATTTCAAGTTGTTCATTTGATGAGTGATACAACTAGAATAGCATCTAACAATTGGGTGCATGGGCTTATGAGTTAATTGGGTAACAATTGAGAGGATTTGTAAAAAGGGTGACAAAGGCATTCTCAGTCAAGCACATGGGAAGGAAGAAGCTACCAAGTTACTCCAGAGGAGCAAGCCCTGATGATTTCTTATGAGAGATGGAGGCTCAGTGGAGAAATGAGGATGAAAGGAGAAGTATGCTCAGTTATAAATTTCTTGGTAATGTAACACGTTGGTGGTTAACACATCGCGAGATTATTCTAGAGTGGTGTGAGGTAAGAGTCACATTCTCTGTAAGGTTCTGCAGAAGTAATATGCCCACTATTATCCAAGACTACCATGGCAAAGAACCCACCTCTTCCCATATCCAAGCATGTGAGAAGGCCTAGATGGAAGGCATAGAAGCTTTACCACCTTTGTTATGGGTGCATAAGTTATATTCCACCTTACAAGGTTGTGCACGTGCATGGTACATTCACTCGAGATACATCATCAGAAAAGGAATTTGCAGGAGTTAATGGCTGATCCCATTCAATATTTTGAGTATTGAAGTGCCAAGCCATCTATAGATAAGGAATTGCGAGTTGTCAAGTGCCTTATAATGGGAGATATTGCCATGGCGAGAAGATAGGTTACTAGAATTTTGGGTGAACCTAGTATGGAGATGCTTTTAGATGACAAGGAATCGAAGAGATACATCTTAAGTGCGTGTGCATTGAGAAGGTAAAAGGAAAAATGGTCTATGTAATAGATTGTGAAGAAATGGAAAGTATGGATGTTAACCATTCTTACAAAGATGCGCGTGAAGTCATAAATAGCATCGATGATCGAGTGCATGCCTACCATGAGCCCTTGAAAATGAATAAGGTTAACATCGGGTCAGAGGCATAGCCTAAGGAAGCTATCATTGGGTATTGCGGTCGGAGAAATAAGTTTCAAATATTATTGATCTATTGCATGAATTTAAAGAATTATTCCCATGTGGGTACTATGAGCTCAAAGGTGTTTACCATTCCTTGGGGGAGATGAGGATCAAGTTGAAGGAAGGTGCACACCCAACTCGAAGAGACCCTATCGGATGAATCCGAACTTGCACGTACGGGTCAAGGAAGAGATAGACAAGATGATCACTTCAGGCATCATTGAAGTTGTGGAGGAATTAGAGTGGATAATCCCAATGGTCATCAGTATCAAGAAGGATGGAAGGATGGAAGGATAAGGATCTGTGTTGACTACAAAGACTTGAACATAGTGTGTGTCATTGACCCTTTTCCAACCCCATTCACTAAAGAAATTCTGGAAGGAGTATCCGGGCGTGAGGTCTATTCCTTCATGGATGGGTTCTCAAGGTATCACCAAGTCAAGATTACAAAGGAATACCAGAGAAAGACAACTTTCACCATTGATCGGGAAATTTTTACATACATTGTCATGCCTTTTGGGTTGAATAATGTGCCTATTGTATTCTCGCGCATCGTGGTACAAGCATTTTAGGACTTCATCCATAAATTTCTTCAAGTCTACGGATGACTACACTTGTGTATGAAATGGGGGTAAAAGAGCATTGTGAATATTTGAGTCGATGTTCGAAATATGTTGGCGATTGAGGATATCCCTCAACATTAAGAAGTGTGTCTTTTCTTACTCCATTTGGAACCCTGTTAGGACATGTTATATATAAGGAATGTTTGTTCGTGGATCTTGGAAAAAAAAAATTTATTATGGGATTGGGAGAGTGTTGAGTTGTGGATCTCAATTACTTTAGTTTAGCATGCAATGAAAATTTTTGGAAAATACAGTAGCCATAATCGGTTAAGGGGAGCTGGCATTGGTCACCCAGATCTGGCATCGGTCATTTATGACCGGCATCAATTAGGAAAGGGAGGAAGCGGCAAAGCAATTCGGTATAACCGGTGTCGGTTACTCACATGCGAGGATGTTTTAATTAACTCTCGGGAATTAGATCTATTTTTAGCATTAAAGTATATCTATTGATTGTAATTACATGGCTAAGTTCCCTAAGTCTATAAACGACTATATAAGCATAAAAGCTAGGGTTTAGAAGATGATTAACAAGAATTAGAAAGAACTTGCAAAAGTTGGTGAGAGAGAGAATTATTGGTGATGAAGAAAAATCTTGAGAGAAAGAAATTATTATACATCGAGAGGTGCGGAAGATTGTAAATCTTCATTTTATATCTTGTCAAAGCTTTGGATAATAGATTGGCTTGTTTCTTGGTGTACGTCGCCCACACTAGGTGAACCACGTTAAATTTGGTGTTGATTTATGTCTCTTCTTTTGTAACATCTTGATCATGGCAATTACTATGATGACTTTCCCTTTTGATATTGAAAATTTCGACATGTGATTTGTCTTAGGAAGGTGTATTCCTTCAATTTTGAAAATCATGTTTGCAATGAGTAAGTATTGTTTTTCTGAATTCATGCCTACTGTGGTTCTATTTAATGGGAAATGATATCATTTTACTTTACAATTCACAAGTTGTGAACCTAAAGAATTGTTTTCATACTTGATATATATATACATACACTTAACAGAACACCTTGAATCAATTCCATTGATCCAAGGTATACTTCAGTTTTTCTTTATTGCCATCTTGTTGATTGACTTTCTAAAATAAATGTATTTCAGAACCAAGTTGGGTTTTGTTGTAAATTGTAAAGAACCTGGTTTCAGGTATTCTTGCTCAGCATCATGCTACCAATGGTAAGATTTGATCTCCTGAATACATAAACTATAACACGGGATATCGTGAGAAGGTAAAAGATTTTTTATAAGGATATTGAGGTGAATATTTTAGCCTTGGATGGAATGTCCTGTGCTACGTTGGCTTTAACCTAAGGTGGTAAGACCCACTCGAGACCTATTATTGAATTATTATGGTTTGTTCTCTAACTTATGTTGTAACGACCTAACCTACTTGGACTTTAATCTAAAAGGTTGTAACTTAACCTAGGATAAATTCTAAGACCTAAGGGCTAAGGTGGAAACCTAACTATTAATAAGGGGACCTAAACTATTACTAATCCTAAGGGGGACCTATGGGATTATGTGGCAAGTGGGAGGATAGTGGCGATGGTTTCTAGACTATTAATGTGGAATAAATTACAGTCCTTGCATTCTTTTAAATTGCCAAGTTGGTGGAAGCATGGGAAGTTAGTGGATGTTTAACTAACATTGTTGCTAAATTTAAAATACATGCAAAAATCTAAAATGGAAATTCGCCAAGTTTGAATTGGTGGTGGCGTGAGGAAAGAGGGGAAATTGCATTCAATGCAATTAATGGCATTGGTTTCGGTGAAGAAACCCGCCTAGGAAAGAGGAGAAGTGGGTTTTGTGGGAATTATTATTCATTTGGTTTTCTAGTTTTTGCTCTGTGTTTGGTTTCCCTTTTGAGCCTAAAAATTTATTTTTAACCCATTGTAATCTTGAGTGCCTTCGAGCATTCTCTGAGCTTGTGGAAACAAAAAGGTAGTTGGGAAATCTGGTTGTTGAAGTTGTTGCAGAGAAGAAATCCTTGAAAAGATTCGGCTGTTATCTTCTGCAAGTTAACAAGAAATCTTACCAGGCATGTTAGGCTCTTCCTATTAAATAGTTATGCTCTTTATTAAACATCTTCATTAAAAGAACTCTGCTCTTAGAATTGAGTGGTTTTGTGGAAATGTTCTAGTGTGTTTCTGGTTATGATCTTCTGTTTGAATTTTTGTTTGGAAAAGTTGCAATATGGGTAATTTCTGGATGCCTGCATGTAAAATCGATGTTCTTAGTAGGAACTGTAAATGTATGTGAATTCGTCACTGTTGTTACGATTTTAATGAAATGGGTGCTTGGATTGTTGTCTCCTTGTGGGTTTGAAATTGTTGAAAGTAACAGTGATATATTTACTCTTTTTCCTGAGTTGTATATGCTCGAAAGCTATGGATTTCATGGAATGATAAAGCGGGACTTTGTTTGAAATTGTCTTCCTTGCTGGAAATGTGGTTTAAATATGACTTGGTTACTTGAAGCCTTGTGACTACCATGTTTTCATTCGTATTTCATGGTTTGGAAGAGATATGTTACTTCTTTTACTTATGGGTACCCATAATGATTGTTTAAAATTTTTTTATTATTTTCTTATTTGAACCTGAGATTAACTCGGTTTGCTTGTTTGAAGGATTGTGTCAGAATATACAGTTTCTTCTCCCTTTTGAACTCGATGATGAGTATAGGTATTGTGAATGAAAACTCCTTTGTAATTTTTATTGTATTTGAACCAGGATGAATTCTTTCCCTTTGCGATTAAACGATTTCTTTTATTCCTGTGGAATTGGGATCAAGTTTTACCTAGTTGTAATCTTTTAATCGTTTTAATCTTTAGGATGAACTTGCTTGTTATAGCGTAAACGACCATTAATGTAAGGATGGAACTGGAAGGTCAGTAGTTGCTTGATAAATTGGGTTAGCTGTAATTAAATTCATTGAAAACTTTTGCCAAGGTAGCTAGAAGCTACTGAGGCTGTCCTTGTTTGGGTTGAGGGAAGTACACTGTTTTTAACCGATTTATATGTTACAGTTTTTATATTTCGGTAAAATATTGGTATGAAGTATTGAGAATCCTTTCTCATTTTGACTATCGACCCTTCCGAGTTGTGGGTTTCATTATTGTTACTTTTGTGTAAAAAAAAGGGAAAATTTGGTTGTTACCTCTCTCTGACTGTTTACTTACGTTATTATCCCTCCTTGCATGAAATCGACCAGTTCGGTCGTGCTAACCATAGAAGATTGTAAAATAGATAATAGGAAGAAATAATTCTTCCTTCTCCTCTTTTAAATTTCTATTAAGGAGATATTGAATCGATGTGTGATTGCCTTTGGGTGTATGTAAATGTGATTTGCATTTTATGTTCACTCGAGCGGGGTAAAATACTATACTATGTTGTTGAATTCGAAAGGTGACAAAAGTCACCTTCTTGGTGTCGATCGTTGTCTTTCTCTTTCATTGAACTTGGTCAAATCCGAGTGCTTATTAGATGGGAAATAATTTTTGTTTGAGTAGAAGTTATTCCATCATAAAGCTTCCATTTACTAAGATTAAATGAAATTGATCTTGTTTTGTATGATTGGTAAATCATTACTTCTCTCAATTACCTCTCTTTTGGGAATTGTTAAAGTTAACATATATACTTATTTCTTTTTTGAACATTCGATTAAATTTGGAATGAACTCTACACATTATAGTATGGAACAACTAAGAATTCAGGGATGTGATGTTGCTTGTCTATTGTAAATTCACTGAAGAGATTTCTAATTAGGAATGTTGTTTGATCATGATGTTTATTTATTATGATGAGGTCGTTTAATCCATTCTTCTTTCAAGTGGTGTTTTATTCTTATGAGTTATCTATCTGAATTGCTTGAACATTTCATAAAATCAGGGTTCTTTTATTGAGACAGTTAGTCAAGAGCACATCATTTTAATGTTAAGTGCTTAACATGCTCAGTTTGGTGAACTGACCCATGCTAGCAATTTTTGTAGATGGACTCCGTAAGTGTTAAAGAAGACATGCTCTTTTATGATGCTTCTCTCGTTTAATTAGAGGTTGGACCTTATATGAGACATTGTTATTCCTTTCGGATGTAATTGAAAAAGAAAAGTTGTATTTTGTTGAGTTATCATTGTTGTTTGAATAAGTGAAGTTGAATACTGGACTTGTACAATCTATATATATATATATATATATATATATATATATATATATACATATATTACTTTGAGGAATGAGAAAAGGAATGGTGTGTTATTTTAATTATTGTATCATTATTGAATTGTTGAATGAAAATTGTGAACTTATTCTTATTCTTTGAAATTGTACCTGTATAAACGATGGTTGTTAGATTTAAAAAGGATATAATGAAAAGGAGGGAATTGACACTCTTCTCTTCTCTTAAATACAACCTATAAGTTGGAATGTACAAATGGTTAATACGTAGGTCAATATAGATTATCAATTAACTTGATAAAAGAGTAACATACATATGAACTCATGTGTAATTAATCATTGAAAATGGATCTTAACTAATGGATGATGAGGAAAGAACAATTAGTTCGGAATAAGAATCTGTTCATACCCTTTGGGGTGTCATATCCAAAGGATACTTGGAAAGAGGAAATCATATCTCCTCTTAATAAACCTTAAATTAAGGTAAGATAATTGAAAAGAAATGGATTCTTGTCTATAGGAAATAGACCTCATTCAAATGAGTTATAACATAAAGGAAACCTAAATTTAGATTCAAAGTGGTGAATGAACTTGATTAATCTTAGTAAGTTAATCTTACTATGTTAAGCTGATTTGGACTGTACGTCTGAGACTTTAAATAACAAACCAAGAAATGATATACAATCCTTTGGAAGGGAGGAGTGATTATATATTAATCTTCATGAAAATTTAAGTCATTCATGACTAGCAAAGAACTATAATGAACGAAGAGGTTATAGGATCGGAAAGGTTGCAAAAACTATTCTTAAATTATAACGATAAGAAAGTGATCAACCTCTTAGCTAGATATGTATCCCTAGATGGGAGGATTCTGCGAGGATGTTGGTACATGCCAACTATAATAAGGTGTCATCATGAAGGTTGGGTCTTCATGATGACACAATGTTACAGCTGACATGTTGCAACACCCTTCTGAATCGGATCATCTAGGTTTACATAAGCTTGAACTTGGCCTCAGTTTTACTTTGGACCAAGTTAGGAACATGTCCTTGTATATGGAGTGACTCACGATGACTAAAGGTAACTAGACACACATAAATGACTAGGGTCAATGAGGTATGTCTATGTACCCTTAGTCATCACGAGTGCTTCCCTATACCTTTTCATATTGCTGACTTGGATTAAGGTTCAACTCTGGACAAGAGGACTGACAGGAGTCAGAAAAGACCATTCTAGATAACAGATGAAGTGGGGTGAAGGACATATTCCATTGATGAGTATTCCATCTAGGAATATAATCATGCTACGCATGTGAAAATATTTGGCCAAAGTATCGCAAGCTGCTGGTTGCGTTGTCCTGGATCACCTAGTTTAAGAAGCAGGATTTCAGATGAATATCGGTAACAGATATTCAGATAGGCCTCTTAAATAGAACACTTCAATACCCGAAAGGGTAAAGAGAACCAGGTATACTTAGTATACATTACATTGAACTAACATGAAGGATCGGTAAGAAGCGAGTCATGAAATGAGAGATCGATGAAACTCGAGCCATGAAATGGGAGATCGGTAATTCATCGAGTCATTACAGATTGCATATGGTTATCTGTTATGAGATTGAATGGCATAGAATGTGTGTTCCATATTATGAATATGCGAATAGAGAACATTGGTCTGAAAGTAATGTGTGTTTTAAATAATAATCATTTAAAACAGAGAACGTTATTTAAAACTTGGAACGTGTGTTCTAAATTATGATAATTTAGAGCAGGGAACGTTATGTAAAAAAATTCCCTTGTTCTAGAGTCATAAATGGGAATGTTACATCTTGGTATCAGAGCTGAAGGTTACAACACTTGGACCTATTGTGTCCATAATCTGATAAAATTTACATTTTCTTGTTAAATAGAAAATGGTTAGAACAAGAGGGAATGTTGCAAACAACCCGCTACTGGGTGGAGAAGCAGCTACCACCCAGAAACTCGACGAGATCCTTGTTGCCCTCCTGGACACAAGAGATCATCTGACTGTATTGGAATATAAAGCAATGGGCAATGAGGAGGAGGAAGAAGATGCTGACAATGATGATCAGCCACCTTCTGCGGACAACACCAATGGAAGGAATCAGGGTGTTGATAATAGTAATGTGAACGTGCCTAATCAGCCTGAAAATAAAAGGGAAAGATTAGTAGTAGAACTCACCAATGATATAAAAAGAATAAGCCCTCCTAATTTTGATGGAACTACGTTAGGAGATAGGGCTGAGAACTGGCTCAGTGAAATGGAGAAGTACTTTGCTATAAGAAACTTCTCTAAAGAAACGAAAGCAATATGGGGAGTGTATCATCTTTCCCATGAGGCATCTTCATGGTGGGACAGCCCGAAAAGGTGAGTTGAATATTGTTGAATCAGACATAACTTGGGATCAATTTAAAGGTTATTTTAGGCAACGATGGCTACCTCAACTTTATTATGATCAGAAAATGACTGAATTTCAGAACTTATCACAAGGAAAGTCAATTGTGATGGAGTATTGGGAAGGGTTTACTAAACTCCTTAAGTACGTGCCTCAATATCAAACTGACGAGAATTTCAGGATACAAAAAATTATTATGGGACTGAATCCCATCATAGGTGGTGAGGTAGATGTTCTTGGTCCAACCACTATGGAAGGGGTTGTTAAAAAGGCCATAACCCAAGAACAAAAATTAAAAGCAATCTCGATCATAGAGAAGAAATTAGAAAGAAGGCTCGAACTCGTCTTCATCTCTTGCATCAAAAAAGGAACCCTAGAAGAGGTTTGGCATAGAAAATAAATTTACCACCGATAATAATAAGAAAACAAAAATAAGCAAACATGTCGCTAGTATGTGAAACAGACTTTTTCAAGAACAATAACAATGGACAAAAGTCCTACGGAAGCTAGAATGATAACTTCAAAGCTAGAAATAAATTTGAACCTAGGAAGGGGCCTATTAGAACTTGTTTTAACTGTGGTAAAGATCACTACGCGAGTCACTATCCCTTGAAGAATGATGACCACAATAAGTAGCACAGAAAACACGCTGCGATGGAGCCGACAAACAAGTTGAAAAGCAAGCCACGCCCATAGAATTTGTCGGTAATTTATTCAAGGTATACCCGTGACTATACTTTTTGATCTTTGGAGTTACTAAATGTTTTATTTCTACTAAGTTAGCTTCAAAATTAAAAATAAGAGCTCAGAAAATGGAAAAATCATGGACTGTGCATTACAGAAATAATGATGTTCATACAATTAGTATGTGTCTTTTTGGGGCAGTCCTTCACTTGCCTAGTTTTTCCACAGAAGTTGATCTTTATGTTGCTCCTTTGGGATCTTATGATATAATCATAGGTGTTAACTAGTTAGCTGAACACAAATCAAAGGTTGACTATTATGAAAAATAGATTAGTTTCTTAGATGACCTATAGAAAATAATAGTCATTCTAGGGTGTAAAACACGATATTTCAATTAGAAGGTTGTCAATGAATGTAACTTAAAAGGGCTAAAAATAGAGGCTGCACTTTGTATGCCGTAAAAATGTTAGAAATTGCTAAAGAAAGTAGTGACTTTATGGAAAGATACCCCTTGTTACAAAATTTTAGAGATGTATTCCTAGAAGAATTTCCAGGTCTTCCACCTAAACGGGAGTTTGACTTCTCAATCGATATCAAATCGGGAATCAAGCCTATATCCAAGGCACCTTATAGAATGACTACCACAGAACTGGTAGAGCTAAAGGCTCAATTACAAGAACTTTTTTCAAAAGGTTTGATAAGGCCAGTGTCTCACCTTGGGGAGCACCGGTAATTTTTGTGAAAAAGAAGGATGGCACACTTAGATTGTGCATTGATTATAGAATGTTGAACAAGGCAACTGTTAAGAATCAATATCTGCTTCCTAGAATTGATGATCTATTTGACCAGATGCGTGGAGCCTCGGTGTATTCTAAAATAGATCTTCAATCTGGTTATCATCAGTTGAGAATAAAGGATGAAGACATTCATAAAATGGATTTTAGAATGAGATATGGGCATTATGAGTTCACCGTTTTACCATTTGGGTTGACTAATGCACCCACCACCTTTATGAACTTGATGAACAATATTTTTCAAGAATATTTGGAAAAAATTTGCTAGTATTCTTGGACGATATTCTCATATATTCAAAGAGTATTGAAGAACACCATGAACATCTGAAGATAGTTTTGGAAATCTTGAGAAAGAGGAAGTTGTATGGTAAGTTGTCAAAATGCTCCTTCTATGACACAGAAGTGCACTATTTGGGTCATGTTATAAGAAAGGAAGGAATAGTTGTAGATCCTTCAAAGATCGTAGCTATAACTGAGTGGCCTGCACCCAAGAATGTCCATGAAGTCAGGAGCTTCATGGGACTTTCAGTTATTATAGAAAGTTTGTTAAAGACTTTTCTAAGGTCACTACACCAATAACTTCATTACAGAAGAAAGACAAGAAATTTGTTTGGAATGATAAATGTGAATCTGCCTTTAAGATTCTAAAGGAACGGTTAACAACAACACCTATATTAACTATACCTGATCCCAATGGGAACTTTACTGTTGTAACAGATGCATCTGGGGAAGGCCTCAGAGGAATTCTGTTATAGGATGGCCATGTCATAGCATATGAAAGTAGAAAACTCAAGTTACATGAACGGAATTATGCTCCCCATGACCTAGATCTTGCTTCCATTGTTCATGCACTTCAAATTTGGAGGCATTACCTTCTCGGTAAGCCATTTGAACTAAAAACTGACCATCTTGGGTTGAAGTATATTTTTACTCAACCAAACCTGAATGCAAGACAACGAAGATGGTTAGAATTTCTATCTCAGTATGATTTTGATATAAGTTATATTAAGGGAAAGGAAAATAGAGTAGCGAGATGCTCTAAGTCGTAGGAAGCACATTTCTGCTCTCATAACATTGAGAACTCATTTTAAGGATGAGGTGAAAAGTGTCATGGAATCTAATTCCTATTTTCAGCAGGTAAAGGTAGCACTTGCTACAGATCCAAATGACGTGAGATATAAAGGTTTTCACTTTGACAATGAAGGAATCTTACGGTTTGAAAATAGGGTATATATACCCTTGGCAAATGACTTAAGAAATAAATTTTTAATTGAATTTCATAATTCACCTTTTTTTGGGCATCCGGGCATTACAAAAATGCTTGCTTATATAAAATAGCAATATTTATGGAAAGGGATGAAAAAGGACGTAATAGAATTCGTGACACATTTCTTAGAATGTCAACGTGTCAAAACATAACATATGCATCCAGTCATTTTATTGTACCCTCACAGCATTCCACAGTACAAATGGAAAGCGATAACTATGGGCTTTGTTCAACGATTGCCTATGTCAAAGATTAAACATGATGTCATCTTAGTAGTTGTTGATAAACTAATAAAAGTAGCACACTTTTATAGCTAGTAATCTAAAGGATGATTCACTGTGTTGGAAAAAGATTTTTGCATGAGATTTTTAGATTACATGGAGTACCTGAATTGATCATATCAGATAGAGATCCAAGAATGACATCAATATTTTGGAAAACACTTAATGTTGCTTTGGGAACTAAGTTGAATTTCAGCTTTGTGTATCATCCAGAAACGGATGGATAGACTAAAAGAGTTAATCAAGTTTTAGAGGACATGTTAAGAATGTATTACATGGACCAATAGTATAAATGGGAGGAGTACCTTCCATTGGTTGAGTTTTCTTATAATAACACGTATCACGCCTCTCTAAAAATGGCACCTTTCGAAGCCTTATATGGAAGGAAATGCAGGACCCCTGTTAGTTGGGACAACATTGAGGACAGAGAGATAATTGGGCAGAAATCCTTACAAAAATGGAACAACAAGTTAAAATGATTCGTGAACACTTGAAGGAGGCTGCCGATAGGCAAAAAAGTTATGCAGACTTAAAATGGGTTGATAGGAAATATGAACTTGGTGAAAAGGTCTTTCTTCGGGTTAAGCCAAAAAAGAGTTCTATAACTTTTGGCAAGGCTACCAAGTTGTCACCTCGTTATGTGGGACCCTTTGAAATTATTGAAATAATCAACCCTATAGCTTATCGTTTAGCTTTACCTCCTGCTTTATCATGAATGCATGATGTTTTCCATATTTCTTTGCTTAAGAAATACGTATCAGATTTATCACATGTGCTGAATTGGAATTCCTTGCAGGTCCAAGACCCAAGAATAATTGTGGTTAAGCCCATTCAAGTGCTGGGAACTCGCCAATTACACTTAAGAAATCATGAAGTGAAACAATGTAAGGTCCAGTGGGACCAGTTTAGCGAAGAAAGTGCAACTTGGGAAGATCTCGAAGAAATGAGATCTACTTTTCCATACTTGTTTGATCAGAATTAATTCTGAAAGTTGATAGAATTTGAAAAAAATTATCCATATTTTGATGATGAATCTGCCAAACTTGGGCAGTTACTGAACTATTGGATAGATATTTAAAATACTATTTTGAAAATTTGAACTTTCAAATTTAGTTCTAAATGAACCTATGAATGGAAGGACGATAACTGAATTTTGTCCTAAATCTTAATGATTTGACTAATTTAATCATTGGGACGATGATTCTATTAAGGAGGAAGGTATGTAATGTCTTGATCATGGTAGTTACTACGATGACTTTCCCTTTTGATATTGCAAATGTCGACATGTGATTTGTCTTAGGAAGGTGTATTCCTTCGACGTTGAAAATCATGTTTGCAATGAGTAAGTATTGTTGTTCTGAATTCATGCTTATTGTGGTTCTGTTTAATGGGAAATGATATCATTTTACTTTGCAATTCACAAGTTGTGAACCTACAGAATTGTTTTCATATTTGATATTATATATATATATATATATATATAGACACGTTAACAGAACACCTTGAATCAATTCCATTGATCCAAGGTATACTTCAATTTTTCTTTATTGTCATCTTGTTGATTGAATTTCTAAAAGAAATGTATTTCGGAACCAAGTTGGGTTTTGTTGTAAATTGTAAAGAACCTGGTTTTAGGTATTCTTGCTCAGCATCATGCTACCAACGGTAAGATTTGATCTCCTGAATACATAAACTATAATACGGGATATCGTGAGAAGGTAAAAGATTTGTTATAAGGATATTGAGGTGAATATTTTAGCCTTGGATGGAATGTCTTGTGCTACGTTGGCTTTAACCTAAGGTGGCAAGACCCACTCGGGACCTATTATTGAATTATTATGGTTTGTTCTCTAACTTATGTTGTAACGACCTAACCTACTTGGAATTTAATCTAAAAGGTTGTAACTTAACCTAGGATAAATTCTAAGACCTAAGGGCTAAGGTGGAAACCTAACTATTAATAAGGGGACCTAAACTATTACTAATCCTAAGGGGGACCTATGGGATTATGTGGCAAGTGGGAGGATAGTGGCGATGGTTTCTAGACTATTAATGTGGAATAAATTATAGTCCTTGCATTCTTTTAAATTGCCAAGTTGGTGGAAGCATGGGAAGTTAGTGGATGTTTAACTAACATTTCTATAATTACATTCATTCAAAACTTTTGCCAAGGTAGCTAGAAGCTCACGAGGCTATCCTATTTGCTTTGAGTTAAGGGAAGTACACTACTTTTAACCAATTTATATGTTATAGTTTTTATATTTTAGTAAACTATTGGTATGAAGTATTGAGAATCCTTTCTCATTTTGACTATCAACCCTACGAGTTGTGGGTTTCATTACTTGTTAATTTTATGCAAAAAAAAGGAAAATTTTGTTATTACCTCTCTCATTGTTTACTTACGTTATTATCCCTCCCTCCTATCATGAAATTGACGGTTGATGTCGTGCTAACCATAGAAGATTGTAAAAATATAATAGGAAGAAATAATTCTTCCTTCTCCTCTTTAAATTTCTATTAAGGAGATATTGAATTGATGTGTGATTGCCTTCGGGTGTATGTAAATGTGATTTGCATTTTATGTTCATTCCGATCGGGATAAAATACTATACTATGTTGTTGAATTCGAAAGGTGACAAAAGTCACCTTCTTGGTGTCCGATCGCTGTCTTTCTCTTTCATTGAACTTGGTCAAATCCAAGTGCTTATTAGATGGGAAATAAAAAAATTTGAGTATAAGTTATTCCATCATAAAGCTTCCATTTACTAAGATTAAATGAAATTGATCTTGTTTTGTATGATTGGTAAATCATTACTTCTCTCAATTACCTCTCTTTTGGGAATTGTTAAAGTTAACATATATACTTATTTCTTTTTTGAACATTCGATTAAATCTGGAATGAACCCTACACATTATAGTATGGAACAAATTCAAGGATGCGATGTTGCTTGTCTATTGTAAATTCACTGAAGAGATTTGTAACTAGGAATGTTGTTTGATCATGATGTTTATTTATTATGATGAGGTCATTTAATTCGTTCTTCTTTTAGTGGTGTTTTATTCTTATGAGTTATCTATCTGAATTGCTTGAACATTTCATAAAAGTAGGGTTCTTTTATTGAGACAGTAGTCAAGAGTAGGGAATTGACACTCTTCTCTTCTCTTAAATATAACCTATAAGTTGGAATGTACAAATGGTTAATACGTAGGTCAATATAGATTATCAATTAACTTGATAAAAGAGTAACATACATATGAACTCATGTGTAATTAATCATTGAAAATGGATCTTAACTAGTGGATGATGAGGAAAGAACAAATAGTTCGGAATAAGAATTTGTTCATACCCTTTGGGGTGTCATATCCAAACTATACTTGGAAAGAGGAAATTATATCTCCTCTTAATAAACCTTAAATTAAGGTAAGATAATTGAAAGGAAGTGGATTCTGTCTATAGGAAATAGACCTCATTCAAATGAGGTCTAATATAAAGGAAACCTGAATTTAGATTCAGTTGTGAATGAACTTGATTAAGCTTAGTAAGTTAATCTTACTATGTTAAGCTGATTTGGACTGTACATCTGAGACTTTAAATAACGAACCAAGAAATGATATACAATCCTTCAGAAGGGAGGAGTGATTATATATTAAGCTTCATGAAAATTTAAGTCATTCATGGCTAGCAACTATAATGAATGAAGAGGTTAGAGGATCAGCAAGGTTGCTGAAACTTATTCTTAAATTATAATGATAAGAAAGTGATCAACCTCTTAGCTGGATATGTATCCCTAGATGGGAGGATTCCGCAGGATGTTGGTACACACCAACTGCAATAAGGTGTCATCATGAAGGTTGGGTCTTCATGATGACACAATGTTACAGCTAACATGTTGCAACACCCTTCTGAATCGGATCATCTAGGTTTACATAAGCTTAAACTTGGCCTCAGTTTTACTTTGGACCAAGTTAGGAACATGTCCTTGTATATGGAGTGACTCATGATGACTAAAGGTAACTAGACACACATAAATGACTAGGGTTGATGAGGTATGTCTATGTACCCTTAGTCATCACGAGTGCTTCCTATACCTTTTCATATTGCTGACTTGGATTAAGGTTCAACTCTTGACAAGAGGACTGATAGGAGTCAGAAAAGACCATTCTAGATAACAGATGAAGTGGGGTGAAGGACATATTCCATTGATGAGTATGCCATCTAGGAATATAATCATGCTACACATGTGAAAATATTTGGCCAAAGTATCGCAAGTTGTTGGTTGCGTTGTCCTGGATTACCTAATTTAAGAAGCAAGATTTGAGAGAAATATCAGTAATGAGATATTCAGATAGGCCTCTTAAATAGAACACTTCAATACCCGAAAGGGTAAAGAGAACCAGGTATACTTAGTATACATTACATTGAACTAACATGAAGGATTGGTAAGAAGCCAAGTCATGAAATGAGAGATCAATGAAACTTCGAGCCATGAAATGGGAGATCGGTAATTCATCGAGTCATTACAGTTGCATATGGTTATCTGTTATGAGATTAAATGGCATAGAATGTGTGTTCCATATTATGAATATGAAAACAGAGAACATTTTTTTAAAGTAATTTGTGTTTAAATAATAATCATTTAAACTAGAGAATGTTATTTAAAATCGAGAACAGTGTTCTAAATTATGATAATTTAGAGCAAGGAGCGTTATGTAAAAAAATCCCTTGTTCTAGAGTCATAAATGGGAATGTTACATGTTTTTTATATTTCTTTTGGTATAATATACGCTTTTATTTGCATGTATGCTTAGATCGATATATTTTTCGTATAAACAGTGTAACCCCAACAATTGGTATCAAAGATTTTTTTGAGGGTTTTGTGTGTTGGCGAGATTTACTCACAGAGGATTTTCGATTGATTGGGAGCTACAAAGCAATGGTAGAAGTAAACAAATACAAGGTAGAGAAGTTTGACGGCTGAAATCATCAATAATGGAATATGAAAATTGAGGATTTTTGTATCAAAGAGATTTGTATTTACCATTCGATGATAATTCTACACCTACAAAGATGGTGATTAAGAATGGAATATTCTTGATAGAAAGACTTTGGGATCTATAAGATTGATCCCGGTAGCATCCGTGGCTTCCAATATTATAGAAGTGACTTCTATGGTAGAATTAATGAAATCTCTTGCTAATTTATATGAAAAACCTAGTGCTTCAAATAAAGTTTATTTGATGAAGAAACTATTTAGTTCTAAGATGCATGAAGGTGGATCTATATCTAGTCATTTGAATGATTTCTAATCTATTGTAAATCAATTAAAATCGATTGTTATACCATTTGATGATGAAGTAAGATCACTTTTATTCTTATGTTATTTTCCTGATAGTTGGGATAACTTGGTAATGGTTGTTAGTAATACAACATCTACTAATAATATTTTTAAGTTTGATGATGTGGTTAGTATAATCTTGAATGAAGAAATTCACAGGAAGAGTACAGAGGAATCATCATCGGAAATGGTTTGAATGAAGAAATTCATAGGAAGAGTACAGAGGAAGATGCTCTTATTCTTTCTTCGAGATAATAGAATTGAATCATGGGTTTTAGATTTAGGAGCTTCTTTCCATGCAACCCCTAATAAGGGTTATTTCAGAAATTATGTCTAGAGAAATTTTGGGCATGTTTATTTGGGTGATGATGAACCTTGCAATATTACTGGTAAAGGGTAAGTTCATCTAAAATTTCATAATGGAATACATGGGTATTAAAAGATGTGAGGCATGTGCCAAGCCTCAAGAGGAATCTTATTTCTACAAGGCAACTAGGTGAATCTAGTTTCATAGTTACTTTTATAGGAGACTCTTGGAAAGTCACCAAGGGTTCTTTTGTTGTGGCAAGAGGTAAGAAGGTAGGAATGTTATATTTATCTACATGCATTACTAATTCCTTTTTTGCATTATCTACTTTAGATTCGAGATGCATGCATGTGACATAACCAGTTGGTTCATATGAGTCAAAAAGGAATATAAATCTTAAAGGCTAAGGGTAAGTTATCAATTTTGAAATATTTAGATCTTGATTTACTGTGAGCATTGTATATTTGGAAAGCAAAAGAGAGTGATATTTCTCAAATTAGGGGCAACTAAGAAGGAGAAGAAATTAGAGCTTGTACACTCGGATGTGTGGGGACCATCTCGGGTAGATTCTCATGGAGGATCCCAAAGTATTATGTTACTTTCATTGATGATGCTACAAGGAAGGTATGGGTTTATTGTATTAAACATAAATCGATGTTTTGAGACTTTTAAAAGATGGAAATCCCTTATTGAGAATGAATCAAATTCTAAGTTAAATTTCCTTAGATCTGAAAATGGTGGTGAATATTATAACAAGGCTTTCAATGATTATTGTTTAGTGAATGGGATATGTAGAGAAAGAACGGTTCCAAGAACACCACAGGAGAATGGTGTTGCAGAAAGAATGAACAAGACAATCATAGAACATGCTAGAAGTATGAGGATACATTCTGGATTAACCTTGTAGTTTTGGGCAGAAGCAGTTGATACATTGGTTTATTTGATTAACCGTGGGCCTTCAAGTTCACTAGATGGAGGAATACCAAAGGAATCTTGGACTGGAAAAGAGGTATATCTTTCTTTTATTAAAATTTTTGGTTCAGAAGTTTTTGTGCATGTTGATAGGGAAAATAGAAAGAAGTTGGATGCAATATCCAAGAGGTTCACTTTCATTGGTTATGGATCTAGTGATTTCGAGTATCCATTTTTGAGACTTAGATAATTCTAAAATTACTAGGAGTCGTGAAGTTAAATGGAATGAAAATAAAATGTGCATGGATCAAATTTTGGTGCCCAAGGATGAACCAGTTGAGAATTTTTTGAATGAAAATGAACTCTCATATTTAAAAGTATTACCGAAAGGGTTACATAGTAGCCGGCATCGGCTGACCCCTGACCGACATCGGTCAGATGAACCGGTATCCATTTTAGAGGATCCAAGCGGCATCAAGTCAGCGTAACCGACATCGGTTAGAGGTGACCGGTGTTGGTCACTATCATATTTGGATAGGAATGTCTAGGAGGTCCAATTTGATCCTCTGGTACCCCAAACTCCTATGAGAAGGTCACAAAGTGTAAGTAAACCTCCATTAATATTTACAACTTCTCTATTTTATTTATTATTGACTGATAATGGTGAACCAGAGAGATTTCAAGAAGCAATGTAGGATAAGACTCACGTTTAGTGGGAGCATAGCATGGATGAGGAGATGGACTCCTTGGAGACAGAACCAGTGCTTGGGATTTAGTTAACTTGATAGTAGCTAAGAGAACATTATAGAACAAGTGGGTTTATAGGATTAAGGAAGTAGAGGGTGGACAGAAAAGGTACAAGGCAAGGCTTGTAATAAAGGGATTTGCACAGAATGCAGGTATTGACTTTGGTGAAATATTTTCTCCTATTTTTAAGATGACTTCTATTCATACTATATTGATTTTAGTTGCAGTAGAATATTTGCATTTAGAGCAACTAGATGTGAAGATGGCTTTCCTTAATGGTGATTTGGATGAAGATATTTATATGTAGTATTCACTTGGGTATGAAGTCAAGGGTAAGGAGAAATTAGTGTGCACATTGAAAAAGAGCCTATATGGGCTCAAGCAAGCCCCAAGGCAATCATACATGAGGTTTGATAGTTTTATGCATGAGTATGGTCACTTGAGATGTGAATCGACCATTGTGTTTATTTTAAGAAACTAGAAAATGGGAGTTATATTCTTTTGTTCTTTGTATGTAGATGATATGCTTATTGTAGGATCTAATATGTAGGACATTAGTGAGCTCAAAGGAAATCTAGCTCACACATTTTCTATGAAGGATTTAGGAGCTACATAAAGAATCCTTGGCATGCAAATACATAGAGAGACAGAAAAACAAGAAATTGTATTTGTCTCAGGAGGATTATATCTATAAGGTGTTAGAAAGGTTCAACATGTAGAATTCAAAACCTATTAGTACACCTATGGCTAGACACTTCAAATTGAACAAATATCAGTGTCTTTCATCACATGAGGAGGTCAAATACATGACACAAGTGTCATATGCTTCAGCATTTGGGAGTCTCATGTATGCTATGGTTTGTACTAGACCATACATTGCACATGCAGTGGGAGTTGTGAGTAGATATATGGCTAATCTAGGTAAAGAGCATTGGAAAATAGTCTAATGGATACTCAGGTATTTGAAAGGGACATCTAGCATGCAGTTATGCTATGGAGGTTCAAATATTTCATTATGTGACTATGTTGATTCGGATATAGCTAGAGATCTGGATGGTAGAAGGAGCACTACTGGATACATCTTCATAGTAGGTGGGACAACAATTAGTTGGATTTAAAGATTGTAGAAGGTTGTGGCTTTGTCTACTATAGAGGCAGAGTACATTGCAGCTACAGAGGCTAGCAAGGAGATGATATTGATGAGTAGGTTCATGGAAGAGTTGGGAAAGGAGCAAGGTGAATGTAAACTATTCAAGTGTGACAATTAGAGTATAACTCATTTGGAAAAGAAATCATTGTTTCATTTGAGAAAAAACACATTCATTTGAGGTATCACTTCATACGGAAGGTATTAGAGGATGGACAGTTGAATCTGGAAAAGATTCATACAAGCAAGAACCTTGCGGATATGCTAACGAAGCCATTAGCAAAGGATAAGTTGGAGCTACACTCCACTTCTATTGGTCTTCGAGTTTGAGACTTGAAGAGGAAGAAAAAAGCTAAGGATCCGAGAATGACGCGTTGTACGGGTATGGTGCAGCAATTAATCTCCAAGTGGGATATTTTTGAATTGTGGAGCTCAATTACTTTAGTTTAGCATGTAATGGAAACTTTCTGGAAAATACGGTAACCATCATCGGTTAAGGGGGAACCAACATCGGTCAGTTATGATCAGCATCGGTCAGGTAAGGGAGGAACCGGTAGCAGTTAGGTCTAACCAACGTCGGTTACCTGTGTAAGGATGTTTTAATTAACTCTTAGGAATTATATCTATTTTTAGCATTAAAGTATATCTATTGATTGTAATTGCATGGCTAAGTTCCCTAAGTCTATAAATGACTATATAAACATAAAAGATAGGGTTTAGAAGATGATTAATAATAATTAGAAAGAACTTGCAAAATTTGGTGAGAGAGAGAATTATTGGTGATGAAGCAAAATCTTGAGAGAAAGAAAATAGTGTACATCTGAGAGGTGTGGAAGATTGTAAATCTTCATTGTATATCTTGTTAAAGCTTTGGATAATAGATTGGCTTGTTTATTGGTGAGGCGTAGCCCACCTTTGGGTAAATCACATTAAATGTGGTGTTAATTTATGTCTCTTGTTTTATATATTTCTTACGGTAGAATATCCACTTTTATTTTCATGTATGCTTAGATCGATATATTGTTTATACAACCGAGTGTGCTAACCCCAATGAGAGATCCTACTAGTTAGAGCACAAGACGCACATTTCTTAGGCATACGGGGTACTATAGGAAGTTCATCAAGGGATATGTTAAGATATTTGTGCCCTTGGAAAAATTACTTAAACACAAAATCACCTTTCACTAGGGAGAAGCGCAGTAGAAGGCATTTGACACTTTGAAGGATAGGCTTGTTACTGTGCCCATACTACATTTCCCTTCCTGGGATAAGCCTTTCCATGTTCATGTTGATGCCTTAGGGACAGCCATTAGAGCAGTACTAGCACAACCTAGTGAGGGGATTGTTGATCACCCCCTTTGTTTTGTAAGTCAGAAGTTGACACTAGCATAACAAAATTACACAACTACTGAGCACGAGGCACTTGTCAATGATCTATGTGCTGCATAAGTTTAGGCATTATCTTCTAGAAACACCTTTTATATTCTACACATATCACATGAAATTGAAGTATTTGGTAAATAAGCTTGTTTTGCAAGGGTGCATATGTCGTTAGGTCTTGTTGTTTCAAGAATTTGAGTTTTTAGTTGTGGTAAAACTAGGAAAAATTAATTCAGGACCTGACCACTTATCAAGGATTGACTCGGGAGAGGACACGCAGAGTATTGAGGATACCATGCCAGACATGAAACTATTTAAGTTGCAGCATGTGCCCTATGACTTGGAGGATATTGTAGTGTTTCTTAAAATAGGTGTGGTGTTAGATGGGATGAAGGCTTTGGAGAGAAAACAGTTAGCAATATGCGACACACCCTACATGTTGATTAGTGGATATTTATACAAGTTAGGTTGTGATGAGGTTCTACACCGATGTGTATTATAACATGAGCGCATGGTGATTATGGAGGAAGCACATGGTGGGATTGCAAGAGGGCACTATGCAAGAAATGTAACCGCGTGGAAGATTCTACTCATAGGGCTCTGGTGGGAAAGCATCTACTAGGATTGTATTGAATTTTGTAAGGCACTGTGACCATTTTCAATGCCTTGGAAAACTTGGAAAGAGGGATGAGATGCCATTAAGGCTGATAGCTAGCATAGATCCATTTGAAAAATGGGAAATCGACTTTGTAGGACCAATTTCACCAACCGTGTGAAGGATTTGTTCGTGGTATATCATTACTTACACTGATTACTTGACAAGATGGGTAGAGGCAACACCTATAAAGGATTACACTGTAGTGACAACTGCTAGATTCTTATGGGAAAACATAATCAGCAGGTATGGATGTCCTTTGAGCTTGACAAGTGATAGGGGTACACATTTCCTAAATGAAATGGTCAAGATTCTATTAGCAGAATTTATGGTGGCCCATCACAAGACTACCCCTTATCACCCTCAATTGAATGGAATAGCTGAGTCCTTTAACAAGATACTAAGTTAGATGCTAACCAAAATTTGTGATGTTGGAAGACAAGATTGGGAAGATGAGGTATCGGTAGTTCTATGGGCATACAAGACAACCTATAAAAGGTTGAATAAGGCCATGTCGTTTCAATTGGTGTTTGGCGCAGAGGCTATTTTTCCAGTTGAATTCATGTTACCATCATTGCATATAGCATGCACAGGAGGATTGGCTAATGACCAAGCGCTTAAGGAAAGGATCGACAAGTTAATGCAGTTAGAGGAAAGGTGATCACTTGTTAGATGAATTCATAAGACTAAAAAATTCCGGACAAAAGGCATGGCATGATTGTCATATCAAGAATAAGTAGTTTGATTTCAAGAAGATGGTTTTGTTTTATGATTCCAAATTTCTGCGACATCCTAGGAAGTTAAAATTCCATTAGTTGGGCCCTTACATCATCTCATACATCCTTGATTACGGCGCCTACCGATTCAAGCGTTGGATGGGATTAGATTACCTGGCCATTTCAATGGGAGTAGGTTAAAGCCCTACTATAAATAATTCTTCCTTGTGTTTGTAAATAAGGTAGTATTTCTAGTAGCTTAGGATTTCCCTTTATGCATTTCCTTTCCTTTTTTTCCCTTTCTCATTGCTTGTTCCTTTCTTTTTGTTTTGTTTTGCGCCTTATGCGTCGGTAACCACTTATTACTTTCAAAAAGGTTATGTATGTGCAGAGGACCACACATCCATTTTAGTGTGGGGTGGGGTAGTGTGAAGTGAAGGATTATCTGGCGGTGGAAGTTGTGTTAAATGGCCCAGTTGAAGGATAAAAAGTGTGTAAAAAGGAACACGCATGGAAACAACGGACAAAAAAAAAATTGTGTCAAGATAGCTTAACAAAGACCACGTACAAAGGATAAGAAGCACAGGAACAACATGAGGTAGGCAAGGGTAAAAATCAGGTCAAGGACAAAAGAAGTTCCTTCGCACTACTGAGACGTGCACGTAAGAGTATTTGGTCGATAAGGATTTTTTTTATGACCGAAAGGTTGTAGAAGGTTTCGTATAGGATTGGGCACGTGGGTAAGGGCACTTAAGGTCAGATTTAGTAGAAAAATCTACATTTAATGTTAAGTATGTCGGTAGGTGGTGTAGTATTTATTGTTGGAAAAGGGGAAAAAGTTATAAGTATGAAGTCGGGCATGTTATTATTTACCTTGCTATTACGAGATTGAAGAACTCTTACAAACTAGGGCATCCATGAAAAGAGATTTGTGTGAAGAAATAATCATAGAGATTTAAGTACGTGACTAGGGTTGATCTATAAACCGAGTGGAAGAAGTACGGGCGTAGGGAAGATATTTTCAGAGGAGTACGTCATCTTGTGGAAGATTTTTTCCAAGTTAGGGTTCTACAGCTAGGGCACGGGAGTAGAAGGATTCTTCCACAAAGTTGAGCCACAAGATTGAGTAGAGCAAGGAAGAGGAGCAAGAAGAGTTTAGGTTGTAACTTGATAAGTAAAAATGGCACCAAAGAAGGTGACCATTTCACCGAAGAAGAAGGGAAAATGGAAACAAATTGCCGTAGCTAGTTTTAATGAGGAGTGGTATGCACGGAGAGATTCGATGTACCCAGATGGAGTGTTGATGGGGAAAGAATGGGGTTGGGAAGATGGTCGTGAGTGACTATAATCATTACATGAGTACCATGGAGAAGGACATGGCATTGGAACAATTTTTTCCAAGCGATACGAGGACACCGGAAGGAATGCGGATCTACATCGATGAAGTGAAGGTGAAGCTTGGTAAGGCTAGGTTACTGCAATTATATGAGTTGCCCTATTTTGAAAAGCCCGAGTAGTTATACCAGTGGTTTATGTCTCACATACATGAATACCACTTCTATTTTATAGGCCATAAAATGTGGATAACCCCTTAGCTCATATCAAAATTTATTGGGTTAGTTTGCGAAGGGGTCTCCATAGATGACAACTTGGAGGATAAGGAGGCCATTAAGGCGACTGTGGAAGCCTATGACTAAAAAAAGGGTTTGCATTACTTTGATATCATAGATATCCTTGACCCTGTAATGAGGATTGCCACATGCTTAGTTACCAAGCTGGATGGTCAAGAAAGGTGGACACAAGTAAACAAGGCATGGTTGAATGTATGCCAGAAGATTTCATAAGGAACCATCTACAATTTTACGCCTTTATTGAAGATGATATCATTAGTAGTGCACAGTAGGGGGACAAGATAATGTTTAGAAATTTTCTCCTCACCATCATCTTCTCAGATATTGGAGTGTTCAATGGGAAATAGAAGTTCGTATGGGAGTATCTAGATGAAGATCCCTCACCCGCTAAAATATTTTAGAAGTATAATTGTGATACCATGAAGGCTTCCCAAAGGGTGTGCACGGATAAATTTTACAAGTGAATGCACGATGCATTTGGTGTAGAGTGGAGGATACGAGAAACTACATGCGCTTGTAGATGAATAGGTTAATTTTGGTGTATATCAACATTTCTACATTGGAAGATTCATTCTAATGGATGGGAGTCCATGGTGTAAATTAGCATTCTCTTTCACCGTGTAGTATTTCTAGGTAGGGGTCAACCATTTCAATTAGGCCAAAAGGCTAAGGTTCAACCTGAGTGAGGTATACCAAGACCACCACGAGCTGCGTAGAAATCTCATATACCCAAAGAGATGCATATATGTGGATAAGTATGTCTCCCATGAAGTACAGATGATGAATCCATTGATTATGCCAATTACCGGAAGGAATGTAGCAAGGGTGTACTTGTGCATTAGGCCAAATTTTGAGAAAGGCAACTACTTGGAGAATAATGTCTCCATTCAAGAATACCCCACAAGGAGGAAGAAGGTTACACCGAAGAAGAGGGAGAGAGAAGAAGTACGGGAGAAGAAGGCACCAAATGTGTAAAGACACAATCTAAGGGTACACCAAAAATAAGTGCTAAGACAAGCACTTACACGTGCGGGAAGAAGTCCCTAGTTACGGAGAATACCCCGAAGGAGAAGCACTAGAGAAGAGGATCCTCCCACATAAGAATAATGGACAAGGAAGGAGTTTCATGTTGAAGAGGAAGAAAGGAATAATCTCCTATCTGGAATTGCCAATCGAGAAGAAGAAGAATGTCACAGAGAAGGCATACTTAGAGGAGACAGAGAGCTTGGAGGCCTACAGGGGTGAGAATGACGATGATGAGGATGAAGAATTTCATAATATCCCATGTATGATATACATGATTTAGAAGAAGAACAAAATTTAGATAAGAATGGCGAGGATGAAGTAGACACTCAAGGCAAAGGAGTCGGCGAGGAGGTAAACACAAAATATCAAAGGACCCCTGGCCTCACCAAGGAGAAAATAGAAGAGGATGCAGAGAGAGAAGTTCAGGTATTATCAAAAATTTATTGGAACGGGAGGTAGATCGTAGCGCAGATGAAGTGCTCAAGGAGATAGAAGAGGGGAGCATTGGAAAAGAGTATGGCAAGTATGGGTCAGAGACCTCACCTAGCACTAAGCTTTCTAAAGGTTGTGTGAATATGTGGGAAGAGAATAGTGGTAGTACAAGGGAAAGGAATGGGTTATATCAATTATCCAAGAAAGGTGTTATGTGCATGCTTCAGATCATCATGCCAATAAAATAACCTCTCGGCCATGTCTTCATTTGATGAAGAAGGTGCATACCCATGAACCAGGAAAATGTTATCTTGGGAATTTGAGTCCCATGTTGATGAGCCTAAATTCAAATTGATCCAAGGGTGCTAATGAAGATGCCAAAGGAAAAAGGAATAAACCCCCTGGTGAATGTTCAACTTGATTGTTAGATGAGTAAGTACGTAATGCACTCAACAAGGTTTGATTGAGGTTGAGGCCAAACATTTTGGGAGGAATGACAGGATGTAATTCTTAGAAGGGGCTGGAGAAGAAGGAGGAGGAGCTCCTCGGGAAGAGCAAGGACTGAAGCAAGAAGAGCTAATCAGCGCATGGTTAAGGCATGAAATGAAATAGGAAAAGACAAGGATGTGTGAATTATAGAAGAAAATTGAGATGATTACAGATATTATCGTCTTAAATCATCCTAACGTAGCGCCACCCAAAAAAAAGTATGAATCAAACTTGCAGTGCCTAGAGGATTTGACTCACATTGTCATAATGGAAAGGAGGCTACTTATCTTTGAATCCGTGGAAGATGCGTTGGCTCACCAAGAAAAAGAGGAGAAACTAAAGGTTGTATATATTTTCACTTGGTATACCAAACTCCTTGTCGATGTAAAGGCCGTCACAAAAATTACTGAAGCTACTTATGATAATTGCATTGATAGAGATAGGGTAGCAAGAATTCTAGTTGCTACACGTGAATCGAGCTCAATGAGTTTCAAGAGAAGAATACGTTGAATAGAGTAGAGTGAGATAAGATCTTGGTTGAGGTGGAGAAGAAATTATAAGCCATTGAGACCTTGCAGGCTCGATCAAAACCGGTGAAGGATGGATGCGCTTAATGATTTTGGAAAACAACTGGAAGGTATTGTTGATACAATGAGTGCCAAAGGGGATGAGCTAAGTTTTGAGGAGGTGAGCACCTAGTAGGTGACCTTTGTCGTGAAAGCACGAGTGAGGTAGATGTCCGGGAGAAGCTTGAGGCGGATATAAGGAAGGATTTCCCACTCCTTCAATAATAAAAAAATTATTCTTCATTCCCCCCATTCTTTAATTCATTCATTCCTTCATTCTTTATTTCAACCTTTGAGTCTCACCATTATTTATTCTTTGAAGAAGAGGTGTTCAGAGGACGAGAGAAAAATCTTAGTGTGGGGTGATGTTGGGCGTTAGAAAATTGGCTCGGATCAAGAAGGTGCGTGGGCGTGTGGGACCCGTATGAAGAAGGGTGCACGGGGTAAAGGCACGCAAGACAAGGGTTTTAGAAGGGTTTAGTAAAACCCATGGCATGCACAAGGCAAAGCAAAGGGTTCTAGGACTTATCCATATTCAGCATTCCAGGGAGCACACGAGAGAAGTGTGACCCTACTAAGCATGCGGAGTGGATAAGGTGTCAGCATGGAAACTTGGTGGTCAAGAAAGGAATATTCCATGCAATGGAAGGATCTAGAAAGACATCATTGCAGAGAGTGGAGAGCCCGAATGAGAATAAGCATGCTCCATTAGAGGACCACCTTGACACTTGGCAACCAATCTGTTACTCTAGAAAGGCATGGCGGTGGGTGATACAACTATATATAGAGATGCTCAGGTAAAATAAGGGAGAGGCTATCAAGGAAGAGAGTGTGAATAGAGAGAATGGAAGGTGAAGCTCTGCAGGAATAATAAGAAGGTTCCAGATATTTGGGGTTCTCATTTAGAGGACTGTAGGAGTAATAGCTTGTCTAGAGGGATGGGTCTATGAAAATCTATTTGTACTATGGGAAGCATAGTTAGGAATTCTGATGGATGAGTCTTATCTGCATTGATACATTGGCCTAGTATGGCCTTGGTGAATGTAATATGGTTGTTAAACTATAATCAATATGAAATATATAGATCTTTGTTCAAAATAGGTATTGCTCATGGGTGTAAACCCTAGTGCATTTCCTTTATGGTATAAATCAGATTTGTTATTCATTTGATGTTTATCATGTTATTGAAATAGGTATAATTATATAATAACTCATCTTAAAGCTCTCAAAATGAATGCATGGCTATTTACCTTTTGCATATAATTTTTGTCATTAAGCAATGTATTCTCACAAGACTCACATAAAGGAGGGCTAGGCACCCATGCATGCCTCGGGTGAGCATCTAGTGCCCATTGGGTGATAGGTTGGCACGCGTGGGATTAGACTATTGTTCTAAGGGCATAAAAATGACTATAAAGTAGATCGATGAGTGGTGAATTCTTCATTATATCAAAAATGAAATGTGAGAAAGGTCTTGTTATGGTCTATGATCAAATCATAAGATCCTAAGGGTTTGAGGACTAATGTAAAGTTGTCTTACACTTGAGGTTAAATGGGAAAAGGGTGTGATGTGTACTCTCAAGTATGAATAGTTTCATTAACCTCTCGATTTGTCTCTAATTCAACCAAACCTATGATTTTCATCTTATTTCTTTGATCCAAGTTAGGAGCAACTCAAGGATCATTGGATGTAGAAGCTTCATGATCATGAGTCGTTATAGGGATCCCTTTGTTTGCATTATCATGGTTATGCTTCTTGTTCTCAAGGTGCTTGGGAAAGGATCTCTATAGATTCCTAGGCTAGCATTTTGAGGAGCAACAAGTCACGTATGAGTGTTATTGGAAGTTCCTCAAGAGTTTGCTAAAACAAATCAATGAAAATTTGTCTTTGGTCTTCTCGGATTTGTTAAATGAAATTATCGTAGTACCTATAGGACCGAGCGTCATGATCAATTACTCTATGAAACCTATAGTACAAATTGGGATCATAATCCCTCGGCCTCTGATTTTGACTTTGTTGTGGATCGTAGCTCTGCTTATTGTTTTGGAATTTATTGTTATAAATATAATTTCAGCCCTTTGGCCACAGCTTTGATATGATTTTTGGCCTTGGGATTGAACTTGCTAAGGGAGGATGAATGAATTCAACTGCGTTGATAGAGGGAGAAGGACTATTAATTATTTGGTTATTCATATTGTAGACACCTAAAATATGATTGCAATTTTACTACTAAAATTTCATTTTTTATCGTCTTTCCCATCTTTTCATTATAATTAGTGATTTCCCACTAATTAGCTAACATTCCCTTTATTTTCGGTCAATTAACGACACTTCATTAATTAACTAGTCTTTCCTTCATTCGAATGCCAATTAACGACACTTTGTTAGTTATAATCCTCTTATAATCAATTAATTAACTATTTTTTAGTTAATTAAGCCTTTTAATATCCTATTTAATCAATAAACCTTATTATTGGTTAAATCCCCTTTCAAACCCTTCAAATTCTACTTATTTTCTTCTAAATAACCTCTAAATGGATTTCCAAGATCATCTTGGCCTATTAATTAATCCTAGTTGATTAATTAAATCATCTCCAACTCCCATGAGTTGCTAATTACTAATTAATCTCTTCTAATCATGTTTATCCCTTTCTAATTCTACTTTACCTTTATCCCACATTCTCTAGGTTTCTAGATTCTCCCAAAATGGAAAGTTATATAAAGAACCTAGTACCTTCCTTCCAATATTACACCACACTTAGTGTTATTATATGCACATGATAAGAGCATTTCTACTTTGAAAAGCTTATTGATCTAGCATCCATTCCCTCTACTTGCAAAGAGTAGTAAAGGAAGAACCAAACATGGCCATTAAGCCATATTGGTGAGATCCTTTCCTCTTCATGGAGATAGCCTTCCTTTGATCACTCGTAATCATGATCGGTTCATCAATAGGAGAAACTAAAATTTAGAAAGCCCATAAAAAATAACAAGGGATGGCTTAGTGTTTTCAAGTTTAATTTGGATGCATTGATTAGCTTTTTCCCTTACATATCTTTATCATGATGTTTATGTTGAATTAGCTTAGTTATAGGAACTACTTGGTGTTAGTTTCTAGTTGTTAACTTAGCCTAATTTTACATGCATACATATGGCACGCCTGGTGGGACACTCCTTTGTCTCATGCACATTTCTCAAGTTTTTGTAGTTAAGTTTCATTTTTGCTTACTACAACTATTTTGCACATGTTGATCTAACTTGTATGTTTTAACTTGTTTTTTTGAGTTTGCATGTGTTCAGTGTTCCTTGTAGGTGTGAAGAAGGTGAGGTGCTACTAAAATTGAATCCTATCAGAAAATATTTGATCTTTTTAGACATTTTTTGCCATTTTTCCCATGTTCTTGAAATTACACAGGCTTCCTGCACTAGCGTTAATGTTGTCTGTATTTGCGTTGTTATTCTATGTGTTAGTGTTTCTATCTTATGCATTAGTGCTTCTCCCATGTTTGTTATCGTTGTCTTTATTTTTGGCCTCTGTTTGCATAGAGGGTCCTCACACATTGCATTAAACCTTGTGCATTTTCATTGCTAGATTTTCAATTGTGTTGTCTAATTTACACTAGCACTTCTTCTTGTGTGTTTCCATTAGCCCTCATGCATTTTCATTTTTATAAGTTTGTTTGTTTTATCCTCCATGCACTAGTGGTATCCTATTTTCACTATCATTTGCCTTCATGCACTAGCATTTTTTTCCATGCACTAGCGTTACGTGTCAATTGTTTGGGCTTGAATTTCAAGATTTCTATAATCTGATTTTTAGTGTTTCTTTGCTGATTTTACAGGTTTTCTAACTTCTAGTTTGTAGTATTTACCTTTGAGATCATTTTTAACAAGTTTAAGGCTTTGATAAATGTTATTTTTCCATTTTTCTTGAGTTAGATCAAAGCTTGTGTCTAATCTTCTCTTGCACCTTTTGGCAATCTTGAGAATCAAAAGTAACTTTGGTATTCTTTTCTAACATTTTGGTTCATTTAGAAACTTCTTAATTTCAAATTGTTTAAGGGAATGAATATTTTACAAAGCATTTTAATGGTCATTTGATTTAATTTTTCCATTTCTATTTAGTTGGATCAAACGTTGTGTATGCTCTTCTCTTATGTCTTTTGACGATATTGAGAATCAAAAACAACCTTGATCCTCTTTTAAAAAATTGTGGGTTTCATGGAAAACTACTAAACCTTTAAGTACATGACCATATGCTTGTCAAAGAATCGAATCAAAAAAAATACTAATGACAGTGTGTTGAAGGTTGTCAATGGTGTGTTAAACCACATTTTTAATCAAGATAAAAACACACCACTTTATTTAAAACATTGTATTTAAAAGTTCGGATAAGGGTTAAATCCTGTCCACTTTAAGCTAAAGGAAGTATTTTGGCATAAGCCATAAAACTCATTATTAAGATTACCACAGGAACCCCAAAGTAGTCAACACCTTGAGGGAACTGGTTGCAAAAATGGGAAGTGCCCCACCACCTACCTAACTAGATATACCCGTGAGGAATGCTTCAAGTGGTTTGTATGAGGCCTATTTCATTAATTTTGATTGTGGGGTAATTTTCCTTCATCTAGGAGTTATCTAGTGAAGCGTATCTCTCTTAGAAAAGTATTGGCGAGTGTTGAGAACAAAATCCTATGTAACCATTTTGCATTAGGGCCAACTTTGTCTTATCCAATTCATGTTTCAAAGAACCTTCACAAAGAAAAACCTTATTAATCAAACAATGGGAGATTTCATTGAATTTTATGTCATATGGTATTCATCACAAAAATTGTAACACAAAACTTTTTCCTAATTTCTAAATTTTTATAAAACAGGGACAAACTCTACAAAAGTTATGCTACGTATTTTTCATCACCACTTGTACTATCTCCCTTGTTTTCTTGTTAACATTTTTGGTCAAAATAAAGCAATACGAAGTGTTTTCAAAATTGTGTCCACCACTTTTACACCCGCTTACATCCTTCCTTATTGTGGACTGCGATAATAAGCATTGAAAGTGTGTTGGTACGTATTCATATTTGGTAGCCTTGTATTGATACCCATATTGAAACATCTCATTATATAAGTGTTAGTGTGAAGTCACAGCACCCCCAAATGAATTATGGATCTTCTTTTCTAAGGCGGGGTCATTTGGTGTGATTTACATAACATTGGATCATTCCCAAGCTGTGGGACTTGCAAATGGGAATGATCCTCTAGAGAAGGTAGGTTCCTCTTCCTAAACTACCTACCACTAGCTACTCCAGTGTAGGAAAAATAAATCTAACCTAATCTAACCATTCCAAGGAACCAAGGAGGGAGAAAGAGGAAAAAAATAGAGCTCGTACTAAAGCGGTGATACACCAGAAAGGAAGTGAGATATTTTGTTGAGGAGAAAGAAACAAAAAAATGGAGATGAGGGAGGTCAAACAGAAGTGATACGGCCTAGATCTACAAATCATCCATTAAACTCCATGAAACACAACATCCTACACCTGCAAATGTGAAATACATGCACAGAAAACCAAGACTGAAAGGGAGAGGCATGGAGAAACAACAAAACGATGCAAAGGGTTGAAGAACACCACAAAAACACATTTTTATTGCTCTAGAAGGTGCACAAACCATTACATTTTTGGAATAAGGAAAAATACATTTTCCAAGCATGGGAGAAGGTTCGTTGCTCAAAAATGGCGTCGAGAAACAAATTTGACAGAGTTTCTCTATGCCTAGAATGTCTCTCTTTCTCAAATGAGAAGTGTTACAGTATATATAGAAAGAAAAGAGAGAGAAGAGGGAAAAAATGGATCCTATTCCAACCACCATGAGATACACATCAAATCATCCTTTAAAATTTTAAACATTGAATATCAAATGTCTTATGTAAATTCACCCATAATATGTCGATTATGGTTCCAGCGGATTGAATCGAATCGAGATATGGTAGTTGAAGAGATTAGATTCTGTGTTAATGGCCTAGAAGATTTTTCTCCATTTTCACCTACGGGGCCTCGCAGATACACGGTGCTCATTTGGGCTTCCCTTTTTATATGGGACAGACACATGGCAGCCAGATTAGAGAAAAAAATTGAGCTTATGGGTTTGTAATTTATCTTTTCCCCTCTACACGAAATGTAAAACTCGAAAACCCCGTGGCCCCGAAGCTCCACCTTTTGACTCTGTTTGACCATTTTCCCCTACCTCCGTTTCATCCTGAGACACGTGGAGATGCGGTGCTTGTTTGAGCTTCTCTTTTTGGATTCACCTTTGGAGGAGCACCATTAGGACACGTGGTTCCCTCTACTAGCTCTTCCATACTTAGTCGATTCTGGATTCTTTCTGAACAATTTTGAGCCCGAAGACCTTGAAACTTCACTGCTTCTTTTCCTTCTTGCTCTGGCTCTCTCGTGAAATTGCTCCTTCATTTTTGACCTATTTATTTCATTTCCGAGCTCATCTATAACCTGTTTGATGAATTTAATGCATGGGTTCACTTGTGAGTTGTTTAAACTTTCGCAAGCCCCGCCATTCCATTGTAGAGTCTCCCTGCAACCTTGTTTGTCCTCCTAGAATGTGATCTCATGGGTATGAGTCATTTCCTTCATATTTCCTTATGTTCGGAAGTTGTCTTGACCAATTTTGTCGAGGGTTAATTTGGGATAACAATTTGGCAACTCACGGGGACATCTACTGCTAGATGAAGAGACCAGTGGCCTTGGAGCATCCATTGGGCATGGAGTCAAGCCTGATAACCAATTCTCTAATCTAACTCTAAAAATTTGACCTCTGAATCACTTGGAAACCCGTTGAAACTTGAAGTTGAACTTCACCAAAAGCCAACTGAATGCACTGTGCAAGAGCAATACAACAACACCAAAAACTATGTACAAACTGAAAATCATACATGCTCAAAGCCTACAACCTGGTAGGAAGAAATAGCTTCCCTTCCTCAAAAATGGCAGCCATGCAACTGATTTGGCATTGAACATGGTTGGTTGGATGAGTGAAAAACTAACTACAAGTTGATCTTCCACCCAAATCACCAAAGTATCAACTGAAGACAAAACCAATACCTCTTTTAGTTGCTCTGCATTTGGATTGAAGAGGTATGGTAGTTGATCCTTGGTGCTTTGTATCTCATCCTCATTCCCTAAAATGGGCATGACTAGTTCTAGTTTATCCTTTGGCTCTAATGAAGCCAAGTACCTAATTGGGCACAGTTTGATCCTTTAGATGTGCCCATTTCTCTGAAATTCAACTCCAAAAATGGAGTCTTCTTGTGGACCTTCTTGAGTGGATGGTGTGGGAGAGATGGGGTCTTCGTTGTTTCCTTCCTCCTCCTAAGAAGAACATGGAAGATTAAGATCATCCAACCTTGGTTCCTTGGAATGGTTAGATTAGGTTAGATTTAGTTTTCCTACACTAGAGTAGCTTGTGGCAGGTAGTTTAGGAAGAGGAACCAACCTTCTCTAAAGTATCATTCCCATTTCCAGTACCATGACTTGGGAATGACCCAATGTTATGTAAATCACACCAAATGACCCTACCTTAGAAAAGTATATCCATAACTCATTTGGGGGTGTTGTGATTTTGCACTAATAGTTTTGGCACACCTGGTGGAATAGGTCTGAAACACCTTACCACTTCACTTCATTAGGTTTGATGTGCTCTTGGTGAATATTTCAACCTTTGGAGGCACTTTAAAGCACATCTGGTGACTCCATCTAGTCAACAACCCATCCTCTGAGTTGCAAACCTTCTTCCCATCCATTTCCACCCATTATTTCTTCCATCTCCTTCATCTTCTTCAATCCCATGAAGTTGTGAAATCATGACTTCATTCTCTTCATGGTACTCACACTTATAGCAATATAGTCCACCTCTAATGTATTTCCAAACTCCTCCAAATCAACATTATAATCAGATCCAAAACCATTATGCTTATCCATATGAGAAGTGTCAAAACCGGTTTGACTATAAATCTTATCAAGGATAAAGGGACACATATAATGGCGATAGTTATGAAAAGAATGTTGGTTTCTGGAGAAGATTCGAAAAATGGAGGCTAGCATGGTGCAGTCAAGGCCATAGCATGAATGAAGGCATTTTATATTGGTTTGGGGCACATTGTCCATGGGAAGGCCCTTTTCCAAGACATTACAGGCCTTGGGAGAAGCTAGACTTCATGGTTGAAATGCTGCCCAAACTTGCACAATGGATTGAGGAGATCGGGGCTTATGAGTTAGAGTCAAGACAACCTCATCAATGGGTAAGTCCAACATCTCATATATTTTCTTTTTCTCTTTCTCAAGCAGCACCCTCTCAATCCAAGCTCCAATTTCCAAGCTTCTTAGTTGCTTCCCTAAGCATTGATTCCATTTCTCCATTCCCTAGTCTTCCACCCCATCTTAGTTCTTTTGTCCTTTTCCCTTCCAAATAGTCATCCCCTCCAAAAAAAAAAGAATTTGCACCTCCCTTCCCACCAAAAAAAATTACAAAGATGGTTGAACCCCAACCTGCCACTCCTCTTGCTTTCCCAAGTCCATGTCGGGAAGAGACTCAAGAATCCAGTCAAGGAGAACAACAAGAAGAGGATCCCAATAGAAAAGAAATGACAAACAATCAAGATTTGGGCTGCCAAATTTTGGTTTACAAATATCCCCTTGATGGTCAAGCCAATAGAGGAGGTCAAGATTGAAGAACCAGTGGTGGCTAAGGCCGAGTTTACAGTAGAAGAAGAGCAAGAACAAGAGGAGGAACAATCAGTCCCAAGCCCCATTGAAGAGGAGCAACTGGGAGAGATCAAATTAGTGTTGAGGCCACTCAATGAAGAAGGCATCATTGAAGATTTTTTTCTTTCATTTCAAGGGCCTAATTTGATTGATGAACCCATGATGGAGGAGGACCATATAGTTTCAGAGGCTCTAAGTGTGGAGTAGGCTACAGGGGAACCTTCAGTTCTTCCTCCCACTTCATCCCCTTCAAGCTCTAATGTTGAAGAAGAGTTTTATCTTTCAAACTTCATGTTTGAAGATGAGGGGAACCATGGTGAGAAAATTACAGATTCAAAGGACACCATGGAGGAGGTCAAACACACGCAGCAGGACAACGAGGAGGTAGATTATCTGTCTTACTTGGAGGATTGTCTTGATGGAGAGGAGCCCTAGGAGATCACATCATTTGCTCCTCCATCATATTCCTTTTAGAACATGAGTCTTACGCCACATAGGAGAATATCCAAGGACAACAACCTGTATCTCACAATGGCCCTCAAGAACCAAGGTTGGAGGATCTTAATCTTCCATGTTCTTCTCAAGAGGAGGAAGGAAACAGTGAAGACCCCATCTCTCTCACACCATCTACTCAAGAGGGTCCACAAGAAGACTCCATTTTTGGAGTTGAATTTCAGAGAAATGGGCACATCCAAATGATCAAAGCTGTGCCTAATTAGGTACTTGGCTTCATTAGAGCCAAAGGAGAAACCGAACTAGTCATGCCCATTTTAGGGAATGAGTATGAGCTACAAAGCACAAAGGATCAACTACCATACCTCTTCAATCCAAATTCAGAGAAACTAAAAGAGGTATTAGTTTTTGTCTTCAGTTCATACTTTGGTGATTTTGGTGGAAGATCAGCTTTTAGTTAGTTTTTCACTCATCCAACCAGCCATGTTCAGTGCCAAATCAATTGCATGGCTACCATTTTTGAGGAAGGGAAGCTATTTCTCCCTACTAGTTATAGGATTTGTTTGAGTTCCCTTTTCTCTTGGTTAGAGTAGTGTAGGTAGGTTTTTTTCAGCAGAAGAAGTGCTTTTACACACTCTACATGTTCCATTTGGAGCATGTATGATTTTTAGTTTGTACATAGTTTTTGGTGTTGTTGTATTGCTCTTGCACAGTGCATTCAGTTGGCTTTTAGTGAAGTTCAACTTCAAGTTTTAGTGGGTTTCCAAGTGATTCAGAGGTCATATTTTCAGATTTAGATCAGAGAATTGGTTATCAAGCTTGACTCCATGCCCAATGGATGCTCCAAGGCCACTGGTCTCTTCATCTAGCAGGCAGATGTCCCCGTGAGTCACCAAATTGTTATCCCAAATTCACCCCGACAAAATTGGTCAAGACAACTCCTGCACATAAATAAATTATGAAGGAAATGACTCAGACTCACGAGCTCACATTCCAAGATGAAAAACAAGGTTTCAGGGAGACTTTACAATGGAATGTTGGGGACTACGAAATTTTAAATGACCATGTGTGAGAAGAAAGAGAAGAAACGGATTTTTCAAGAGAACTTGTGCTTTAAATTCATCAAACATGTTACATATGGGCTTAGAAATGAAATAACATGGTCGAAAATGAAGGAGCAGTGTCACAGAGAAGCTAGGAGCAAGAAGGAAAAGAAGCGGTGAAGTTTCAAGGTCTTCGGGCTCAAAACCATTTAGGAAAGAATCTAGAATCGACTAAGTATGGAAGAGCCAACAGAGGGAACCACGTGTCCTAATGGTGCTCCTCCAAAGGTGAATCCAAAAAGAGAAGCTCAAATAAGCACCACATCTCCATGTGTCTCAAGAAGAAATGAAAACAAAGGCAAATGGTCAAATAGAGTCAAAAGGTGGAGCTTCGGGGCCGTGGGGGTTTTCTAAGTTTTGTGTTTCGCGAAAAGGGGAAAAGATAAATTACTAACCCGAAACCCTAAATTTTTCTCTAATCTGGCTGCCATATGTCCCATATAAAAAAAGGGAAGCCCAAATGAGTGCCAAGCTGCCACGAGGCCCTGGTAGGTGAAAATGGAGAAAAGTCTTCCAAGCCATTAACGCAGAATACAATCTCTTCAACTACCAGATCTGATTCGATTCAATTATTTGGGAACTAGAAGCGACATGTTGTGGGTGAATTTGCATAAGGCATTTGATATTCGGTGGTTGAACTTTCAAAGCACGATTCAATGTGAATCTCATGGTGGTTAGAGAAATATTCATTTTTGCTCTCTTCTCTCTCTTTTCTTTATATATATCTTTGTAACACCTCTTTTTGAGAAAGAGAGACATGCGGGAATAGAGAAACTCTGTCAAATTTGTTTCTTGATGACATTTTGAGCAGAGAACCTTCTCCCAATCTTGTAAAATGTATTTGTGCCTCTATTCTAGAAATGTAATGGTCATGTGCACCTTCTAGAGTAATAAAAACATTTTTTGTGGTGTTCTTCAACCCTTTTGCATCATTTTGTTGTTTCTCTATGCCTCTCCTTTTCGGTCTTGGTTTTTGTGCATGTATTTCACATTTGAAGGTGCAATATGTTGTGTTTCATGGAGTTTAATGGATGATTTGCAGATCTAGACCGTGTCACTTCGCCTCGACCTCCTTCATCTCCATTTTTTTGTTTCTTTCTCCCTCAACAAAATATCTTGCTTCCTTTCTTGGTGTATCACCGCTTTAGTGTAGGCTCTTTTTTTCCCTCTTTCTCCCTCCTTGGTTCCTTGGAATGGTTATATTAGGTTAGATTTAGTTTGTCTACACTAGAGTAGCTCGTGGTAGGTAGTTTAGGAAGAGGAACCAACCTTCTCTAGAGGATCGTTCCCATTGGTAAGTCCCACGGCTTGGGAATGATCCGATGTTATCTGCAAATCACACCAAATGACCCTGCCTTAGAAAAGCATATTCATAACTCATTTGGGGTGATTTCATTTCACATTGACAATAAGGTTATCTTATCTATATTTCCCATTGATTTGTTATGTTTCTTACATTATATCAATACATTTTTGATACTTACATCTTTTTTTCATAAAACTTGATATAAGTGTCCAAATTGTATTGTTACATTGCTCACATAGTATCAACTCCTTGTTATACTTAGACCTTGTTTTTTTCAAACATTGCCTTGAGTTTTGGAAGTTGTAGTTACATTTCTCACATTGTATCAATACCTTTTTGATACTAACATCTTGTTTTTCCTAAAAACTTGATTAAAGTATCCAAATTGTATTGTTGTGTTACTCGCAACTGTAACCTCCTTTTTCATAACTTGGACCTTGTTTGTACTAGAAATCATTTAAGTATACCTTGTATTGTTGAAATCACCTCAACCCATTTTTAATATTTAAATATTGTTTGTCTAAAAACTCGATTTAAATATTGAAATTGTGTTGTCATCTTGAACAAAACAATCTTTGAGACAATTTAGACGAGGAAGGAGTAGGTTCTTTTGCGATTGAACTCTTGTTGTAGACACTTAAAATTGGTTACTCAATTTAGTGTCCCTCACATTCGTTTACCTGCTTAGGTAACCTGGGGCACGTTTACGTCACCACTATCCCCTTGGGATATTATCCGGTTTGTGATTTAGACACCTATCTTAAATTTAATTCACCCCATGAGTAGTTAAATATTAAATATTTAATTACACCTCTTCCCATGTATCCTAATCACTTATCTACCCCAAATTTATTCTATCTATCACCCCTATTTTTCCTCTTCCCCAAGCGGGATATTCCCGTATTTGGGGTAATTCTCATCTTTCTAGAAATCGTTCATTTTGGCCATCTCGGGAGTCTGTCCCGCGATCGGCGCCGACCTATACGGTCGGCGCCGATTTTCTAGGAGCGGCGCCGATTATAAATACAAGTCCAAAACCCAGTTCTAAGGACCAAAAAAACAGACGAACACACGCATGAACAGAGAGAGAGAGAGAGAGAGAGAGATCGCGAAAGAGACACAGGTTATAAGAAAGAGAAATCTTTTAGCATCAAGTGTATCAAATGAGGGCAGATCCTGTCCGAATCCATCCCTGAGAGGAGCACCGTTACTCTGTTTCTATCACATCAACATCACACGCATCCATCGATCCTCTGGTGACTCTGTTCCAGTATCTTACCGACTTCGGCAAATCCAGCAGACGTCGACTATCTGTCTATCACTTCCCAATTCCCGAATCTTCTTGCATTGTCCCTGATCAACTGATCTGGTTTCAATCGACGCCGATTTGTTTTAGTCGACGCCGATCACATCAGTCGACGCCGATCACATCAGTCGACGCCGATCACATCAGTCGACGCCGATTATACATAATCGACGCCGATCATCCTGCAGATAGGTAAAAGGACACAGGTAACACAAATTCAGCTTTATTTTACAGTTTCCTGTTTTCTGTAGCTTTCTGTCTGCTGTTTAAATTCTGTTTTTATTACTATAATCAGAAAATCAAGTCTTTTTGTACATCTTTTATCATGTATGCTTCTTTACTTAATTGAAAACGTGGACTGACATCCGCCAAGGAAGTTCATCGCTTCCCGGACCCGCTTCTCGGGCAGTCCACCCAAATATCTTTTAACGCCATCTTTTTCTGTCAAGCATCGGTGTTTTGCAGGTTACTCGGATCTATTGTGTGAATTGCTCATGTGCGCCCGTCTTATCTACATCGACCTCCTTATCCGTCTACATCTTCGGATCTTGTCCATCAGGTATCAATTTCATTGGAGTTTTTCAGGGTTTTTGTGTTTAGTTTGGTACATTAACTTGGACAGGTAACAAGTGCGAAATCCTTGATCTACATTCTGGCACGCCCGGTGGGACCCAACCAAAGTCCCTTATTGAATAGAAATTTTTCGTTATCTGGATAAATCTTTCCGGATCTTGTTTGCCGTTTGCTTAACCTCTTCTTGCGGAGCACTTTGCTTGATCGTGGGATTGTTCGAGGGGAAGAGCTCAACAACGCGCTTTTTGAAGTCCACATACCTTGGAGAGCTAAATCTACAGGTATTTCTCTTTTACGGTGTTTTCTTTTTTTTTGGATTTCTTTGTTGGCTATCTATCACATCCAAACATTTCAATTTTTGGTGCTTAAAAGGAATTTAATCGCATTTGGGAAAGAATCTGTTTGACTTGTCTTCATCGAAATCAAACACTTCATTTTTAAGTGCTTAAAAAGAACCTTTTCTTTGTCATTGCTGCATGTTTCTCATCTAGTTTTAATTAGGCTGGAAAATAGATCAAAATCGGTAGTGACACTATTTGATTTTTATTTTTCACCCTTGCACACAAAGCCAAAATCACTAGGTATAAAGCATTTAAACAAAACTCCTTCCCTGGCCTCGCCTACTTGGAAGTGATATCCAAGAGGAAGAGCCACGCGGTACTCGAGGGCGCTATAAATTCACGGAAGATCTGGTATATATTGGCAAAGCACCCGACTCCCTTATCGCGGCGGTGTGTGAAGTGCGGGGTAGGCCCCTATATCAAGCCACGTCGGTCTTTTCTTGAAGTGCCTTGGGACTCCTCACCAAACATTCCCCAAACCATCCTTAGTTTGGCTATCTGAGTAGTTCCTATTCTAAAAAGCCTTCCCTAACATTTTCTTTCTTAAAAGCATCAAAACTTAAAGGAGATAATCATCTGCGCTGCTTGAATTGTTTGTGCATTAGTTAGGTCAATTTTCTTTTCTGCGTGTTTATGACGGTCATCACTCGGTTACAATCTAGAAGAATGGCTCAACTGGCTCCTTCTTCTTCCGAGATTACCACTAGTGTGGATGTTTCGGCACCCCCCAAATCTTCCTCGGGACCGCTGCTAGTTGGTTCCCCATCCTGGTCGTATAATCCTTTCTTTCAAGCCAAAGCAACCCCATCACATCCAGCTTCCCCTAGTCCTTCAGAAATATCATCTACTTCTGACTCAAAGTATGTTCCTCACGGGGATCCGAATTTCAGGCGTTCCTCGATCGCAATCCGGCAGCCCTTATGGACTACCTAGTACACAAGTCTATTCAAATATCTGATCAAGGACCACCAATCCAGCAAGTGTACGATTATTCTCGTGAACCATCCCAAGCCTTTGTAGAATAGTTTGCATCATCTCTCTTGCCTCGAGTCACGGAGAAGGACGGTGCCCCTGTGCCTCCTTTTTCTCTTCCACCAACCATATCGACTAGTTCTCAAATAGTCTTACCTATTCCTAACACCGCAGTGACCTCGAATATTCCACAACCTACTTCTGAGAGGTCCTCTGCCCTGGCTATGATGAATGCGTCTGCGCACCCGCATATTGCTGTTAATTCATCTATGCCCTCCATTGTATCCCAAGGTCAATACCCCTTTATGAGCCAACCCCCTCCGAATAGTCAGTTGGTTCCTGCTTCCCGTCCTCTAGTGGGTCTTTCTTCCAATATTCCAGCAACAGTGACCTTCACCCATCCTTTAGCATCAGCACCCTTAATGCCTAATCCGGTAGTAGAAGGCCCCTTTCAGGTCTTGTTCCCCAATATGTCCAATCAAATTGGCACTCATGTTCCTCAATCTATCCCGATTCAGTCAACAAGCATAGGAGTCCACCAATCACAGGCTCCACCCGTCATCCAACCTTCATTTTCTCAACCACTTATTATCTCACAGCCTACCTATACACAAGGTACTTCACAGCAAATACCCCACCAGGTGTCACCCAGAATGCCTAGTTACTCCTCTTATCATCCTACCAATCAACAGATGAATCCCCCGTTGTCACCTCAACAACATCCACCATTTGCCTCTTATGTAGGACATGCCAGTGTGCCTCCTCCTCAATCTGACGTGGTTCAAATTCTTTTCAAGAAAATCACAGACTTGGAAGCCTCCACCAAAGGGGCTCGTCCTTCATATTCCTTTGAAGAAGTGTGTAATGAACCCATTCACCCCTCAGTGGCTTTTAAGCCTTATCCTCCCCAATGGGAACTTCCTAAGTTTTCAAAGTTTCATAGTCGAGAGGACCCTCAACAACATTTGCGAGCATTCAAACATGCTTGCTACCTCATAGTCCAGGATCAGGAGCTTATGCTCCGTACCTTTTCTATGTCTCTAAGAGTCTGCTTTAGGAAACTGTACAATAACATTCCTCAACATTCCTTGTTTTCTTTCTCTCAATTGGCCCAGATGTTTGTTGAAAACTTTTCAATAAATATCGCGCATAAGATCTCGATTACATATCTTTATAACATTCGTCAATTCGATGATGAGTCTATTGCAGACTTTGTCACTCGTTGGAGAGGGATAATCAACCAATTGTCTTTCTCCCTTCCTCAATCCCAACAAATCGAGTTGTTTACCCGATCTTGTGCTAATCACATTTCTTCCACTTTAAGGATCCAAACTTTTCATACCTTTGAAGAAGCCTTTACAATGGCACGCAAACTTGAATCTCGTGCCATTGAACAAGGGAAGCTAAAACTCCGCTCTAAATCTAAACCCGATTTTTCTCGGTTTACCAAACCAAATTCTTCCCCTTCTAAAGAAAAGAATCAGGGATCCACCAACGCTATCGTATTAAAAACATCACGAGCCGATAATACTTCTAATCAAACACCATGAAGAGACTCCTCATCTTCTCGAAAAGGGACTTCATCATCTCGATCCTTCGCTCCATTGGGGGAATCATATGCCTCTATCTTAGAGAAAATGTTGGAAGTTCGTATGATCGAACTTCCCCTATTAGGAATATTGATGAAAGCCAAGAACGTCCATTCTGGTATAGAGAAAATGATTTCTGTCATTATCATAGAACCAAAGGTCATGACATCGAACGATGTCAGACTTTCAAAAATCTTGTCCAGAAATTCATTGATAAAGGCGAGCTCATTCTGGATAACCCAAATGCTCCCCCAAATCAGGCAATGGATGTTTTTAAACAACCCTTTCCTAATCATTCCCCGAACCATAATGCTTCAGAGTCTCAAAAACCAAACACTCATACTATCAACTTCATCTCTACTGAAGAATCTTCTTCTGAAACCAAGCCATCTGCGAATACATCAACCGAATCAGAACCTCCTTCCACTTCACCAATCACTGAAATTCCACCATCTTCCGATAGCCCATCTTTGAATATTCCTACATTGCTAGATACGGGTTCATCTCTCTCCACTCCTTTGTCTAACCTTCCATCCATACCCGAGACAGTGTCATCCTCATCTGTCTCATCATCGAACATTCTTTCAATGCTCGAGGCAATTACATCCCTTCGAGTTTCCACTACAGATACATCTACTTCTGTTGCTCCCATTCTCACTGCAACTATGCCCCTGGTGAACGTACCTATAATTGTGCCAACTCCGACGGAAGCGTCTTTGATTTTGACTCTTCTGTCTCTTTTCCAACATGATAGTTCCACCCATAATTCTTGCACTGAAGTAGTCCCTTCGCAAGGAACTGCTTCTTCATCACTCACTTCTTCCACCACTAGTGCTGCTTCGCCCATTAAAGAAAAATCAAAAGAAGTAGCACCAACACCTATACGCTCGGTTCCTGAACTTAAACCGAGACAACCAAAATCTAACATTGCGCCATCAGTACCTCCCCACTTGCTTCCTCCAAAAAGGTTACAATCACCTTATGCCGTTGAAATTGTCACCATCCCTGAAAAAGGAAAGCCCATATTCGAACCATCAAGACCCTTGGTGCTTTCCCACAAAAATCTCTCTCTATGCCCCATAAAAGATTGGATTTATCCGTTGAGAAGGCGTCTTCTTCTACACACTTATCAAAACCATCATCTTCTTCTACAACACATCCTTCACCAACACCCCGAAAATCGGATTTACCTACTAACAAAATGCCACCTCTTCTATCAGGATCATCATCTTCATTACCAAAAGCCAGGGCGCCCTATGTCCCTCCGATTACACCTACTTTGGGAGCTTCTTCCTCATCTAAATCGACATTATCTAAATCATCAGTAAATTTGACCAAGAAACCTCCTTTATCTTTGAAGACCACAACACTTGTCACATCTCCATCATCTTCAAAATCTATTTTAGGGGCTCCTCCTCCACCAAAATCAATCATGTCTCACTTACTTCCATCTCAAGTGCCCAAGACTGCTCCCCCAAGTGTCCAAAAGAATAAGATGATCCCTAAAAAGACTGTCAAACCTAACATGCAGGTTCTTTTGCCTCGGCAGTCTGTTAAGGCAAAAGAGGCACCTTCATCACCTCTATCCTCATCTTCATCTACCGGGTTCTACACCGAAATCCTTCGCCAACTTATCCAATCTTCATCCATATCCCTTCCTCGATTAAACCCTATAACCCTAAAGGAGTTAAACCTACCTGGTTTAACTCTGATCTAATTTGCGCTTACCACCGTACCCCGGGTCATGATACTGAGGGATGTAAAGCTCTTCAAGCTGTTGTCAACAACCTTTTGGAAGAAAGTGATCTTTTGCTGGAGGAGGAGGAACAAGTATCTCCTGTCATCTTAGCCCCATCTGAGCCCCAATGATCCACTCAGACCTCTAGTGATTCCACTCCAATTGACCTTCCACCTTCTCAAATTGATACAATCCATATTGCCACTAGAACCCAACACTATGATAATCCATCTTCCTCTACAGCATCTCGACCATGGGTTATCATTTCTGCAGCCCCTGAAGGAGTTCCTCCTTCCTCATTGGCCCCATGACCTCGGGTCTCTATTCGTGCTGCACCTCGAGCTCAAGTTCCCGTGTCAGTTGAGGAGAGTGTTATGAAACAACTCACTCAGGCTCCGGTCAAAATGTCTCTTTTTGACCTCATCCAATCCTCTCCACAACATCGCCAGGCTCTGATTGATAGTCTGCGTCGCATCGCAGTAAATTCAGATGAGCCCCAGCCCTACGAGTTAGTTGTTGGATTGAATAGACCATCAACCGCCATTTCTTTTGAAGATTCGGAAGTTCCTCCTCTTTCTTCAGAGGATTTGGAGGCTCCCCTCTTTATCACAGTCCAAATCGACAACACCACGTTAAAACGCGTTATGATCGACAGTGGAGCTGCACTCAACATCATCTCCTCGCACACATTTGAGCAACTTAAATTACCAAAGAACGTAGTGTCACCCCCGCCTTTCGCCCTTCGATCATTTAACGATCAGTTAGCAGTTACTTTAGGAACTGTGGTCTTACCCATTCGAGTAGGTAAGAAGCTGCTTCATGAACTCTTCTACATTGTCGAAGGAAAATTCCACTATAATATGATCCTCGGACGCTCCTGGATTTGTGCAATGCATTGTGTCCCATCCACCCTCCATCGATGCTTAAAATATCAATATGAGGGTAAAATATATACTCATCTAGGAGATCCTTTTCCTTCCGCACAATGCGACATGACCACAAAGTACGCCCTCTAAAGGAAAATACTTCGTCTCTGATGGGGCCTCATCTTCTTCCATACTGCAACCAAACTACCGGATTTACAAAATCTAGAAGAGACATTGCAGCGTTTCTCACTGGGAGAGCTTCCTCTCTTTTCTTTCGATGCCCATCTCAACCCTAGTGAGTATGGTAGACCGGACAAACAACCTGAATATCAACCGGGTCTCGGTCGCATCGTCACCATTGGTCTGCCCCATCAACAGACTAATTTCGTCTACGGTGGTCTTGATACGCCTCATTATCGCCCAGATTCTCCTCCTAGGACCAAACCTTACTTAACAGGGTTCGATTATCTACAGAATCCCACGTTTGCAAAAACTTATTTATATCGATGCGCGTGGAAGGGTTTTGGCCTAGGAAAATATGAGCAAGGTGTGCATGACCTCACATCCATTCCTACTCTCATGCCACATCAAAAATTTGGTTTAGGATTTAAACCTCTTTCAAAAGCCACCGTCACTACTCTCGATGAGCCTCTTCCTATTGAGGAACCATCTTCTCCCGCTAAGTCAGAAGCATCACTCGATGTGGACGACGACATTTCCATCCCACCTAACTTTTTTTTTGATCAATACCATTTCCTTAGGGCCGCTAGCCTATAAGACTAGCAACCGGTCCGCTTCCATACCGTTAATCTTCCCTGAAATAGTTGGAGATGACTCTCCTACTATCAACACTATCCACTGTGCGGATAATGATTCTGTCCTCACCTATCTGGGGGTAGAGGATTCATATCTTCCCAAGACTATTCCTTCTGACACGTCTACGCTTCTCAACGAAGCCACTATCGACCTTAATATAGGGACTTCTGAAGACCCTCGCATCATTAAGGTCGGCCAATCCCTTAATCCACAGGAGTTAGGAGATTTTACCACTTTTCTTTCCAACCATCGTCAAGCCTTTGCTTGGTCATATGAGGATATGCCCGGACTCGATCCCGATATTGTGGTCCACAATATCGTTACTCTTCCCAACATCAAGCCAGTTAAACAAAAATTACGTAAAATGCACCCTAGAGTAGCCCTTCTTGTTAAAGAAGAGTTACAGCGCTTGCTCTCGGCTAACTTCATCCAACCCATTGATTATCCACAATGGGTTTCCAATGTAGTACCAGTAACTAAAGCTACTGGGAAAATTCAAATTTGTACCGACTTCCGGGATCTTAATCTGGCTTGTCCAAAAGATGATTTTCCTCTACCTAATATCGACCAACTTGTGGATTTAACTGCGGGTCATGAGATGCTTTCTCTTATGGATGGTTTCTCTGGATATAATCAAATTCTCATCGCACCAGGAGATCAACATAAGACTTCTTTCATAACTCCTTGGGGGACCTTTTGTTATCGCGTCATGCCTTTCGGTCTTAAGAACGCAGGAGCAACCTATCAGCGAGCAATGACCTACATCTTCCATGATCTCTTACACAAAACTGTGGAAGATTACGCGACGATCTCCTCGGTAAGTCCAAACATCGTCGGGATCATCTTTTCATCCTCGCACCTCTCTTTGAGAGGCTTATCCGCTTTGTCTTCATCTAAATCCAGCATTTAAATGCGTGTTTGGCGTTCTCACTGGTAAACTTTTAGGTTTTATCGTTTCCATCAGGGGTATTGAAGTGGACCCCACAAAAATAAAAGCTATCCTTGAGATGCCTCCCCCTTCTAACTTAAAGAAACTCCGTAGTCTCCAAGGACGTCTTCAATCAGTGCGTCGTTTTATCTCACAATTGTCGGACCGTTGTCAGCCTTTTCATCATCTCCTCCATAAGAATGTTCATTTTGAATGGGATGAACATTGCCAAAAGGCCTTTGATGATCTCAAAGCTTATCTTCTTTCTCCACCTGTGCTTACACCTCCACGTGAGGGGGAGCCTTTCTATCTTTATATCTCTGTGACTGACCATGCTCTGGGAGCCATGATTTCGCATCGGGACACTTGTGGTAAAGAACAAGTTGTCTATTACATCAGTCGCACCCTCCATGAGTACAAAACATGTTATTCCGAAGCTGAAAAGCTGTGTTGTGCTCTCTTCTTCGCGACCTCCAAGCTTCGTCATTACCTCCTTAATCACAAAACTTACATTGTCACAAGTGTCAATCCACTCAAGACAATTCATGCAAAGCCTTATCACAATGATCGTATCACTCGTTGGCTCATGCTTATGACAGAATTTGACCTCGAGTTTATCCTGCAAAAGTCTATCAAGGGTCAGGTTATTGTAGATCAATTAGCTGATGCTCCTCTTCCGGACACTCAAGACCCCCTTGCTCAATTCCCTGATGAATATATCCAACAAATTGATTTTTGTCTATCTCCATTTAAGGTAAAGCTCTTCTTTGATGGATCCAAATGCCAGCAAGGGGGAGGTGCGGGTTTCGTGATGATTCCTCCTTGGGGTACGCCTATCCCAGTCGCACACAAATTGAACTTTGAGTGTACCAATAATATGGCTGAATACGAAGCTCTTGTCTTAGGTCTCCAAAATGCCATTAATCTTGGCGCTCGTCATATTGACATCTTTGGTGATTCTGAACTAATCGTTAATCAAGTCACGGGTGTCTATCAATGCAAGAATGACATCCTTCAAAAATATCGTGATATCGTTCTTGCTCAACTCCAATCTTTCGATAAATTCACTATCCAAGCTATTCCTCACACTGCAAATCGATTCGCAGATACAATGGCTTCGTTAGCCTCACTTATCCCACCTTTTACCGAAGACTCGCGACTTTATGTGGCTGTACAACGATTAGATCAACCATCTCATCTTAGGCAACTAACTTCAATCCATGCTGTCACAACCCATACTCAGGATGAGTGGTATCAACAAATTGTTGATTATCTATCTCATTCGGTGCTTCCCCAAATCTGACTTCCAATGGTAGAAGATATTTTATCCAACGCGCTAATCGCTATACTATTCTAGGTGGGATTCTCTACAAACGCAGCTTTGATGGTATTTTGCTTCGGTGCCTCAAAACCCATGAATCATCTAAAGCCATCCAGGAGGTCCATGACGGTATCTGTGGTGGACATTTTAGTGGCTTGGCTGTGGCTAAACGCATCTTACGTTTGGGATATTATTGGCCTTCTCTTAATCAAGATTGTTGTGAATACACTAAGAAATGTGTCAAGTGTCAACAACATTCCAATCTCACACACATCCCTAGTCAAGCTTTGCAACCTACGGCGGATTTGTGGCCTTTTTCGCAATGGGGTCTTGATCTTATTGGTCTCATCAATCCTCGTTCTTCACAACGTCATCATTCTATCATTACTGCCACTGAGTACTTTACTAAGTGGGTGGAGGCTATCCCTCTTTCTTCAACAAAGGCTAAACCCATAGTTGATTTCGTCTATCAACACATCATTTGTCGCTTTGGCGTTCCACACAAACTCATCACAGATAATGGCAAGTCTTTCAAGAATGTTGATTTGCAGAACCTCTGCAACGCTTTCAATATCAAACTCAGTTTTTCTTCTCCATACTATCCTCAAGCTAATGGTCAAGCCGAAGCTTCCAATAAAACTTTGCGTAATATCCTCGCAAAGGTAACTAGTCGAGCTGGTAGGGATTGGCATTTACATATCCCTTTTGCTCTTTGGGCTTATCGGACTAGCATCCGTACTCCTACTGGTGCTACTCCCTTCTCTCTCGTCTATGGGTCTGAAGCTGTTCTTCCTTTGGAAGTCCAAATCCCATCTCTCCGTGTTTCTCTCAAAGAATTTGTCTCCGATGAGGACTATCGTCAAAATCGTCTAGCACAACTTGAATTATTAGATGAACGGCGTCTCAACGCTCTCGAACATCATCAAGTCTATCTCGAGCGTGTCAAACGTGCTTATAACAAGCACTTGCAGCACCGTGACTTCAAAATTGGTGATCTTGTTCTTAAAGAAAACCAAAATGTCACTACACTCGAAAGAAGTCAACGTGGTAAGTTTGCTCCCAACTGGATGGGCCCATACATTATCACTCATAAATATGGAGTGCAGGGCTTATCATCTATCTTCCATGGATGGTATACCTGAAGCGGAACCTCTTAATGCCTTGCATCTATGGCCCTTCTACTGTTAAAATCTATCTTACACAAGCCTAGTCGCAACACAGATCTTTCATCCGTCTAAAACAACCAGTCATATACTTTCATGGTGATTCGAAACTATGTGGTTCTCCGCCTATTGCCTCTTTTACCTTAAAATATGAGTATCTCGGCTCTACTCATTGCATTTTTCTTTTGGGATATGTTCCTCCTCATGGTAGGAATACCTTAATCACCATTTCATCTGGCCCAAGTGCTTATCTTAATCGGATCTACTCGGGGCATGAGTGCATGTTCTTCTATGTTCTCTTCCCCTCCATCTGATCTATCTAGGTCTAAACTCAGCTTCTTCCAAAAAGATTTTCAAAAAAAAAAAAAAAAAAAGATGCTATCCAAAAAGATAGACTGATCCCTCGAAGGACAGCTATCCCTACATTATCAAATGACTCAAAAAGAAAAAATATAGACCATACCCTCGAAGGATGGCTATCATTGAAATTCAAAATACAGACCGCTCCCTTGAAGGACGGCTGTTTCTCAAAGATATATTCAAGGCTTCTTGCAATTAATCAGCCTTTCAGTCAGTTTATACACTTTTTAGCATCACTGAAAGACTTCCCGCATCGATCAGTCTTTCCATATCAAGCAAACTTCCCGCATTGATCAGTTTGCTTTTCTGCCAAAATCATGAAGCTGAGATTTAAGACCTTTTGTCGATCATATGGAGAATCCTATTTTCCCACTATGGACATGTATTCTGTCCCTTGTAAATTCCGACAAGATACTCACTTACTGCTCCTTTCGTTTCCCCCCTTTGATCTGTTTTGCGGCTAGTTAGTGTCAGGTTTATTTTAACCTCATGTAGGGCCTTACATGCATGATATTGTGATTTCCTATCCAGATTCTATCTATGGTCGGTTGGGAGTCCAACTTATCATTTTCTTTCTTATCCGGGTATATTTTCTTTATTCCTAGTCAAGGTCGTTTTCATTACCTCCTTGGCTCTCGCAAGGAGTATTCCCCATTATTCTTTGTTTTTCATCTAGTCAAATTGACATTTCATATGATAATTCAATCAAAATTTATCTTCTATCTAATTTCATCTTATCTATCAAAACATCTATTATCAACACATGTGGCTCTGGCTATCTATTTTTCATCAAAATAAGATCCATACATCAATCACATCTATCTATCTATCCATCAAAATATTTAAAAAAATTGCACATCCAAGTTACTTTACATCTATCTATCTCTATTTTCATCAAAATTATATCCACATATCTATATCCATCAAATCACATCTATTCATCCTCTATCAGTCTATATCTATATCCATCACAATTACGCTACATCTATACATGTATATCAAAATCAAACGCATGAGATCAATTATATGACAAATAAAATGATGAATCTATATATACATGTGTGTCTGTACAACAAAAATGGGTGGCTTTCAATCAAGCCATCTATACAATGCCTTCCAATCGAGGCTACATCACTATACAGATACAAAATACATCAATCCCTATATGGTAAAGTCCGATGCATGGAGGACACTGTCTCCTCCACCCTCCTCTGGACCAGGCTGTCTCTCCTGACCGCCACCTATCGAGCTAGATGCACCTGCTGCTGGAGGTCTCGGCTCACCTCGGTCTCTCCCGGTGCTCCCTCCGCCCTTGAGGCCCCGCTCATTGTAGCGTGCCTTTGCTCTCCTCCTCGTACCGCACCGAGGCACATCGGGGGCATCTTTGCGCGCTAAGGCATCCTCATAGTATCTCACCTCGTGAGAGAGGCGATATGTGCTCGGAGCTCACGGTACACGGTGCTCGTAATGGTGCTTGCTTTGGTGCTTTCTTTGGGCTCTTGGCGCTGCTAGTGGTGCTCCTCCAGGGTCGTACCTGTGCTTTGGACTCCGACATGGTGCCTGTCTCCCCATATTTGGCCCTGAGGGCCTCCCTGTGTCGAAGGTAGCGATCCCTCTGCTGGATCGCTATATCTCGCTCCTGGCGAGCGGTGTCTCTCTCCAAAATTAGGGCATCCCTCTCCTCTGTCAAAGCCCTGATCTCCTCAAGAGCTACCTGATGTGTCTGTATCAGGGTGGCATGCTCTCCCTCGGTCTATCCAAAGATCGCAGCTATGTCATCCTCGTCGGCATCTATAGATGCCGGGAGATGTCGTGGAAGCTCTGTATCATACCATGCTACGTAGCCCTCATCTACCCCTGCGTCATCATCGCTGTCTGTAGAGGGTGGGGCCTCTCTCAATGGATCTACCGGGATCAAAATCGGCAGATCGGTCTCCCTGCTATCCCGCCTATAAGGCGTGTAGGTGGTCGGCACTGTCTGCACTAGGCCAAACTGTCTCAATACCCGCATAAACGGGACTCACTCCCACATATCAGGCCTGCGGCCCCTAACCACCCTGCTCCGTCTCAGTGCCACCAAGTGGGCATCCTGACCAGCCCATGTCGGAAATGCCCGATATGGCCTCCAAATGACCTAATCCGATGTCAGCGTCAACGCTCATTTGTACCAATCAGCCGATCTCCCTGTATCCCCAACGGCCATGTCAGCCCGCCATCACCGGAATCCATAATCAACACCTCCCACTGCTGCTGGCATCCAAGGAAGCCCGGATGGCCTGATCACCGCTATATGCTCATAGGCCCAGCAATGGAGCACAAAACTGACATCTATACCTGTCCTCCGGCCTGTGGTGTACATCCATAGCTCATGGTATATCTGAGCTATCAGGGCATCAGCAAAAGCAAACACCTGCCTGAACTGCAGAATGTCACAAACACAGTCTAATAACAACAGTGGGAATCTCCCACCTCCTGAATCTGGAAGAGCAAAGTAGGATATAGCCATCTGAATCAGCACTATCCGTCTGCTCCGGGGACTATCCTGTCTGTACTGTGAGGCTATCCTCACTGCCCCGGACACTATCTCTGAGTCATCTGCCCTGTCTCTATATAATCGACCTAGGGCCCTCTGCTGCTGCTCTCGTGGGGTAATCTCGATAGGGTCCCCAGTGATCGGCAATCTCAGAATCCTGTATATGTCCTCATGGGTGATGGTCATCTCACCCGTCCTAAACCAAAAAGTGCACGTGTGGCTGTCCCACCGTCGCACTAGTGCCCGCATCAGCTCCACATCCCGCGGCACTCGTCTGTAGTATCTGAAGCCCCCGAGCCCGGCTAACTCTAGATGCCGCCAATCTGCATCGGTCACATCCGGGAGAATAGTCTCCAGTAACTCGGGAATAGCATCCCTCATGTGTAGAGCCTCTCGTGCCTGCACCCACGACAGTCAAGAGCAATATTAGTCCCAACTCACAACATCCAAAACAACAACAAAAATCTAATCTATTCCAATCGGCGTCGATTGATAAAATCGGCGTCGTTTACTTCTAGTCGACGCCGATTGATATCAATCGACGCCGATTAATATCAAACGACGCCGATTTTACCAATCGACGCCGACTGACTGTCCGGGCATAAATTGGACCATTGCCCCCACAAACAAAAAAATCAAACAAAAAAATAAACTAAGAACAACGGGTTCAAGAAGAACCACTTACCCCAGGTCGTGTCCTCCTGCGCTTCTGACCGCTCCCAGAGGCTTCCATGATGCTCAAATCAAAATTTTGACTCTCTCTGAATCAATCGTCACGATGAAAATAAATCGTTTACGTTTTCCGTTCGCATATTTATATGCGCTACGATTAGTCGGCGCCGATTTTTTTGATCGACGCCGTTTATCTTGGTCGTCGCCGATTACTGTGATCGCCGTCGATTTTCCATGTCTCTTTGCCATAGTGTTGATGCTTGGCTTATTTGTCTATCTGATCATTATTGTGTGCTGAATATTGCCTTTCGGCACATCTTTTCGATATCACCGTCTATTTCGGGTTTTTTCCCTTTGCGTGGGACACTCGTACTTTTTGGCAACTTAGAGTTAAGCGGGTCTGTAGGCACTAACGTCGTCTCATGACGAGACCGTCTAGTTTTTCCTACCAATGTGAGTTCCTTAGGTTGCTGCCTTTTTCTTTTTTTTTTTTTTTTATGCGTCATCAATGATCAGATCTACTCCAGACATCCGACTGGGGCATCCTGCATTTTCATCTACCTCTTTCAAACTTGGGATCGTCTGTTCTATCACCCATCCCATCCCTAGTTTGAGGGGGATCACATCATCACTCATTCTTCCCTTCTTCCAGCGCTTTGTTTTTGTCTCATAACCTTGCTTATCGCAAGTTACTTGACAAAAAGGGGCAAAATGTAGACACTTAAAATTGGTTACTCAATTTAGTGTCCCTCACATTCGTTTACCTGCTTAGGTAACCTGGGGCACGTTTACGTCACCACTATCCCCTTGGGATATTATCCGGTTTGTGATTTAGACACCTATCTTAAATTTAATTCACCCCATGAGTAGTTAAATATTAAATATTTAATTACACCTCTTCCCATGTATCCTAATCACTTATCTACCCCAAATTTATTCTATCTATGTATCACCCCTATTTTTCCTCTTCCCCAAGCGGGATATTCCCCGTATTTGGGGTAATTCTCATCTTTCTAGAAATCGTTCATTTTGGCCATCTCGGGAGTCTGTCCCGCGATCGGCGCCGACCTATACGGTCGGCGCCGATTTTCTAGGAGCGGCGCCGATTATAAATACAAGTCCAGAACCCAGTTCTAAGGACCGAAAAAACACACGAACAGACGAACGCACGCACGAACAGAGAGAGAGAGAGAGACAGATCGCGAAAGAGACACAGGTTATAAGAAAGAGAAATCTTTTAGCATCAAGTGTATCAAATGAGGGCAGATCCTGTCCGAATCCATCCCTGAGAGGAGCACCGTTACTCTGTTTCTATCACATCAACATCACACGCATCCATCGATCCTCTGGTGACTCTGTTCCAGTATCTTACCGACTTCGGCAAATCCAGCAGACGTCGACTATCTGTCTATCACTTCCCAATTCCGAATCTTCTTGCATTGTCCCTGATCAACTGATCTGGTTTCAATCGACGCCGATTTGTTTTAGTCGACGCCGATCACATCAGTCGACGCCGATTATACATAATCGACGCCGATCATCCTGCAGATAGGTAAAAGGACACAGGTAACACAAATTCAGCTTTATTTTACAGTTTCCTGTTTTCTGTAGCTTTCTGTCTGCTGTTTAAATTCTGTTTTTATTACTATAACTAGAAAATCAAGTCTTTTTGTACATCTTTTATCATGTATGCTTCTTTACTTAATTGAAAACACTGGGTGACATCCGCCAAGGAAGTTCATCGCTTCGGACCGCTTCTCGGGCGGTCCACCCAAATATCTTCTAACGCCATCTTTTCTCATCAAGCATCGGTGTTTTGCAGGTTACTCGGATCTATTGTGCGAATTGCTCGGATCTTGTCCATCAGGTATCAATTTCATTGGAGTTTTCGGGGTTTTTGTGTTTAGTTTGGTACATTAACTTGGACAGTAACAAGTGCGAAATCCTTGATCTACACTTGTTTAGGACTTTCTTGATTTTTCTAGGTAACTTTCATCGTACATATTCATCTCCTCAAAAAAAAATTGATTATTTGATTCTTTACACCATTTAATTTGCCATGATTCTTTGAAATTATCGGTGATATTTGTAGTTTTCATGTTGTTTGATTTTGTCTAGGTTCATTATAGTACTTGTACACATTTGTTAAACCTTAGTGGAACATTTCCTATTATGCCTCCTATTACAATAATGGGACATAAAATATTAGGATCAATCCTTTCATCGGTACAAATTTAGACCCCTTACTTGAAGAAGAAAACTTGGTTGATCATAGTGGAGATGAGGGGACCTCTCCTTGAGATAAATTTGAATTTGACCCTGCCCACATGGATAACTTTCTCTTCCATAACAGAGATCAATTGTTGGTACGAGTTGTATAATTAGGGACTAAACTGCCACCTAAATTTGACCATACTCTTCTTAAAAACATGGTTCATGGAGAAGAAGAATAATAACATCCCCTTCAATCCATTGATGACATTAAATTCGGTACATGCTTCTACTTCTAGTCAAATAAATGATAATGATGAAGACGCAGCTCCTAAAAACATAAGTGCTTATTTCATACCACTCATTCAAATTAAGCTGTGAAGGCAAGAGAGGAGAATGGATTTCATGAACAACCCCCTCCATGGGAAAATCAAGAAGAACCCCAAAATGATGAGGTCATTGTTCAACAACAATTACAAGTCATTAGTCGTTAATTGGAAATTTTGGCTTCCCATATCCATAGAGACACTAGTAGGGCTATGTGTAATGAAAAACCTAAGGTCACATATAATGAGCCTTACACTTAAAATTGTGGGGTGAAACATCCAAATCTAACCACGTGTATATGCTTGCCACACCTTCACGTGGCCAAATATTTGACCAAGAGTGGTAGTCTATGAAAAATTCCCTTACAATTACATAAGAAAATAACGTTGGACATAGTAAGAAATACCAATTTGAATAACTATGTCCATATCCTTTTGATCGGGTGATGTTACGGACACCCTTTCCTCCTAGCTTCAACTGCCCTAAATTTGACAAATATAGGGGTAAAGGTGATCCACGTGATCATGTCAAATAATTCTTCATGGCTTGCCAAGAATTTGCATATAGTGACAATTACCTTATTCACTTATTCCCATGGAGTCTTGGGGGCCAAGCACTTGAATGGTTTCTCCATATACCCAAAGGTTCTATCTTCATGTTCATTGAATTGGCTAAAAAAATTTGTGCCACTTTTCATTTAATATGAAAGTAACATTATTATGTTAGATTTGTGCAACACCAAACAACATAAATATTAAAACTTTGTTGGTTTCCTACAATGATGGTGATGGTTAGCTATTCGCTTCCCTTTCTCTATTCCATAGAAATAGATTGTTAGTATTTTTGTGCTAAACTTACATCCTAAAATTGCCTTTCACTCACAAATTTATTATGTGAACTTCCAAAGAAGTCATCGAGAAAGGAAGCCAAATAGATAAGGCTTTATTAGCTAAAAGAATTTGAATCCCTTTTAAAGAGATAACCATGAGTCCAAACTTGTAGACAAACCCAAATTCTTCAACAAGAATAAAAACATCGTAGGTGATGGAATAACATATTCAAAATGCGTTCAAGTGGTCTAGAATAGTGCTCCTTTGAAACTTTCCAAAGGATCGATTGCATCTGAAATCAAATGTCAAGTGTTCACTCCTCTTATAGATTCTTTGTCATCTATATTGAAACAATTAGATTCAATGAACATGGTTAAGTTCCTAATACTATGCCATTTATAGATGATGCACCTAAACCATCATGGTACAAAGACCATGAATATTGTGAATATCATTATGTTAAAGGCCATACCACAGATAAATGTTTGAAGTTGAAACACTTCATTCAAGACCTCATAGATAGTGGAGATGTTGAAATGGATTCATTTGAACCCAAAAAACCTCTAACAGACAATTGGGAATCTATAAAGATCCATTCCCAAAGCATAAACAGGTGGAGAAAAATTCAGATCAAGGTCAGTCATCCCAGAATAAAAATTTCAATCATGTTGTCACTTAAACCACTAATCCATTTGATTCCCTCATTTTTGAGGTTCATCCTCCTATTGAGCATGTGAATACAATTAAGATTAAGACACAAGAGTGTTCCATGGAAACATGACATGCTCACCTTATTATTTGATAACCTCCTCTGCCTAGCCCTCATGATAGTCATTATGATCTTCTCGAATAGCTTGAGAAGACTACGCCAAGATTTCCATCTTGGATCTTCTTAAGATATCCAATGTTCATAAGGAAATCCTTTATTAAAGTCTTCAAAGGTCAAGAGTTTCAATAGATATTGATCCTTCGTGCTTTAAATCCTTGGTCACGTAAATTACTCCTTTTGAACATATTACCTTTAGCCTTGACATTAGATTCGATGGATGATCATATGCATAATCTACCCTTATACATTGAAGTGATTTTTACTCGTAAGAAGATAAAAATGGTTCTTATGGACAATGGATTTGGCCTGAACATTTGTACTTTGAAACTCATTAGATAGTTGGGATGCACATTGACACTGAATTGGAGCCTAATGTCATCACCATTAAGGCTTATGATAATGCAAAGCGACAATCAACAGTGCACAATAACCTTTCCTATGGAAGTTGGGCCCACTATTCATGATACATGGTTCCATGTCTTGGACTTGGAACTACCCTACAATATACTCCTCGGTTACCCATGGATTCATGTCATGTAGGTCATGCCCTCAACTTTCCATCAATGTATCAAACTATACCATGAAGGACAAACTCTTACCATTCTTAGGGACCCCCAACCCTTTGTACATTTTAGAGCATTATCGGGTTATTTCCCCCGCATATGAATTTCCTTATACCAAAATAGCTCTACAGATTCAATCTAAGGCTCTCGCCTCCTGCGTTGATCCTAATACATTGTGCTCTGTGAAAATGGTACTTCTACTTCTTTATCTCCCTTTGTTACATGGGAGATGAATGTCCGCCTACCTACCGGTTGTAGAGAATACAACCTCTAAGGGACATCCTAATTTTTAATCTCCCCTTATCATCCAAATGTGTAGTAGGCCTAGTTATCAACATGAACGATCCCAAATATTGTAATATTGACACCTTCCTTCTGGTGGACTTTTATTGGAAGAGAAAAATATTGAAACTTCTACATCCCGATCTCTTGATGATACGATTTCTTCCTTCTATCAAGCGCCTAAATATGCCATCCCTAACAAGATGATGTATGACATGGGATATCAAGGATATGGACGTGGTATAGATGAAAGGGTGCGTGGGAATATCTTTCAACACCGCATAACAAGATGGAAAGTTAGAGAATTAGTATTTGATAGTATGGGTCCCATCCTCCAAAGGTCAAATCCACCTCTTCTGAACATGATGATAGTTCTTCTAGTTATGATAGCAAAACAGAGTCCTAATGTAGTCTCTATGAAGACCTTGCCTCCACAAACTTGCTTCCGACATGGCTATTTTAACCATATCCCCTTCCACTCCTAAATTGAATATTTTTCACATATCCCTTATAAAATGGGACCAACAATAGCACATAAAAATTTATTTCTTTGATAATGATGAATTAATTAGTGAATTTATGGGTCTACATGATGACATTCCTATTAGAGACCATAAAAGGGGCTTTTATATCAAAATTGATGCATACGCGTATTTTGGGGAGGAGGCTGAGTTCTGTGGTCAACAAAATCAAAAGAAAAACAAGGGAAAAATATCTTCCAAAAATCCTCAACAAAATAATAAATCCAAGTCCCATAGTGAAAACCTCTTTGAGGCACTATCGACAAACAAATTGAAAAATCAAAGGATATAAAAAGTGACCATTCTAAGGGTGAAAATATTGTTGAGACACCCTTATAAGAAAGATCTCAATCTCCCCCTAATCCTACATGTATGGAAGATGAATCCAAATTGCTTGTGGAGGAGACTATTGATGTTAACATTAGAACAGAAGATGAGCCTAAAATGGTTAATTTGGGATCTTCTCTCTCGGTCAAGAAAGAAAACTTTTTTCATGCTTCTTCGAGAATTCTAAGATATATTTTCTTGGTCCTATGTAGACATGTCAGGCTTAGATCCTTCTTTTGTAGAGCATAATTTAGTTTTGCATGAATCAACAAAGCCTATTAAGAAAAAATGTGTAAGATGCATCCTTGTGTGACTCTTTTGCTTAAATAAGAGCTTGAAAATTTGTTAGCGTGAGTAGGATTCATAAAGGCATATAGACTACTCAAAATGGATTTCTAATGTAGTGCTTGTCCATAAAAAGCCTATTGGTATCAGAATTTGTACAAATTTTAGGGACATCAACAAAGAATGCCCAAAAGATGAATTTCCTCTTCCAAATATCAACATGATTTTTGATTCAATTGTGGGCTACAAAATTCTGTCCCTCATTAATGGATTTTCAAGCTATAATCAGATAAAAATTGTAGAAGAGGACCAATATAAAAATACCTTTACTACCCCTTGGGGTACATTCTGTTACCAATTCATGCCTTTTGGCCTCAAGAATGTAGGCACAACTTATCAAAGATCCATGAATGTCATCTTCCATGACATATTGAATGATATTATGAAAGACTATGTTGATGAAATCTTAGGAAAATCCAAGACTAGAGCAGAACATACGAAATCCTACAACATATCTTTCAATGTCTAAGAGATTATAAGGTTAGACTCAACCCAAAGAAATGTGTCTTTGGTGTGATTTTAGGAAAGCTAATAGGCTTCATTGTTTCTAAAAGGAATTTAAGTGGACCTAGGAAAGGTCACAACTATTAAATAAATGCCTCCTCCCAAGAACCTCAAATAGCTGCACAGTTTGCAAGGTAAAATCCAATCCATCCGCAAATTCATTTCCCAACTTATAGATAAATTCCATTCATTCACTCATCTTCTCAAGAAATATGTTGATTTCATTGGGTTCTTGAATTCCAATAATTTTTACTTGCTCAAGGAGTGTTTAACTAAACCACATGTTCTTTTGTTGCCTACCCCTAGAGAGAACCCCTTTTCTATATATCTTAACTACCCAATTTTCTATTAGTGTGCTTCTAGCTCAATATGATCTAAATCAAAAAGATAAATTCATCTATTACCTTAGCCATACATTGATCTCCTATGAGCTCAACTATCCACAAATTGAAAAGATTGATTGGTCGTTGTTTTTACATTTCGAAACTCCGTTGCTATCTTTTGAATAACAAAACCAAGCTTATATCTAGAGTTGACCCACTCAATTACATGTTATCTAAACCCACACTTAATAGGAGGATGGCTAATTAGATCATCTTTCTTAGTGAATTTTATATTGAGTATGTCGGTGAGAAGTCATTCAAAGGACAAGTGCTCGTGGATCAATGAGTTGAAGCCCCTTTACTAGGAATTGAACCATTGAGTCTAGATCTTCCAAACACTTCTATGTTATATATTGAGGAATCTACTACCTAGCAGATATACTTTGATGGGTCATTTACCTTTCATGGCTTAGGAGCAGGAGTTGTTCTTATCACTCCTATAGGTGATTTGATTCCTCGGACTTTAGACTTGGTTTCCCATGTACTAATAATATAGCTAAGTATGAAGCCCTCATTACAAGATTAAAAATTGTTATACGTTGGGATATCAAATAATTCAATGTTATAGGTGACTCCAAATGATCATCAAAAAGTGATGATGAGTATAAGGTCAAGGATGAGAAGCCCATCCCTTACAAAAATATGGTAGATACTTTGAAAAAAATCTTTGTGCAAATCACCTTTTAGAGATACTAAGAGGACATAACTATTCAAAGGATGTCATGGCTACAATTGGATCTTTACTACATATTCCACTAAGTAACAATGACATGCCATTCTTTGTGGAACATTTGACGATACCTACATATGACATGTCAGAATCTTGCTTGGTATGTGAATTTGTTGGTCCCTTATCCCCTAGTACCTTGATATATTTAATTACTTACAAGATGGAACCTTCCCTCCCAACATTATCCACTCAAAAATGTAACCTCATCCAACGCATAGCCTAGTATACCCTACTTAAGGGAAATCTCTATCATCAAGTCTATGATGTGAATCTCTTACATTTTCTAAACTCAGAAGAGTCCATCCTAGTGGTCAAATAGGTGCACAAAGGCATATGTGGGGCCCATATAAGTGGAATGGTTCTTGCTAAGAAAATCTTGAGAGTAGGTTACTACTTGGCCTACTATGGAAACAAAATATTGTCAGTATGTGAAGAAATGTCAAAAATATGGCAACCTAATACATGTTCCCAATCTTTGCAACCTATCATGACATCATGGTCATTTTAAAAATGGGGACTTGATCTCATAGGGAAGCTCACACCAAATTCCTATGATGGCCATAACCACATTATCATTGTAACTAAGTATTTTACAAAATGGGTAGAGGTTGTTCCTCTTACTTATGCTACTGGTGTGCAGATTTCCAAATTTATCATGAACCACATCATTTGTCATTACAAAATCCCTTATGCCATTGTATCGGAAAATGGTAAATCTTTTAAGAACAAATAAGTGAAGGCATTGTACTAATGCTTCCAAATCCTCCAAAAATGGTCTAACCCCTATTACCCTCAAGGTAATGGATAGGTGAAGCCTCGAACAAGACTCATGTTCATATCATGGAGAAAATGGTTAGTAAAACTAGTCATAATTGGCACCTTCAAATCCATCTTGCCTTTTGGGCTTACATAAATTCTATCCGCATACCTATAGGCACAACTCCATACTCCCTTGTCTTTGGCACTGAGGCCATTTTACCCCTTGGGATCAAGATTCCTTCTTCATGAATCTATTGAGATATTATCTCGATAAAGAGGAAGACTATAGAGTGGCTAGTCTAGTAGAGCTACAACTATTGGATGAAAAGTGCCTTCATGCACTGGATCACCTCAAATTGTATCAAAATCGAGTGCACAAGAGCTACAACAAATAAGTTGTAAGTCATGAATTTGAGGTCGGATACCTTGTTCTGAAAGAGAATCAGATCAACACTATAAAATAGTGAGAGAAGAAAGGAAATTTTTAACCTAACTAGTTAGGGCCATATGTTGTAGTGGCTAAATTTAGTTCATGTGCTTATAAGCTTTCCTATCCTAATGGTGATGAACTTGGGAACCCATGAATGTCATGGATCTCAATTTTTTATATGCCTAAGCATGAAGACCTATTAAACAATCAAAAAAGTAAAAAAATCAACAAAAAGGTAAAGAGAAATAAATTCGCCCAAATGTGAAAACCATGCAATTGTGGTGCTTTGGACAATTCCTTTGGTGAAAACTTGTTTCTAGCACCATAGGAGGGTTTTTATTCACAAGCATATCACACATGAGGGCACAATCACTTTATCCTAAGTTAGTCCTTTTCCCGTGTCTCGAGATTCTTTTGAGCCTATCCTTTATGGCCTTGAATCGGTGATCCTACTCTTGTATATATGCGAGGATTTTTCCATTGTACATTCTCATCTAACGCTAGGGGTATACTTACATCTTAACTTTCTTGTATATATGTGTGGAAATTTCCCTTTTACATTCCCATCTATCACTAGGGGAATCCATGCATCTTCATTTTCTTGTACATAACTTCGAAAAACTTTTAGAAAATACCAAAAAAATCCAAATAGGTCTTACCAAAATAACCCCTGTAATATCCAACCTCACCAGTAAGTAGCTACAAAGTCATAAATAATGTCCCAATTCTGACCCATGTTGCACACTAAAACACATTGTGTTCTCTTGTGATACGGGCCACATCCACCTACAGTTGAGTCCTCTTGGTTGCCAACTATATCCTCTCTATAGGAGCTAATCTCACTCTGTTATAACCTACCATAGATGTTATCTTAGATCATCCTACTGTGGATCCCTATTTTATCTTTTCTACATGGTCTGGAGTCATTGTTATAAAGGCCACATCTCCTCAAAACATGGCCATATCCTTTTGTACCTATAAATCATCCATCGATGTCCCACTTGCTACTAGTATCACTCTAAATTAGGTCACTAGTATCTGCGGTGGCCCCCTGTGCAGCTCCATCTCCATCACCATCACCCCCATGACCTACTATACCACATGGAATACCTACTTTTTGGGGTGATGGTGGACCATATCTTGGTATATGTAAACCTTGTAAAGGAACCTACTATAGCTATGGCCCTTGTGCCACTTTGTAAATGTACTGTTGAATAATGGGTACCTATTATATCATACGGTACTTATATCGTAGTGACACCTATTGTACTTAGCACTTGTGGATCCTATTACCCTGGCCCTATCCATGTGCATGTGTCATGCATATATATGTACCATTGCTTCCTTAGCCTCATGTTGACCTAATCATCCTATGTCTCATAGTTGATGCCCCCTCACACCTATTGTTCTTTATTGTTATGCCCGTTGTTATGGTTTTTGTGGTATGGTAAATCATCTTGGAAACACTATCATATACCATGTGGGATGATTTTCTATAGTCATAGGATCGACTATTTGTGTATGAGCATCCCATACCTATGGGACCACATTGTAAAAGCTCACTAATGTTATCTGTGGTCAGATCTGGGGACTAAAATCAAATTTATCTCGCGCTACACGTGTGTACCATCTCTCATCCTCGGGAATCCCATAAACGATGTCAAGTTAATACTGCACTCTATCAACTATGTACCACTCCAAAATATGGTTGCGGCTTCCTATAAGATAATGATCAACCTTGGTTATACTCAGCTCTATTGCATCGGTGTGTCACTAGTACAAATAGTATGGCCTCTAAGTCACCATTCGTATCGTAAATCATCAAAATCTCACTGTAGTAGGTGATGTCTCTTAGGTGGATCCTCACATCCACACCCACTGTCTCCAGTCATGGCACAAAGGTGTATCTGCCTATCTAGCTCATAGGATACCCAAGGGTCACCCAATCGATATGTGATATAACACCCATATTTGCAGCAGGTCGTGGGACTCAAGCTCCTCATACATTTATATGTTATCAAATGAAGATCTTTGTATAAGTGGGCTAGAATACACCGACCCTAAGTAAATACATCTCCATCCATCAATTGGTCCACTACGCCTATCAAATCCATCTAGAAATGTGTCACAGTCTTATTAGGTAGTAAGTAGCCACTAATAAGAGCCATCGGATATACTAGAATCCATGTTATCCCTTTGCTCTCGAAACATATATACAAATCCACAACAATCCCCTCTCAAGGTATGCCCTCTCGGTGGAATAGGTCCTAGATATACTCCACGAATCTGGTCAATATCATCATCATATACCACTACATTGCTCTAGATCGGAACTGCAAGATTTGATAGATGTCCTCTAGTGTAACGATCATCTCTCCAATGGGCATCAAAAAATTCTAGATCTCACTTTGTCAGTACTCTACTAATGTTGTAAGTAGGTCATGATCTAGTCTAATCTGTGATAACTGTGTAATATAAGACACGCTCATCACCTCAAGTATGACAATCAAACCCCTCTGCTCGCGTCAATTAAAATTCATCTCGAAAGCCCACATATGTCTATAGCACTCCTGCACATCCAAAGATCAAGGTATCTCTTGCAAATCACCCAAAAACACAAAAATTAACATCATTTATTCATTAATCATCTTCTAATCACTTCTACATTCTCCCAATTTCTTCTAAATTATCCTAACAAGTCGAAAACTACACTAATGCACCTCTTTCTACACTAGTGCACTTCCCTTAATGCTAGTGCACCCCATTGCTATGCTATCGCATTTAATGCTTGTGCATCTACTTTAACGTTAGTGCACACTATAGCTATGCTAGTGCACCTAGTTTTACACTAGTGCATTTAACATGCTAGTATAAGCTAGGTTCACACTCATGCCCTTAGTTTAACACTGACATATGAGATTGACGCTAACGCACTTTTAGGCTATGCTAGTACATACTATGTTGTGTGCTAGCATTGAAAACTAATTTTCTTCTAAGTAAAAAATGTATTAAATGCACTCAAAATCAAAAAAAATTGCTTTACATCCATGAGCAGAGACTGCATTAGTCCTCCTGTACTCTCAAATGTGATTTTTGTGATGTCTAAAATCCACTATACGCACCATTTCTCTCACAAATCAAGGAAAAAAACTCTCAAACGGCAAGAAGGTGTAATAGCTCAAATGGGTCACAATGGATTTTACCCTCCCCATGTTTTTTTGGAATTGAGGGTAAATTGAGAGTGTTGAAAGGACCCACATCCTTGTACAATTGAGGATTTTTTGAGAGGATCCACAACCTAGGTATAATGAAGGGGACCACTATTAGGAACCCAATTGGAGCAACCATGAAATAAATAGTGAAGATGCAGTGACCAATGACAACAACCACAGCAAGTGGGAAAACTATCAGTGATGGAAGCGAGAGGAATAGCCACCGGTGTCAAGCAATGAGAGGAGCATCCACCGATATCGGTAGTAGCGAGCAGCCACCGGTGTTAGCGGTGAGAGGAGAAGTGAGAGGAGGAGCCACTAAACAACAACAAGAGGAACAACCACCAATGTCAGCAGTGAGAGGAAGAGCCACCAGCATTAGCAGTGAGGAGTAACCATCAAGTGTCGGCACAAGCAAAGAAGCCACCTCTAGTAGTGAGACCACCTTCGAGGAGGATCATGCCTCGGGGATTTGAACATGGGTGGGTAAGCACACAACCATGTGACTTGACCTCACCACTCCAACCCCATCGGCTAAAAGTGGTTTGGGATAACTCTTGTGTCGCATGATTCCGACATGCCTCATCACATTGAACACAGGATTCATGCCTGACCCCAACCCCCATCACATTGAACACCAAGTCGGCTTGGCACCATGTCGAGAGACCACCTCCACCACCAAAGTAGTGACCCACTGGGACTTCCTACCAAGTAACGAAGATCTATAGAGGTGGCTAGCCTAGGGAATGGGCCTTAAGACCTCCCACATATAGCCCACATTCCCACTAGGCTAGGGTAAACCAGACGGGCTACCCCTCCCCATGTTATTTATACCCTCCATGCCCTCTTTTCTTCATTGTTCTTGCCTCACAGGGGTAGGATTACTAACGTTTTCCTCTATTTTCCTCCTGCCACATCTTGGCCTTCCGTTGCGATGATTTATTGATTTAAATGGTCATTTTTACTAACATTTTCATCTCGTTGGGACATTTCTTGCTTCTCAGGGACCATTTCTTCTTGTTATGACATATTCTTACTTCCCCCGACTTGGCACTGGTGGTGTATCACACACATCTTCATTCTTCTATACCAAACTCTTCCTTAACATTCAAAAAATCCAAAAAATTGGTAAAATTCAAAAAAATATAAGAAATTGGCAAAATTGAAAAATCCAAAAATTTGGTAAAATTCAAAAATTCCAAAAAATTGGTAAAATTCAAAAAATCCAAAAAAATTGGTAAAATTTTCAAAAATCTAAAAACTAGTAAACAAAGCATTCACATATCCTACACATTCACAAGACAACGTCCTCGAACATCAAAAATTATCCTATAAACATATTTCTTTGGTCCTCGAATGTTCTTGTGCACGACATGCGTATCATTTTGATCTTACAAATCTAGTTTTCTTGTTATGTATGTATTACCTTGCACATACAATTTCTTGGGATAGTTTCATAGTACATGATTACTTTTTCATAGGACTTCTATGTCCTCTATTTATTCACCTTGCATGTATCCTTTCTTGGGGTGCTATTTTTAACCCTTGACATCTAACTTGAACATTTGGGAACTGAAGCTGGATAATAAAAACATTAGTGCAACTATCTTGAATTTTGCTTGTTTGAGTATGTTTGTTTATGATTGTTTCTTTGTTGGTATTCTTGTTTACTTTCTCGTACTGCATTACTTTATGTATTTTGCTTTGAGTCGGTCCTTTAGTAATGAAAAATATCATTATTATGGATTTTCATGTCATTTTACACTTTTTTTGCATGCTTATATCAAATAAAAAGTTGCTCTTGATCCGATGATGATTGATTGACTACATTGTAATCTTCCGATACTCCATGTATATGTTGGTTTCATTCTATCTAACTTTCTACCAATCATTTTTCAATTTTTTATCGATTCTAACAATGGCCAACCCAAATTGGTTTAAATCCCTTCCATTGCTCTCATCACTTTTTTCCACAACATCACGGGGTAATAGGGGTTATATTTAGCCCCCTCCCCCTTAATTTCTTCCATCCAATTAAACATGTGATTTCTTTTCCAATCAATCAATTTGAACAACGGCAATCGAGCCAAGTTCGACTCTCCATTGTTACATGTATACTTTTTTTTGTGATTATTTATTTCTCATTTACGAGTGTCCATCAACCCCTTCCATCACCCCATCAACACTTGAAGGGAATCCTTCATTCCACTAATTTTTCTTCTACTCCTTAAAAATTTAATTACATGTAATTTTCTACTATCTTTGAAGTGGTGTCGTTTTGCGTTACATCGCACCAAAGAGGCACAAATGTAGACACCTAAAATCTAAGCGCTTAATTTTACTACTAATTTTTCATTGTTTATTGTATTTCCCATTTTTTCATTATAATTAGTGATTTCCTGCTAATTAGCTAACATTCCCTTTCTTTTCGGTCAATTAACAACAGTTTGTTAATTAACTAGTCTTTCCTTCATTCGAATGTCAATTAACGACACTTTGTTAGTTATAATCCTCATCTAATCAATTAATTAACTATTTATTAGTTAATTAATCCTTTTTAATCTCCTATTTAATCAATAAACCTTATTATTGGTTAAATCCCCCTTTCAAACCCTTCAAATTCTACTTATTTCCTTCTAAATCGCCACTAAATGGCTTTCTAAGCTCATCTTGGCCTATTAATTAATTCTAGTTAATTAATTAAATCATCTCCAACTCGTGAGTTACTAATTACTAATTAATCTTTTTAATCATGTTTATCCCTTTCTAATTCTACTTTACCTTTATCCACATTCTCTAGGTTTCTAGCTCTCCCAAAATGGAAATCTATATAAAGAACCTAGTACCTTCCTTCCAAACTTACACCATACTTAATGTTATTATATGCACATGATAAGAGAATTTCTACTTTAAAACACTTATTGATCTAGTATCCATTCCATCTACTTGCACATATTAGTAAAGGAAGAACTAAACATGGCCACTAAGCCATATTGATGAGATCTTTTTCTCTTCATGGAGATATCCTTCCTTTGATCGCTCATAATCACGATCGATTCATCAATAGGAGCAACTACAATTTAGAAATCCCATCAAAAATAACAAGGGATGCTTAGTGTTTTCAAGTTTAATTTGGATTCATTGATTAGATTTTTCCCTTACATAGCTTTATTGTGATGTTTATGTTGAATTATCTTAGGTATAGGAACTACTTGGTGTTGGTTTCTAGTTATTAACTTATCCTACTTTTACATGCATACACATATTCTTCTTGTAATTATTTTCATTCCTGGTGTTCACAACATTAGGCTTATTAGGTTGATTGGTCATGCCATCTCTAGTAACACCACAGTTTCATTTCAGGACCTTGGGTCTTTGGTTATTGCTTGAATTGTTCTGGTAATTTGAATTTTTATGATTAGGAGTGACCAACCTCCCATTGGGACCATACGTCTTGTGTCCACTATCAAAATATGCTTGGTCAATGTGGAACATGCCCTCTAACACTTCCTCATAGCCTTGAAGAGGAAAATTTTCCACTTCATCCTTGGTTTCTCAATTGAGTGAGTGGAGGAATAGCTTAAAGATTTTTATTTGATTCATATTTGGAGCACTAGTGGAAGAGTAAAGGACTTGTCACCATCTCTAGATGAAGTGGACAGCATACTCATTTTTTTCTTGCTTGATATGCAAGTACTCTTTTATTCTTATTCGTAACAACTTATTCATATTGAATTCCTTGATAAAATCAAGCACAAGTTGTTTAAAGGAATGTATGGATGCTTCGGGAATTCGATAGTACCAATCTAGAGCAATTTTTTGTAGGTTTTTAGGGAATATCTTGGCAAAAACTACATCCAACGGAAGAAATACTCTAATTGTGGTAGCATATGCCTTGATATGGGCATTAGGATCTCTTCACCTTTAAATTTGGGGAGGGTTTGCAATAGTCTTGGGATCATAACACCCCATATAGTGAAATTGAGTGGTTCTTTAAAATATTAAGAATAAGTCCCCACTAAATAAGACTCAACCATTGAGGACCCTTGGTGAGGAGGAGGAGGTGGATAAGCATTTGGTAAAGTTCAACATAAGTATTAGCTAGGGCATAAGACACCCCTTGATAATGCATGTGGACTATAAAAAGTATACATATCCATTTGAGGATATTTCAAATACATATGGACATAAGGAAGGACAACTCTAGGGTATGGATTGGTGGGCATAACACTAGGGAACATCGCACTATTACGAGGAACGAAATTGAGAATGCACTTCCATCTAGCCCTTATATAGGATATGAATAGAAAGGATGAGGAGTCATTCCTAGCATGTTAGATCCCATAAGGAGATCACCAGGATTGGGAACACCCAAATAAACCTACTACTATGGTTTTTACACCGAATGGACATTAGTAGCAAGAGTATAGTTTTGGTTTTAGACATGATATGGAATGTTACCTTTCCCTAAAAAATTATATAGGTTGCGAAGCTTAGGTGATTTATAACTCTTTAATCCTTCCCACTAATGTTGAAATAACATCATCGGGTGAAGGATGTTGACCTTTTAGGTGCATGTTGCACGTTGTTTAGTTGCGAGGGTGTATGATACCTTGTTATAAAATGGTCAATGGTTTTCCCCCTTTTGAGATGTGCTTTATATTTTAGATGGGATATGAGAAACATTCTTTTGAAGAATGACATATGTGTATCCTTGTAGACCATCCAAGGATCTATCTATAGCATTGAGACGATCACTATTTTGGGTGATCCGTGCTAAGATTTCATCTTTCGGTTGCGAAATAGAAAAAAAGGACTCAGATTGCCTACTAATTTGGGGTCTTGATAAAACATGTGGATAAAGGCCATGTTCTCTATGAAGTTCATATTGTTAGAGCTTGAGAAATATGGTTGTGGGACATGATTTGGTTGGTCTATCTCCTCAATTATTACAATTGAATTAGTGTTTACCCCTTGGATAGGGGATGTATGGGGAGATAGGAAGTTCTAGGAATAGTTATCAGCCCACCCAGATAATGAGGGTGATTTGTTGCATACTCACTTGATTATAATAGGATTCAAGACCTAAAATAGGCATGTTATAATCCTGACCCAACATATTTGGGGATGTATAAACACTTGCAAAATAATGGGAGAGGAAGAAGATGGATGAAAGAAAATAAAAGAAAATGGATATGAAAAGGAACTAGTCCTTCACGTTGGGTTCACCAATTTTGTACGCCTGAAAATCAACACGTGATTTCAGATGCACTCAAATTCTTAAGGTCATGTTGAGACAGTCAGAATGTGATAGATGGTATGGTAATGGGAGGATTAAATATGGTATAAATGGGATAGGTGTGAATGATGATAATAGCGAGTGAAAATCAAGGAAATCGTAGATACTCAAATTACAAATCAGGTATTTTCTCATCAAGAGCTACAAATGCCCATCTAACATGTGTAGGGGTGATACTGTGCTCAAGAATGATCACTATCCACAAGTATCAGTCTATATCGGTATAATCGAGTATAGCTCAACCTAGTTGGGCGATCTGAGGATTTTTCCTTCGCCTCTAAATATTCTTCTCGAAGAGGGTCATGTAAGAATGAAAGGGGATGTGTAAAGGATGGACTAAGGGTTGTGTGGTCTAACCCTGTCATCTTGATTGGCCCAATATTTTTCTATGATTTCTACTTCATTTTTTAGGGCGTTAAGATGGCCAATGATTTCTGGTGGCACGGGAATTACTCTAAAGACTATTTGACGTACACCTATGACAATGTCTCCTTGATGTCTGTCCATGTTGGGTTGGTTTATAATTGGGTGAAATATGTTTATGTAAGGTTAATGTGGACCCGGAATGGTCATACGGGCATCAATTCAGCAAGAAGGGTGGAAATAGACAAATAATTGGTAAGCTGAAGGGTGAGAGCTAAGTGTGCGTAGTCTAGTCCACTAAGGAAATGAAGATTGTGTTCATTCCAACTTCTCATCTAATTTTATTTCCTATCTTTAGATAAACAAAAAAATGAATCTAAATTAAATAAAAGATTATTACTTTCCCCTTTTAATCTAATAAAATTCAATTTGCCAATATTTAATTAAAACTTTTTTAGCAAAGCTTTTAAAATGAATAAATGAACAAAGAAAATTAAACTCCTAACTTTGTTTTTTTGTTTTTACGGTTTTGAAAAATTAAATAAAATAAATATTACTGCATACAGATAAACTAAAATGAAATAAACTACTTATAAATTAAAATAAACTAAATATGGAATAGTCGAATGTGGTTATTCCTTTGTTGCAAGATTATGAAACTAAATCTAATTTGAATAGAAGATATACTCTAAAGTTATTATTTTAAAAATGAATCCTATTCTAACTTCTTACGCCTCGAGTTCATGAGAAAGAAAGAAAGATTCTTAGAAGCAACTTCTTCTTCACCTTGAAACTTTCCCCAGAAAAATAAAATAAAATATACATATGATTAGCAATGGATAAATGAAAAAGAAATGTAGACACAAAATCTTCCTCTAGCTTCTTTCTCTTGCGAATCCATGGGGATAGGAACGGAAGAAATATATCAATGGAATATTTTTTTGTACATAGACAATACTAGAAATGAAGAAGTACTAAATTCTACCAATTTAAAACAAATTTGTTTCTTCTAATTTAACAATAATTAATTGAAATATTTAAAGAAATCAAAACAACCGCAACATGTAACTATTGATCTATGACAGCATTTCAGGTTTGGTGTTGTGTTGTGTCTCCTCGGCTTCCTTTTCCTATCGCAGATGAATTCAAATTGATCCAAGGTGTGAAATATTGGTTGGTAGAAAGAAAATCAAGAAGATGGATGTAACTAACTGGTTGCAAGAAAACTGGTAGTTTATGTAGTGTTGGAAAAATAGAGCAATGAATTGGTTATCTGTGTAATTCCTAGCAAAAATTTGGTAGCATAACTTTGCAAAACAAGTATCAAAACTCCAACCCAACATTTGAATGAAATATGTGATTTTATTAAAATATGGGGAAGAAAAATTATAACACATTGTTGGCTAGAAAAATTTCGGGTGGAAAAACTTGTGGATTTCTTACCAATGCTCAGGGAATGTAATTCCCTCTACTTAACCGGTGCAGCTGTCGTATATGCATGCGCATGAAAAGGTGGATTTCTGTGGTGGCCTTTTGACCAAGGATCCAATAGAGACACTCCACTAACCCTGTGACAAAGCTTACAGATACTTACAAAAGAGGACTTTTTTTGTAGAGAGGGAAAGGGGAGTAAGAAATTAGATAGGAGAACTAATGTTACAGGTAGAAAATCATATTCACGCATACATCAATTAGAAGTTTTATCACATGCATTAAAATTAGGAGGAAACAAATCTATGAATAGTAACAAGACTAAATGGAATTTATGATCACAAAGTATCAATAAACCCCTTAGTCAAAAAAGGCTCAAAACTCCTTCTTATTGTATTGATTGCTTAAACCAAGTTGTACATAGTATGAGAATATAGGAAAAATAGAGAGTGGGGAAAAGGAATAATTTAGCTATCTCCTTTGTTCTCTCAAGGTAGAATGGACTCTTGAGCTTACAAAATTAATTACCAACTCCTTGAAATGGGAATGGCTTTACATTTTATAGAATGAGGCGTGACTTATATCGTCTACCCCCGATGGATTTTCATATGTCCTTGTGCAACCTAAAAATTTCAACTCCTAGGAGAATATTAAGTCCCTTTTTATAACATAAAGGTGACTTATTATGTTAGGCACATTAGAACATATGAAAAATTGCAACCCCAATGCAAATTAGAATATTGGAAAGTGAGAGAAAGTTAGGGAGAAGAGGAGAGAGAAAGAGAGAGAAGAAGAATAGAATATGTTGTTCCCAATGAATTTTGTTGATCCTCATTGATGGAAAGCTCCAAATGCAATGAAACTTTGAATCTTTAAACTCCTTGCACATTGGGAAACTCATTCAAATCAGCTCATGAATGCTTTCCAAGTTGAGTGAACTATTCCATTGATGACCACAACTCCCAGCCTGCATATGATATACCATTTTTAGTGAGAGGTGGATTTACCTCTTCTCGACCATCGTGATGTGATGAACTACCTCATTCGATCTTGTGCACATTACCCTTACCTCAACCACTTTTTGGGTTGACCTACTATATTTAGTAAGCACACATATCGGGAACATACTATTTTTAGTAAGTGGTCATTTAATCTATTTTTGGCTCGGGAAATCATTGGCTTCTGGTGACCTTGGGTAAAACCCCGATTTCGCCACAACTTGCTTATGATGATGAATTTCCAAACCTAGCAAGTCTATGTAGGAAAACTTACTATTTTTATAAAGTGTGTTTCTACTTCTTGGTTTGTAGTGGAATATTTTTTTAGACTCGTCTCATCGTCACGACCACATCCTTTGAATTTCACATAATTTTTCCCACTAGAATGTTGGGAAATAAAATTTAAAATTTTCACCTAGCAGTGGCTTCGAGCACGGAGCTGCCATGGCGGCCATTAATGGAGCTCAAAATTTGTAGGTTTGGTTTTTGTCTCCATTTGTGATGAAAACAACTCCATTGCGATAGGTTTTTCATTTGGAGCTCGTGTGCAAGTTTTTAGCTCATTTCCATTGTCGGAATGACGGGAATCCGACAAATGTGAGTTAGTGCACGAAGTGAGGATTTTTTGGAACAAATAATTATGGGCACCATTTTACCTCTAGTTTATTACATCATGATCATATTGAAAAATTTGGAATTCTTCAGAAGATGACACCTCGATCCGACTTGTATCTTGTGAGATATGAATATTTCTTGATTGGGTGACTTCTGGTTGGTTATCTGTCAAAAACTTTCATTTTCTTCCCATTCTTCATTTCTTCGATCCATTTTTCTATGATATTGTTGTTTTTTCATGAAGTAGAGTATTTTTGGGTCATGTTAGAGCTGGTTTGGATCAGCAATGGTGGAGTGTGTCTGGATAAGCTTGAGCAAAGCCATGGCATGGTGAGGAGTTATGGAGGAGAAATGAGAGGAAGAAAACGGCTAAGTGCCGGATTTAAATTTTCAAAAAATACACATGGAGGGGCTGGGTGAATTTTTTCATGTCTGATGTCCCTAACCTCAAGGATGTGATGGACATCAAATTCCATGGTGATAAAGATGACAACACGTGTCCTCGATCCGACGGCAAGGGATTTGCTCAAAAAAGCACTATAAGCACTAGGGGCTAAATGTCGGTCACGTGGATGACCAAACGACTCCCCATAGGGGATGGGAACATTTTTCCATTTCTTATTTCCCTAACCTTAGGTACATAAGGGACATAAAGTTCCATGGTGGTCTAGAGCTGACATGTGTTCTCAATCCGACAATGGGGAATTTGAACTCCAAAAATGCACCTGGGGGCTGAACTGTCAAGTCTGAAGGTCACATGAGGGTCCCATAGGTCACATGGGGGCTAGGTACATTTTTCCAAGGTTTATGTACCTGACCTCAGGGACTTCGGGGACATAAAATCCCACCAGGCTCGTGGAGCTGACACGTGTCCTCTCAAATTTTGGCTAAGTCCCGAACACGCTCTAAGAGGGCGACTTGTGATGATGATATCTTGAACTCCTGATGGAATTTTTTTGAAAAAATGTATATGATACTAACTAGAAATGTCAATTTGAATCCAATGGCGGGGGTAGAATGTATTGAATCATCCATTTGATCCCTAAAAAATCAGAATTTTGATTTGGTACTCCACATGTGCCTGAGAAAAAGTGCTATAAATCTTTGTGCCAAAGTGTTGTGAAAAATATGATTTCACCATCATGTAGGGATTGGAATCATATTTCTAGAAATGTTTTTGTTACTCTTAACTCCATCCAGGAGCTCCTGGAATCTTCTTTTTAAGCTCGGTAGTTGTTTTTAAGCTTTGTGTACTACTAGGCTTGTGAACCCTATTTTTTATTCAGACTACTCCAAGTCTTTCAAAAATTCCCCAAACCTTCCAAAATAATTTCCATGATGTTCTAAGGTCTTCAATTCACCTCCATGTTGAATTTTTCCCTTATTTTCCGCTCCAGGGGGTTGATTCGATCTGGGAAGGCCAGTGATAGCCCTTCCCACAACTACTTGTAGCTTGCAAATGAACTCCTAAAATCACCTAGAGGAATGAATGGACTTTCCTAAATCACCTAGGGGGTGAGATAACATTATTTTGGAGGTCATTTGGACTAACTAGACATATCTGGGGTGTCTTGGAATAATAGACTTGAAAATTTTAACACAAGGGTATAGTTGTCGTGTTTGGAAATTGTCGATTTCCCTATTGCACATTTGCACAACAACAACCAGATCTAGCTTGGGCATATGACATGGGTGAGCACAGTAAATACATGGCATGAGAACTCCTAGAATATCAACTTACAACATATTGACTAGTGCCTTATCCATTGGGCCCTGTGGAGTCATGTACAACTTACAAAAACAAGAGAGAGAGAGAGTGCGAAGAAGGAAAACACACACACAAAATGATGGAAAGGAAACACACGACACACAACAAAAAGGGAAACATGCCTAAAAATGACCTATGGTATAAGGTGGGGATAACCCGCTTTCACTGAAGCACTTTTCATTTCTCAAAATTTACCCCTTAAGAGGAAACACCAAATGATGATGTTCTACGAAGCCGTTGACGGGTTCCAGAAAGTAGCCTCCCCTCCTTAACTGCTTATGAAATCCAAGTGATTTCACAATTGTCTGTGTACTTGGTAGGAGTGAGCCCATGTGAGCTTCTTCTTAGGTCCTTGCTTGGAAATTCCATTTGCGTTCATGTTCTTTTAAATCGGTTTCATAATTCCACTTTCCTTCCATGTTTATCCATATAGTTGATTCTCCATCAAGCATCACATCACTACCCCAAAGCTGATTTTTGTTACAATTTCTTGGATATTCGAGGTACTTTATTTTCCGGGTCTATGCTCATTGACGTCTTATCCATGAGAAACATTATATTCATCCTTTATCTCTATTCCACTATGAGGCATTTGAGTATTGGCAAGAGAATAGGAGGAAAACTCGTATTTGTCTTATGTGTCTGAGGCACGAGTTAAGAGATCAAGAATCAACTCAAGATATTTTGAAACTTCTTATGCATCCAATATTTCTTGCATGGAGTTATGCTTCGCCATTTCATGCAGCTCCTCTTTGTACACCTTTGAAGAATCTTTATTTTCAGCTCAAGGAAACTATCTAGAGGGGTTACCTCATCATCTTGGGAATCGTTGCACTCTACCGATCCTTCCTCAAAAATAGATTTATCTTCAAATTCCTCAAAACTTCTTGCTTTCATTTCTTTGTCATGGAAAGAGTCTTCATCTTGAAATGGGAAAGAAAAAATCTCCATTTCGTTATTGCGTCCATCAACCATTAGCTCAAGAGTAGCATCATATTTTTCATCTAGATTTATTTCAACATAGCCCATCTTCACATTGGTTGAGGCTTCCAAGTCAACTTCATGCTTGTCTTCCAGATTCATGGCTTGCATTAAAATTTCAAGACTGATCTCAGGGTCTTCTGTTTCTTCCACGGCTCTTAGCAGTCCTTGTATAGATAGTTCTTTCCCATTTCTCGAGGGCTCATTGTAGACTAGCTTGGTCTCTTCCTAGGTGACATGATCAAGGGAGTCCTCATCTTCAAATGGGAATGAGAAAATTTCTTCATCACGGATAAGCACATAAGCTGATTTTTCTTTTTGAAAATAATCAAGAACCATTTCCTCTTCTTCATGGTTTGCATCATCGGTAATTTGGGGCTACCCTCTTGTAACTCGAATCTCCTCAATGCTTCTTCAAAATCTAAATCTCTCGGGAAGGCATGTCTATGGACCTATCAAGATGGGGATATCCTCTTCCTCCTCGGTTGCCACAAAGTGATTCATTTTCCCACTACCTTGATACAATATGTTAGCTTCTAGGCTTCCAAAATTTCGTACCATGTACCTCATCTTCTTCTCGGGAGAAATTTCTCCATGTATCCCTTTACTAGTATGGTTGTGGATGACCAATTCATCTAAATTTTCCCTCCCAAGTATCGAGAAAAAAATTCTACTCAACAACATTCCAAACAAGGTTGGGACATCTGCTACCAAAATCATCACTAAAAATTTCTTGTCTAGAAATCTAGCGAGAGCCACCTATGTATCTTTGACCTTCCCTATAAGTGGGACCTCTTTTGACTCCAAAGAGTAACAAGAGCCACCGGGTGGAGTCATGGTGAGTTTGAGAGCTTTGGAAACCTTCACAGGCATGACATTATCGAGGCACCCAAATCTATTATGCAATTGTTTAATACATATTCTTCGATAAGAAGGGAGACATAAAAAGGTTCAACCTTATCAGTATTTGATGCACTCAAAGAAAGCATGTTCTATGAGGGAGGTGTAGGTGGGTTTGGAAAAATGCCTTTAGAACTAGAAGTTACACATTGGGTGTTAGACTACCACTCTTGATATATTGGAAAAACCTCTCAAATTGTTTAGGATGAGTCCACAAATATTCAGTTTTATTAATTTGGACTTTGTCTTTGTTCGTATATTCTATGAAGTCAAAAGGAGTAGATGCAGGTGAGGGTGATGAAGGGACTTCTTTTGGATTTAGGATAGTTTTGGAAGTAGGAGTATATTTTTGGGGAATGAAAGGTACTTTGAAAGGTACACTAGGAGCTTTTAAAGTACTAGATTTTACAGGAGTATATTTATATTTAGACTTAGAAGAGACATCAAAAGACTTACTTGGGATTGTAAGAGCCTTCTTACTTGCTACGAGATCAAGATCCAATAATGCAGACTTCATGGAAGATGGAAGTGGGGATCCTTGACTAATTTTTTTTTGCAAATTCACCACATGAGGATCATCAACCTTCTTTTTTTTACAGCAGTGGAGGGAGATGCTCTTTTCTCATACTGAGAATGAGTGAATACCGCACATGAGAAACTAGGTGTATCCTCTTTGTCTTCTTCATCACCTCAGAATACTCACAAAATCTGATTTGTCTATCGTTCTCAAGTTCATCGATCTCTAGGAAGTTTCCACCTTCACTTTCTTGTTCAATCTCATCTTCACTTTCTTGAAATCTACAATTTATGTTCACGAGTGGGGCTTCCAAGGCAAGCCTTGGGGTGCTCCTGTAATCTGATTTTTGTTGCTTCTTTGGGAAGAAACTCGTTCAAATATCTCCCTCCTCAATAATGCCATTTCATTTTCCAATTTTTACAATGATGGATTGGTTCTCTCATCTCCAGGATGTTGGGCCTTACCCTTTGATGGATTCTTGATCTTTCCAGAGAGGATGAGATCGTCATCAAGTTCAATGGCCATCCTTTTTGCTTCTACAATGTTCCTTAGTTGGGCTCTTCATAGAAAAAATCCTACTTCTAATGATTGATCATTGATGAAGAATATCTTGATATTTTTTTCAGATGGTGAATCTTCTTCTAGTATCCTGCAAAGAAACCATTCGAAGTGAGCCATAAAGTCTCTCATGGTTTCACTTTCTCCTTTCTTCATTTGAGCCAACTGCACCAAGAGGTCCTGATAGTCTTCAGTTGATTTAAATATTTCCTTGAAGGAAGTCTTGATGTCATTCCAACCAGTGATGGATCGGGAAGGCAGGAGGTAAAACCATTCCACTACTTTTTCTTGGAGAGACTCCATGAACAATCTTACAACATCTTCATGTTGGACACCAATAATTCCACATGATGCCATGAAGGCAACGATGTTTTCTTCTGAGTGTTGTGTTTTGTCACCTTTGAAATTTGGTAAGTTCTTACAGGAACCCATTGGTAGATCATGAAGAGGGGGTTTAAGAGAAAGCGAGCCTATATTTCTTCCCCATGGAACAATGGGTTGGGTCTTTCTGCTTCATCTTCCATTATCATTTATGCTTATTCTTTAGCCCTTGCTTCTACTTTATCCCTTGCTTCTTCAAATTGTTCTTCTTTTGGGGGCTCGATGCTCGATGGTGGTTAAAAATGGGAGAATTTGAAGGGGGTATCAACAAGATTTTGGATAGGATTGCCCAGTGAACTGCTCAAAGTGCCAGATGGAGAGGAGGCTTGAGAGAAGAATTATGGATTATCTCTAATTTGTTCTTGCTGATTTTTAAAATCCTCGAAATTGGTGTCAAAAACACCCCTCGACCTACTCAACCTGGTGTATCTTCCTTCAGCCAACTTTTGGAAACTTTTATAGTGAGAACACGAAAGGAAACTATGGAATATGAAGGGTCAACTACAAGAAATTGACAATGTAGCCTTCAGCAATGGATTTTCATAAACTTTTTTTTTGTTTTTTCAATGTTTTATTTTTTTGAATTTTTGAACCTCGCAGTTGTATTTTGGGTGTAGATGCTTCTAAATATTCCCCATGGTGGGCACCAAAAATTGTTGGCAAGAAAAATTTTGGGTGGACAAACTTGTGGATTTCTTGCCAACGCTCTGGGAATTTAAGTCCCTCTACTTAACCGGTGTAGTTGTCGTATATGCATGTGCATGAAAAGGTAGATTCTTGTGGTGTTCTTTCAACCTAGGATCCAACAGGGACACTCTACTAACCCTGCAAAAAAGCTTACAGATACCTGCAAGAGAGGACTTTTTCTATAGAGAGGGAAAGGGAGTGAGAAATTAGATAGGAGAACTAATGTTGCAGGTAGAAAATCATATTATTGCATACATAAATTAGAATTTTTATCACATGCATTAAAATTAGGAGGAAACAACTCTACAAATAACAACAAGACCAAATGGAATTTATGATCACAAAGTATCAATAGATCCCTTAGTCAAAAAAAGGCTTGAAACTCCTTCTTCTTGTATTGATTGCTTAAACCAAGTTGTACATAGTATGAGAATGGAGGAAAAATAGAGAGTGGGGGAAAGGAAGAATTTGGCTATCACCTTTATTCTCTCAAGGTAGAATGCACTCTTGATCCTACAAAATTAATGACCAATCACTTGAAATGAGAATGGCTTTATAATTTAGAGAATGAGAGGTGACTTATCATCTACCCCCTAATGGCTTTTCATATGTCCTTATGCAACTTAAAACTTTTTGACTCCCTAGGAAAATATTAAGCCCCTTTTATAACATAAAGGTGGCTTATTACATTAGGAACATTAGGACATATGAAAAATTCCAACCCCAACATGAAATTAGAATATTGGAAAGTGAGAGAAAGTTGGGGGGAAGAGGAGAGAGAAAGAGAGAGAGAAGAAGAAGATGATATGTTGTTCTGATGAAGTCCTGTTGATCCTTGTTGATGGCAAGCTCCAAATGCAGTGAAACTTTGAATCTTCGAACTCCTTACACATTGTGAAACTCCTTCAAATCAGCTTGTGAATGCTTTCCAAGTTGAGTGAACTGTTCTGCTAATGACCACAACTCCCAACATTAATACTGTTGTATATATATATTGTTTTTAATGAGAGGTGATTTTTCCTGTTCTCGACCATCGTGATGTGATGAACTCCCTCATTCGATCCTATGTACATTACCCTTGCCTCGGCCACTTTTTGGGTTGACCTACTATTTTTAGTAAGCACCCATATAGGGAAATTACTATTTTTACTAATTTTTCATTTTAACTATTTTCTGCTCTGGAAAATCATTCTGGCTTCCTAGTGACCTTGGGTACACACTGCTTTCACCACAACTGCTTTTGATGATGAATTTCAAAACATAGCAAGTCTGTATAGGAAAACTTACTATTTTTAGAAAGTGTGTTTCCAGTGCTCGGTTTGTAATGGAACATATTTTTTTAGACTCGTCTCATCGTCATGACCACATCCTCCGAATTTCACATAATTTTTCCCACTAGAATGCCGGGAAATAAAATTTAAAATTTTCACTGGCAATGGCTTCGAGCACGGAGTTGCCATGGTGGTCATTAATGGAGCTTGAAATTTATAGGTCTGGTTTTTGTCTCTGTTTGTGATGAAAACAACTCCATTGTGATAGGTTTTTCATTTGGAGCTCGTGTGCAAGTTTTTAGCTCGTTTCCATTGTCGGAATGATGGGAATCAATCGACGAATGTGAGTCGGTGCATGAAGTGAGGATTTTATTGGAAAAAATAATTATGGGCACCATTTGACCTCTGGTTTATTACATCATGATCATCTTGAAAAATGTGGAAGTCTATAGAATATGACACCTTGATCCGACTTGTATCTTGTGAGATATGAAGATTTCTTGATCGGGTGACTTCACGGTTATCGTAAAAAACCTTCATTTTCTTCCCGTTCTTCATTTCTTCGATCCACTTTTCTATGATATTGTTGTGTTTTCATGAAGTAGAGTATTTTTGGGTCATGGTGGAGCTAGTTTGGATCAGAAATGGTGGACTGGGTGTCTGGATAAGCTTGAGCAAAGCCATGGCATGGTGAGGAGTTGTGGAGGAGAAATGAGAGGAAGAAAATGGCTAAGTGCCAGATTTAAATTTTCAAAAATGCACATGGAGGGCTAGGTGCATTTTTTCACGTCTGATATCCCTGACCTCAAGGACATGATGGACATCAAATTCCATGGTGATAAAGAGGATGACACGTGTCCTTGATCCGACGACAAGGGATTTACTCAAAAAAGCACTAGAAGCACTTGGGGATGAAAACTGGTCATGTGGATGACCAAAGTAATCCCCATAGGGGATGGGCACATTTTTTTGTGTCCTCTATCCCTAGCCTCGGGGATGCGAGGGACATCAAATTCCATGGTGGTCTGGGAGCTGACATGTTTCCTCGATCCAACGGCGGGGAATTTGAACTCCAATAATGCACCTAGGGGCTTAATTATCAAGTCTGAAGGTCACATGAGGGTCCCAGAGGTCACATGGGGGATGGGTGCATTTTTCCAAGGTTGATGTACCTAACCTCAGGGATGTTGGGGACATAAAATCTGTTAGGATCCTAGAGTGACACATGTCCTCTCAAAATTTGGCTAAGTCCCGAACACACTCCAAGAGGGTGACTTGTGATGATGATATCTTGAGCTCGATGGACAGTTTTTGGAAAAAAATTATATGATCCTAACTAGAAATGTCCATTTGAATCCAATGTTGGGAGTATAATGTCTTTATTCATCCATTTGATTCCTATAAAATCGAATTATTATTTATTACTCCTATTTCTAATAAAAACTTCCTACAAATATGATGCGCCAAAGTGTTGTGAAAATCCTGATTTCACCATCATGTAGGGTTTGAAATCCTCTTTTCAGAAATGTTTTATTTTATTCCTAAATCCATGTGGAGCTCTCGGAATCTTCTTCTAAAGCTGAGCGAGTTATTTTTAGGCACGTGTCTTGCTAGGCTTGTGAACCTTGTTTTTTATGCAGACTACTCCAAGTCTTTAAAAACTTCCCCAAACCTTCAAAAATAATTTCCATGATGTTCTAAGGTCTTCAATTCACCTCCATTTTTAATTTTGCCCTTTTTTTCCTCTCCAGGGGGGTTGATCCAGTCCTTGGAAGGCTAGTGCCAGCCCTTCCCACAACTGCCTATAGCTTGCAAATGAACTCCTAAAATCACCTAGGGGGAATGAATGGAATTTACTAAATCACCTAAGGGGTGAGATAACATTAGTTAGGAGGTCATTTGTACTAACTAGACAGATCTAGGGTGTCTTGGAATGATAGACTTGAAAATTTTAACACAGGGGTATATTTGTCGTGATTGGAAATTATCGATTTCCCTGTTACACATCTGCACGACAACACACATGTTCAAAAATAAGTGATAAAACATGCAAATAAATGGTAGTCAATGTACTAAACATAGTAAAATAGAAGGATAAAATCAATACGGTTCCAACAAGCCCAAAAGCAAGTGAAATGGTTAAGAAACGGGTGAGAAAATCACTCCCGAACTGGAGACACACATTACAAAACACACATTTTTAATGATTGGGTAAAGGTGAAAAACATTTTGATCTACACATAGCGGAGGTTACGCAACCTTCGAGTTTGTGTAGACCGGTGGTTGTGTGACTTAAATTCAAATAAAGCATGAAAATAATATAAAGTGGCTCATGAAGGGTGATAAACTTCCAAACTTAGAAAAATGGAAAAATTGGTCATAACAAGCATATTGAAGACGAAGGGAGAGGATCTAGATCTCATCATTATTTTGGAAAATAATTCTTTCATTATCAGAGACTTACTATGTCTTTCAATGTAGTGCCATGTAATTTTTGGGTGCTTATAATGACCTTTGTAGGAGGAAGAGGTACCGCATTAGGCTATAGGAATAATTACACATAAGCAGTGAGAGTTATCACATGCTCCTCCAATTGTTCCATAATTTGTTTATACTCCTCATTCCTATGAGATAATTGGGTTGTATATTCCTTGAACATGTGTGCATCTCCATCGTGTGTGGCTTTCCCTAAGGATATTTGGGTCGACTTCTAATCATCTTGAGTCCATTTTTTTACAAATTTGGGTCGAGCTACCTTTACATACTAGGATCCAGAGGCTCCAGAGAAGAAATAAGAGGATAATTTTTCTTTCTTTCCCCACTTGGTCTTCATGAATTTTGAGATAGCCTCAAAATTAGGTGTTGTGGCTTATTGCACCATCCTTGACTCACTCCCAAGCAGCTCTTGAATCCATGGGAAAGTTTCCGCTGGAGTAGACACAACATTAGGCATGGGGGCAGCTTAAGGTTCTTGATAAGGGACCACATTTTACTCATGATGGGATGATTATGCCACTAAGAAGGATACACTTGGATTTCGGTGAAGAACAAGAGACTGTGAAGGATCAATTTCACCTGGCTCGAGAGGCTCAATGGGATCTTTAATGATATTATCCTTCTTATGAAGCTTCCTAGGATGGGAAACTTCAATGTTCTCTTCTTCCACCATCTTTATCTTTGAATACTCTTTTGAGTGAGTAGAACCCATGATATTTTTGCATGCCCTCGGTGATGAAGTGTTAGACACCTCTCTAGATAGAGTTAGGAGGACGTCGGACTCGATGAAAGCAACATTATTCATTTTTAACCATTCTCTTGATATTTGGATTACTATTGCAATCATTTTCTTAATATCACATGATTCTTTGATATTCAATGGAGTCATCAAAAGGGGTGAATATTGAACTACTTGGTACTCGGGATCAAATAAGTTTGAACCGACATCTTTGATTCCCTGAGTGAACTAATCAAAGTTGAGATCCTTCATCGGAACTACCATCATCTACATATAGTCCCTTTTCCACACCTCAAAATCATTCATGAAATTTTCCTAGTAGTCTTCAATTTGAAGTGTACGGTGTAAACTGGAGCAGTGAAGGCCTCTAGATTTCTCATGATATTGAAGTCAGACCAAGATGTGTAGGAGTAGAGATTGAGATCAGTAAAGGATGCTTTAATTTTTTTCATCTTTGATATTCTTGCATGAATATATTCCCAAGGAGATGGGAAATGACACACCTTTCCTTTTGATATTCTTATACTTTGCATGAACATGAGCCAACATTCTGCACAACTTGAACATTATGATTTTATCATTTGGGTACTTGGGTAGCCTTTGAGAAGCAAGACCATAGCCCATAACTCTCATGTAGGTGAAGGTAGGGAACTGGATGAAGTGGTTCCCATACTTTTTTATCAGTTAGAATACTTGGGAAGATATTATTCATTCAATATTACCCTTGAGGAGTTTGATGATGAACATTGTGAATACATCATTCACCTTAGCATAGTGTGATTCGCTCTCCTTATGATTCAGCTATGGATATTTCTTGTGTGTGAGTGATTTTGAGGCACATGCAGAGTAGTGGAAAAACCTTTGAAGGTTCCATTGAAGGCAAGGGCATTCACTAGATAAGAATTTATGGTGAACTACTTAGTAGAGGGAAATTACATCACTTGCCGATGGATGTTATTGTTGATAATCTACCCCGATCCACCATTTGGTTCCCTTTTGTTATCACTAAAATAAATTGAGCCATCCAATCTGAAATTCTTTCATTTTTCTTCCCCCATCACTCTTCTTAGTAGAATAATGGCATCATAATATGCCTCATGAAATTCACTCATTAATGAGTTCTTGGGAACATGGGAAGGTTTTCTTCCTTTTCAGATCCACAAAAAAAGTGATAGACCTTATAGATATGAATCAATTTTTCCCACTCCTATAAAGAGAATTCCTTAGATATAATGACCATGTTATTTCTAGTTGGAATTTATAGGCACTGAGAAATTCCCTCAAGACTGAGAACTCCGAGGAGTGAGTTTTCATTTTCTTAAATTGTTCTAGAGTCATAATCGTAGTGTTGTGCTATGAAAATTTAGTGGGTGACCTCTTTCCCTGAATGGCCCACACAAGAATATTTTCTCCTCCACTGGCTCATGAGGTCCACCAAATATTCTAATTTTCAAGTCTTCTAGGTCTATGTGGATGACATCATTATCTCGCACACCAGGGTATTCAATGATCATAGTGGAAATAGGCTCCAGACTTGAATACTTGAACTTCATGATGTCAAAAATCACCGAGATAAGAGTAATGTGAGTCACTATAAGTGAATTGATATTAATTACAAGGCTTTCTAATTTTAGTGTGTCTTATCTAGGATAAGCTGTTTTTAATAAGTTTTCACATTGTTCACCTTCTAATAGTTTTTCTTATTTGGAGTATCACAAGTGCTTTGATAATTTTTGTTTTCAAAAACTTATTATATTTTTACATGTGGAGCCTTACACACTTACTATATTTGGATGGAGGTATTATATATGTCATATTGCGAAAGAAATTGGTTTCAAAATTTTGGGTTTTGCTTCACGACTTTTTCTCCTATTTTTGATTTTTTCTTCCATTAGAACTTCATATATATATAGACAACTTCCTTAGTTGTAATTTTCAAATGGATGCTACAAATTACATAGATAATCAATGCATATACTCTTATAATCAGCTTGAGGGAATTTTTGAGAGGAATGCTTTGCAGAGTTTGATGGAAATCGAGTGCACGGTTGATGAGTTATGAGTAATTCTCATTTTTGGGGTTTTCATGTTCTAGGGAAAACTAGTAGAATACATGTGCAGTGATGAAGGTTTGGAGGAAAACAAAAAAATTTTGAATGATAAAAAATTGTTAAGTATTAGAGGTGAGGAGAGTTAGCCATATTTTTGTAAACTTTAACTCATCTTTGACCAAGCATATTAAGCTGGAGTTGTCGGATGGTTGAGGTGGAGTTTCACCGGTGTAAGAGGGAAAAAGGGGACATAGAGACACCCAAGTGTTCTTTTCACCAGATGGTGACAATTATAATCTTGTGGTTTAGTGAGAATGAGATGGGGCTGAAAAATGGCTTTAGGAGCTTAAAAGTGGATTTTGATATGATCGGTAGGTGAGTGGGTGAGTGGCTGGATGTAGGGAGCACTTTTGTGTCACCCTTTTCCCCTTTTCACCTAGTTGATCCAAGGGTACATAAATGGATTGAAATTTTTCCATGGGTCAGTACATGAGAGGGGTTAGTCAAAATGCAAATTTTCAAGTGCTATGTACAAAAGTGGTGAGGTTTGAGTTACGAGAAGTTGGTAAGAATGGGGGAGCACACTTTGGTGTCCCCTTTACACCTTGGTGAAAATACAAGGGTACATATCATGGTCAAAAGTGTTATAAGGGTTCGAGTTAACATGAAAAGTGGTCTTGGCACTTCAATTCTCTCATTTTCTCTCCTTAACACCTCAAGTCAAGTTCTTAAGTGAAGTAATTCCAAAATCAATGAGGGAATGCACTTTGGTGTCCCATTTTCACCTAGGGTAAAATACAAGTGGAAAAATCATTCTCAAAACCCTACCTATGCCATTTTAAGATGTTGATGTCACTTGTCATATTTAAATTAAGACACTAAGAATGCTTTTACGCCTCAAGAGTATGGAAGGGTACTTTGGGGTCAAAAATTATATATTTTTGACTCTAAATAATATTTTGAGATCATTTCATCCATTATTAGGATCCAATTCTTCCTTAAATTTACTTTTTGGGGCCTATTCCATTCTTGACTTGAAGGGGCAGTTGTAGTGTCCTGGATTATCACAGAAGATTTTTAGGTCTTGGAGCAAAACTGATGTATCCATCATATATATAGTTCCAATATATTTCCATTAAAAAAAAATTCCTCCAAAATCCTTTGAGAACTCGAGAATCGTCTAGATAAGTTAGCTTTCACCATTGGAGCCTTCATTCCCTAAGCCAAAAATCACTTGATCTTGTTTACTTGATTCCTGACATCAATTTATTCCACCAATATTCCCTAAAATACCTTGGATGACTTAATTTTTCTTCCAACACAATTCCCATATGATTTGAATCTTCTATGTAGGCTTATGGAGGGTGTTTGTCACTAGAAAAATGGCCAACAATGGCCCTTTCTAGGCCTCTCGGGGCGAGTTTTCTTAAATCTCGGTGGCTTCATCAATCACCTTAAGAATTCATCCTTGTAAATTAAACACACTTAAAAATATATTTATCATGTTCTTTTGAACCATAATGAGTGTGATATCTTGAGGAAAAGTTGGCTAGAGGAAGGGTTTACAGTGATAGGAGATGAATTTTCAAGTGGGGGCTTAGTTTTCATGGCTAAAATTTTCAATTTTAAATGTTAGACATTAGCATGACAACAAAGTAAAATAGATATAAAAATGTTTGATTAGAATCATTAAAATGATTGAAATGGCCTTTTATGATAGATGTGAAATTTATTATGCAAATGTGATCAAATGATTCTAATTTCCAAAAACATCTCTCATTTTCTCTTATTCTATTATAAATTATCAAGAATTTGCTTTCCTTGGTAAAAATATCAATCCAAAGATATCAAATCCTTGTAAAACCCATGAAAAATGGGGGTGATGATGGGGGCTTATATTATCCCTCCATTATAATCATGTCTTCATGTCTTGTACAAAATTTCACTCACCACTCAATGTAAATCAACAAACAATCTAGTGTACATAAGACTCTTAAAACTTATCTTTTAATGCATCTAATAATAACTTCTAGATGCTAAAATGATCTCTAAATGCTTAAGTTAAACTTTTGGCCTCATTTTGGCATGTGGATGCTCTTGAAAACAATAAATATGACCATACAACTTCAATATCACTATTATGCAGAAAGTAATTATTATCTTATTCATTTTCTTTCATTCTCTAAATGCATTAAATCACTCACATATTTATACGTATTAAATTTAAATTAGGACCCTATTAGTGTGCAAGTTGGCATACAATAGGTGAAAACTAAAAATAAAATCCACAAACCCTAGGTAATTCAAAATCAAGAAGAAAAATATCCCACTAAGGAAATGACCATTTGTATAATCGGTATGTAAATTATCAACTAATGTTAGTACCTTATAGATATGGTCATTGTTAGGGCCATGATAAAAATATGGGGGATAAAAATAGGAAATAGAGGGAAATAACATAAAACAAAGATAAAATTGAAAAATACAAATCCAACAAGGACAAAAAATCTTGAAGAGGTTAAAATTGTTAAGAGATGTAAGGGATAATGCCTTGACCACCCACATATTGATTGGGGTTTGGGGATTGTTGAGTATATAAATATCTTAACTCTCTACTCCATCCCCTCCCCCCTCCTCCCCAACCCCCAAAAAAAGACACCCTCACTACCCCGTAAATAATAGATTAAAGGGGATTAAGTCCACAAGTAATCTATAAAGAACACCCAAATAACTAAATAAATAGGGTAGGGATGGGGTCCTCCTTCCTCCACAGGCCCTCAACATCCTTAGAAGAATTATGATTGTTGGCCTATCTATATAAAACTATATATTATATATGTCCTTCGCCTCCCAAGCATAACATATAACATATAGACATATTAATTACCCCTTATTAAGGTTTGATTATCTTTTAAATAATGTTATGGAATGTAAAACGCTACAAAAATCAATCTAAGGTTTGAAACTATGAAATATTTTCATTAATTAACTTCAAAATTATTTATACACTATCATAATAATGTATTTTTACTTGAAATTAATGATTAAAATATGTTACAATATTGAAATTATAAGGAATATGTACTTAGATATACATGATTGTACATGAGAGATGTAGATACGAGACCAAAGAATATAGAAGTACAAATCCTAAACATGCTTCATTCTAGAGAGTTTCACTAAAAAAATTGGTAGTTCAGATTGTAAAGGTCTTCCGGGAATGATTGTATGGTCTAGGACCTTCCATACAATCTTAGACCTACTTGTTTTTGGATTTTGCAAGTTGCTCTTCCCTTCAGTGGCTTGGAAATATGTTTCATTTTCAAACCCTAAGTGTCAAATAATTATTAAACCATACGCAATCGGATGAATGACGCTTACTCATTAACCATGGGTAGAATATCATGCAAAAAGGTTATTATTTGGGTTAAAGTGAAATCTTTGCATTGCCTACACATCGGCACTACTCCAAAGAGGCCCCAAACCACATGTATCGCTCCACATAGCATATAACATCTATATGATTAAAGCTAGTTGGTAACTTGGACCACTTTAAACATGTTTAATATGATTGTGCTCTTGATAAGACTTTTAAGTAAGGATCTTGGTGTTCTTGGAAGTGAGGAAGTTAGACTCCTTGACCTAGTTGAGTGCTCCATAATTTTATTATTGGCTACCCTAATGGATGTGCATCATCTTGAGGAATATGTAGGGAACCTTGAGTTCCTTTTGTAAGTATTGTAATGAGTGTGCCAATTGATTTTTATATGATTGTGATATGGTGTAAATGAGGTGATGTTAACTTGCTTATATAGGGTTCTAAATATAAATTATCATGTTATGCATGACCGAAGAATATGAAAATACCCAAAAAAATGTTATTGCATAAAAATTAGAGTTGGAATATGTGTTGGTTCAAGACAATACAAGTCATGTAGGATCAGATTTCACATCCTAGCACATGTCTGTATAGTTTTTAACATGGATGTGGTGAATTAAATCTGGAATTTACACAAGAAAAATAAATTTCTAAGTACTAATCTTATTCATTTACACTTCAGATTTTTTCAACAAAATAAGTGATTTAGGAAGACATAACAAGATGTATTAAGAGGGGATGGGATGCGAGTGTTTGTATTCTTAAAGAAAGGATCATAGTCACAATTAGCAATGTCAAAGGGTAAATTGCCAAATTTGAGTGTCTACACATAGATGTTATGTTGGTCTATCTATATTTCTTAACGAGAAACAATTTCTATAGACTATAAAAGGTCATCAATTTTTTATACTATACCACATCCTAATCCTCGGTCCCTAATCCATACTGAGAATATAATAGATACGGGGGTCAAAGTGGCCGGATAGAATATATTAATGAAATATTATTCCATGGGCCAAAGAGTGGGAAAAATACTATGAAGATGAGATTAGGATCGAGCTCGGTTTTCCTCTAATTTATAGTTATAGTTTAACTATGGAGGATCTTTCAATGTGATCCCAACCTAGTCAACCAAACTTAAATAACTCCTTTATTCATACATCTAGATCCATATGGCTTTCCCTCCATATTCTAGTCTAGTTTATTTATCGATTATATGGGCTCGTCTACCCTATGTGTGTATACAATACATGATTATTTTCAAATTGGAGATCATCGATAGATCATCTTATTTCATTAAAAAGTAAAATATTATAATGGTTAAAATAAAAAGTTATTGGTTAGTATACACATCCCCACTAACCAACATACAAATAGAGAAAAATAATAATAGAACAATATGAAGCATAAACCTCGTGTGTTTTTAGGAATGCATGTTGTGTTTACATCTACCATAATTCCCTATGGGTATTACAAGTCATCAAGAGATTTATTGAAACTAAAATGGATCTATATGAATAGTAAAGAGATTTTTATATGATCCTCAAATGGACCATTATCGTGATTATCCTAAGTCAATGCCATAATTTTATTTGGGGGTTATGATGATTCCAATATATTTTTCCCCTAAATATCATCCCCCTTTGAGTCCAAAATGAAAAAATAATTAGATATTAGATAAATGCATGGATTGGTGACATTCATTTACTCTTGAAAATTTTCCCCTTTCCCTTTAGATATGAGCTTGGGATTTTGCTTTTCTTTCCTATAAAAAAGTTGAAATATTTTATTATCCATATTTTTTCAGTGATAAGAGCACTCTTTTTTTAGTAGTGTTATCCAAGTACAATATTGATCTAAATTTCCATGGTTGTGGTATACAGGACATCGAAAAGAGAAATTCTCATAATCTAGGATTGTTCGATCAAATATCCTTGATGGATTTTAATCATAATCTTCTTACAAGAGGCTTACTCACATTTATTTGGAAAAACTTTTTGGCATAAACAATATGTATTTTATTACAAGTCTTAGGAGAAATACCAATAGCCTACCCAAGGAGTTTCTATTTTTGACAAAATGGCTTTTGCCCATAAATGCATTAGGAGTTTGGAAAGTCTTACCTAGATTGAAGTGACCATTAGATGTTGTTGTGAGAAGTAAAAATGGGGCTTTGTAGTATCATGAATAACCTAATCTACAAAATAACCAAGTACCTTGTTAAAATACATCAGATTTTTCCTTTTAAGCTTCAAAAAAAAGGAAGAACCTTCATGAGCCAATGTGAATATTAAGTTTCCATTTCACCTTAAATTACTTAATTATCAAGGTTTATAATTCCTGTTCACAAGGCCCTTGACCCATAAACTTGGAGATAAAATATTGATTTGTTAGGGCATCCATTTCTTATTCAATATCATGACACTCAAAGGTGATAATTGACACTTCTTTGACTAATTTAATACACCATGATTTTATCTAGAGGAATTTATTGCTTATTGTTACCATGGGCTATGAGATCTACCAGTATTCTACTTCTTTGAGATTGCATGTTGTTTGAAGTGGGTGTATAATGGTGGTGATAAGAAAGAGTAAACATCATTACAAAAGATTAGGTTGTAGGGATAGTGACATCTTGAGAGAAAGTGCAACAAACTTAGGTAGGTGAGGCCACATGGGATCTGCTTTATAAAATTAGTTATCACTATTGTGCAATTATTTCCCTTAGGATTTCTTTGTGATAGTTTTCTTTAATTTAAGTTGGGGAAAATATCCTTTTCTAATTTTTGATATACCATACACTAATTAATAAATCCATATATACACAAATGAACAAATGCATAATTATACTAATTAATACACACATATAATAAATACACTAGGAGCAAAGCAATTAACTAGGCTTATATGAACATTATGTGTCTATATAAGTATGAGGAATAAGGCCTTTGGATGAAAGCAATGTATATTAATACAGTTGAAGAGGTGTTGATTATTACCTTTGAAAATAATGAGATTGATCAAGAAGTGGTTACCTTACAAACTAGGGTCTAATTTGCAAGTTTGTGGTATGAGGGCCTCTTGAAAAGAGTTATGAGCTTGGGTATTAGAGAAATGGAAGGTAAAAGGTCGTATAGATATTCTCTTTGGCTCACAAGGCTTATTTATTTTCATTTTTCTACTAAAGAGGATAGAGATATCGTGTTCAAACAAGACCTTAGTTTTGGTTGATCATGGTTATTTATGACACTATATAACCCCAACTTTGACTTCTTGAGAAAATTCAATGATTGCTCCAATCTAAGTAAGACTATTTCACATCTCAACTCATTATGGGTGTAAGCCATTTTTTTAAATATTGGTAACTCCCCTAAAGATATTATTTGCATATATTCTAAAATTCAAAGTAAAAAGCATATTTTTTATACCAAAAATTGTGTTCAAATGGATGTGAGAAAACTTATTCTTAAAAGATTTTGGTTGAAATATCCCAAGATATTTTTATTTGAACAACCATAAATTATAGAAACTTCCGATTTTGGTGTACTGTGATGCCACCTGACCATGGGCATTTAGTAAATTTTACCCTGGCATATACTACTGAAAACCTGAAGGTTACTACCACTAAAAAAGATTTTTATCTTATTAGTAGGAAGGGAAAGACTAAGCCTAGATCTGACTCTAAAGGAAAGGAGAAAAAATAAAGATGAAACATAGGCTTCCAATACACATGTGGATCTAAGCTTTAACCCTTTTGTGGTGTTAGGCTCAAAGGAGGATGATATTTAACTAGAAAATTTTTCAGCTTTTGTAGACACCTAATTTTGACCGTACAATTTTAATACTAAAATTACACTTTTTGTCTTCTTACACGTCATTTCATTACAATTAGTGATGTTATGTTGATTATATGAAATTTCCCATCTTGTTAATCAATTAACGACATTTTGTAAATTAAATAGCCTTTTCCCCCATCTTAGATGTCAAATAATGTTGCTTCATTACTTAAAATCCTTTTTTAATTAATTATCACCCATTATTGATTAATTACCCTTTCATAATCTTGTATTTAATTAATAACCCCTCTTATTAGTTAAACTCCCCACTCAAACCCCTTCTAATTCCACTCATTTCCCTCAAATCATCTCTAAATAGCTTCTATAAGCTATACTTAGCCTATCAATCAATTCCAATTAATTAATTTAACCTTCACAAACTACCATGAATTACTAATGTCTAATTAATCTCTTCTAATCATACTCATCCTTTTCTAATTCTGCATTCACTTTAACCCACATTCACTAGGTTGCAAGCTTCTCCCAAATTGGAAAGATATATAAGAAACCTAGTACACCTTGTCACACCTTACACCTTGTCCTTGTAAGACATCACATATCTCAAGAGATAATTTCCCTCACAAGAAAGCTTGCATAAATTGAGAAAAAAACCCTTTTACTAAGATTAATAGGAGAAGAGTCAAAAATGGCACTTGAGAATATTGATGAAATCTCTTCCACTTTAGTAAAAAACCATAATTTTGATCATCAAATAAATTTGTATATATATATATATATATATATATAAATAAATAATGTGTGTATATATATATATATATATATCGGAGCATATCAAACATCACAAATTGCATTTAGTGTAGATTTACATTTTGTGTAATTTAATTAAGCTTTTCCTTTTTAGCTCAATCTTGATGTATTTGTTTAAATGAACTAAGTTAGGATTTACTTGGTGTTAAATCCATTCCATTAGCTTAGTTTACTTTCACATGTATACATATGGCATGCCCGGTGGGACACCCATTTGTCTCGGGTGTATTTTATTTTTTTTTAGTTTAGCTTCATTTACCACTTTCATGCAAGTTCTTTCAATTTGTTGAAATTTCTATGTTTTTTTGCATGTATGTTGGTATTTGGTAGTGTTGAGTCTTCTTTGCAGGTATAAGGGAGGCGAGTGTTGTCAAAATTTGATCTTGACAAGAAAAATCCAAGATTGTTATTGTTTTTGCCTCATTTTTCATGATTTTATGTTTTGATAGTCTCACCTTGTGTTTGAAGCCTCGACTGTGGATTTTCTAACGTTGTTTCTGAGACTTTAGTGACCTTGCAGGCTTGTTCCCATATTTTTGCACTATTTTGGCAACCTCGTGTGTGTTGTAGTGGTGTCATCCTATTTCTGACCTCACTCCCTTGTCAAGCAACCTCGATCAATTTTTGTAGCCTCGTGCCCTGTTACGGTGGCCTCACCCTGTCAAAATGTACAATATTTTTTACAACATTTTACGTATTTTTAGCTATTTAGAATTTTCTAAGAGTTATTTTATCTTATATGTTCACTATTTTAGCTCTATTTTTATGGATTATGTACTTAAATGAAATTATTTACATGTTTTCATCAAGATATGAGTCTTATTGTATGTTTTGGGCTTGTAGGTACCTATTAAGCATTTAATGAGATGGACACGTGATGATGATTTAATTTAATTTGAATTAAATCTAAATATTGCAGAGTCACTATTGAACCAAATGATGTATAAATGTTGAAATATAGAAATGACACAAGCAATCTAAGATATAATATTTAAAACCCTAAGAAAAAATAAGGAGAGAGGACTTAGCTGATTTATGTTTGATCTAAAACTGATCTGGACTAGGAAAAGTTCTTAAAAATTTGGGCAGAGTGTCGTAAATGCTTAGTATAAATTATAAAATGCGAAATAAGGCGGACACGGGTGCACGCGATAAGACAAGGGGGCGCGTGGATGTTGAAGACTACTTCTAAGTGCTGTGACTAAGTAAACAATCATAATCTGGTTTTTTTATGTATGTCGCATTATTTCTTTATTTCTTCGAGTTGATGTTGATAGTCACACAATGATCACCGAGGGTACCTGTAACCTGCAAAATAAGAGTTCACATGTACAAGCCCTCAAACCACATCAAACCTAGAAAGTAAAATGTAAAATGGGGATTCAGACTGACCCCGATGGTCACCCCGAGAGTGAACTTACAACCAAGTGTTGCACTACATCTCAGAATCCATGTATTTATGGTGAGTGTGTGTAGAAATTTTGCCCTAGGATGCCATTGTGCAATTTGCACTTGATAACGGGTTATAGCTAAATGTAGAAATGCAATAGAATGTGGGGATGGAATGGAATGAACTTCCCCTTCCTATGTTGTGTATGCATATTTTATGTAGCCCTTATCCCTTAATTGGATGCTAGATGGATACTTTAGAGTGCTTTAAGTGCCTTTTGAATGCAATCTTAGGTGATGATAGTAATGCTTAGTGCTTGGTCCTTGATTTTGAACACATAACTATGTATTTATATGATTCTCTTGTTTGAATTTTGTAATTTACAAATGGAATGCCGACCAATGAGTGAAAAATATGCCCAAAAGATAAAAGTGACCCAAAATAAGTGAGTAAGGTGAGAAAGGGTTAGGGGCACCAGAGGGGACAGAGCACTGGATACTTCTTTCCTACCTAGGCGTGGGTGTCTACGGCCATAAAAGATAAATCAATAAAATTTTGACTAGGTTGTAGGGTGTGAAAGACCAAATAGAAAATAAGAAACAAAGAAAAGAGGTCAAATATAGTCGTCAATCACTAGTTTTCTTATTTAGGAATCATATGAATGCTAGTATGTTTTTAAGACCTAGAAATGTACCAAGTGTGTGATTTTGTGTCTACATTTCTCCCCACTTTATGTTGTTGAGTGATTGCTCGATAACATAAAGTAGATAAGAGATGTATAACTTATGATCCTATAGAGCGTGTGGAAAAATGTGTGTGGACAATTGAACAATGTGAAGCGTGGAGACTAGGAAAGGAAAGTGATGTTAGGGGTGAAGCTTACGCATTGTATCATGTTGGTGTAACTTGTGATTGTTATTTCTTCTAAGGGTGTACTGAAAAAGAAGATAAATAATGTAGTCAAAGTTTGTATATGTAAATTAGACTAAAGTATGCAAACATATATAAAAGTGTGTAAAATTAATACTAAAAGGAAAGTGTGCACCTAATGTAGAAGAGTGTAAAGGATAGAAAAGTGTCATCAAATGTTGTAAAGATAAAAATTTTCAGGTAGTCTCATGCTAAGATAATTTTTTTGGGTGATCTCATGCCAAGTGTGAGTTTTTTGGGCGATCTCATGCTAAAGAGAAAGTGTTGGGGAGAGAGTTCTAGTGTTACTCTCCATCCATGACTCTTCTCAATAAGCACCACTGTATATGGTACATCCAAGATTTTTTCTTGTTGTCCCAATTGTTCCGAATTAGTTCAATTGTATTGATTTTTTGATTGAAATTGATTATAGAGATTGCATTCATGTTGTGATTGAAGGATGTTTTGTAATTGTGAAACTACTACGAAGGAATGTGTGAACTATGTTGATTATATAAGTTGCATGTGTGCCCCAGGACATAGCACTCAGGGGAGGACACATGCACCTAGTGCACTACTATCTAATGTTGGGCGCTAGTGTTTCTATGTTGTGATTCTAACCCAAGTCGATTCTAGCCATTTGTGTTTTAATTGTAACCTATGTTGTAGTTCTAATATGTTATATGGGGTGATTTTTTCACCCAATGTATGCCCCCCATCATTTGAGGTGCATGTGACAAATGTAGGAGTGTGCGGCCTAAAAAAGAAGACCGATGTTAATGTTGAAGCTGATATACCTAAGGGGGTAGGGGATGTGCATGGTAAAACCAAGGCACATGTAAAAAATGGCTAGAAACATGTGTTAGTAAAAAAGTAGAAAACTTGTCATAGAAAAACAATGTAAAAAAAGTGTTTAAACAAAGTGGACTGTAAAAAGTGGGTTTCAAACATGGGACATCGCTCACAATTTCACAAGACAATCAGATCCAAAGTGGCCAAAAGCAAGCAAACAATTATCAAACAAGACATAGGGCATACCCCACAAACAATAGCATACAATGGAAAAAATTATCAAACAAAGTGTATCAGACAACCATGGTGCATATAGTCTTTAAAGGAAAATGTTGCACATGAAGTGCATGTTATCATGTTATAAAGATAAATAGTATGTCAAGGCATGTATGTATCAGTGGAAAGTAATGTGATAGAAAGTATAAGTAGTAAAGAATGAAACAATAGCACATGTAATGTGTGAGATTAGTAAAAGGTAGATTCCCTCAGGAGCCTCTATGGGACTGGTAAAAGTTACAATGATTGAGCATCATTGTAGAAGTGAAAATATGTAAGAGATGTACTAACTCCAAAAGACCAAGTGAAATCCTATGTGTATATAGAAAGATAATGACATACTGAGTATCTGACTATCATAATAAGCAAAGTGCATCATGTAAGTAATATAATCAAGAAAGAGTAAGTGCAACTCAAGATATGCAGATGCAATATATGAGTGTGATGGAATGGTATGAAATGTGTAAATTTGATAGGATTAGTATGCCCCATAGAGGATGTGTATGAAATGAGTTTCATTTATAAAAGACCCCTCAACAATCAAGAATGAACCATAGAACAAGAGTGTGTCATCGGGAAATGGTTTGAGAATGTGTGTAGAAAGATAGATCATGAAGCATAGAGCATGAAAAGTTAATGTAGTGAGGTTCATTTCATATTTAGACCCTTAGCAATTGAGTATGAACCATGGAACTAGAGTGCGTCATAGGTAATGATGATACAAGGTGTGTATCAAGATGTGTAAGTGTATTGAGAAAGATTAAGTGTGAAGCACGTAGCATGATAGTAGAGATTATATACACTTGATGATGCTATGAGGGGGGGATAAAGTGTGATGCACCCCAAGTATGTGAGTGATGAAATTCTAGGTGGTGATGTGAGAAGGACCATGCCATGGTGGCGGATCTTGAAATATGTTTTGCCCATCAATGTAAGGATTAGCTTGTTTGACAAAAATAATTAGACATTGAAGTGGAGTAGGGTGGAGAGGGACCTTGAATGGTGGTAGCTTATTTGGGATTGATAAAATTGTAGAATACTTGAGAGGAGGAGGGGATGGACTGATTTTTAGAGGAGGTTACTTAGTTAGAATTGGTAGTGTTGTAGATGATTTAGTGGGAGGAGCTAGTGGGGTAGATATTTTACATATGGTCGACACTAGGTTGGATAGGCGGCGTTGTCTTATCGATGGAAGGAGGAACATTAGTAACAATGGAATGATGCTCATTAGACATGGAAGAATCTTGATTTAGGATCCCATTGGGATTTAACAATTAGAGATGTAGCAGGATGTTGTGAAGTAAATGAGATAAAACCCTGATGTGCAAGGTGCTTAATTATTTTTGTAAAGCATAGCAATCATTGTCATGATGTCCATTGAGTCTATGATAATTGCAAATGGGAGACCTTGATATTTAGCAAGCCGATAAGGAGGGTAGAAATTAGTGGATGGAAAGTTGATCAATTGGTGAGTGAGAAGATGAGGAAGAATATCATGTTGCTTAGCATTGAGATCAAACTTGAGAGGTGGTGTCAATAATGGTAAGACTTGAGGTTCACTGACATGAGCACATGTAGAAGACATAGAAGTAGAATTAGATGTAGAAAGAGAACTAGCATGGGCTTGAGAAGCATCCTTGAGATGTTGGATTTTGATTTAAGAGATGTAATCATTGTTTCCATAGATTGAATTTTGTCTAGAAATAAAGAATGTAAAGTTTAAATGGACTCTAAGATGGGTTGATTGGATGGAGGATTAGGACCGATAGTCATTAGATAAATGATCAAAAATGGCACTAATTTGAGTAGGTGGCATATCACGAGGGAGATATATAGTGTTTAGGGTTTTTAGAGAACAACTTTGTAATGTGGGTGCATTTGAAGTAGGTCATGCAAGGATACTTGAGGAACCTTAGGAGCCATGAAAGATAAACTGATAGAATAGGGATCCGAATGACCGATCACGAGTGGGGTTCACTAAAAGATTCAATTTAATTTAAATTAAATCTAAATATTGTAGATTCACTACTAAACCAAATGATGTATAAATGATGAAATATAGAAATGACACAAGCAAACTAAGATGTAATATTTAAAACCTAGCAAAAGAAGAAGGAGATATGACTTAGCTGATTTATGCTTGATCTCGAACCAATCTGGATTGGGAAAAGTGTTGAATAGTTTGGGAAGAGTTTCATAAATGCTCAGTATAAATTCTAAAATGCAAGAATAAGGTTGAACATAGGCGAGACATGACAAGATAGGGGCGCCGGGACATTGAAGACCACTTCTAAGCACCTATGACTACGTAAATGATCAAAATCTAGGTTTTTACTATGTCACAAGATTGTCATTGTTGTTTCCTACTTGATTATCCAAGAATCACAAAATGATTACCAAGGGTACTATGTACTGCAAAAGAAGAGTTCACTTGCACAAGCCCACAAACCACATCAAACCTAAAAAGGAAAATGTAGAAGGGAGATTCAAACCGACTCCGTGTAGTCACCCCAAGAGTGAATTTACAACTAAGTGTTATGCTACATCTCACACTCCATGTAGTTTGATTGAGTTTTTATAGAAATTGTGCCCTAGGATGCCCTTGTGCAAGTGGAACTTGATAATGGGTTGTAGCTAAATGTATCAATGTATTAGAATGTGTGGATGGAATAGAATGAACTTCCCCTTCCTATGTTGTGTATCTAGAGTTGATGTAGCCCTTTTCCCTTGAGCAGATGTTAGGTGGATGCTTTAGAGTGCTTTAAGTGCCTTTTGAATGTAGTCTTAGGTGATGATAGTAATGTTTAGTGTTTGCTCCTTGATTTTGAACTCATAACTATATATTTATATGATTCCCTTGTTTGAATTTTAATGGAAGGCCGAATTGAAAGATGCCCAAAAGATGGAAGGCACTCGGAGGACAGGGAGCATCAGGCACCTTGGTGTCAGAGCCATAAAATATAAATCGATAAAATTTCAATTGGGTTGCAGGGTGTGAAACACCAAATAGAAAACAAGAAACAAAGAAAAGAGGCCAAAGATATTTGTCAATCACTAGTTTTTTTGCTTATGAATCATATGAATGTTAGTATGCTTTTAGGACCTAGAAATGTACCCAAGTGCGTGATTTTGTGTCTACAATCTGAAGTAGAGAAAACAAGGCAAAATTTCCATAAGAAAAGTCATCGGGAACATAAAAAATTAGCTAAGTACACTAATTTGCAAGACCATTGTTATTATTCGGTGACCTCTTCATGTATTTCAGAAATTGACCTTGCTTAGTTTTAGTGGCTTTTGGTATTTTGTGGCAGCCTTGCATAAATTGGTGGTTTGGCCTTGTAGTGTAGTGGCCTTACTAGTTTTTAGAGGACTCGCATGATAACTTTTAGTGGTTTTATTGTTCGGTGGTCTAGCCCTACTAAATAGCTACCTCACTAAGCTGTATCGGTAGCATTGCCTTAGAAAGTTGTAATTTTGACTTTTTTTACATTTTTGTCATATAGAGTATGTTTGTGAAAAAATTTAGCTTTAGAAACTACTAATTCTTGTGTGCAGGTTGCCATATTCACTTGCCAAAGACAAATTGATCAAAATCAATAAACCAATTAAATAAAAAGACCAAGTTGTGTGAACATTATTTGTTATTATCTTACTTCACACTTTGCTTTCTTTTTTACTTATAAAATCATAATTTCCCTTCGTGATTGGCATAACATTATTGGATAAATCTTGTTACCAAGCACATAAGTTGTGTGGTTAAATATATCGGATTAAATCTTCTTCCTTAAAACCACCTAGATTGCTTGCAAATCGCCATATATTGGATTAATCATTGTCTTAACCATTTTCAAGGGTGTTTGTTTCCCTCCAAGAAAAATTTGTTGCATGATTGTACACTGTTATAACTATGTATGCTCTTTTCATGCATCAAAATGTGATCTTTCAACTCTTTTTTCTATTTTAGTAGGGTTCGGTGGTTAGGAGGATATTACCTACTCATTTGGAAAATCCCATGTACCAGTGGGATATATAAATTTTGGGAAGACCAGTCTTTTTTGGATAAGTAGGGATTCACTTTAATGTGGCTCTTATAAAGTGAGGGATTCATTTTCCTCCAAAATATAGGCCCTAGACTAGACCCCATAGGAAATAATTTTCTTTTTGACCAAACGAGCTTAAACAATTGGAGTAAAGGGGAGGGGGATTTGACCCTTCGAACCACGTCTTAGACAACATTTCCTAATTTCATGGACTTGTGCCTCACATACCAAAAGGTATATCAAGGATGCCTTAACAACTTTTTAAATGCTAACAAGATGGCCAAATCATAGGGAACAAGTTTTGATTGCTTGATTTCACCTAAAAACTATGTGTGTAAATAATTTAAACCAAAAAGTGGTACTTAGTCCAAAATCCTTAATTTACAAAAATCATGCGGCGATACTTTGACCAAGCTAAGGACCTAATTCTAGCAAGAGAAGAAGGTGATGCTTTGGCCAAGTTAGACAAAAGGTGTTTTTCTAGATCAAAATTTGACTCATCAAACACTCATGAGGTGAGACTTTGACCAAGATAGGGACCTAATTCTAGAAAGAGAAGAGGGTGATACTTTGACTAAAGTTTGAATCTGAACATGTTGTTGTTAAAGTCACATACTTAGTCCATATTTTTACTACATGTATCAAAACAAGTAAAACGTGTTACTCCACCAAAATAAAAACTTGTTTGTATACACCAAAACTTCACAAAATAAAACTTTTCTCGAGTTAAAACCTTGTTTTAGTGATGAAACAAGGAAAAACTATGTCGAGTTACATCATGTATCTTTCATCACAAATCATACTTCTCTCACAATTTTGGCTTCATTTATCAAAGTGAATAACCCAAAACTCTGCCAAAATTTCATCAACCATTTTTGACACTCACATTTGAAACTTATTTTCTAAACTTTCTCAATTGTCAAAATTGTGTTTTTATGTTGTCGTATTTTTCTTAGTTGCCTTAGACAAATACAAACATCCAAAACTAGGAAAACAACATTTGTTTGTAGTTTTTACGCTACCAAAATTTCATAGTTTTCCTTAGAAATATTTTTGACATCCAAATCTTGGAAAACAACCATTGCAATCGTTACATTTGTTAAAACTTCTTAGATTCCCTTAGTAGTTCTCATCATACATATGAATACTTGGGAAATATTCACTTTAAGTCATTACACTTTGCCCATTTTTTTGGTTAAAATCCTTGTGACATTCACACAAGCATTCAAAAATATTTACAAAACATTCAATTTATAGTCAATATGTTGTCCACATTAGCTTCAATAGCCTTAATACAACACACATTCCATCATGGCACCTGTAAAATATTTAGGATACAAGATGCATGCATCTAATCCCTTCCTCTAAAACCCTTTAGAATAGACAACTTCTTATTTCAAAACAAATACCAAGTCTTGTTGTGCCTAGTAGAATTAGGAGCTAAATTACCCTCTGATTTTGATCCATCCTTCCTCACTAGCATGATTAGAGTAGAAGAACTAATAGAGCCTCCTCTTTTTATAACTGTTGAAGACATATTACACCATGAACATGCCTCTATGTCGGCATAACCTGAAGGTCAAAATGAGGAAGCGACAACATCTAAAATTAAAATTGGCACTTGTATACCTTTTTATAGAATCAATCAAGAAGCTATAATACATGGTGTAAAACCCAAACCTGAACCACAAAATGAATACATCGCCATACAAGTAACAACTTCAATCTCATATTCACCAATTGGAAAATATGGTTTCCCATGTCAATAGCGATACACATAGAAAAACCTAAAGTGACCTATGTTGCACACTATACAAAAAATTGTGATGGCGAAGCCTCTAAATATAATCAAACACATATACCTGCCACACATGGTAAAATATTTGACTAAGAATGGAAGTCTATGAAAGATGTGTTTATTTTACTATAAGAAAACAATACCATACATAATTAAAAGTATTAGTTCAAAGAATTGTGTCCCTACCCCTTTGATTGGGAGATGTTATGTACTCCCTTTCCACCAAGCTTTGATTTCCCTAAATTTGACAAATATAGGGGCAAAGGTGATCCTCATGATCATGTAAAATACTTCTTCATGGCTTGTTAGGAAGTTGTTTATAGAGATAATTACCTTATTTTGTTGTTTCCATGAATTCTTGGGATCCAAGTGCTTGAATGGTTTCTCCATATCCCCAAAGGGTCTATTTTTACTTTCCCATATTTATCTAAGAAATGTTTTTCCAATTTTCATTTAATATGGAGAGTGATATCACAATGTTGGACCTATGTAGCACTAAACAATGAAACAATGAGAACGTCACAGCTTTCTTACAATAACGGAGGGGTTAGTTAGTCACTTCCCTTGTTCCATCCTTGATAAACACCTTGTGAGAATATTTATACCAAACTTACATCCTAATATTGCCTTCCATTTGTAAATGCATTGTGTAGGCACCTTTGAAGAAGTCATCAAAAAGGGAATCCAAATAGAAAAGGCTTTGTTAGCCAAAGGGGTCCTAAAACCCTTTCAACGAGACTATGAAACAAAACCTATGGAAAAATTAAAATTCTTCAACAAAAATAAGAATGTCATAGGTGATGGAATCACTGATTCTAAACATGTCCAAGTAGTTCAGAACACCCCACATTTAAAACTCACACGTGGACCACTTAAACCAAAAGTTAAACGCATGGAATACACTCCACTCATAAATTCCCTATCATCGATCCTAAAACAACTTGATTCGGAAAATATGGTTAAAATTACAAACACCACACCACTGCAGATGATGCACCTAAACTATCGTGGTAAAAATACCATGAATATTGTGAGTATCACCATGTCAAAGGTCACAACATAGATCGATGTATGAAATTGAAAAACTCATTCAAGATCTCATAGATTGAGGAGATATTGAACTAACACACAAGATCCCAAAAAATCATCCAATAATTAGTTGGGAATCTACAAGGAACCTTTCCTAAAACATAAACAAGTGAAAAAGAAATCGGATCGAGGTCAATCCTCTTAGGGTAAAAGTACCAACCATGTTGTTTCTCAAACATCCCATCCATTTGATTCTCTTATTATATATATTAATCCTATCACCAACCATGTCAACACCATCAAAATAAAATATGAAGAGAATTTTGTTACAATGTGATACACTCACCTTGTTGTCCTAAGACCCCCTCTGTCTACTCCTTTGGATAGTCATTATGATCTCCTAGAACATCTTGAGAAGACAACCGCCAATATTTCTATCTTGGATCTTCTTAAGATATCTATTGTTCATAAGGATATCCTCTATAAGACCCTTTAGGAGTCAAGAGTTCCCATGAGACATTGACACTTCACACTTCCAAGCCTTAGTTGTGTAGATCACCCCATCCGAATAAAAAAATTTAGCCAAAAAGGTATATGTGGATAATTATACACACAACTTACCCTTGTATATAGAAGTGATCATTACCCGTAAAAGGTTAAAAGGGTGTTTGTGGACAATGGATCTTGTCTTAACATATGTAATCTAAAGCTTGTGAAACAATTGGGACATATTGATGAAGAATTGGATCTTAATGTAATCACCATTAAGGTTTATGACAATAGAAAATGACAATCGGCAAGAACAATCACCTTACCTCTAGAATTTGGGCCTATCATGCATGAAACATAATTCCATGTCATTGAATTGGAAATTATCGATATCATTCTCCTCATTTTCCCATAGATCCATCTCATGTAATTTGTTCCCTCCACCTTTCACTAGTGTATTAAAATCTATTACCAAGGACAAGAGCTTATAATTCGAGTGACCCCAACCCTTTTCCCACTGTAGAGCATTGGCTGGCCACTACCCCATAACTTATGAATGTCCTTCTACAGAGTTGGATTTTGAACTTAAATCAAAGGACCTCGCCTCTTACGTCAATCCAGATACACTTCATCCTCACAAAAGTGGTGCTTCTACCTCCATTTCCCCTTTTGCTACATGGGAATCCAAATTGAAAATCCTTCATACCGGTTGTGGAGAATACAACCTCCAACATGCCCTCCTTGTAGCCAACCTTCCCATGTCACCCAAAACATGTGGTAGGCCCAACTTTCATTTGCAAAGAACTCATGAGCCTTATAGTCTTGAAAAATTCATCCCTGGTGGCCTTATGATAGTTGAACAATTGGGTAGCACCTATACATCTAATCACCTGATAAAAATATGGCCTCTTGTTATCAATCCCCAACATATGTTATCCCTATAAATATGATTTATGTCATGGGATACCAAGGATATGGATATGGTTTACATGAATAGGGTGTGCGGGAACCTCTTTTGGTACATGAAAATATGGATAGATATGGCATTGGTATTCATCCTTATGGGGCACAACCTCCAGAAGTTGGTGCCACCTCATTTGAACGTGAAGATAGATCTTCTAAGTATGACACCAAGTCAAAGTCCCCTTATAGTATCTATGAAGACCTTTCCTCCATAAACCTATTTTTGACATTGTTATTTTCACCCTATCCCCATCCATGACTAAAATAGATCTTGTACACCCATCCCTTATTGATTGGGACCAACAATGACACATACCAATTGATTTATTTCAGAATGAAGAAGAAATGGAGAGTTCATGGGGCTACACGATGAAATTCCTATAGGAGATCACAAGAAAGGATTCACTATCAACCTCAATGCATACACGTATTTCAAGGAGGAGGCTAAGTTCTATGGTCAAAAAAAGAAAAAGAGGCCAAAATATCTTCTAAAAATCCTAAAAATAAAAAATCCAAGTCCCATAGTGAAAACCTCTTTGAGGCAACTTGTGGAAAAACAAAATGAAAAATAAAAAATGGATAATATAAGTGATCATTCTATTAGTGAAAATCTCATTAAGACATTAATATAGGAAGAGCTCAATCTTCCTCTTGATCCTACACGTACGGAAGATGGTTCAAAATTACTGGTTGAAGAGACTATTGATGTTTAACATTGGTACAGAGGAGAAACCTAAGATTTTCAATCTGGAGCTTCTCTTTCTCCACATGAAGAAGACATTTTTATACTTCGTAGAGAGTTTGATAATGTATTTACATGGTCGTATGTGGATATGTCAAGTTTAGATCCTTATTTGGTTGTGCACAACCTAGTTGTGTATGAATCAACAAAGCCTATCAAATAGAAACTATGTAAAATGCATCCACATGTAGCTCTCTTGGTCAAAGAAGGTTTGGAGAAGTTACTAGTAGTAAGATTTATTAGACATATTGATTATTTAGAGTGGATCTCCAATATCATTCCCATTCACAAGAATCAAATTAAAATCGGGATTTATGTAGACTTTAGGGATATAAATAAAGCATGTCCTAAAGATGATTTTCCTCTTCCTAATATCGACATGATTGTCAATTCTACAACAGGTCACGAAATGGTATCCCTCATGGATGGATTTTTTTGGCTACAATTAAATCAAAATAGTTGAAGAGGATCAACATAAAATTGATTTTACTACTCCTTGGGGTACCTTTTGTTATCAAGTCATGCCTTTTGGCCTTAAGAACGTAGGTGCCACATATCAGCATGTCATGATTGTCATATTTCATGATATGTTACATGATATTGTAGAGGACTATGTGGATGATATCCTTGGTAAGTCCAAAACCAGAATGGAGCATCTAATAATCCTTCATCATATTTTTGAGTGACTATGGGATTATAAAGTCATATTGAACCCGAAAAATTGTGTGTTCGGTGTTATTTCAGGAAAAATATTGGGCTTCATTGTGTCTAGATGAGGAATTGAAGTGGATCTGGAAAAGTTCACTACTATTATTGAGATGCCTTCTCCCAAAACCTTAAACAACTTCACAGCTTGTAAGGAAAAATTTAGGTCATTCGCAAGTTCATATCCCAACTCACAAATAAATTCCATTCCTTCACCCATCTCCTCAAAAAGGACATTGATTTCCAATGGGGTCCTATTTTTCAACAATACTTTAATTAATTGAAATAGTATTTGGCCAATCAACCTATTCTAGTACCACTTAATCTAGGTGAACCCTTGTATATATATGTTATTCAATCTGCAATTTATTAGCAAGCTCATAACACAATATGATGACCAACACAAAGAAAGAGTTATCTATTATCTTATTCATACCTTGATCTCTTATGAGCTCAATCATCCATAGATTAAAAATATTTCTTGGTTGTATCTTTTCTTTCCAAAATCTTCATCATTACCTACTTAACAACAAAACCAAGCTTATATCTAAATTTGACCCGCTCAAATACCTCTTATCCAAACATGTACTTACATGGGAGGATGGTTAATTGGATCATATTACTTAGTGAGTTTGACATTGAATATGTCAACCAAAAATAAGTGAAAGGACAAGTGTTTTTCGATCAACTAATAGAAGCACCATTACCAAGTACGAAACCACTAAGTTTGGATTTGTCATATGATTCCTTTCTATACATTAAAGAATATTCTAACTATAAAATTTACTTTGATGGGTCGTTCACATTTAATGGCTTGGGGAAGGATTTTTCCTTATTACCCCTATAGGTGATCTTATCCCACAAGCTTTTAGACTCGGGTTTCCTTATACAAATAATATTGCTAAGTATGAAGCCCTCATTGCTAGTTTGAAAGTCACTATCAAATGGAATATCAAATAGGTTGAGGTTATAGGTGACTCACAACTAATCATCAAACAAGTGAATGATGAATATAAAGTAAAAGATGAGAATCTTATCCCATATAAATGCATGGTAGACAACCTAAAAGAATACTTTGTTCAAATTACCTTCCAACATGTCCCATGAACACATAATAGATCAAAAATGCTATTGATTTAATATAAATTTAATTAAACATGGAAAATTCATGTTTGGTATGTGAATTTGTTGGTCCCTTTTCCCCTGGTACATTGACATCTATAATTACTTATAAGATGATACCTTCCCACTTGGCATTCCCCACTCACAAAAATGAACCCTTAACCAACAAATAACACATTACGCAACCCTTAAACATTGATCTAATAACAAGATCTCTAAAATCTCCTTAGTAGATGGTTCTAGTACTTCGAGAAGAATGTAATAAAATCTAAATCGTTGGGCTTCTACAAATATTTATTAACCCAAAATCTCAGCTCTCTCTTGTTACAACCGACACCATGTTGGAGGCCATACCGAAACTTAACTCTAGAAAGTCTTAAAATATTTCTAAGCTTGTAACTTTGGATGAACTATAAAAGCAACGTTCTCTCTTGAAGGAGATAAATCTCTACGACCTAATGGCTTCTTTGCAAAAAAAAATCATAAATGCTTTGGGACATTTGTGTTGGTGATCTTCTCAAAGCGGTCATTGAGTTATTTAGAATAGGAAATCTTCTTAAAGAAATCAACAACACTTTTATAGTCCTAGTCCCAAAGAAAGAAGGTGCTAAGGACTTCAAGCACTTTAGGCCCATAAGCCTTGCAAACGTAATTTACAAGATCTTCACAAAGACTCTAGCTATTTGGATTCATCCCTTACTACCTGATTTGATATCTAAACAACAGGGTGGATTCATGAAAGGCAGGCTTATTCAAGATGGTGTAGTGTTGGTCCATGAGACAATTCACTCCATGGAGAAGAGAAAAAAGGTTGGGATGGTGGTCAAACTAGACATGAATAAATCTTTTGATCAGTCTCTTGGACTTTCCTTGATAGAGTCTTGGAGAAATTTGGCTTCCCCCTCACTTTAGGAAGATCTTAAGCTCTTGTATCTCTTCTCCCAAGTTCTCTATTATTGTTAATGGCTCACCAGGTGGGATTTTCTCAAGCAATAGAAGTCTTAGACAAATGGATCCTATATCCCCTCTTCTCTTTATCATCATGGTTGACTCCCTTAGCCGATCCATCACTCATGTTGTTTCCTTGAACTACCTCAAAGGCTTTAAACCATCCTCTTGTGCTTCTGTCTCCTATCAACATTTTGTGGATGATACCATCCTTTTGTTGTTAGCCTCGGTTCTTGAAGACAAAACTATGAAGCTCCTTCTTAAGCTCTATGAAGAAGCTTCGTGCCAATAAATAAACTTTGATAAGAGCTCTTTGTTTTTCTTCAACACCGCTCTAGGAGGCGGTGAGGATCACCCAAATCGGGTTATAAAATCAACTCACTCCCCTCTACCTACCTTGGTCTACCCCTTGGTACTAAAAATTTCAATGAATGTTTGGAATTCTTTTCTTGACAGGTTTCAAAGAAATCTCACATGATGGAAGGGCACAATTCTATCAAGTGCTGGTAAATGCATGTTGATCAAAAGTACACTTCAAAACCTTCCAATATACATCATGTCACTATTTTTCATCCCTTTATTGGTCGTAGAAAAATTGAAAGGATCCAAAATAATTTTCTTGAGACGGGAATGGAGGAGAAGAATATAATCCATTTAGTGGCCTAGAAAAAGTATGCACTCACAAGAAATCGGGAGGTTTAGGTATTAAAAACATCAGAATCATGAATACTACCCTCATTTCAAAAATGGGTTGGCGACTCATGACAGAAAACCATCCTTGGAAAGATACCCTCAGGGCCAAATACCTTTCTCAAAACTTAGCCATGAGCCTAATGAGCGATGATTCTCTTCCTATAGCTGTCCTTTCGAAATAATACCATAAAAATACGGAGGGGAATTGAAAAGGGGAGTAAATGGCAGATAGGTAATGGAGAAGATACTCTTTTTTGGAAATATAGTTGGGTGGACTTCCATGGTTTAAGGAGCAACACCATCTAGGAGCGGTTGAAAGATAAACTCACTCTGGCTCACGGACATAAGGTCAGAGATTACATGGAATGTGTGGATGACACACTCAAATGGAAGAATCTTCACATAGATAAACCCAATCTTAGAAGCCTTATTGCTGATTTAAAAAAAATCAATTCTAACATATAGATAAGTCAAACTCAAGCCAAGGATGAGTTTATATGGGTGGATTCTTTTGATGGTGCTTACACTATAAAATCTAGGATATGATTTTCTTAGGAGATGTACAGGGGGACTTCAACTGGAGAAGCATTTGGCATAAAGAAATCACTCCCAAAGTTAATCATTTTCTTTGGCAGGTACTCAATAAAAAAATCTCACCATTGATAATCTTATAAAGAGAGGTTCTACTTTTCCTAATAGATTTTACCTCTACAAGGATGAGGTTGAATCTATACATCACTTCTTTAGCAATGCCCTTTTTTTCAAAGACTATGGGAACTAATATTTTCTAGGTTTGAAATTGCTTGGATTTTCCCGAATTATATAGTACAAGCTTGAGAACAATGGAATCCTCCATACAAACACAACATGTTTAGGAAATTGTGGAGGCTTGTTTCCCCTCACACCATATGGAAAATCTAGAAAGCTAAAAATTCTCTCATCTTCAGAAGCACTAAAAGCAAAGCATGAAAATAGTTATGAAATAAATCATAGTCAAGTTGAAAGAGAATATTTTAAAATTAAAACCTCCCAAGAATCAATCCTTCCCAAATAATGAAGAGAGATTCCTAAAGAATTGGAATATTGATCTAGAAAGCATCCCAGCTAGGCATAACACCATTGACAGGTCCTTGGTCAAGTGGATACCACCTCACGATGACTGATGCAAACTCAACTTTGATGGTGCCTCCAAAGGAAACCCTGGAGTTATGGGGGTATCATAAGAGATCACCAATGGAAGATTATGGTGGCCTATGTTGGACCTATGGGGACCCATTCAAACCACTATGCAGAAGCTCTTCTTTGCCTGCACAATAAGGTCTTCGTGAAGCAAAAAATATTAAAATAACCAAGCTCATAGTGGAAGGGGACATGCTCAACATAATAAGAAATATCAAGCGTCTTTATCCTTGTAATTGGAATATCAAAGACTTCATACAAGAGGATAAAGATAACATAAATAGTCTAATTAATGTTAGCATACACCACACCTATCGAGAAGGAAACAATTTGGCAAATCATTTTGCTAATGTGGGGGTAACTTGTAATAATTACAAGTTTTGGGAAAATCATGAAGAAATCCCTAAGACTGCGAAGGAAATTATGGAAAAGGAGGCCTTAGATAGTTGTCTCTACAACTTGTACTAATCTTTCTTTCGATAAAATGGTCTCCTGCCACATTGGTCAAGTAAATACGCTCGAGCACTCCTCTCACCCAATGACCATCTCCTATATTTCCCATATCTTACTTTGGATTACTCATTTGTGCGAGTCATAATACTTGCAGGTCACTGTTTCTGAACTAATAGCCCTCCACTTAATGACTTCCAAATCACTGCTAACATGAGAGGTCCTCTGTGTAGGGTAGAACCAATGTTTGATCCTTCTTGGCAAGCTAATGCTGATCTATGGAAATCCATGGATGTCGACGACTTTACTACTTTCATTCAAAGGATAAAGGGTTATGACAAGCATATTTCTATTCTCTTTGCCAAGCATTGGAAAAATAGGGTATTTACATACAAGGGAAAATATTTCCTATCACTGAGAACCTAATTTATTTTGTTACGGGCTTTGGATTTGATGGCATCAAATTCTTCCAGAAAAAGTTTGATAAAGATGCAGAGGAGAATAATTTTATTCAAGGATTAGAGAAATTGGAAATCAAGTAAGGCCGAGATCATCTGTTCCTCCATCCCAACCCCATATGATGAAGTGGATCACATGGTTGTTTGGTATGTGACTTTGGAAGGTCGATTCTCTACCCTTCCTCTTCATCATTTGGTTATCCTAAATCATTTTTGTAGGTCTCTTAGGGTTAGTTTGGCCTACTATATACTACAATCCCTTGAAAATTCTATCCATGAAGTGCACACCCATAAGAGAACCCTGCCACTTCATCAAGGTGTCATTATGTTGTTACATCTCTACTGCCATGATATGGTGTCCAAAATCCCTTATACATCACCATGCCTCCACTCCCACTCAATCAAATCAAAAATGCTAAGGCATCCCTCTCCCCCTCCAAACTAAGAGGATCCTTAAAATATCTAATAAGAACAAAAACACAAGTGTTACCAAGAGCTTATTGAATATCAAGCGAGTCCCTGGATGTTCCTCTTCCTCGATTCAATCTAAGGGGAAACAACTTGATATGGAGAGTATTGAGACCAAATTGGTAGAATTTATTGAGAAGTAGCAAACATGGGATGCCTTTGTGGACAAAATTATTTCTAAGCAATCTGAATCCTCTCACTATGCATAAATCATTGCTTGACTTTTTGCATACTCAGGTTAAACAAATTTGTGATGTGAGTGGCCTTTGAAGGAACTATGGAAAGGAAGCAAGGAAATGAAGAAAGAGATCTCCTCTAACAACAAAGATCCAGAAAAACAACCAGCCTTGAACATGTCTAAGGCATTGGAGGAAGTAAGAAAGGTTTTTAGCAATGTCTTAGTTAAGAGAATTTTTTCCTCCTTTATCATTTTTTTATGTTGTTTTTTTATTGGTTGTGTAGTTGTTGTGTAGCTACTCTTACTCTTTGTTTTTACTTCTCCCTAGTAGTTTGTCTATGCCTTTTTCTTATTGCTCTATCCGGAAGTTTAGGACTTTTTGCTTGGTGTGGTCCCCATGGATCAAAAAACCATTTTTGTTTACTATGTTTTATCTAATTTGGTAGGCTTGTAGTTGGGGTGTGGTCCCCACATATCGAAAATCCACTAATTTTTTCATGCTCTCTATGGCCTTTGAGATTTTTGTAATATGGGGTATGGTCCCTCCCAAAAAAAACATTTACCAATAATAAAAAAACATGTTACACGCTGTTGGCCCAAAAATCATTGGGTGGGCGAGATCTATGGATAGACAGGGCATAGCCCCTCTTTGAGACAACAAAGTGAAACTGGTTTATTGCTATTCTACCAGTAGGAATTTGTGCAAGTCTTATAGTATTCTACCTTGAGGGTTTTGGGATCTCATCCCAGGAAGAGTTAGTTCTGGCGAAGAAAAGAAAAGAATGAATGAAGGAAGGAATAGAAGAAAGATAGATCGAAGGGAGAAAAGAAATGAATTCCAAAGTAGAAAGGTCGGAGGATTTATGTTTTGGGCGGTAGTAAATAGAGCCAAATTTACTCACATAAACAAACAAAGTAATCTTGATAAACAAATGACAAAATCATAGTTGAATCCAACAGAATAAGCATGCAGAGATCTAACTTAAGAAAGATCTAACACATAACACAGAAATTCAGCACAAAGTCTCAATTTTTTGTATTAATATTTGTTTTGTTATAAGAAAGCTCAAATTCTTTCTCTCCTCACTTCTATTTTTCATAAAAAAATTCTCACCCTTAAATACTACAAGTATCCAAGTATTTATAGAAAGAGAAGGAGAAAGAAGACAAAAAGGAGCCAACAAAATATTTACAAAATATCTAAAAGTCAAATGTTGACTTTGGGGCAATTTGGTGGATGACAACATCCCATGGTGCAACATGGATGATGTCATCATTTGTGCCAACATACTTTTAAATACTTTTACAAAAATGGGATTTATCCCAGGAGGAAGGAGCCTATTCGTCGTCATCCCTTGGCTTGAAAGGAGTGTCTTGCTTCTGCTCAGGAGAGGTAATGTGAAATTGAGCTCGATACTCCATGAACTTGCTTACCATCACTTGAAGTTGATCCTGAGCGGGACCCTTGGTGTGATCCCCGATGACTTCGCAAGTTTCTCGTTCATCTCTAAGTCTTTCGGGAGTTTGAAGTATTCATTTCCTGCCTCCATCAGGTATCCAATGAAGTTGTGGTAGGCCAGAAGGTTGTTGATAGATTCGGCATCAAAAGTGGCCTCTGACGCTAAACCCTACAATGTGATTCCCTTGAAAAGCTGAATAGTATCATCTGCCTTCCTCAAGGCATACAATACACCGAGTAACCCTGGAGACATTCTTAAGATGATCTGCTCCATTTAATGCATGGCATCCAGGGCTTTCTCCTTGATTTTTTCTATCTTTTCAAGACAAACTCCATTTGGTCAACCCGATAGTCTAAAGAAGCAAGGACTTTGTTGGGTGCTTGTGGATGATCAAAGACGCCGAATTTCACCAAGTCATCGATCTGGGCGGTTGAGCATCTTCTGGAATGTCTCGTGTTGCAACTTTGGCATGGTCCAACTCTTGAGAGATAGGCCCTGCTATTGCTTGAGTTCTTTGTTTGCTTGATCTATATTTTGATAGAGCTCTGTGAATTTTGTAATCACTTCCTCACTATCTTTGAGGATCTTCTCTCTCGGTGAGACATTGTTGTACCTTACTCGTCAATCTTGGCGTACTCGTTTATCTTCTCTAACTAAGAACTTTAGGAGGTTCAGCAGCTTGATCATAGGAGGGCATTTCCCATATTAAGGCTTGGAGAAGATGCTTGTTTTGCTCTTTTAATAATCTCTTCTCTTCCTTTGCTTCTTGAAGCTTCTTGCAAAGGGCATCCACTGCAAATAAGGCCTCTCCTTACAGGCTCTCTGATGATGTTCCCATTGTGACCTGAGTCACTATAAAATTTGTAGGAGACAGATCTTATTTCTTCTTTGTGAGATCAGGGTACGCGATCTCCATAACCCTTTCACCTGAAGTGCTTTGAGAGAAGCGGGTTATAGACTTTTGCTTCTTAGGCCCTTTAGCAAGAATAACAGAGAAGTCCATAGGTGCAATAGGGACTTTCCTATTGTGTTGGATCAGGTGTTCGAAGATCCATTATGGACTTAAGGGAGTGGGACTAGAGGAAGAGGAGGAAATGGGGGTGGAAGAAGGAGCAACTACAGTGGACACGGGGAAATGTGTCGAGACACTTGGTGGTGGCATTGAGAAAGAGGCCAACACTCCAACGCTCATGGGGTTAGGAGTCATTGCGAGAGAGAGGGAACCACGGGGGTGAAAGGGATCTGTGAGATGAGGGAAGAAATGTTGGGGGACAGATCATGCGAGGGAAGAGAAGATGGAGGAAGAGGGAGGGGGAATGGTAGAAGACGTGGGAGAAGACACAACCAAAGGAGCGGTTGGTTGAGTGACATGAGGAGGGGAAGGAGGAGCGAGAGAGGGAACGGTTGATACCTCACCAGTTGTAGATGTGACAACATCCTGAGTGGAGGTGTTCGTTGGAGCACGACCGCTTCTTCTCTTCTTAGGAGATAGTCCACGACTTGTTCCTCGGCGGTGGAAGGAGGGATTTCAGGGAATTCTTTCTGAGTAGTGCTTTCCTCTCCTTCTATATCTTTTCCTTTACCTTTAGGCAAGTGTTTCGGCCTAGTGGATGCATCGCCCAAGGGAGACGTGGTAAAGTCTACCCCAAGGTAGATGATACAATTTTCTTCCACCAATGCTCGGTGCATTGCAGAGTGCCCTTAACCCTTTCCTCTATAGTCTGAGGGGCCTTGTTTCTATCAATTTCAGCAAACAGCCAATTGTCCCCATCCAAGTCTAAATAAACTTGATCAAATTCTTGATCAGTTGCTTGGAAATCCTTTGGGATGATAGCCACACCATATTGAATGATCTCTCGCATAGCTTGATTAGGAGTGATCCTTTCATCTGAGCTCAACTTTGTGATATATATCGATGTAGATATCTTGATCGAGGAACATGAATTGGATCGATTTTTCCCTTAGAAGGCAATCATGAGGATCAAAGGTTGGCCTTGCCAGAAATTACGCTTCAAATTGAAAATTCAAGCTCTACAAACATCTCCCGAGCTTTTCTCTATGAAGTGCAGGTGTACCCCACTGTGAGGGGGAATGGAGTTCCACCCTTCTTCCTTTTTAAACACTTCTCATGGTATGTGATGAGCTGTCTAGATAACTCCAACAGGATCAGTTTGGCTCCCGCATACCTTGGCAATTTGGTGGGCTCTCCCAAGAAGTTAGCGGCTCTGAGATAGGTGAAAGTGGGGAATTGTGTGAATAATGCTCCCCACTTCTCTGTGGTGGTGACCACACTTTTGGTCATTTGACCGTAAGTCATGTTGGGCCTCAAGAGGCAGATGACGCCATAGAAGAAGACATCGTTGATTTTACTGAATTGGGCTATGATGTTCTCCAGTCTTAACTCTGGATAGTACTCGTATATTTTGACACAGGGCCATACCCCATATTGATTCAATGGTGTGTAGTCCTCTGCGAGGCAAAGAAACATATACTACATAGGAGTTCATATAGAACCTCCTAGTTGTTGAAAGTTGTTGAAGCTGCTCGAGATTGTGTTGCTTGATAATCTCTCCCCATTCAAAACATTGATCGGGAACATTTTTATTCATTATTTCTAAATACCTGAGCATCCATTTGTGAAATTAATGGTCATCGGGGAGCCCAAACACCCTGCTCATGAAGGTGATTGTGTCACTCAGCTCCTCTGAAAAGTCACTATGATGAATGACTTGTGGCCACCTACTTGTCACCTTCTTATTTTTGAGGTACACCTCATTCATTAACTACATACATTTGTCTTCATTTTCAGTCCATGTCTTCATGTAGTCCTCCTGGCTCACGGCTACAAAATGTCTATGGTGATGGATGCCCAACATGATCTCAAAATGTTGGGCTATGAGGTTGATTATTACCTCACCCTTGGGTCAAAGCATATAACTCGTGTCCCACTTTTTGTAGTTTTTATACTTTCAAAGAAACTATGTCTAAGAACCAAAACATGACCAAACACATATAAAATGACCAAACATGCATTTTGAAGAGGCTATAAATACCAAGGTGCGGGGCATCCAGAATTTACCGATTAAATTTTTATAGTATTTTTAATTATTTATTTACTAGTGATTTTAAAATATTTATGGCCACAAAGTGGGACACACTTGTATGCTTTGACCCCCTTCTCATTTTCGACACATCTTGTGTCCTTATTGTAACAACGGCCCACCAACATCATGAACTCATTATTGATTGCGCTCACTAGGAGCCCTGCAACAAAGTGCAAACCACTGCCAACCAATTTATCCATCCATGGGCTACTTGTGACCTTCTTGGTTCTGGCCCCGAAGTCTTCCTTGTCACAATGTGCCTGAGTTCTGAATCTCTGATATCAAGATCACACTTTGCAAAAGATTCAGGTATCCTGACCCTTTGGTATTTATATTTCATTTCTTGCTCTGTTAGCTTGGCTTTACCCTTGGACTTAGTTGGATTTTTACTCAATGAAGACATGTGTGGATCTCGAGTTCACCGTTGATTGATCGTAAGAAGAATTAGGGAAGTCCATCGCAGAAGAGTCATGTTAGCCATTCAGTTGTCCATCAAAGCTTACAGAATGAAAATTTAACAGTTTATGAGCCTCTAGGTGCAAGGCGCAGCTTACTACTAGCAGTGCGGGGACTTTAGAAAAGCAAGGTGCTCTTTGGGAAAGTGTTGCATGGGAGAAAATAGTGCCAAAAGGTGTGCGGGGCACGGAAAGGCTACACACAACTTTCAGATGTTGGTGTCAAGGGATGTGTGGTTGTGTCATTGGAATTCTTTTAGTGGGGCACAGATATGGTTGGTGTTACATAGTATTGTGGTGCGCCAAGGTGTGGATGCAAAAGATGCAACATCAAGGTGAGGTGTGCCAAGGGGTTAAGCTTGCATGGTGTGGGAAGGGTTTACATAGCATGAAGTGTTATTGCTATTGTAGGTGTGCTTGCGCCTGTGCGTTAAGAATTTTGCAATTTTACAAGGCGTGAGAAAGGCTTCTATTGCTTGAGTTCATAGTGCGCCAAAGGGGCGCGATTTTTTTTTATGCAGCATGTATGAAAATTGCGCATGTGATGGAAAACAATGGGTTCGATTCTCTTCATTTTTGTGGTTTTTACTCTCTCAGCTCAGATTTTGATAGCAAGGGGTTAACCTTGGCAAAGTAGGGGATAGAGGAGAAAAGGGGCAGGGGTCCATTCTGAGGTAGAGCCTTCTAGTTTTGTAGATCTAGAAGGAGAGTGAAAAATGGTTTAAAGGTGGGTTTTGCAAGATGTGTTGGGATTGTGTTATCTTCTTAGGTTCATTGTTTATTATCAACAATCCTAATCACCTAAACCAACATAAAAACCACAAAAAATCCACAAGAAGGGAAAGGGCCACTTACCAGGAATATAATGATAAAGGAGATGATGTGGGGTCCATGAACGCAACAAATGACAACACGGGCTACTGGGAGAACGTTGACAAACACAAAGGAATAACTTTTCACGTTTTTTGAATTGTGAAAATGATAGGTCAGATGCGCCTATTTATAGCAAAAGGTGCAATAAATGTGCCACCAACTTTTTCCATGGTGCACTTAAGTAGATGTCAACATGAAGGGATTTGCACCATGGTGCAGCTTTGAGAGTGTCGACACCACGTTTTTAGCACCCACAGTGCACTTTCAGAGGTGCAACATTTGGAGTGTTAACAAGATGGTGCATGCGCCTTGGTGCACCTTTGAGAGGCGCAACATTTGGAGTTTTGACACTCCCTATAATGTGCCAAAGGAATAGAGGGTGCAGTTTTGGTTGATGTAACATGAATGAAAACTGCGCCTAACCCAAAAGGTTGAAAATGACCAAGTTCTAAAAACTAGATTTTCCAAAAAGGGATTTTATGCCATTCCGAACGTTAAGGGACCCCACGAGAGACCAAAATGGAAATTTTGGTATGGTTACCTGCAAAATTCCCTTGTCAATTTTACAGGATAATAAGTTGGCTCTTTCTAGGGACTATCTTTGAGTGAAGCTTAAGGGTAGAGAATCCCAAATCTACATGTGCCTATCCATTGGGTTACAGAGTCAAAAACAAGGGTGATGAAAAAGAAAGGAAAACACACAACCAATAGAAAGAAAACACACAAAAAAACAAACACACAACCAAAGCAAACTGTACAAAGAAGAGAGCAAGCTCTACTTCCTGAATATTTTGAGATGTTGCCCACTATAGGGAGCGGGAGCTCAGTTCCATCCAGATATGAGAGATAGAAGTTATTCTCTCCATTGAGCTGCTTGATCTTGAAAGGCCCTCTCCAAAGAGAGTTGAATTTCCCGTGCATTCCCTTTGGCTCTCTTTGCTTGTCCCATAAAGGATGAGATCTCCCACCTAGAAATCCCTTTGCTTAGCCTTTTTTTATCGAATAGTCTCTTGACTTGATTCTGATGTTCGGTGATCCTGTCGACCACTCTTACTCTCTTTTCTCCAAGTTCTGTTAGATACATGATCCTCTTTTCAAGAGAATTCTAGAAAGTTTCATCTTCGATCGCTCATGTCAAGCATAGAGCAGGAAGTTCTACGGAAATGGGGAGCTCAGTGTCAATTCCATATAACACTTGAAAAGGTGACATACCGAGAGACCTCTTCGGAGTAATACTATCTGCCCAAAAAGCATCATATAATGACTTGTGCGGGACCCTGATTCTCATCGACTACTTCCGTATGATGGTTACTAGGTTCTTATTACTCGATTACTGCACGACCATTTCCTGGAGGTAATAATCGAGGCATGGGCCAAGGTTATCCGTATTCATAGCAAAAACCGATAACTTCCCATGAGGAGAAGTTGGAAGCATTATCAGCAACGATCTTGTGTGGGATGCCAAACCTCACGATGATATTTTCTTTGATGAAGTTGCAAACAACTTCAGAGGTGGCATTCTTAACAAGTATGGCCTCCACCCATTTGGTGAAGTAATTTGTTACTTTGTTAGGACATAACTATGTCCGGCACTTGATTGGGGATGTAGTTCTCTGATAAATTCAATTCCCCATTGCTTGAATGGTTCGTCAATAATGATGGGCCTGAGGGGAAAAGTAGCCAATTTTGGTTTGCCAACAAACTATTGGCAGAGCTCACATTTTTTACCCAGGTGGCTATATCCTGAAATAGTGTTGGCTAGTAGTACCTAGCCCGAATGATCTTATGTGTTATTACGGATGAGGAGAAGTGACCACCGCAGGTTGAGTCATGAAAAATTTCAAGCAATTTGATCTGTTGTGGTTTGTCAACACATGGCAAGAAATCCCATCAATCCCATGCTTGTATAAAATGTCATCCCATATGACATATCTAGCTGCCCTGAGTTTTATAGTCCACTTTTCCTTTGAAGTTAGATGGGTTGGACACTCACCGTAAGTGAGAAAGAAAGTGATGTTGGAATACCATTCGTCACTGGTGCATGACAAATAGAACCATAGGTAGAGAATCTACTTTCTTAAGTTCACCCTGCTCCCGTCGGTGTGATCAACTTTCTCTTTAGGGACCTCTGAATCTTTGTTTTCAGCCATAAGCTGACATAGGCCCTCGCCTCTTACCAGCTTGGTTGGTTTTATGTCTAGATCATACTCTTGGACCTTTGCGATCCAATTCCCTCATAAGCTTCCTAACTCCTGTTGAGTTAGGATAGACTTAACTAGTCAAGAACCAACACTACCATATGAGAGTTTAGGATGTAGTACCGGAAGTTCTTGACTGCTTTGACTACTGTGAAGGCATGTTTTTCTAACTGAGACATCTTCAATTCATGAAGCTTGAGAGGGGAGCTCATGAACGTGATTGGAGATTCAACATCCTTAGAGTTCTTCTGCATTAAGATGGCTGATACAGTATGCACAGATGCATAACTATACATGATAAAATCCTTGGAGAAGTCGGGACATACCAGGATAGGTGCATGAGAAATGGAGGCTTTTATATCCTTGAATGACATCTTTCCTTCTTCGCTCCACTAGAATGTTTTGACCCTTTCATCATATTTGATATGTGACGAGTCTTTTCAGTGAAGTCGGGAACAAAGCATCTGAGAAAATTCACCTTTCTAAAGAAGGAGTGAACACTGGTCTTGCTTGTGGGTAAGGTAAGGCTCTGAATAGCCTTAACCCTTTCGACATCTATCTTTGTTCCTTCCTTGCTGACAACATGTCCCAACAACTTTCCTTGGCTACCCGAAAATAGACTTTTTTGGATTTAGGGAAATCCGTGTTCTCGGCATCTAATCAATACTTGCTCTAAATGATCACAATGATCACTTCACTTTTTGAGAACACAGTTAAGTCATCCAAATAAACTACGATGACCTTTCCCATCATACCTTTGAATGTGAAGTCCATCACTCAGCTGAAAGGTGAAACTAGCATTGGTCAAGCCAAAAGGCATCCTGCTGTAGGTGAATGTGCCCTAGGGAGTAGTGAATACTATTTTGAATTGGTCTTCAGGTGAGACTTCAATCTGATTATAGCCCGAAAAACCATCAAGCATGGACAACATCTCGAACCGCAGTTCTACCCTAGAACTTGATCCATTATGGGCAGCGGGTAATTGTCCTTCAAGGACACTGATTTAGATTGTGAAAATCTACGCATATGCGTATCTCACCATTCTTCTTTCGTATGGGCACGATGTTTGTGACCCAGGTACTATGATGGATAGGAAAGATGATTCTCGCATCCAGCATTTTCTGTATTTCCACCTGGATGGTACCGAGATCTTAGGATTGTAATGCCTCTATTTCTAATGAAAGGGTTTGACATCCTCCTTTAATGGGATGTTATGCTGAACTTCCTTAGGCTTGAAAGACTTTAGATCGGCATAAGACCATGCCAATACGTCCATATATTTCTTGAGCAATTTGACAAACTTTCACTTTTCTTGGGTGTACAACATTTCTCGATGTTCACAAAGCTGCGGATGTTCTAAGTGCCCGAGGTTGTGATTCGGTCTCTGGAGAGGAGTTAGGATCATCCTATCACTTCTTCTTGACAAAACAATCATGTTTGTCAAACAATCATTCTAGAGAGACTAAACCCTTCAAAATTTTATTTCCCTTGGTGACATATGCCATCGCCTTCTTTTTGATTCATTTTCTTGACTAGTGTGATTCACGGCATGCGAAATAGATCCCTCAAAATGAAGCTCATTGAAATTATCAACTTTTTCTAGAAAAGCAACAAGCTGATTGTCATCGTTGAATACCTGCCAGTGCTGAGAATTATACGGCTGGCACGCTTGGGTGAAATACTACCTCAATGGTATATGTGTCTTTTCAATTGTGGGTGAGGGAGCATAAGAGACGCTGAGATGGCCAATGAATCGGCCATGTCATTTTGAGCTCTTGGAACAGATTTTATTGAGAAAGCGTCAAATTCCTCAATGTTGTCCCATACTGCATTGTGGTAGTGCCTGAGTCTATCATTCTTCACTTGGTATACTCCCTTTACCTAATTGATAATCAGTTTGGCATCACCTTGTACTTTTAGGTTCTTGATTCCTCTTTCCTTTGCAACTTGCATGCTGAGTAACAAAGATTCATACTTAGTAGTATTGTTTGTATTGAAAAACTGCAATTTGAAAGAAAGAGGGAAAATCTCTTCTTCAGGAGATATCAGGACGGCTCCAGTGCCACATCCACTTGTTGCACAACTACCATCAAACTGCAGTGTCCATATCTTGTTAAGGTCCTCCTCCTGGATGAGAACGTCCATTTTATCAGACTCAGTGGATAAGAAGTAGTTCCCCATCCCGATGATTCAAAGAGAATTTGGGCTTTGGGGTCATCAGAGTTGGTGACCAGGTACTTCTTTTGTGATTCAGGATCCAATGTACATTACACCCTTGACGGGGATTCTGGCTTTGGACCAGTCCATATGAATCTCTCCACCAACTTCTCTGCAAAAGCTTCTCCTAGTAGAATTCCATATGCTGCTGGGATATCAGCAATGAGGATGGTCATCTTTACCCTTTTCTCTAGGGAACGCTACAAATGTGAATTGTGCGTCTTTGATCTGACCAATTAATGGAACCTGTTTGGTTTCCATGGAGTAACATCTAGAAAGGCTTGGTAAGAGTGAGGCCCAAAGCATGGTGACCTTTTCTAGCATGACATTATCGGAAGCCCCAAAATCAATTATGCAGTTGCTTAGTTTGTGACCATTGATTAGGAGGGAGAGATAAAAAGGTTCAATTTTTCCTGATGCGGAAGTCGAGGCAACATTTATGCGAGATGCAGGAGGAGTGGAAAGGATTCCTTTTGGGGAGACAGGAGAGGGGATGGCAGCTTGGCTTTGGATATATTCGGTCAATCTTACAAGCTACTCGGGGTTAGACTGAAGATATTCAACCTCAGACATTTGAATCTTGGTCTTTTTAGCATGATCGACTATGTCGAATGTGACCAAGGGTTGTGTTGATGAAGGAATGAGTCCCTCATTTCGCGATGGTAGGGTAGGGTTACTGGTCTTTATGGAAACAGAAGAAGGCTGATTTGGAGGAGAGATGGGAGGAAAAGATTTCTTCGTAAAAGGTTTAATAGGAGGTTGAGCAGGAAGAGGATTACCTCTTTTAGCAATGGTTGGAGGCGTGTTTGACACAATCTTCTCCTTTTGTATCTTGGCAGCAACTTCTGCTTCTTTTCCTTGTGAGCGGGTGAAAATAGCATATGACTATCCACTTGCATACCCTTGGGTACCTTCCTCTTCATCAGACTCCTCATCTTCAAATTCCATATACCCGATTGTAGAGTCGTCAGTCAGGTTCACCGACATCTTGATCATCTTCACCTTGCGATGAAGGTTCTTCGTAAATTTGCTCATCTTCTTTGATCTCGACTAAGGCATTAACCGGAGGGGCCTCAAGTGCTAACCTTGGAGCAGCAGTAGGAAAATGTAGCCTTTGTGGGGTGTTGTTGGGAGTGAAGTTCCTCCGTGGGATATCTCGGTATGGAGTGGTAGACAAAGCTTGAGCTAATTGCTTCTTTAATGCGAGCAAGTTGTTTGCCATCTTTTGGAATGTCGGATCTGATGAAGTGGCTTGAGAAGGAGTTGAAGCCTTAGGTTTGGATGGCTCTCATTTTAACTCGCTAGATATAAGTAGGTTGTCTTCTATCCGAATGGTCAAGCTTGAGCGAGGACCAAGGTGGTGATTTGTTCTTGTAAGAGTAAGAAACTTACTCTTGAGCTCATGGCATTCACAAAGAAACACTTTTGATTTTCTAGTGTTGGCAACATGGTAGGTGGCACACGGTTAATCAGTGAATTGAAACGGGTGATAAAATCATGCATGGTTTCATTGGCCTCCTTCTTCAAGTGAGTAATCTTTGATAGTAATGCAAATGCATCTTCTGAAGGCTTATACTGTCTTCAAACGTAGTTCATAATGTGGCCCAACTGGTGATAGATCCAGCCGGCAAGTGTTGGAACCACTCTACTACAGGTCCTTGCAAGGTCTCTAGAAAGAGGCGTACTGACACATCTTCATGGGTCACATCTAGGATGTTGCATGACATAATGAATGTAGATATATGTGAATCCATGCTTTGATTTCCACTCCCATCAAATCTTGGGAAATTCTTGTGGTTTCCATGAGGGAGTGCGTGAACTGGATGTGGCAATGCAAGAGGGCCCATAGCATTTCCCCATGGTACTACCATTTGAAAAGCTGGAAAGAGGACGTGAGCCGGGAGTGCGGTTCGCTTAGCAAGAAAGCACCGCAAATTGATGTGGAAGCCCTATGTGAAAGATGGTTCTTTCATGGAGGTGAGGCACTTCTGGTTGACCGATCAGCTAAACTCAGCGATGTGAAGCATGTTGGTGTAATACTGAAATTGTGCCTCTGAAGTAGATCAAAAATAGGATCAACTTCTCCACAAGCTCTCCTGCTATGGGTAAATGGCTCACCTGTCAGTGTATCTGTTCAGGTTTGTGGTGATTTTAGAGTAGATTTATAAAAACTCTTTTTGTTTGTACTTGCTGATTTTTTGATTTTTCTGACAAAAATCAGCAGCATGTACTTTTCTAAATATTTAATTTTATCCCTCTTTTGAAAAATTATTGCGGTTTAACGAAAGAGATTAGTGAGGATAAAATGATGGTTAACTTAGTAAGATGATTTTGGATCTTAGATTTGATTTTTGCAAGGGTTTGAAAATATTTGTAAAACTATCAAAATCTCAGATCTATGAAAATGAGATTTTTATAAAAACTCAGCGAACTAAAGGTTTCTAACTGGTCCAGATCTATGGATCTCTTAAGAAAATTTTCAGTTTGGATCACTTTTGCAAAAAAATTGGATTTTAAACAAAGAGTTAAGATTTGCAAACAGGTAGTGATTTTTACAGTTTTATCTATTTTCTTAGTCTCCCAGTAGCTTTAAAAATTGTTAGTGTCTTTTAGCTGACATAACACTCATATAGATCTGGTTCTTTCCCCAGTAGAGTCAAAAGCTGTTGGTCGAAAATCATGGGTGGGTAGATCTATAAAGGCAGAGCCAACAAAGTGTGTAGGGCATAGCCCCTCTTTGAGATAGCAAAGTGAAACTAGTTTATTGCTATTCTACCAATAGGAATCTGTGCAAGTCTTATAGTATTATGCCTTCAGGGGATTTTGGGATCTCATCTAGGAAGAGTTAGTTCGATGAAGAAACAAAAGAATGAATGAAGGAAGGAATAGAAGAAAGATGGATCTGAAGGGAGAAAAGAAATGAATTCCAAAGTAGAAAGGTTAGAGGGTTTATGTTTTGGGCTAGTAGTAAATAGATCCAAACTTACTCACATAAACAAACAAAGTAATACTGATAAACAAATGACAAAAGCATAGGTGAATCCAACAGAATAAGCATGCAGATCTAACTTAAGAAAGATCTAACACATAACACAAGAATTCAGCACAAAGTCTCAATTTTTGTATTAATATTTGTTCTGTTACAAGAAAGCTCAAAGTCTTTCTCTCCTCACTTCTATTTTTCATACAAATTTTCTCACCCTTGAATACTACAAGTATCCAAGTATTTATAGAAGGAGAAGGAGAAAGAAGACAAAAAGGAGCCAACAACTTATTTACAAAATATTTAAAAGTCAAATGTTGACTTTGGGGCAATTTGGTGGATGACAACATCCCATGGTGCAACATGGATGATGTCATCATTTGTGCCAACATACTTTTAAATACTTTTACAAAAATGGGATTTATCCTAGGAGGAAGGAGCCTATTCGTCATCATCCCTTGGCTTGAAAGGAGTGTCTTGCTTCTACTCAAGAGAGGTAATGTGAAATTAAGCTCGATACTCCATGAACTTGCTTACCATCACTTGAAGTTGATCCTGAGCGGGACCCTTGGTGTGATCCCGATGACTTCGCAAGTTTCTCGTTCATCTTTGAGTCTTTCAAGGAGTTTGAAGTATTTGTTTCCTGCCTCCATAGGATCCATTGAAGTCGCGGCGCAGGCGAGAGAAGGTTGTTGATAGATTCGGCATCAAAAGTGGCCTCTGACACTAAACCCTATGACGTGATTCCCTTGAAAAGTTAAATAGTATCATCTGCCTTCCTCAAGGCGTACGATGCACTTGAGAAACCCTGGAGACATTCTTAAGACAGACTATATCATTTGATGCATGACATCAGGGCTTTCTCCTTGATTTTTCTATCTTTTCCAAGACAAACTCCATTTGGTCAACCCGATAGTCTAAAGCATTAAGGACTTTGTTGGGTGCTCGCGGATGATCAAAGACACCGAATTTCACCAAGTCATCGACTAGGCAGTCAAGCATCTTCTGGAATGTCTCGTGTTGTAACCTGGCATGGTCCAACTCTTTAGAGATAGGCCCTGCTATTGCTTGGAGTTCCTTGTTCACTTTATCTATATTTTGATAGAGCTCTGTGAACTTTGTAATCACTTCCTCACTATCTTTGAGGATCTGCTCTCTCCAAGTGGACATTGTTGTACCTTGCTCGCTGATCTTGGCATACTCATTTATCTTCTCTTGACTAAGAACTTGGGAGGTTCAGCAATGATCATAGGAGGGCATTGCCCATCTTTGTAGGGCCTTAGATAAGATGCTTGTTTTGCTCTTTTAATATTCTCTTCTCTTCCTTTGCTTCTTGAAGCTTCTTGTAAAGGGCATCCACTGCAGATAAGGCCTCTCCTTGCAGGCTCTCTAATGATGTTCCCATTATGACCTAAGTCACTATAAAATCTGTAGGAGATAGATATTCTTTCTTCTTTGTGAGATCAAGGTATGCAATCTCCATAACCCTTTCACCTGAAGCACTTTAAGAGAAGCGGGTTATAGCCTTTTACTTCTTAGGCCCTTTAGCCAGAATAACGAAGAAGTCCATAGGTGCAATAGGGACTTTCCTCTTGTGTTGGCTTAGGTGTTTGGTGATCCATTCTGGACTTAAGGGAGTGGGACCAGAGGAAGAGAAGGAAACAGGGGTGGAAGAAGGAGCAACTGCAGTGGACACGGGGAAATGTGTTGAGACACTTGGTGGTGGCATTGAGAAAGAGGCCAACACTCTAACGCTCATGCGGATAGGAGTCACCGCAAGAGAGGGAACCGTGGGGTAGAAGGGATCTGTGAGATTAGGGAAGAAATGCTGGGGGATAGATTCGTGAGGGAAGAGAAGATGGAGGAAGAGGGAGGGGGAATGGTAGAAGACGGGGAGAAGACACAACCAAAGGAGTGGTTGGTTGAGTGACATGAGGAGGGGAAGGAGGAGCGAGAGAGGGAACGGTTGATACCTCACCAGTTGTAGATGTGACAACATCTTGAGTGGATGTGTCCATTGGAGCACTAACCACTTCTTCTCTTCTTAGGGACACTAAGTCCACAACTTGTTCCTCGGCGGTGGAAGGAGAGATTTTAGGGACTTCTTTCTAAGTAGTGCTTGCCTCTCCTTCTATATATTTTCCTTTGCCTTTAGGAAAGTGTTTCGGCCTGGTGGGTGCATCACCCAAGGGAGACGTGGTAAAGTCTACCCCAAGGTAGATGATACCATTTTTCTTGCACCAATGTTTGGTGCGTTGCAGAGTGCCCTTGACCCTTTCCTCTATAGTCTGAGGGGCCTTGTTTCTATCAATTTTCAAAAACGGCCAATTTTCCCCATCTGTGTCTAAATAAACTTGATCAACTTCTTGATCAGTTGCTTGGAAATCCTTTGGGATGATAGCCACACCATATTGAATGATCTCTGTCAGGGCTAGGTGGGAGTGATCCTTTCATCTAAGCTCAACTTCGTGATATAGATCGATGTAGATATCTTCGATCTGAGGGATGTGAATTGAATCAATTTTTTCCCTTGGAAGGCAATCACGAGGATCAAAGGTTGGACTTGCCAGAAATTATGCTTCAAATTGAGTAATTCAAGCTCTACAAACATCTCCCGAGCTTTGCTCTGTGAAGTGCAGTGTACTACCCCTTTGTGAGGGGGAATGGAGTTCCATCCTTCTTCCTTTTAAACACTTCTCATGGTATGTGATGAGTTGTCTGCAGACAGCTCAATAGGATCGAGTTTGGGCTCCCGCATACCTTGGAAATTTGGTGGGCTCTCCCAAGAAGTTAGCGGCTACGAGATAGGTGAAAGTGGAGAAATTGTGTGAATAATGCTCCCCACTTCTCTATGGTGGTGACAACACTTATGGTCATCGACCGTAAGTCATGTTGGGCCTCAAGAGGAGATGATGCCATAGAAGAAGACATGGTTGATTTTTCTTGAATTGGGCAATGATGTTCTCAGTCTTAACTTTAGATAGTACTCGTATATTTTGACTGGGCCATACCCCATACCGATTCAATCTTCGGGTATTCCCTCTCTCGAGGCAACATCATATACGACGTAGGAGTTCATATAGAACCTCCCAGTTGTTGAAAGTTGTTGAAGCTGCTCCGAGATTGTGCTTGATAATCTCTCCCCATTCAAAACATTGATCAAGAATATTTTTATTCAATGTTTCTAAATACCTGAGCATACATTTGTGAAAGTAATGGGCATCAGGGAGCCCAAACATCCTACTCATGAAGGTGATTATGTCACTCGGCTCCTCGAAAATTCACTGCGATGAATGACTTATGGCAACTGCTTGTCACCTTCTTTTTTTTAGGTACACCGCATTCATTAACTACAAACATTTGTCTTCGTTTTCAATCCATGTCTTCATGCATTCCTCCTGGCTCATGGCTACAAAATGTCTATGGTGAGGATGCCCAACATGATTTAAAAATGTTAGGCCGTGAGGTTGATTATTACCTCGCCCTTCTCATTTTAGACACATCTTGTGTCCTTATTGTAACAACAACCCACCAACATCATAAACTCATTGTTGATTGCGCTCACTAGGAGCCCTGCAGCAAAGTGCAGACCACTGCCAACCAATTTATCCATCCATGGGTTGCCTGTGACCTTCTTGGTTCTGGTCCAGAAGTCTTCCATGTCAATGTGCCTGAGTTCTGAATCTCTGATATCAAGATCACACTCTGCAAGAGATTTAGGCATCCTGACCCTTTGGTATTTATATTTCATTTCTTTCTCTATTAGCTTGGCTTTACCCTTGGACTTAGTTGGCTTTTTACTTGATGAAGAAATGTGTGGATCTGAGTTTAGTTGTCGATCTGTAAGAAGAATCGGGAAGTCCATCGCAGAAGAGCCATGTTAGACATTAAGTCATCCGTCAAAGCTTACAGAATGAAAAGTTAACAATTTATGAGCCTCTAGCACAAGGCACAGCTTTTTGCAGCATCTCTGGGGACTTTAGAAAAGCAAGGCACACTTTGGGAAAGTGTTGCATGGGAGAAAACAATGCCAAAAGGGGCGCGGGGTGTGGAAAGGCTACACACAAATTTCAGATGTTGGTGTCAAGGGATGTGTGCTTGCGCCATTGGAATTCTTTTAGTGGGGTGCAGATATAGTTGGTGTTACATAGTATTGTGGTGTGCCAAGGCGCGGATGCAAAAGATGCAACATCAAGTGCGTGCACCAAGGAGTTAAGCTTGTGCATGCGGGAAAGGTTTACATAAGCATTAAGTGTTGTTGTAGTTATTGTAGGTGCACTTTGCTGCTGACTTAAAAATTTTACAATTTTTTACAAGGCACGAGAAAGGATTCTACATTGCATGAGTTCATAGTGCACTAAAGGGCGTGCCACTGCATGTTTTGATGCGCATGTATGAAAATTGTGCCGAAGACAAAGCAGTGGGCCAATTCTCTTCATTTTTTTGTTTTTACTCTCTCAGCTCAGATTTTGATAGCAAGGGGTTAACCTTGGCAAAGCATGGGACAAAGGAGAAAAGGGGTAGGGGTCCATTTGAGGTAGAGTCTTCCAATTTTGCAAACTCGGGAGTGTGAAAAGCGAGTTTGAAGGTGGGTTTTGCAAGATGTGTTGGGATTGTGTTATCTTCTTAGGTTCATTGTTTATTATCAACAATCCTAATCACCTAAACCAATATAAAAACCACAACAAATCCACAAGAAGGGCAAGGGCCACTTACCAAGAATATATAACGATAAAGGAGATGATGCGGGGTCCACAAATGCAACAAATGGCAACACACTGGCCGTGTGAGAACATTGACAAGCATAGAGAGGAATAACTTTTCACATTTTTGAATTGTGAAAATGACAGTCAGATGCGCCTATTTATAGCAAAAGGTGTAATAAATGCACCACCAAATTTTTCCATGGTGCACTTAAGTGGATGTCGACATGAAGGGATTTACGCCATGGTGTAGCTTTGAGAGTGTCGACACCACATTTTTAGCGCCCACAGCGCACTTTACAGAGGTGCAACATTTGAAGTGTTAACAAGATGGCGAATGCACCTTGGCACACCTTTGAGAGGCACAACATTTGGAGTGTTGACACTCCCTATAATGTGGCAAAGGAATATTTGCCATTCCGAACTTTAAGGGACCCCACAGGAGACCAAAATGGAAATTTTTGTATGGTTACTGTAAAATTGCCCTTGTCAATTTTACAGGATAACACACACTTCTTGCGGGCACTCTCTATCATCGAGGTTATGATGGGACTTTGTTATAATGTCTTAATTTAGAAGTTGTCTAAACAACCAAAGAGGTACACGAAGGCATCCGTGGTGCTCATACTATTGACACGGTCCTCGCAAATAAACTTCTACATGTAGGTTATTATTAGCCTACTATGGAAATAAATTGTTGTTGATACAAGAGTACAAGAGTAAGCGGGACAAGAGTACGCGGAAGACCCAAACCGGCCGGTTCGGCTGAAATAGGAAACTTTTGCACTAGGACATCTAGGCCGTGAGTGCGCAGAGGACGCGAACCGGCCGGTTTGCCCGAAATGGAAAATTTTAGCACAAGGACAAGTGGGACAAAGGGACGCGCGGGACGTGGAAGCCCATTTCGGGCGAACCGGAAGAATTTCTCCCAGACAATTTGGGACATCCGGGACAAAAGGACGCGGTGGACACGAAAATCCAGCAGGCCCATGGAGGAATCACAGCATGACACGTGTCGCCAAGGAAAAAGTCCAAAAAGTCAAAGGGGCGAGTTTTCGAGCACTGATCCAAACCAATGAAATAGTGCCATGTGTCCAAGTTTAAGGGGCCCACAAGAAAAGCCCGCGAAAATGTGGAGAGAGGGAATTGCTCAGCAAATCAGAGCCTGCCACGTGTCGTCTAGAGTGGCGAGAGCGCGGGAAAAGATTTTAAAACCTGTTCTTGCCTGTTTTGTGCCCTAAATCTTCAGACCTTCATATCTTTCGATCCAGAGCTCGGATTTGCACGTTCTTGATATCAACGGAAAGCTGTTGAAATTCTCTACATGATTCTGGGATCAATCTTGCATTTTGGTGTTGTTTGGAGGGAGAAAATTAAGAAAACGTCTCTGACGCATGGTGATAGACAGAAGTAATGCTTTAACAACCAACTTTAATGTAGCAGATGCATGACTCGCCGCCGCTCTGTTAGACAGCTCACCGTTTTGCCAGAAGCCACCGCTTCTACCATAATGAGATGATTTTAAATGTATCTAGAAGTGGTTGTGGTAGATTCGACTTTCCTCTCTCTTTCTTCTCTCATTCTTAGTATATATTGTAAAGAGGAGCTCCTTTAACAGGTCGGACATTCTTGTTTTGCATCCTCCCTTCTTCCTTGCTTGCAAGAGAATTTGTGGAGCTTTTCAAACCTCCCATATGGATTGTAATGCTAGTTTTTGCCTCTTGGCCACTGCAATGTACTGTATCGACTCTTGAGCAATATATATATATATATATGTTTGTGATTGATTCTCAACCCTCTCATGTATTCATTGTTGTTATTTTGATCTCTTATTGTAGTTTGGTTACCTGTGCATAGTGTTTGTATTGCATCTATGTGGTCTGTGTTAGATTTGCAAAAACAAGTGTCTAACATTCCTTGGTGCATCACCTCTGTAGTTTAGGTTTTATTCTATGCATTTTCTCACCCTGTCTCCTTGACAAGTTAGATTAGGTTTTAGTAAACCCTCTGCATTTTTGTGTGCATCTGAACAGAGGAATAGGAACCAGCCTTCTCTGGAGAATCCTTTCTCATCCTTACAAGTCCCACACTTGGAGAAAGGATTCCATGTTGTGCAATCACACTGGATGCCTGAACATCAACCTAGAAGCCTGATCTGCATCCAGGGGTGCTGTGAGTCTGCAACAACAGTTTTGGCACGCCCGGTGGGACCAAGAGGTCTCATTCTTATTGCAGCAAAGTTGATATGCATCTGCTGCAGTTTTCTTGCTTATAAGAGCTATTATTTGCATATCTGGCGACTCCAAGGGGAAGAATCAACTGGTTTCAGCAGTGCAGGCCTGAAAACTCATGAGAAGAATCACCACAAGGTCAAGAGTTGGAGAAGAAGAAGTGTTGTTTGAATACCTGCAGTTATCTCCAAGAAGAAGGCAAAGAGGAAGAAGGATTCAAAGGTCTCCATCTCCGCCAAACAGGACTCTCTCAACTCCTCCACCTGACAGGCCTTTCATTCAGTATAGAAGGGTTTTAAGACCGATTAGAATGGCTCAGAACAATCCCTACGTCAACTTCACAGGCAGCAGCCCACTTGCTCTCAATGCACAACATCCAGTTCCTATTGCAGCCTTGAAGAACATTCCCTACTTCTGGAGAAAATCGACTACTCCTGGTGATCATGTTAAAGATATTGCTAACCTTTACGCAATCCATGAAATCAATGAAATGCAAGTGGTTGTCAAGTTACTGGCATCTTCCTTCAAGGGTAAAGCATTGCAATGGTTTAGGAGCCTTGGAGCTAGTTCTATCACAAACTGGAATCAGCTGTGTATTGCACTTCACGAGTAATTTGGAGAGAAGGGAGACAACTTGTCTCTTTTAGAGTAGCTGACAACTATCAAGAGAGCCCCCAACAAGTAGCTGACTGACTTCAACTTCATATTTCAAAGGTCTTGGGATAGGATTCCAGTGGCAGTTAGGCCAACAACAGAAGGTGCTTTTCTATATTACCTTAAAGCTTTAAATTCTGATATTTCTATGTTGATTCAGTCCATGGGAGGCACAACAATCCCTATGGCTTATAGCATTGCCATTAGGGCTGAAAACTATCTTATTCAAGTTGGTAAATTGGCTCCTAGGCCTCCCATGCCCTTGTATCCAAACTTAGAAAATCCAAGCACTAGTCAAGCACCCACTTTGGCTCCTGTTCCCACTCCTAGAAATCAGAGTTCAAACGAAGCTTCCACTTCATCCTCTAATGCTTCAAATGAACTCCAAGAGGTCATGAAACAGTTGCAAAATTTGGGAAATGAGCTGGTTACTATTAAAAGGCAACAAGCCCAAGGTTTCAGACCTTCCTATCAACCCCAAGCTCAGCCTAATAGGCAGCCATACCAACCACAAAGACCACCTAATCCAGCTGCAAATGTGAATCAAACAAGGCCTCCTGCCAATAGACCATTCCAGCCCTATAATCCAAATGCCATATCTGCCTCTAAGGCATTAGTGCCAACACAGAATAACATGGCCCAAGAATATGATTGGTGTTTTCCATGCAACGAGCCTCATAACCAATCCATGTGTTTCAATGGTGCTCTCAATCAAGCACTGATGGTGACAACTACTGGTGTGGAGGGTGAGGGAAGTCAAGGAAACAGTCAACAACAAGAAACATTCCAATGTACCATTAGCCCCACCAATCCACAACCTTCCACGGTTCCACAAATAATTGGCAAGCAAAGTCCAGTTTCAAATGCACAAGGGCAGCCAAGAACAACCCCTAGGCCAACTCAAATGCCAACTATTGCTGCCCACGTGCAAGGAGTAAGTGTGCAAACCAAGGGACAACAAAAGGATACTTCATCCCCGTTCAGTATCATTGAACAGATGAAGAAGACAAACATCAACATATCAATGTGGGAATCCCTATCTATCCCAGGCCAAAGAGATCTGCTGCAAGCTGCCATGAAGGATTGGCCAACTTCAAATCAGCAGATTCAGATGCGAGACAAAGTGCTTACAAATGCTACCCAGCTTGAAGGAATTCATGGAGGACAACAAGGTAAAATGTTGAAGTCCCCCTCCTTTCTATGTTTCATTAATCATTGGGGATAAACTAGTACATAATTGCATGATTGATTCTGGGGCAAGTAGCTCAATGATGCCCAAGCAAATAACTGATCAACTAGGGCTCCAGTATGAAACAACATCTAAAGGGGTAGTGCAGCTAGATGGGACAGCAATAGCAACAGTTGGAGTGATTAGAAATTTGATTCTTACCTTGCATGCATGTCCAAATGTTGTTGTTTTACAAGATGTATCAGTCATAGATTTGCCACCACTCTTTGCCCTTTGCTTGTCAAGGGACTTCACAGCCAAAATTGGAGGCTATTTGTCTGCTGATTGGTCTCACATGCTGTTTAGAACAAGGTATGGAACTAAGGCTATAATTAGGTCTGAACCTATTGCAAACTTCCATATAGAGCCTTACACTCCAAGTCAGATTAATGCCAATTGCTCAGCATTTGATCAAGAAGATCACCCCAGTACTGATGAGGCTGACACCAAGGTTGGAAGTATCCCGGACCTAACTCTTGATGAATGGGCAAACAAGATACATGCTTTTGATCCCTATCAAGAAGTAGAAGAATCTGAGCTGGGAGTCTATTGTATACATGAAGAAAATCAACCTGTTCCTAGCATCACCAAGCCAAGCCATAACGATGACAATGAGGTATGGCAGCTATTTTTGATGGATCGAGGAGTAGGCAAGGTGCAGGAGGTGGAGCCATGCTTGTTTCACCTCAAGGAATAAAGTACTATTCAGCTTTTAGATTTCAATTTGCATGCTCCAATAACACCTGCTTCTTTGAATATGAAGCCTTGGTGCGAGGATGCATTGGGCAATCAAGAGAAAGATTAAGAATCTGCAAGTCTTTGGGGACAGTGAATTGATTGCAAATCAGGTCAAGGGACGGCATCTTTGCCAAGAATGATCTACTCAAGTGCTACAAGAACAGGTGTGGGACCTCATGGAATATTTTGAAGGTTTTGGCATCGAATCCATTCCTAGGAAAGAGAATCAAGCTGCTGACAGGCTTGCAGCAGTAGGGGCAGCCTTCGACATTATGGAAAGCATTCAACAAGACAAGGTACAGCCAAACATCCACGTGATTGTGAGGCCTTCAGTGCCAGACAACAATGTCAGTTGGCAGGTGTTTGAGAATGACCAGCAGATCGTCAATTTCTTACAAGAAGAGGCTGAATTCTCAGCTAGGAATCAGGACAGATTAGAGCAGCAGTATGGGGATCAAGTAGTGCAGCTGTGGACAAACAAGCTTCCCAAGGGTTTAGTAACATTGGAGTCTATCTTCAACCCTAACGACCAGTTTCGTAAGGAAAAGGCTAACATACAGGTCAAGAGAGAAGATTCAGAGCCAATTCTGGTTGGGGAAGGCAAAGCACTTCAAATTGGTAAAGTGGCCACTGAGCAGGAGAAATCAGATTTTATACAACTTTGCCAAGAATTTCCAGATGTCTTCGCTTGGAGCTATGAAGACTTAAGAGGATTCGATCCAAATTTGGCACAACATACCATAGAATTGGATCCAGATGCTAAGCCCATCAGATAGAAGTAGAGACCAGTCAACCCTCACATTGAGCCTCTAATGAAGAAAGAGCTAAATAAGCTAATAGAGGCAAGCATTATATTCCCGATCAAGCACTCAAGCTGGGTTGCTAACTTGGTTCCGGTCAGGAAGAAGAGCAGAGAAATCAGGCTGTGTGTGGATTTCCGAGACCTAAATAGGGCATCTCTCAAAGATCATTACCCACTCCCTTCCATGGAGCAAATATTACAGGTTGTAGCTGGTTCAGAGAGATTCTCTCTCCTAGACGGCTACTCAGGGTATAATCAGGTGATGGTGAAAGAAGATGACCAGTTCAAGATGGCTTTCACCACCAAATGAGGGACCTATGCCTACAAGAAGATGCCATTTGGGTTGTCTAATGCTGGTGCTACCTTTCAAAGGGCAATGGACATGGCATTCAAAGGCTTGATCAACAAGATAGTGCTGATATATCTAGATGATATCACTGTCTTCTCAAAGAATGCAGCAGACCATCTCTTTCACCTCAGGCAAGTGTTTCAGAGGTGTAGAAAGTTCGGAGTGTCTTTGAACCCCAAGAAGTGCATCTTTCTCGCACATGAAGGAAAGCTCCTCGGCCATATTGTCTCGAAAAAGGGACTGGCAATTGATCCAGAGAGGGTTGAAGCCATAAGAGCACTACCATTGCCAAGTCACAAGAAGGCTCTTCAAAGTTTCTTGGGAAGGATCAATTTTGTCTGCAGGTTTATCCCAGATTTTACAGCCCTTGTCAAGCCCATCACCAAAATGTTAAAGAAGAGCATGACTTTTAAGTGGACAGCAGAAGGCAAGGAGAGTTTTGAAGCAATCAAAGAACCTATCTCTCAGGCACCAACTCTCATCAACCCAAACTTCTCCCAGGATTTCATCCTCTATGCATTTGGAGGTGATGACACTATTTCCGCCATTCTAGTACAGAAGAACAAAGATAATGATGAGCAGCCGGTTACCTTCTTCAGCCAGAGCCTAGATGATTACGAGGTGAGGTACTCTTTTATTGAAAAGCATGTACTTGCGGTGAATCGAAGCTTGAAGAAATTCAAGCATTTAGTCTCAAACAACAAGGTCTAGTTGCTTTGGTCTCACATCTTTGGAGTTAAGGACTTCCTCCTCAACAAGGATTTGAATGAAAAAATGGCGGGATGGATCACCCGTGTCATGGAATATGACATTAATATCAAGATCACCAAGTGGTGAGAGGGAAAGGACTGTGTGAGCAGCTAGTTTTGGGGAAGCAAAAGGGAGTATGTAACTAGGAAGAGGTTGTTTTAACATTCGGGACAGCCATGAGCCAAGTGGTGATCAAGAAGAAGACAATGCTTCCCCCCACTCCGTGCTTTGGAACCAAGATATCATACACTTCCTAGGCATGTGCCTATGCCCTCCGAGAGATGAACAAGACCCAAAGGAGACACTTGAGGTTGCAGCTGTTCCGTATGCCATTGTTGATGGAGTTTTGTTTAAGAAAGACGTGAATGGAGTCTTTCTTGGGATGCATTAGCACAGGTCAGATTCAAAGGGTGTTGGAAGAGTTTCATGGTGGACCAGCTGGCGGCCATTTCGCACCAAGAGTGACAGCTCTAAAAATCATGAAGGCTGGTTATTATTGGCCTAAAATTTTCAGTGATTGCTATGCATGGATCAAGAGGTGTAAGAATTGTGCATTCTTCACAGGAAAAGAAAGACTTGTTGCCCTTCCATTGCATCCAATCTCAGTTGACCAGCCATTCATGCAATGGGGTTTGGACTTCATTGGAGTCATTAATCCCAATTCAAGCCAAGGGCACAAATGGATTTTGACGGCCACGGACTACTTCACCAAATGGACAGAAGCAGTAGCACTCAAAGAGGTGAATGAGTCTAACATCTTAGACTTCTATGAGGAGATAACAACCAGATTTGGTGTACCTGCTACAATAATCTCTGATAATGCACTGGCATTCATTGGATCCAAGGTGACTGAGTGGGCTGTTAAGAACGGTATTTACCTAAGCACTTCATCGAACTATTACCCTCAGGGTAATGGCCAGGCCGAGTCTACAAACAAGAACTTGCTGAGGATCATTAGGAGAACTCTTGATGAGAATCAGAGGTCTTGGCATACCAAGCTGAAATCAGCCTTATGGGCTGATAGAATCACTCCCAAAAGATCCACAGGTAACTCTCCATTCATGCTTGTCTATGGAAGAGAGGCAATCTTGCCCATGTCACTTGAGTTGCCAACATTGGAACTCATGAAGTAGCTGGAGTTACTTGAATTTGAGCCCATGGAGGTGAGGTATACAGAGTTGATGGAGCTGCAAGAGATCAGAAATCAGGCATCCCAAGCAATGGAAAAGGATCAAGCTTTGATCAAGAAGACCTTTGATAGGAAGGCCAAAGATAGATCTTTTCAAGTTGGAGATCTAGTGTTGAAATGGGATGTGGACAGAGCAAAACCAGGAAGGAATTCAAAATTTGATGCCATTTGGAGTGGCCCATACGTGGTCACAAAGTGCAAGAACAACAATGCTTTCCAATTGGCCTCATTGGACGGTGAAGAACTGCAGATTCTGGTAAATGGAATCTATCTCAAACATTGCCACTGAAAATGAGAGGTTCACCCTTGTAAATATTAGCCTAGATTTCAATTCCTCTAAGTGCTTGTGCACATTGTTTTGTTGTAGGTTAGCTTTGTTTTCCCTAAGTGCTTTGGCACAGCTCGCTATCCGTGGAGATGTTTTGCAGTCCTTGCTTTCATCTGGTAACATTCCATCTTCCTCCTTGCACATCCTGAGTCAGTTAGGGTCCTAAACAGAATATTCGATGACTCCATGCCCAATGGACTACTCCAGGCAACTGGTCTTTTCATCTAGCAGGCAGATGACCCCGTTGAGTCGCCAAATTGTTATCCAATTTCACCCCCTCAGGGTTGAATTGATAACATACATCAGAATTCTCAAGTCCCAGGCAAATTGATTAATCCAGGGCAAAAATCATGTTTCTAAGGTCCCTTCAGAAAATTTTCTAACTCCCCTGTCTAGGTCGAAAAGAACAAGCTCTGAGAAAATGCGAGAAAGTTGCAGAAAATAAGCTTGGGCCAGAAAAATTGTGAAAATCGGCTAAGTCCTAGTCCCCGGGACAGTCGGGACATTTGGGACGTCAAGGCGCGGATCGGCCGAAAAGCCTACAGGCGGCCCAAACAGCAAAGGGACATCTGGGACAAATGGACACGAAATGCCCGAATCGGCCGAAAGAAAGAAAATTTGTCCAAGTCCTTCACCGAGAGCAAGCAGGACAAGAGTATGCGGAAGACCGAACCGGCCGGTTCGGCCAAAACAGGAAACTTTCGCCTGGGACATCTGGGCCGTGAGTGCGCGGAGGACGCGAACCGGCCAGTTCGCGAAACGGAAAATTTTAGCACAAGGACAAGTGGGACAAAGGGACGCGTCGGGACGCGGATAGCTGAAGGAGCCGAAAGCCAATCAGATAACGCCACGTCACTAGCAGAAAGGGGACGTGGAAGCCCATTTCGGGCGAACCAGAAGAATTTGTCCCAGACAGTTTGGGACATCCGGGACAAAAGGACGTGGTGGACGTGAAAATCCGGCAGGCCCATGGACGAATCACAGCATGACACGTGTCACCAAGGAAAAAGTCCAAAAAGTCAAAGGGGCGAGTTTTCGAGCACTGATCCAAACCAATGAAATAGTGCCACATGTCCAAGTTTAAGGGGCCCATAAGAAAAGCCGGCGAAAATGTGGAGAGAGGGAATTGCTCAGCGAATCAGAGCCTACCACGTGTCGTCCAGATGGCAAAGAGCGGGAAAAGATTTTAAAACATGTTCTTGCCTGTTTTGTGCCCTAAATCTTCAGACCTTCATATCTTTCGATCCAGAGCTCGGATTTGCACGTTCTTGATATCAACGGAAAGCTGTTGAAATTCTCTACATGATTCTGGGATCAATCTTGCATTTTGGTGCTATTTGGAGGGAGAAAATTAAGAAAATGTCTCTAACGCATGGTGATAGACAGAAGTAATGCTTCAACAACCAACTTTAATGCAGCAGACAGCTCGCCGCTCCTGTTAGACAGCTCGCCATTTTGCCAAAAGCCACCGCTTCTACCATAATGAGATGATTTTAAATGTATCTAGAAGTGGTTGTGGTAGATTCAACTTTCCTCTCTCTTTCTTCTCTCATTCTTAGTATATATTGTAAAGAGGAGCTCCTTTAACAGGTCGGACATTCTTGTTTTGCATCCTCCCTTCTTCCCTGCTTGCAAGAGAATTTTTGGAGATTTTCATGAAAAGTTAATATCATAATTGCATAAAGAAAATTCGAAATCTTACTCTCTATTCTTGATCAATACATATCCATTTAAATAGGAGATGTTGTTCCTATATTTAAGGAGATATAATCTCCATAAATATCTCCACACATAACTCCTAAAACAACTCCATGCTATTATACGTGAGATTTTGTTTTCTCACAAAACTAATATTGTTAATGATTTGTTTACTCAACAACTCATAACAATATTTACTCACCCACTCATAATTACATTTACAATAATGTAATTAATTATTACAACACATATTATATTATCCTAGATAATATAATCACTTACATAATATTCTATGTTCACACTACAACATAGATATTCCTAACATTCGCCCCCTTAGTGTGAACATGGGGTAAGAGCTCCTGGAAACATCAACCTTGTCGGAGTATTCATTGCTACTGGATCTTGCTATCTGGATCTTGCTGCTAATGATCATCCTTGTCGTATGAACATCTTCATCGACTGATCACCTTCCACCGAAGTACCTTCCACCGAAGTATGGCGAGAGGACCGCATTTCGGCGATCGAGGACCGTACGTAGATGATTTTCCCCTGTAAGCTGAGTCATGCAGTTTGCTTCTTCCACACCAAATAGACACTCAGGAACTGTTGTTAGTCTATGTGAACACATTAAAATCAAAACATGAAACTAGTTTCACCCCCTTGTGTATAAACACACCACATAATCGAAATAAAATATCACCACACACTGCTCATGCGACCCCATCGTTGGTGAATGACGAGAGGACGCTGATTTTCCTCCTTCCTCCATTGCCTCCTTCCTCGAACAAGAAAAGAGTCTACCATAGGAAATCCTCATCACTAGGACATGAAAGTTCTTCATCAGTTGAGTAGACTTCCCAATCAGTTTCTACTTCAGCTAGAAGGGCTTTCTGATCTATCTTGTCATCAAGAAGATCCTGAGCTCTCTTTTTACAATTCAATATTACATGCCCAATCTCATTACAATAAAAGCATTTTATTTTTCCATGTGAAGGAACCTTCTTTGGTTTATGTTTTTCCTTCTTAGATGAGGAGCTCGGTTTGTTTCCTACATATAGTACTTCTTCATGTTCTTCATGATTGCTTTGTTCTAACAATGTAGAAATCACTCCTTCTAGACTAATAGTAATTTTACTCAAAGTAAATACAATATTTGAGTAACTCTTAGGCATGCTATTAAGAAGAATAGCTTTAGCATCATCATCTTTTACATGTTCTTTAATTCCAGCTAGTTGATTTAGCAAAGAACGAAACTTACTTATATGATCTGCCATTTTTGAGTTCTCTTCCATTTTCAACCCGTACAAGCGTTGCTTCAATGTAGTCTTTGCCATTTCAGCTTCAGAACCAAACAATTTGTTAAGAGACTCCCAAATTTCTTTTGCAGATTTTGTGAAATCCACATGATGTAGATAGGCTTTTGATAAGCCCAGACCAATGGTACCCAATGCTCTCTGATCTTTTGCATTCCATTTTGCCAATTCATTTCCTCCAGTGGGTGGAGTTGAATTAGACTTCACCACATCCCATAGATCCTTTTCTATTAAATGTAATTGCATCTGTAGTTGCCATGTATGGAAATCTTGTCCTTCAAACTTTTCAATCAGATTTAGTTTCTCCATTATTTTGTACAATACTGATAAAAAAATACAAAATTGAATCAAGTACTTTAAAATTTTATATTGAATACCTTTTAACCTCCAAGCAAGTCAAGAACTTGTATTAACAATTCAACATTATTGAAAATTGGAGAAAACTTTCAGTAGAAGAATTGATGTGCTTAATTTGATAGCTGCATAGTAAAATCCGTATTTCTTCCAAACTACGTTCTGGGTTCTTCTGAAATTTCTTCTGTAGTTTCTTGACCAGCACGTGATTCTGCACACAAAATTATAGAAAAACCCACATCTGGAAACGAAAAATATAATATATTCTTTGAGACGGATCTGATCATGAAAGCACTGAAATTTCTTGCATCAAACCTGCTCTGATACCAAATGAAAAGTTAATATCATAATTGCATAAAGAAAATTCGAAATCTTACTCTTTATTCTTGATCAATACATATCCATTTAAATAGGAGATGTTGTTCCTATATTTAAGGAGATATAATCTCCATAAATATCTCCACACATAACTCCTAAAACAACTCCATGCTATTATACGTGAGATTTTGTTTTCTCACAAAACTAATATTGTTAATGATTTGTTTACTCAACAACTCATAACAATATTTACTCACCCACTCATAATTACATTTACAATAATGTAATTAATTATTACAACACATATTATATTATCCTAGATAATATAATCACTTACATAATATTCTATGTTCACACTACAACATAGATATTCCTAACATTTCAAACCTCCCATATGGATTGTAATGCCGCTTTTGCCTCTTGGCCACCAATGTATATCGTATCGACTCTTGCAATATATATATATATATATATATATATATATATATATATATATATATATATATATATATATATATGTTTGTGATTGATTCTCAACCCTCTCATGTATTCATTGTTGTTATTTTGATCTCTTATTGTAGTTTGGTTACCTGTGCATAGTGTTTGTATTGCATCTATGTGGTCTGTGTTAGATTTGCAAAAACAAGTGTCTAACATTCCTTGGTGCATCACCTCTGTAGTTTAGGTTTTATTCTATGCATTTTCTCACCCTGTCTCCTTGACAAGTTAGATTAGGTTTTAGTAAACCCTCTGCATTTTTGTGTGCATCTGAACAGAGGAATAGGAACCAGCCTTCTCTGGAGAATCCTTTCTCATCCTTACAAGTCCCACACTTGGAGAAAGGATTCCATGTTGTGCAATCACACTGGATGCCTGAACATCAACCTAGAAGCCTGATCTGCATCCAGGGGTGCTGTGAGTCTGCAACAACACGTACTTCTATCCACACACCTATAGGTGCAACCCCATATTCGCTTGTATTTGGCACTGAAACCATATTCCCTTAAAGATCGAGCTTCCCTCTTTGTGAATATCCTTGATTGAATATTTGGATAATGAAGAGGATTACAGAGTTTTAAAACTAAGAAATTTCAAGTTGATTAATGAAAAATGCATCCATGCTTTGGATCACCTCAAAGTGTATCAGAATAAAATTTGTGCTAGCTACAACAAGTGCATTATCTCTCATGAATTTCAGTTTAGAACTTTTGTTCTTAAATAAAACTAGTTCAATACCACCAAAGAATGTAAAAAGAAAGGAAAATTTGAGCCTAACTGGTTAGGACCATACATTGTGGTCACTAAATTTGGTTTAAGAGCATATAAAATTTCCTATCTTGGTGTTTGAGCTTCAAGATCCCATGAACATCATGCATCTCAAATGTTTCTATACCTAAGCTTAGGGGCATTCAAAAATAAAAAGAAAAAGAAAAATAATAAAAGATAAAAAAGAGAAATAAATTTATCCACATGTGAAAACCACGCAATTGTGGCACTTTGGACAGGTCCTTTGGTGAAAACTAGTTTTTGACGTCATTGGAGAATTTTGTTTTTTACAAACACCTAGCACTGGGGGCATGATCACTCCTTCCTAGATTTTCATTTGCTTATGTCTATAATCTTGTTGAACGTATACCTCTTGGCCTTGATCGCTTTTCCTATTTTGTTATGTATGCATGGGGTTTTCCCTTGTATATTATCATCTCTTGTTGGGGGCATCGTGGTGCTTCATTCTCTTATACATAGTTTCAAAAACATAGAAAATCCTAAACAAACAAAATACTCAAAAATCCTAAATAATCAGAAAACCTAGAAAATCCTAAATAACCAAAAACCTAGAAAATCCTAAACGATAAAAAAACTTAGAAAATCCAAAAACATTCAGAAAATCTTAGAAAATCCAAAACATTCGTAAAACCTTAGAAAATCCAAAAACATTCAAAAATCTAGAAAATCCTAAACATTCAAAAATGAAAACTTAGAAACAATGTAAAACATCAAAAATGTTAAAAATTGAAAATTATATTACAAAACATCATACTTCAAAGGTTTTGCTAATTCTAGCACATGACATGCAGATCATCTTATGATCTTATTTCATCAAAAAAATCTTGTTTGCTTACTATGTTTGTCTTCCCAACACATATCATTGGTCGGGATAGTTCCATAGTGCATGTTTGTTTTTCTTGGGACTTTCATGTTCTCCATCCAATCCCTTGTGTGTATCCTCGCTTTAGGCACCATTTTAACCCCTGTCGTATAACTTGAACATTTGGGTACTGAAGCTAGATAACAAAAACATTGGTATAATTAACTAGAACATTGTTTGTTTGAGTGTATTTTATTGTACTTGTTTGTTTGTTTGTTTGCTTGTTTGTTTACTTTCTCATATTGCATTGCTTATGTATTTTTCTTTGAGTCAATTCTTTAGCATTGCAAAAAAATTGGTATTATGGATTTTTATGTCATTTTACTTTTTTTTGTATGCTTACATCAAATAAAAAGGTACTTCTAAGCCATGACAAGCATACACAAGTTACATTCTACAATCTTTCCATCCCCTTATATCCAATTCATCATCTATCTCACTCCCCATTCTAACTAACATTCCCTCTAACTAACCTTTTCTATTTCTTCTAACCTATTGAGACACGGTGGTAACAAAAGACTTATTTCTACCCCTCTCACCCCTTATACATTCCTTTACATAATGGTTTTGACTATTGCGATGGGATTTTTTTCCATCGTGATAATTTTTCTTCTTTTCAAGCATCAATTGACCTCTTCTATCACCCCATCAACACTCGAGGGGGCATCGTCCATCCTACTAATTTTTTCTACAAATACAAAATAAAATTGTCTACTATATTTGAAATGGCATCGCTTGCATTGTGCTTATGGTACACCACATTAAAGAGGGAAAATGTAGACACCTAATTTTTACTGCACAATTTTAATACTAAATTTGCACTTTTTTTCTTTTTACAAGTCATTTCGTTATAATTAGTGATTTTTCACTAATTAGCTAATATTCCCCATCTTCTCGGTCAATTAACAACATTTCATTAATTAACTAGCCTTTTCCCTCATCTTGGATGCCAATTAATGTTGTTTTGTTAGTTAAAATCCTCTTTTAATTAATTAATTACCCTTTCACAATCTTGTATTTAATTAATAAACCCTCTTATTAGTTAAATCCCCCTCTCAAACCCCCTCTAATTCCACTCATTTCCCTCCAAATCATCTCCAAATAGCTTTTATAAGCTAAAATTTTCCTATTAATCAATCTCAATTGATTAATTAAACCTTCCCAAACTCCCATGAGTTACTAATCTCTAATTAATCTCTTCTAATCATACTTATCCTTTTCTAATTCTATATTCACTTTATCCCACATTCACTAGGTTGCAAGATTCTCCCAAATTGGAAAGCTATATAAGAAACCTAGTACACCTTGTCCTTGTAAGACATCACATATCTCAAGAGAGCATTTCCCTCACAAGAAATCTTGCATAAATTGAGAAAACCCCTTTTTACTAAGGTTAGTAGGAGAAGAGTCAAAAATGACACTTAAGCCATATTGATGAGATCTCTTCCACTTTAGTAAAATCCATTTGATCATGTGTAATTTTTTTGTATCACATAAGGAAGTATCTACATATCGAAGCACATCCAAACATCAAAAGGGAGGTTTGCATTTAGTGTAGATTTACATTTTGTGCAATTTAATTAAGTTTTTCCTTTTTATCTCAATCTTGATGTATTTGTTTAAATGAACTAAGTTAGGATTTACTTGGTGTTAAATCCATTCCATTAGCTTAGTTTACTTTCACATGCATACAAATTCAACAAATATCTCAAAGGAAATTGTGCCTGTGACTTAGGATATTCAAAGTTTTGGTTCGGTTGAGGTTCTTATTACAATTAAAGGTAATTAGTTTAATAGCTCCAATGAAAAGTTGTTTAAAAGTTTATTTAAATCAAATTCCAATATTCTTTCTCTCAACCCTATGATTCCCCAAATTATTATTGAGGATAATAGGCATAAACCCACCTTGTGTTCCTTAAAGAAATTTTCAGGTTATTTTTCCACTTTATGTGTTGTCCTCTCTTGTGTATGCTTTTGGTGTTTTTCGGTGGTGTTTTTTTCTTCGGACCATGTACATAAATCAATAACGTTTATGTTATTACCTTGTAACTTATTGATTTTTATAATAATATGATATACCAAAGCATTCTAATAAATAAAAAAATTAAATGGAGTTATGAACAATAATGTGCCCTCCCAAATTAAATATCCACATGTGCACCCAAAAATTACATGATGAAAAATTTAATGAAACGCATCTCTAATGATGATAGAGTTGCTTCCAATACAAGAAAAAATCTAGATCATTTGTAATGTCCCACTTCTAGGATCAATGGGAAAAAGGCAACCAACAAACTCTTCAACACTCAAATCAACTGTAAATAGTAAAGTCCAGTCAAAAGTACTTGAACCATTCAAGTAGATGACTCAATAAACCCAAAGATAGGGGTTTAATGGCCTCTATCAAATAGTTCACACCAATAATGCTTAGCTGAAGCTAATGAACTCAGAAATCAGATCTAAAATTTTCTTTCCAATATTAATAATTTCTCACAAAGTATAATATCAGACCTTACCATATCAATATAAGCCCTGTTATTGAGCATCAAACAAGTATGAAATGAACACTTGGAATCACTCTCAATGTCTTCATACAACACTCAGCCAGACATGACCATTTAGAGCATACAAACCCAAATTTAACCCTCCAATACCAGTCGCTGAAACATATATCTGAATCTGATCTAATATTTCATATATAGATCACAATGAGTCAACCAAATCATCATGGAGTCTATTTAACACATGGATTTCTACCAACAAGGAATGGAATCATGATTTTTATGTTATAAGAACTCCAAAATGCCCCTAAACCTAGTCTTACTCAAATCGCCACAGATCAGCAATAAATAATCGTACAAATCTCTATAAAAAGGACTTAAAATATTATTAATCATGCATTATTCCAGTCGCTAGGGTTTGTCTGATTATACTAATAGTTCAATGGTCAAAGGAAGCTCAAATATGTACCAAACATTCAACACTCACCCCAATTGAAGTTGTTGATTTTAGGAAAGAACAACAACTTATTTTAAACCCTCAAATGCAGACCATAACACATCCAATATTGTCGGTGTTAGCTAATAAACCAATATTAACCAATTCGTTGGGCATTTAGCACACTAAACATGCATTAGAATATTTAAAGAACTATCCAAAGAAATCACTGTAGGAAAGGGCACAATATTATGCATAAACTTGGTTGATCCACACCCAATAATGACCGTAACAGTTTATAAAATATCAAGAGAAGTTGTTAGAGCTAGAGGGACTATAAAATCATGCCCATTCTGGTTGAACTACTCTAAAAATGCCATAAGCTAGTTAAAAAACAAATAATCAATCGTTGAAGATTATAACATAAGATTTTTGCATGCAAATCAGTCTATAATCACCATAAGAAACTCACCAAAGCTAGAATGAAGACGCACACCAACAAATCGATTTGTAAAGCACAAAAAAATAATTCAATGGATATCAAAACTAGCTTCAATGCAAGAGAGAACAAATATCAAGGGTGGGCATACATCCCAACTCCAAGCATGGAGTTCAAATCGATTTCATTTACAATGATCCCAAGACCTCCTTTTATAAACAAGGAGCACAAAATTCAAAGTCCCTTGTGGAGGGAAATCACAAATTAAAAATATTTTATTCTCCCTATGTGTGGCATCCCCTTTCTAAGGGTATTTTGACATTTAAAAGCCACCCAAATATTATTTAATTAATTCCCCTTTTTATTTTGCATTTTGGGAATTAAATTAAATAATAAATTACATCAATTGCTCCATAAATATTCTTTTGTGAGCAATACTCCAAGGTGGTGGAAAAACCACTCAAAGCATCCATAATTAAATAATTAAATAAATATTGCTTTATAATGACAAATGATTAAAATCACTCTCCAAGAAATATTATTTAATTACTTAGCATAATTTCCCCTTGCAACATCCCAAAAGCCCACGGGGAAAGATAGGCCAAGGGTCTGTCATCACCAATCCTAAGACTATGATAATTCTTCACCAGAACTCCTCGTGCTATGATTATTTACTAATGCACACCTTTAGTTTGGTGGATGTAATCTGGAAACAAAACAACAAACATAACACAAGAATACCATCGACTATGATAAGACAGAATGATGACAAATATGAAATATCAAAGTAAATTATAATATTAACATGAAATTGTTACAATCTCACCCATGAGGTACTTTAAGTGTTATTGACTTCACTTGCCTTCCACCAATACTATGGGAGAAACTTTACAATTACACCTCTTAATGGCTTCTTCAACACACCTTTAAACTGATGGCTTCCTTTACACACTTCATACAATATTTCTCACTACTTCCTTCTATGCTAAATGAGGGGGGTGGCCTCTCTATTTATAGAACTTCCAAGCTTATCCATCTTATCTCTAAGATATGATAAGAAATCCACTCTGACGAATCATATTCCATACCTTAACTCTTATCTGTACATGTAAGCTTATCTCTTAAGATAAGATAAACCTTATCATTTCACATGGGTTCCACATTTTTAGACTTTTTACAAATAAAATACACAAAATATTTATGACCTCACTCCTTGTCCTTATTACCAATATAATATTTCTAATTCCTAATCATGTAGACCCTACTTCTCTAATTACCCAAACTTTGACATTTTAACATTACCGGACCACTTACGACAAATATTTACTTTTTACCACAACATTCCTATTGTACTTTTGACTATTACCGTACTATACATTATTGGTGGCGTCGTATTGGCAACACCGTTATCTTCTATCGGACGCTACTACTAATTATACTTAACAACATCCTATTCCTAATACATACATTAATGAAATAGAAATTACAGAGGAAAATTTTAGTGTCAATAGGTCTTCAAAATGGGGACATTATAGTCCTCCCTTCTCAAGATTGATTTCCTCAAGTAATATCAAGCTCATGTGTCCGGTTCCAAAAGTATAGTACTCCAAAACCTGGGCTCATGCCACTCAAATGGTGTACCATTTGTATTATCTTGTAATGCTTCTTTCTCTTAAAAGTTAGGAGTGTCTTTTGTTGCAATTTCCTTTTCAAATCTGCACATGAAGCAAACAAGTTAGAAAAATAAGTGTTGAAGAACACTTTTCTTGCTTCCTCTTGATGTCTCCATGGCATGGATGATGCCCAACTCATCCTCATACATGGGCTTCCCCAAACTCTGTCATGTCACCCCAAATGTTGTTGTATGTGTGCATATTCTTCCCAAAAATCAGCATTAAAGTGGCTGGTATCCACCCCAAAGTAACCATGCACAAGCCAACAATGATCACCAACAAAAATTCCATCCATCTCATGGCTAAAAACTCAACTGTAGAGGTGATAAGAGAGCTGGAAATAGTGATAACAAACATGAAAATGATGGGACAACAGTTATCTTTCTTCAAAAATTTAATCTCAATGTGAAGGAACAACAAACTAGTTGAGGAAAATGACACTATCATAACTGAAATTTCATTCCCCACCTTAGCCAACTTCCAATCCAAGTGAGTGTAGACCATGCAATGATAAATAACCAATTCAATACAAAACTTTCTCTTGCTCATGCCAAAGGTACCATCAAAGTATTGAATAACCAAAACTATAGGGGTTGTCCTAACAAGTTCTTTAAACTGAAAATCATCATTACCACTCAAAAAGTACCTTTCCCATTGATTTCCGGATCTACCAATGTTAGGACATGCTTGCCAACACCTTTATTCACCATATTCAAATCTGAAACTTCACTTGGACACATGAAATCCAGCTGTAAAAATCAGAAAATCAGATCTGATTTCTTTTGAAAAGATCATTGGTTCCCATACCTTTGAGTGATCTTGTCCCAAGGAGTCTTCTTGCTCCATTTTGTAGCCCCTAATCCTCATTTTATCTCTGTCACTTGCATGTCTCTCATTAGAAAGACAAATTTGAAATGGAAAAGTATGCAACCATAATCCACTCTCTTCATACCTTGGAATGACTTTATGTGGGCTGTTTATCATACCTCCATGGGAAAGAGTATCAATCACTCTTTCTCCTTTGCCATTATGTTCCTCATGCACCCAAGTGTTAGGAGAAAAATACCAATCAAAGTGTGACCAATATACCTCATATCCATCCCTCTAACATGCTTAATACTCATGCAACAAAAACTCTTAAGGGATGATGCATGGACTAGATTCACCCAATCAAATGCTCCCTTTGTAGATCAAATCTATACCATGGCAAGTCATAAAACACCCAACTATACAAATGTTTATTCTTTCTTATAGGCTGCCCATGAATGTAGCTATCAACATCTTTTGCATATATCTCATAGTGAGGGAAAAATTGAAAAGAAATAGTATCCAAAAAATTACTCCTTTCATACCTTGAAAGGATGTCATATGATTTACCTTCCTTGGATCCCCTCATGAGTTCCCAATCTGAAAATCATTATCAACCCTTGGGAAAATATCCTTCTTCATCATTCCCAAGCCTCCTAAGACTCCATCATGTTCTCCAACATTCATGCTTGCCATATGTGAATTTGAATCTCCACTAAATCCTAAGCAAGCATGTGCAAACAACAAAAAATCAGAATTGATGCTCCTTGGAAAAATATTTATTTTCCATACCTCAAGGTGCCCATTATGGATTCTGTGTACCGGAGTGTCTTCTTCCTTAAGCACTTCATGGATTTTGCTTGAAGGATGTATGTATAAAGCATCTCTACAAGTTTCACCCACCTCATTCCCACTTGGAATAGGATTAGTATCACCAAAATCAGAATTGGAAATCATTACCTCATAATGCAATCCCATCTTTCTATCCTTGTCCCTTGCATACTTTTCATGAGGAAAACAAATCTGAAATAGATGAGTGCATAATGAAAAGTTTACCATACTTATGTGCCTTTTAGAATGATGACAAACCTTCATGTTGCTAACCATACTCATCTCTCTACCAAGCCCATAACCATACCCATGAAAGCTCAACGTGGAAGGAGAAATTAATTGCAAAATAACATACCTTGGGTTGATCCCAACCTCTCAAAAACTCACCTTTTCCTTCTTCATTCTCTCCACCCAAAACCTCTTTTTCTCCTCTACAAGTGTGCATGCTTGGTGGGAAATGTTTGGGAACCTCTATGGGACTTATGCCTTTCTTTTGTCCCTCCAATGGCTTACTGGTGGGACCTCAAATCTGATTTCTCAAAGTGCAGATCTGAATCTTCATTTTTATCAAATTTTATAACTCCCCCTTTTGCCACTACATCATGCATGCCAATGTTAGAATAAAAATACATCTTTTCAATCAACAAAGTACTTTTACCTTTCTCTTCCTTCACGTATTCATCTTCTTGCCCATGGATGATCAGGGGATCATTTTCAAAATTTCCCTAAACATCCCTAAATGGTGTTAGTGTAGAAGATCATCTCAAGAGCTTTCCAAAGAATCGGTGAGAATGCGACAAACAGACAACGAGAGCTCTAGATATGTCTGGTCAAAGTTCAAACAACGGGAAAGTCAACTCTAGTCAACTGGTCAATATTGGACCAATCGCATTGTGACACATGGCTTGCCACCACTCGTCGAATTCACTCAATTTGCCTATCGGGAGATGATAAGTGGACTACATGATGACCGAGTTAATTATTTTTGATACCCCATGGTATGGGTCGAATTTTTATTTACTTGGTAAGTCCACTACACATTATTCCCAAATGCCACATGTATATATATATATATATATCAATGTTCAAACATTAGTATAAACCGTAATATTCCACCTTACCCACATAACTCTCCTAACAGCCTAACATGCTATGCTTCCACGTGGAGGAGAGAAGGTGGTGAAGCGTTGAGATGGGGGCGGTTAAGCCTAAGGTGGTCCATTGACCACTATACATTTGCGTGGGAAAAGGATTTAAAGCCTTAAACAAATTACATCCCACCAAATATGGGATTTAATCCCATTTCAACAAAATCCGCCCATTATTTGGGTATGTAATCCCATTAAAAATGCAAATCGGCTAAAATGGGTATTAATCCCATTTCATATGCAATCCACCAATTTGGAAATTTTATCCCAATTTCTATGTACGGCTAAGGTTCAAAAATAGCCTTAGGATAAATTATATTGCATTTTTTAAGGGCCCTATTTTTTGTATAAATAGGGAACCCATTTGCATTATTAACACACCCGATCTTATTAATTTGTTAAGTTTATTAGTGAATGGGAATATAGTATTAGGGTTTTAAAATATAGTGTTTAAACTATATTAAAAGCTTTAAAATACTATACACAGATATTTTTTATTGGGCTATTATTTTAGGCAATAGTAGATGAAATATTTGTGATTGGGAGTAAATTATAAACTACCCAATAGGCCCATTGAGCCACACCAATTACTTGCAAATCCTGGATTGTCGACCAGAGTGCTAGCGTCGCATTGATAGCATCGGGAAGGCCGATCAAAGCCGAAGGAGATTGTGCATTAGGAAGGTGAAGAAAAATTGACTGATCATCAGAAGTTTTGAAGAACTGGTGTACTGATAGGCAAGTAAAATTCCATTAGGTTTTTTTGTGAAAGTACTATTGTAACTTACAAGTTTTGACTAGTGGAATAGTTTGACCACGAACCCGGAGACGTAGGCAATTGCCGAACTCCGTAATCAATCTTTGTGCAATTGTCATTATTGTCTTGCATTATTTTAAATTGATTACTTAAAAGGAGAAAATTGTCGGCAAATAAACTAAAGCCTACAAGGGTCTGAGATCAGGTAGTAATAATCTGATTATTTTCGGATCAAGTTGGTATCAAAGCTTGTAATCGACACCTGCAAACTTGCTAATCTCCGAAGCAAGTTGGTATCGAGCAGGTTAATCAGTATAGGTTGCTTTGACAGGGATGGCATTGGCTTGTACTTCTGAATTCCAAATTGGTGGGATAGACTGAGAGACAGGTTTAACCTACTCAGTAATTTTCTCACATTTCTATTTGGATGATTCCATTATATCTCATATGCAGATAAAACCTGAAAACTATTGTGTAGGGTAGAATGTATTGGTAAGACCCCTTTGAGGGCAATGTGTGTAGACATCTAACCAGACATGGCACATTAGTTAAAGACCCAATTTTGGGCAATGTTTGTACTCTGTTATACTTGCATTAGTAAGACCTCCAGAGGGAAATTATTTTGGTGATTTTGCTAACACCATCAAATGCAGTATATTTTCCTGTTTAGTCATTGGTCTAGTAGGGAGGAGAAAAATGAAGTCAATCCACATTACAATGCAGTGGAGAAGACCAAGTACATAAGCCACCAAGTAGGAGAAATTTCATGACAGGTTTACCATGCGAAGTTGTTTTCCTATAAATTGGTATTTAAGCTTATTGTAAAAAGACTCCAAAAATGGAGCATTTTTACAACTAGTTTTACATGGTGTATTAGGATATAATTTCCTCACACTTATATTTGAAAGTTGTATAAAGACCCTATTAGGGGCACCTATCTCCTAATCAGCTTGTGAGTACCTGTTACAGCTTTAATACAGGATTTAACTCATATTTATAAGCTTGGAGATTGATCTGCCATTTGTGCAGACAGTAGAGTTCACAGAGATTGGATCAGAACTTCATTCTGTGTAGAGGCATTGTGGTCGTGCAAAAAAATGGTAGCTGAATCATCGTGGGCATTGACATCAGGTCAGAACTTCGTTCTGTGGAGAAGCCATCATGGGCATCTAGCAAAATGGTACCTGATATAATTTTTCAACAAAAGGAGCTCTCAAAAGATCAACTTGGAACTTCATTCTATGTAGAGGCATTGTGACCGTGCAAAGTAGGAATAGTATTTTGAATCACCATTGGCATTAACATCAGTCGAACTTCATTCTGTGTAGAGGCATTGCGACTGTGTGGCAAAGAAAATGGTACCTAATATTAGTATGTCAACAAGAGGAGCTCTCAAGAGATCAGCTCGAAACGTCATTCGGTGTCAAGGCATTACAACCACACATTCGAATGGTAGTTGATCAACAAACTTAACATCATGCATTGGAGGCTTGAGGTCTTGCAAGAGGCTTAGCATCATGCATCGGAGGCGTTGAGGTCTATAAGAGACTTAGCATCATGCATTGGAGGCTTGAGGTCTTGAAAGAGGCTTAGCATCGTGCATCGGAGGCGTTGAGGTCTGTAAAGGGACAAGGCATTGTCCATCACCAACATCGGATCAATCATAGCTCTACGTAACATGGAGTTCCTTCAAACCAGTTTGGATTCTGCGGAATCAACTCAGAGCCAGGAGCTGTGTTATAGAGTAAAAGAAGATCCTTGTTGTCAGATATCAAGAAGCTTAGCACCGCACAGAAGGAGTGTTGAGGTTTCATTCAGAAACTTAGCACCATATAGTAGAGGCATGGAGGTCTTCTTCGGATATCAAAGTGGTGTAGTGGAAGCGTGGTGGGCCCATAACCCACGAGGTCCTAGGATTGGAGCAGAGAGTTGAAGTGAGAAGGTTAGAGGAGAAGACCCAAGGGTCTACTACAGCAGCACTTCCGAGGTGGCAGCAGAGTTTTCAGATTCAGGACAGTATGGAAGCTTTTTGGGACAAAAATCCTTTCTCAGTGGGGAGGTGTGATCAGGGGATCATTTTCAAAATTTCCCTAAACATCCCTAAATGGTGTCAGTGTAGAAGATCATCTCGAGATATTTCCAACAACTGTGAGAACATGACAAATGGACAACGAGAGCTCTAGATATGTCCGGTCAAAGTTTAGATAGTGGGAAAGTCAACTCTAGTCAACTGGTCAATATTGGACCAATCGCACTGTGACACGTGGCTTGCCACCACTCGTCGAATTCACTCAATTTTCCTATTGGGAGATGACAAGTGGACTACATGATGACCGAGTTAATTATTTTCGATACCCCATGGTATGGGTCGAATTTTTATTTACTTGGTAAGTCCACTACACATTATTCCCAAATGCCACGTGTGTGTGTGTGTGTGTGTGTGTGTGTGTGTGTGTGTGTGTGTGTGTGTGTGTGTGTGTGTGTGTATATATATATATATATATTAATGTTCAAACATTAGTATAAACCGTAATATTCCACCTTACCCAGATAACTCTCCTAACCGCTAACATGTTATGCTTCCATGTGGAGGAGAGAAGGTGGTGAAGCGGTTGAGATGGGGCCGGTTAAGCCTAAGGTGGTCCATTGACCACTATACATTTGCGTGGGAAAAGGCTTTAAAGCCTTAAACAAATTACATCCCACCAAATATGGGATTTAATCCCATTTCAACAAAAGCTGCCTATTATTTGGGTATGTAATCCCATTAAAAATAAAAATTGGTTAAAATGGGTATTAATCCCATTTCATATGCAATCCGCCAATTTGGAAATTTTATCCCAATTTCTATGTACGGCTAAGGTTTAAAAATAGCCTTAGGATAAATTATATTGCATTTTTAAGGCCCTATTTTTGTATAAATAGGGAACCCATTTGCATTGTAAACACACCCGAGCTTATTAATTTGTTAAGCTTATTAGTGAAGGGGGAATATAGTATTAGGGTTTTTAAATATAGTGTTTAAACTATATTAAAAGCTTTAAAATACTATACACAAATATTGTTTATTGGCCTATTATTTTAGGCAATAGTAGATGAAATATTTGTGATTGGGAGTAAATTATAAACTACCCAATAGGCCCATTGAGCCACACCAATTACTTGCAAATCCTGGATTGTCGACCGGAGTGCTAGCGTCGCATTGATAGCATCGGGAAGGCCGATTGAAGCCGAAGGAGATTGTGCATCAGGAAGGTGAAGAACAATTCGACTGATCATCAGAAGTTTTCGAAGAACTGGTGTACTGATAGGAAAGTAAAATTCCATTAGGTTTTCTTGTGAAATTACTATTGTAACTTACAAGTTTTGACTAGTGGAACGGTTCGACCACGAACCCGGAGACGTAGGCAATTTCGAACTCGTAATCAATCTTTGTGCAATTGTCATTATTTTCTTGCATTATTTTAAATTGATTACTTAAAAGGAGAAAATTGTCAAAGCAAATAAACTAAAGCCTACAAGGGTCCGAGATCGGGAAGTAATAATCGATTATTTTCGGATCAATGGAAGGTAGGTGACCCTATATAGCCATTGACCTCTTTGATGAACTCATCCTAATATGCATCAACCAAAGACCTTATTTTTCATCCACTTCTTTTCCTCTTCAATTTAAAAGATCCTTTGAGGGTCAAGAGAGCTTGGGCCTCTTGACTTAGTGCATGGTACTCTTGGCAATATGAATCAAAATCACGCTTGATCCATTCCTTCCATTCACCATCACTCATCAACTCCATGGTCTCTTATTTCGCACTCAAATCTGAAAACACAAACCCTGCATACACAAAGTGACCCACACGAATAGAGGAAGGATGCTCTGATACCACTGTAATGTCCCACTTCTAGGATCAATGGGGAAAAGGAAACCAACAAACTCTTCAACACTCAAATCAATCTGTAAATAGTAAATTCCAATCAAAAATTTCTTTAACCATTCAAGTAGGTGACTCAATAAACTAAACGATATTGGGTTTAATGGTCTATATCAAATAGTTCACATTAATAATGCTCATTTGAAACTAATGAACTTGGAAATCAAATCTAAACTTTTCTTTCCAATAATGGCAAGTGCTCACAAAGTATAAAATCAGACCTTACCATATCAATATAAGCCATGTTATTGAGCATCAAACAAGTATGCAATGAACACTTGGAATCACTCTCAATGTCTTCATACAACACTCAGCCAGACATGACCATTTAGAGCATACAAACCCAGATTTAACCCTCCAATACCAGTCACTGAAACATATATCTAAATCTGATCTAATATTTCATATATAGATCACAATGAGTCAACCAAATCATCATGGAGTCTATTTAACACATGGATTGCTGCCAACAAGGAATGGAATCATGCTTTCGTTGTTATAAGAATTCCAAAATGTCCCTAAACGCTTGAGTCTTACTCAAGGTGTCGTAGATCAACAATAAATAGTTGTACAAATCTCTATAAAAATAACTTAAAATATTATTAATCATGCATTATTCCAATTGCTTAGGGGTTTGGATGATTATACTAATTGTTTTTTGGTCAAAGGAAGCTCAAATATGCACCAAACATTCAACACTCACCCCCAATTGAAGTCACTTATTTTAGGAAAAAAATAGCTTATTTTAAACCCTCAAATAGACCATACCACATCCAATATTGTCATTGTTAGATAATAAACCAATATTAACCAATTCGCTGGGCATTTAGCACACTAAACATGCATTAGAATATTTAAAGAACTATCCAAAGAATTGCTTTAGGAAAGGGCACAATATTATGCATCAAACTTGGTCGATCCACACCCAATAATGACCCAGAACAGTTTATAAAATATCAAGAGGAGTCGCTAGAGCTAGAGGGACTGTAAAATCATGCCCAGGCTGGTCGAACTACTCTAAAAATGCCACAATCCAGTTAGCAAAGCAAACAAGCAATCGCTGAAGATTATAGCATAAGATTTTTGCATGCAAATCAGTCTATAATCACCATAAGAAACTCGCCAAAGCTGGAATGAAGACACACACCAACAAGTCGATTTGCAAAGCACACAAAAATACTTCAATGGATATCAAAACCAGCTTCAATGCAAGAGAGAACAAATATCAAGGGTGGGCATACATCCCAACTCCAAGCATGGAGTTCAAATTGATTTCATCATAGCATAAGTTTTTACAATGATCCCAAGACCTCTTTTTATAAAAAAAGGAGCACAAAATTTGAAGTCCTCGAGGAGGGAAATCACAAATTAAAATTAGTTTATTCTCCCTATGTGTGGTGTTCCCTTTCTAAGGGTATTTTAAAATTTAAAAAGCCACCCAAAGATTATTTAATTTATTCCCATTTTTATTTTGCATTTTGGGAATTAAATTAAATAATAATTTACATCTATTGCTCTATAACTATTCTTTTGTGAGCAATACTCCAAGGTGGTGTTAAAAACACTCAAAGATCTATAATTAAATAATTAAATAAATATTACTTTATAATGAAAAATGATTAAAATCACTCTCCAGGTAATATTATTTAATTACTTAGCATAATTTACCCTCTGCAACATCCCAAAAGCCCACGGGAACTATAGCCCAAGGGTCTTCAAAATGGGGACATTACATCCTTCCCACGTTTCCTTCCACACCCACTTTGACTTGAAAAACCCTCATGCCATGTTTTTGGGCTACGAAACCCGCAAAATGTTATCCTATGAGAAAGTGGTTGTATGACCGTGAGTTTAGTAGTAAGGGTGGTTATATCACCTCGATAAGAAATATATAACCATGTGTTTTTAAACATTTGTTCTAATTGTGATAAATTTGTATCTAATTTTACTTCATAATATTCACCAAGAGTAGGATCGTTGAAACCATCTTTGTTTTATCCTTCACCTTTGTTAAAAATGGCCAGTTGAGTTCTTCCACATTGGTTGAGTTGTCCTTTCTAAATTAACATGTGTATTTTGAATTCATCTTTCCCAATAACTTATAAATACTCCTTGTTTGGTTATTTCATGGGTTGGTCATTTTTAAATTTCATAGGTTTTATGCTACAAAATTTTGAGGAGGTCATTGTTAGACAACCATTTCCTTGTTTTCCTTTTGCTTACATGTTAAGCACCATTGTCTACTAGACTAGTCATCTCGCTTTTCTTGATTCCTCGCGAAATCTTGTTGCTTTCTTCACCCGAATTAATTTGGATTTTACACATTCGAATGAGCTAGAAGTTGAAAAACAAAGAAAACACCACCAACAACACTAGAAAAAACTACCACAACATTGTAGTGACTAGGTTAGGGGGTGTCTTTAAATTTATTTAAAGATTTATTACAATATTAATTGGAATCTTGAAAAGTTAATCATATTTGTGGTTGAGAAAATAATAAATTTGTTATTTTTTACAATCATATGTTGTAGCTTCATTTGTTTATTGAATTTATATCAAGAATATTTTATCACAAATAATCACTTCCCATTTTATCCTTATGGATTTTCTCAAGAAAGGATTAGATATAGAAGATTTGAAATCCAAAAATATATTATTATAGTTTATACTTTTGTTTAAAATAAAAGCGAGTTCAATTGGGAAAATTTTGTCTCGAAAAAAGGAAATAGCTTTTGAGAAGATTCCCTTCCTAGCAAGTTGAAGCAAAAACTTTTTCACGGGAAGCTTTTATTTTCATTAATTGTTCAGTTTTATATCCATATTGCCAAAGGATTCCCGGTTAGTTCTTAGTAACTAGAACCCCTACAACAAAGGAATAAATATACCTAGTTATTATCTATTTAGTTTGTTTTTGGTTTAGAAGAAACAATTAATGAATCTTTCCTTTTTATTTATTTATTCAATATATTAACTTTTTAGTTACTCTAGATTATTAAAAATAACAAAAACATTAGTTAGTTGTTGGTTTAGTATATTTAAAATGTTATTAGTTTAGTTTTTTTAAAATTTAAATCTCTAAAAATATAAAAAAGAAAAGAGTTAGAGTAGTTTATAGATTTGATTTAATGATTAATTAGAAGTGAATTTAATAAATCAAAGATGTTATATTTCTTCCTTTTGGTTTGTCTAAGTTCCCTTTCCAGTTATTTATTCATTATTAGATCTTAAATAAATTTAGAAATTAAAAAAACATAACTATTAGGAAATCATGCTACTTTTTTAGCCTTTGATTCTCTTTTAGCCCCTTGTAATTCTCATTCTTTCTCATGTTGACTACCACACATGACCATTCCCATTCCGGCTCAACCTCATAAAAGATTATTTGAACCCATTATCAACCCACCTAGTATTGACCTTTATCAAGGAGACATAGACCTAAGACTACATGTGTTGGTATTTCACTCTACTCCCTTGCCTCCAATGACTATTAGTCGGGTAGAATATTTAAATTAACAATTATTTATAGTGAGAAATTTTAAGCTAACCAAGAAAACCATATTAGATGTGTAAATACTTAAATGTTATTATTTAGTATCATTCACATTGTTGCATGACTCTCTCAGAGAGGAATACCTATAAATGAACGATCATTTCCTAAGCGTCATCAACCTAGTCAAAGCATATTTGGATTAAATGATATAGATTAGGAATTACATGCAACAATTATCCTAGATCATAGTATTTCACACATAGAGATAGGGAGAGAGCTTGTTTTCCTCAATATCATACTTCCAATCCAATCAATTATGAATTGCTAGCCCACCACATCTTAATCGTTATCCACCCTCACTTTTACCATATCCAACATACCCTATTATATCCATACCACATCCCATTTACCATCCTCACATAATCTTACACATTTCGGTTATCTCAACTTGACCTCAAGAAGTTGAGTGCATGGGATACTTGTGTCATTTTTTCCCATGTACAAATCCTAGTGAACCGACATGAAAGACTAGTTCTTTCGATTTACTTTTATTTTATTTTATTTTATCCTATCCTCTCTCTCCCATTATTTTACAGGTGCTTTATAGAACCCTAAATATCTCGGAGTAAAGAGTTTGAGATACTCATTTTAGGTCTTGAATCTTATTATGCTCAAATGCGGTCTCAATAACCCTCTTCTCTCTGTCTCAGGATGATAACTATACTAATAACATACAAGTGCACACCCTTCCTACTTGTGTTTCGATATTGACCAAAGTGTAAGGATATAAGAGATCAATCAGCCCTAGAGCACCCAAAATGGCCAATTGTCATGTACTAAAGATTCTTGTCTATACCCCAAATTAGCTTACAAACACCAAATGATGAAACTTTTATGTGGATCAATGATACATTGAGTACGATAAATGAGTCATTAAATAGAATGCAAGATCATACCTTCAATTTTTTGAATAACAATGTTATGACTACACAACTTTAAAATCCTCCTTTGTATGAAAACAAAAGCACAAACATCGAACAATTCATGAAGGGTACCACTCATCCCTTTGGAGCACAACATGAATTGTGCTCCCAAGAAAAGAATTCAATCCCCTCAAAATGATCTCATATCCACATTGGTGGGACAAATTTAGGAGTTGGAAAATACACAACTACCATAATCAACCCCTGTGACAAGTTAGAATTTGGGTTTTTCCATGAATGGCCAAAACTACAATCCTAATATCAACACCCAACCAACACAACAATAATGTCAACAAGGTTATCCAATGCACTCTATCACGGGAGACCTTATCATAGGGTTTGGTACAATAGGATTGGGTGCTCTTTCCTTATACGCATATCCTACCCATGGGCTTCCCAAAAATGCCTTTCCATATACCACTCCCAAAATTCAACTGGTTATAACCAAATACCTATAAAAACATTTTCTAATGGCATACCTCTTTATGTCCATATGTATTCAAATTATACCTAACCAAACATGTATATGTTCCCTAGTCCATCTTTACAATTCCACGGAAACCCATATGTTCAAGTAACACATATGTGATTTCCTACCAAAATCCTCCTCCTGGGTTTATCCAAAAACTTATATGGTGGAGTCCTATGCAATAGGAACCTACATAAAATACTTGAAATAACCCCTTGACTTCATGATATGGGGTGTTATGATTTCTCATCCATTGTAAGACCTTCCCAAGTATAAAGGATAAGGAGACCCAAATGCCCACATCAAGGCATATACTACCACAGTTAGTGAGCTATTTCCTTGGGATGGCGTGGTCGCCAAAATCTTCCCAAAGATGATTGAAGGGATAACATTAGATTGGTATTATCAAATCTGTGAAGCCTATATACAATCGTTCAAACATATTATTGATGAATTTTTTAAATGATTTGATATAAATAAGTTGTTTACATAACTCAGAGAGTTCCTTCACATCAAATAGGAACAAAACCAATTTGTTTCCCATTTTATATCAAGATGGTATGAGGTTCTTTATCTTCTACGATGCACCCAACATGGATGAAATGGAACTCTGTGATCTTTTCCTCCATTCACTTAATCACGAAACCAAGGAAAATATGTAAAAGTTCCCCTTTCACACTTATAAAGAAGTCCTAGACAACACTTTATGCATTGACCAAGAAGCCATTAATACTAGGCCTAAGACAGATGGGTCGAATGGGAAACTAAAGACTCCAAACCAAAACAATGGAAGTTATCAAAACAATAATCAAAGACCCAAGGATTTGAACCGCAACCATGGTGTCACCACGATAATGTTGTCGATCAAGCTAAGAGGTCAATCATTCTTAATAATGGTAATATGAATACAACAATAATATGGGGAATCAAATGAATCTCAACTTTATCCCTTTAGTGAACATGATTGACTTTAATCACCGTTTGCCTCAAAAAAACAAAAATCAAAATCAATACCCAAACCATGGTTAGGGGTTACAAAAATATATGTATAACAACTAATCTCAAAACAAAAACCCAAGTTTTAACTAACAACAAAACCAAATTCAAATACCTAAGGACTATAATCCCAACTTATATAGAGGTTTTCATCGGGGTATTAGTCACGATGCTCGGACATGTAGGAAGTACAATAGGTTTATTCAAATACTCCTAAAGATCAATGAAAATTATTCGTTGGCATGTTTCTGGGAACCCCGAGGAGGTCTCAGTAATTGAGTTGCATAGGACCTATCTCACCCTAAACAAAAACTTGGTTATATGCAAGATCCTTTCCTAAAATTCTCTACAGATAAAAATAAATCCCTCCTAACAAAAACAAAGGCATCCCCATCGAGACACATGACCATGAAGCCTCTACTTGAAAACTGGAAGTATCCCTTAATTTAAATCAACAAAACAAAATAAAGATTGCAGGCTTGGTTGAATTAGAAACAACCAAAAATTAATTTGACAACCCAAACTAGGGATTACACTTCATAACCCTCTCAACTTACTCCATGTTGTAAGATGACACTCATATTTTCCCAAATCTAGTAGGGGCATACAACTTTATTATAGACATGACTAAAACATTCTCTCACATATCATTTCTAGATTTGCTAAAGAATTCATCGACACATCAATGTTCTCTCCTTGATGCACTAGGTCTTAGTCATATAGTCCATGGCACATCCCTTTTGAATCACAAATCAATCGCATTGATTTTGGCATACATCCTTTATGGTAGAATGACGAGGACACTAGGTGTGTCTTTAATATAATAAAAATTCCCTCTAATATTGATATAGCTAGGAGAGGAGATCACACCTTGTACTTTTAGGTGTGGGATTATACACATTTTGTTAAGAGAGCCATGATTGATTATGAGTGTGTTGTAAATGGATTTCCCTCTACCTTGAAAAATTTAGGTTAGGGAGGAATTAACTACTCTTCAAATAGGAACACATTGAGAGGATATGACAGGTCTCAAAGAAAAATCAATTGGGACAATAATCCTCTTTGTTTCCCTTGGGCTAAAAACTATCGTAACTAAATCATACATCATACATAGAGAAACAAACTATAACATGTTGTTAAGGAGACCTTAGATTCATAGGATTCAGGCCATCCCTTCCACCTTGTTCCAATAATTTAGGTTGTTACACTTAGCAAAGGTTTTTGTTGCTCAAGGAGATCCTAAACCATTTGACATACACTTGGTGAATCTTAGAAGGAAATATGGGATTCATGTTGAATTTTAACTTCAAGCAAATCATTTGGATAAACTACCTACTTCAAAGGCGTCGAGTCATGGCCACCAAATGGATCCTAAAGGAATACATGGAGAAGCTTAACATAATTGAATTTTGTAGAAAAATATGACAAAAAGGTTGATACCATAGAGGCAATATCTACTAAAACTACAACCTGAAATTCTGAAACTTCAAGAAAATGACTCACTAATCACCCTTCCCTACAATTCACACGGGGTTAGTAATATTTATGTCCTAGCCTCTCTCCTCATAGATAATCTTGTAGACATATGTATGGTAGAAGTATCGAAGTGCGAGAAGAATATTCTAAGTAAATCACAAATTCTCTCTTTCCCACCAATATCCTGGATGTTCCACTATGATGGAGTGAAATATCACTATGTTGCAAGTGCAAGAGTGATTTTAACTTATCCTAAGGGTAAGGTCATGTCGTTACTCTTTAAATTTGAGTTTAAAAGCACCAACAATGATATTGAGTACAAGGCCTTACTCTTAGGTCTCACGACGGTTGCCAAGAGGTGGAAGTTTAGAACCTTAAAGTCCTTAGGGATTTGCATCGATTACTAATAAGATATCTAAGGTATATGAGACAAAATAAGAACACCTCCAACTATACAAGGTCATCATGCATGAGATGATAAAATATTTTGATTTTATCTCCATCGACTCTATTCCCAAGGAGATAAATTGACTAGTTGATTTTATGGCCTCTTTTTCTTCACAATTTTTCCTAGATACGGTTTTTGCTAGAAACTAAGTTTGTTGTTTCCATAAGACTAGAGCCCTTAGTAAGAAAGATGCCAAACACCACAATTTTCCCTTATGTAGAAAATAAGAATGAACTCGTCATTATAGAATTTTCTAAAACTGACGAGGCAATCCTAGGGTTTTTGCACACATACAATGATCTTCCCCCAAGTCACCACAAGATAGGATTTTCCTTCATCCCCCATTCCTCATCCTACTTTGGAGAAAATTTTAGTTCAATCTATCCCACACAAGAATTTGAAATTTTGATGTGGAGGATGATCCTTTTGAAATTCCCTTACTCCCCAAGAATTTGAGGAAGGGAATGTTAGTTTAATAGAATATATTATTGACATCAACATCGAATTAATGTAGATCCTAAGATTTAGAAGTTGGGTTCTTAACTCACCTTTGAGGAAGTGAAGGAACATACTAAGATAATTAAGGAGCATGATCGTTCCTTCCCATTAACCTATGAGGACATGACCAAAGTTAATCCCAACATAGTCGTCCATAACTTGGTGACTAAACCTAAAGTCAAACCCATTAAGCAAAAGTTAAGATTGATAAAACCAAAGGTTTCTTTAATGGTCAAAGATGAAATGATGAAAATTATACAAGTAGGGATTATCAAGCTAATGAATTACTCTATATGGTTTTCCAACATCATCCCGATACTTAAAAAGAAGCGAAAAGATCGAATTTGCATCGATTTCTTAGACATTAACAAAGCTTTCCCAAAGGATGATTTCCCATTTCCATCCTGTTGTCCTCTCAATTTTCCCGAATCTAATTTCATGGAAATTGGAGCCCTACTCATACTAAGGGGAAAATTTCTAAGTTAAGGCCCATAGTCAATCAAGAAGGGACACATGGCCTACATTGAAAAGTCAACGATGGGGCATGGACTTTGGGGGAAAGATTGGAATTTTCCCCTTTCCAAAATAGATAAAGTATAAAAGCGAAACACACCCCCGCAACCAGTCAAGTGATGCCACATGTTGAAGAATGAAATCGGAACAATGGGCCCACGAGAGGTTTTTGAGAATTCAAGCCTTTTGTTAAAAAAGAGTTTAAATGGCATATTTGAACTGCATTTCCTCAGCCACTCAGATGGCGCCACGTGTCCGACCTTTGGCGGAGCTGTAGAGGGGAGAGCAAAATGAGAAATCATGCTTTTTCTCCCAGATGTCAGGAAATGCAGATTTATCCCCTAGGGCTGTCGTTGTTTGGATCTTGCCACGTGTATGGTCCAAATTTGAAGGTAAAAAGGGGAAAAGATAGCCAAATGTACTCATATGGTTTTTAATGCCATTAATGAACTAGAGCTTTGTAAAATGCAAAAATGGATCATTCTTCATTCTTTTTCTCTGTATCCTTGTCATTTCTCCATGAGATGCATTTTTGGTTTATTGTGGAGCCAAATCGATAAGTTTAAAGGGATGTAAAGTTTGATCATCAGAAAATGGAGTTTATCGGGCATACGCGATAAAAGGGATAAAACTTACTAGTAAGCACTTGAGTGCTATGAAAGTGGTTAAAAGGTAGAAATGGCAGGACCACATGAAGAAGAAAATCATGAGATGCCCCCTACTAAAGTAATCATGCTTGAACTGACGAAATATTCACCTTTTTGAACCTCTGGTTTTCATGAGTGTGTTTGTTTCATGTCACTTTCCAAAAGTGGATCTACAACAAACATTATTCCTTTCGGATATTATTTTCTTGGGGACAAAGTATGGATGTATATGAATTGTTATAAATATATGGTTTTGGCCATGGGAAAAGGGATTCTGGTTTTCTAGGAAAGTTGTAAATTTTGAAGTAAGTCAATACAGAAGTTCTTTCTTTCTTATTTTCCTTTGTTATATCTTTCTCTCTCCTCACTCGATTCAATGGATCTTTTGTTTTGCATTCAATAGAAACTTTGTGTTCTAGTTTGTGTGAATCTTTAGAACTTTGTGTCTGCAGATTTGTGCAGGTGGTGAAGTAATTGATCCTTTTCTATATTTTCTTGGTTTAATGTGAGTAGGGAGATACTCTGCTATCTATATTTCCCAAAAGCATTGTTGTTTTCTTCCTTCTCCCATCTCTATATTCTTCCATTCCTTCTGATTGATAATCTTTTAAGTATGAAAACATTCCAGAATATCAGGGTCCAAACATTGAGAGTTATATATCGTACATTTGTTTTTCCTGCTTTCAATAAGGGAACCTCTCCCATTAAAGAGGAGGGACTTGTTGTCCCCTGATTGTGGTTTCAACCCATGTTCCATTCTGAAACCCAACACATCCATATACATTATTTTCTATGCAACAACTAGATATTAGCCATCGTCTCTCGTGGATGGATTATTTCAAGTTACAACCAAATCATGATTTCTAAGGAGGACCAAACCAAGACAACTTTCACTACTCCTCGGGGAACCCTTTTTTGCGTAGTCATGCCCTTTGGCTTAAATAACATTGGTGTCACTTATCAAAGGGAGATGACCTATATCTTTCATGACCTCGTCATGAAATTATCGAAACTTATTTGAATGACCTATTGCAAAGGCTAGAAGAGGGGTGATCATCCCGAGGTCCTCTATATCATTGTCTCCCACTTGATTAAGTATGGTGTCACATTAAATCCTAAAAATGTGTTTTCAGAGTGAAGGGAGGGAAACTTATAGGCTATATCATATCCTCTTAAGGGATAGATGTAGATATCAAAAAAATTGTACAATTCTTGAGATGATCCTTGCTACAAATGAATCAATTTATAGATCATTTCTTGGGAAGCTTGAGGTAATATGAACCTAGATATGTTCTTAACCTTACTTGTGTCATACATCCCATTAATGGTCTCCTCAATAAAAAAAATTGTGATACTTGGACCAATTAATGTCATGATATTTTTGAGTTAGTAAATCATTTTCTCTTGTCCCCACCAACTCTCATGCCACCCAAATATAATCATCCCTTAATCCTTTATTTTAGGGGCATAAATGTGCCCTTCATGTGCATGTTAGCACAAGAGGATGATGACGACCAAGAGCTTTTCATCTAATTTATTAGCCGCATCCTTCTTGGCTACGAGACTAGTATACCTAAGTGAAATAGTGTCTTGTCATTGTATTTACAGCCAAACACTAAGGCATTATATGCTTAATCGAGAAACAAGGGTCATTATTAAGTTAGAGCGATTGCAGACTTTCATAACCAAAGAAACTTTGGCTAAAAAGGTTTGTTATTTCATAACCCTCTGAATGAGTTCGAGTGACATACATAAATCTAAAATTGGTCAAGGGGAGAATCATTATTGACTAGTCTTGTATCAAAAGGCCTTTGATGGTTTTCTATTATGGTGCCTAGATAAAGAGGAAGCTGAGAAGATTCTCTTTAAAGGTTACACTTTGAAGTTTATGGTAGACATTTCAATGGGATTTCAACCACCCGAAAGATTCACTGAATGGGATGTTTTTGGCCCACTCTTGAGCATGATATTGTTGATTATGTGCATAGATGTCAAAAGTGTGAAGATTTTTCACATGCCATACACATATTTACCCAAGCCTACAACTAATTGTTACATTATGGCCCTTCTTTACATGGGGTTTATATATAATAGGTAGAGGTAATGCCTTTAACCATGATTCTTAGGTTTGTCATAACTTCAACTGATGGCCATAACTTCATCATCATGACTAGTTAACATTTCACAAAAATGGGTAGAGGCATTGCCTTTAACCATGGTTCTTGGGTCCATCATCACTAAGTTCATATTGAATCAAATCCTCTCTAGGTATTGCATCTCACAAGTCATTATATCGATAATGGCCCATAATTAAATATGATGAGGTATGTGAGTTATACGAAAGATTCAAAAATTCTCATCACTGTTTGCCTCCTTATATTATCTTGAAGCAAACAATTAGGTTGAGGCCACTAATAAAATGTTGAAGTTTATTCTCCTCAAGGCACTCAATAAGAATAAGAGAGATTGGTACCTAAAGTTATTCCCAATAGTATAGGCCTATAGGACCTCCATCTATATGCCAATAAGGACATCTATGTTTTCCTTTGTTTTTAGCTCGAAAGCCATTCTACATATAGAGGTGGAGCTTCCTAGTATTTGTGTTTTTGCAAGGCATATTAGATGAAGACAAACACAAAAATGTGTGCATAATTTATTTAGAAAATATGGATGAAAAGAGGCTTAGATTTGAAAACATCACCAAAGTGATGTGTCAATAGTATAATAAAAAGGTGTACAAATGCTCAATCCAAGTTGGTAACCTTATGCCGAGACTTGAAATTTGTATAAAAAAGAAGGTCAAGGAAGGTCAACAATTCATACCTAAATGGCTCGACCCTTATTAAAAAAGCGAAGATTTTCAAAATGGTTCCTATCATTTATACACTTTGGAAGGTGAGGAATTTGATGAATTTATCAACTCACTTTAGCTCTAACATTTCTACATATAAAATATGTCATTTCCACATTGCCCCAATTACATCTTAATAGTTCATGACATTTGCATTGTCACTCTATTTGGTTAGCACTTCTAGTTTACTCATCGATAATAATTTTAAATATTTACACCTTGACAGATATCTTACTTGCTACACCCTCCTAAATTCATCATACTCCCCACTATACAATCCATCTTATAATTATAATCTTGAGATGGAACTTAATTTTGATTATGATAAAACATATGTGCTATATTCCTTTGCAACTCTCCAACTTCAAACAATTTTCACCCACAACCCGACCTAGAAGCTTCTTGATGAAAAATATTCCTTTAAAAGTTATCTTCGAGAAAAATCTCTAACATTTCGACTTGGATATTCATATTCATCCATCTTGGTCTTAGGTGATGAGCCCTCACATATTACTAGTTGTGTGGGGCCGAGATCGGGGGACATTTGTCTCTTCCCAAAAACACAATGCAAAAGCAAAACAAGTTTGTCTAAAGGAAAAGAAAAGTAAAATAAAAAGAACATATATGATGAATAACCACACATTTCTTCCTCCCTAATATTTGGTAATGAGCCCACACTTGTTGTTAGTGGTGGGAGGTTAAAGTTGGAGAAAGATGCCCTTACTCTCTTGTGTCTTTCTTTTGGTTAAGATCCTTTTCTTCTTACTAATAGAATGGGCAAGATGTATGGAGTCATGCCAAGAAAATCAAATAACAAGATGTATGGAGTTTGGGAATAAATAATTCCAAAAGGATGGTTCAAAAGCCCATCTTTGAAAGAGATAAACCTTCCTTAAAATTGGATTTCATCAATCAATTGGCCATCCATAGATCTAAGTCTAACTTGAGCTAATGAAGTGTAAATTGTTATGAATTGGGTCGAAAAACCCTAATGGAAAAAAAGTCACAAGTTTTCAACAAATCATTATCGGTCTTTTACTTTACCTTCGTCATCTCTCACTCATACATCATTCACTCACTCATCTTATGTCCTTCTAAACCCTTGGTGATGATCCCACACATTTCACTAGTTTTATGGGGTTAAGAATGAAGTAAGATGTTTTATCTTTGCATCACTAAGTATTATATTTTACCAATGTATTAATTTTTAAAATTATTTGGAAATTATTTTTATAGTTTTACCATGTGTATGTGTATCATCTACCTCATTATGTTCATCACACTACATTACTTTCATGACATTCATTTTAAAATCATAAAATGTTGAATATTCCTAGCCATTTAAAGTGCAATTTTTTTTTAAAAGGAAACGTTTCAAAAAGGAATGAAGGAATGTCAAGCCAAAAATAAACTTACACACACACACACACACACACATCAAGTTTTAGAATAATACCATCACACCAAAGGGAAAGTGTGGTCAAAATGCTCGAAGAATGAGTCAAATACACACACACACACACACACACACACACACACAAAAAAAAATGGTATCTAAGCAATAAAGGCACTAGGCCTATCCATCCCTTTGAGACCCATGAGATGTAGTAAGTTAAGGGATCCTACTGCGGATCCTATGTTGTGTCTTGTTATGACCTGCATGGGAGCCTCTATGTGATGAATGATGTGAATTTCCATGTCAGGCTACAATACCTATGGTCCTACTATGGCTAGCCAAACCTCCTATGCTCTCAAGCATCTCACTATGGTCAACTACTTGTTAACACAACATGACATTCTCTGTGCATCTGAAGTTGAGCTAGCTCATCCGCTCCATGTCATGTGGGTACAAACACATTTGTATGGAGGCTAATGTACACTAGTATTACGAGGTCAACAATCAAGGAATCTCATAACAAGCCGAGATGTAAGAATAAACAAGTAAAGGTTCATCTACTAGATGAGCTCTCTCCACTCTGCATTGGTGGTTGCAAGTAATACATACACACCACAAATTAGGAAAACTACTAACATTTAGTCAATTAAATCTAATCTAACAACAAGAAAAAATTAATCTAGAATTACTCATATCCCTTTGTCTAGGTGTGGCTTGGTGTTGCCCTATTGGTATCCTTGGTACCGCCAAAGTGTCCATCGCAACCTCTATATTTGGCTATCCTTGACCTCCCTCATACATTTGAGTATGGCTTGAACCACGAGAAGGAGTCAACATAAGTAAGGCCAAACTATTGGTGCATGCATGCAACAAGGTGTACATCTCTCTAACTCTTTGTGATCAATCAATTGTGTAGTGCCCAAACAAGAAAGCAATGATATGCCCTCTTTGGACCATAATCCAATCTTACCCTTATAAGGTTGTGTGACCATGTCATTTGTAGTTAGTGTGTCTCACCGCCTATGGTGTCACCCTAATAGGATCCATATCCACCCACCTCGTTATTACGATACTAGTCGGATCTACAATCCCTACACCCCTATGGTAGAGAATAACCCTATCATAAATCCATAACATGAAAAGTGCGTGGTGGCTTAGAGAACTTGACCTACATTTGATTATCCTATATAGGTTGTGGTATGCAACAACCATAATATCCTGACCCCATGAGTGAATTTTACCTTAATCCTCTATACTCTACACAATGTGAGCCCAACAATACAAAAACTTGTCTCTGCCTTTGTCCCTAATCAAACATGAAGCCAATATACCAATGATGGCCTTATGCAGATTAGGGATAAGGGCTATCTCTATTGACTCCAATCTAATTCCATGCTTGGAACTTACATTGAGTGCCCCTCCATCACCTAAGTAGGTGTACCATTTGTGGGTCTTATATGGTAAGCTAACCCTCTTCAGGACTAGCTTCCTCCCTATAACTGACACCCCCAATATCATGTACACATCTTGTAGGGTAATCCTCCAATCTCTTCAAACACTAGGAAATCGAATGTATTCCGATCTACATCATAATATGTCGGGAACTCACATAATACCTTGCTAGCTAGGGCAATAGATTTGGTCTATACCAACTAACAAATCCTTTCCCTCTTGAGATGATTTATCTCTACCCAATTGAAATAAGTGTAAATCATAGGCAAGCTAATCTTGTTCCATGGCTCCTCTCCATCTCACAAAATCCCTCTATGCCATCAAGAGATAAAAAACACATTAGAAAATATCATCAAAATGCTAAGTCCATAAACTAGAGAAACAAGAAAAAACAACATAAAATTCTCATTTCCCTCTTTTCTCCTTGGCACAGGTGGCAGTTGCTCAATCGCCATGACGTTTGTGTCACCGACCTTTGCATGGATCCAAGAGTGGAAAAATACAAAAAATGTAATTTTTTTGAAAAACAACAAAATTAAATTAAATTTTCCTAGTCCCTACCCCTCAATGGTCATTTTGACTATAAATTCATGAAAAACCCCTCATGTAGAGTATTTTTCAACCAAAAATCAAAACCTCGAGCAATAAGATGAAAACACTCATAACTAACATGTCTCTAAGCTCCAAATGATGTTGTTTGGTTCATTGCCATCATGTCTAAATGCTCCAATTTAACTTGTACTCGTGCACAAAATAATCACTAGAAATTTGGAGCTCCAAAAATGGCAAGTAGTAATATGGAAAATGATTTCTAAAAATGGTAATAACTTGATATATAGACACACACACATCACATTTTGATGTTCTAACACATTTTGTCAAGTTATGCAATCTTGGTAGGACTAAAGTAGGTGGTATTTTCCTTCCAGCGTAAATGGTAAGTAATTTAATGTTTTCATTTCAAATAATTTTAGTGATTTGATCGTATTATTGCACTTGATTCCCTTTTTTTGATTGCGGGTGGAAAAATGTCTTGGTCAGCATAGCTTCGTTGCAAGAATGGGTTTGGTAATTTTTCTAACCCTCCTATTTTTGGGACATGATGCCATACTTAGAAAATTATGTTCTCACCCATTAATGGCTAGAATGCTACTCTAAGGGGGCAATATGTATGCACCCCAAAATTACAGTCTGCAACACCGAAAAAACACATCTCTAATGATGATAAAGTTGCTTCCAAGACAAGAACAAAATCCAAATCCCTCCCACTTCTCCTCGCATACCCACTTTGACTTAGCAAAACCCCCACACCATGTTTTTAGGCTTTAGAAACCCACCATTTTCTCTCTTGTGACAAAATCATTGTTGTTCTTCATTGGTGGTTGCACCCGATGGTTTGGCAAATGGGCGTTATGTCACTACGAAAAGCAAAATAAAACCACATGTTTTGATTGCAATTCTTTTTCTCTAAGTTTACTTCTTCGAATTCAACAAGAATAGACTCGTTGAATCTGTCTTCATTTTCTCCTTCACCTTTGTTAAAAATAACCAGTTCATTTATTCAACATTGGTTGAGTTGTCCTTTATAAATTGTCGGGGGTAGTATGACTTCTTTCCTAGTAACTTACAAATACTCCTCATTTGGTTGTTTCATGGTTTGGTCATTTTTAAATTTCAAAGGTGTTATGTTGCAAAATTTTGGAGAGGTCATTGTGTAGACAATTAGTTCTTTGTCCTTGCTTTCCTTTTGCTCACATTTTAACCACCATTGTCATAAATGATCAACCAACTCTCTTTTCTTGATTCCTCACTGCCACTTGTTGCTTTCTTCACCTGGATCGATTGGATTTTGCACATTGGAAGGAGCTTAAAGCTGAGGAGACAAAGGAAACACCACCAACAACATTAGAACAAACTACCATAACATTGTAGTGACTAGGTTGGGGGTGTCTTTCAATTTATTTAAAGCTTTATTACAGTATTAATTAGAATCTTGAAAAGTTAGTTGTATTTGTGATTGAGAAAAGAATATCTTTGTTATTTCTTACAAACATATGTTGTAGCTTCATTCATTTGTTGAATTTTTACCAAGAAGCTTCTATCACGAATAATCAATTCTCAACCTATCTCTGTAGATTTTCTCAAGAAAGGATTGGATATAGAAGGGTACAAATCCAAAAATCTTTTATTATCTTTTATAATTACATTTAAAATAGAAGTAGTTGTCTTTGAAAAGTTTGTTTGGAAAAGGGAACTAACTTCTAAGAAGATTCCCTTCTCGACAAGCCGAGAGATAAACTCTATTGTAGGAGGCTTTTGTTTTCATAAATTACTCAATGTTATATCCATATGGCCAAAGGCTTCCCCATTCGTTCATAGTAAATAAAGCCCCCGCAACAAAGGAATAACTATACTTGGATATTCTCTATTTAGTTTATTTCCTGTTTAGAAGAAGCAACTAGTTAATCTTTCATTTGTTATTTATTTTTTCATGTCATTAACTTTTTAGTTATTTTGGATAATTGAAAAAAGAACAAAAACATTAGTGAGTTGGTTTTGTTTATTTCTTTTAAAAGTTTTTATCTTTGAAATTATAAAAAGGAAGAGTTAGAGTAATTAGTTTACTTGATTGAATGATTAATTAGAAGTGAATTTAATAAATCAAAGAAGTTGTATTCCTTCATTGTTAGATTTTAAAGTAGCTTAAGAATCTAAACAAAACAACAAACACATCTATTAAGATTTCATGCTACCCATTCTTAGCCTCTGATTCTCCTCTAGCCTCTTGTAGTTCTCACTCTCTCACGTGTTGACTCCCACACATGACCATTCCTAATCCAACTCAACATTGTAGAAGAGTCTTTGAACCCATGATCCCCCATTGGGTATTGAACTTTATCAGGGAGACATAGACCTAAGACTACATGCGTTGGTCTTTCACTGTACTCCCTTGCCTCCAATGATTATTAGTCGGTTAGAAGCTTTAAACGAACAATTATCCGTAGGTAAGCAATTTTGGACCGACCAAGCCAACCATATTAGACGTGTAAATCCTTAATTGTTACTTTTTAATATCATTCACATAATTTCATGATCTCTTTGGAGAGTAATACTTAGAAATGAATGATCATTTCCCAAGAGTTCACAACCTAGTCGAAGCATCTTCGACTTAATCGATATAGATTCGAATCGCATGCAACATTTATCCCAGATCATAGTATTTCACACATAAATATGGAGAGCTATTGTTGTCCTGAACGAACAAATCTCATACTTACAAACTGATCGATTATAAAATTGCCTACCCCTCACTTTTATCATATCCATTACCACATCCCAATCCTTAGACACCCTCACTTTTATCATATCCATTACCACATCCCATTTCCCATCCTCTGCTTCATCTTTCACATTTCAGCGGTCTTGACCCGACTTAAAAGAGTTGAGTAGAGTGACGGGATACCTACCCTCCCAAAATAGACAAATTTAGTAATATCTTTTCAAATTGTTTTTGTAGAGAGAAAAGTAGAAATTATCCACCAACGTTAGTGGCTAAATTATGTAAGCTAATATGAATGATGTTAAAAGAAAGGTATTGTTGGATTGGCAAAATTCCAAGCGACACGGTAGAGTGAGAATGAATTTGAAATGCTGCTCCTCCTTTCCCCAATTCTGCAACGGGGTCGGGGTCGGGGTCGGTAATGCCCATGATAGTCTTTACGCTTTTCGACCTTCGCAATCCTATTCTAAAGTGATCTTGATGCAGATCCAAGGGCGGCCCAAGGATTATAACGCAGGAGAAATCCACGGGCACTGTAAAGCACAACGCTCTGTAGTAGATATGTTTTTACAGGGGAATGGAAATGCTAGCAGTAACAATGCAGAGACCTCAAGTTATGAGAAGGGTGGCATCCATGATAAGAAAAGCTCTGAAGCCGACTTTCTTCATCTGGCTAGACAGTCCAGTGCTGGGGATAATATGGATATGGATATGGTTGCTCAGGAATCAGTACTAGTAGATAATGGAAGTGGAAATGGAAGTGGAAATCTCAAAGTGAATTCTGACTCCAGGAAGCAGGCAGAGAAGGCGAAGAGGTCAAGCGTCATTGCCAAGCAAGTAATTAGCAAGACATCTGCACTTAGTATGGGATTTGTCTCTCAGCTATGGGTGGACACAAGCTCTGTAAGTGCTTTCTTGGATTACTATTACAATTGTCATCATTTTTAAAATATATTATTATAGAAAAGAAAAATTCTTACATCAATGTGCAACTCCCTAATCTGTGACTCACTGCTAATAACACGCCAGAATATTCAGTCTCTAGTGTCTTCTAGCAAGTGCTTACCATGCTGGTTTCTGCGGTGGGTATTTACTAGCCGAGAAAATCTTCCAATATGAACACATGTATCAAATTAAATTGCAATTCAAAACTGACTTCTATCTTGTCCGCAAACTACTTAAAATCAGCTCGTGTGATTAGCACTGCAGTCTGCATGTCTAAATTTAAGCTGTAATCAAAGCACTATTCAGTAGGACATATAGTAAGTTTTCATGTTTGTACTGAGTTTTGATTTGAGAATACTGCTATCAGCTATTCATTTCCATTATCAACTTTTTGTAATAAATCAAGCTGTTGAAATAAAAATTAGGGATATAATGCACTTGTTTGAAACCAAGCAAACCAATATATGTATTTTCAGAATATGTGCATGTGTGTTTGCACATAGAGCGATACATACAGCGTTGTTTTTCAGGGATGAATTCTCTATTCTACGGCACTTTGTCTTTCTTGTAAACAATCCTTCCTTTTCCTTGTTCATATTTCCTTCACCTATATCCTCTTTCTCGTACAGTTTTAGATTGCCTTCTAAATATGGTTTGTTCTTCTTAAGTCAAGGACTTTGCATATTGGGTAGGCTATGAGATTCAAATATTTTATTTGTACAAATTAGAACTGTATTTTTTTTCCAAAATATTTGTAATTACATGTAACATATATTAAATATTGAATATTATTGAGAAGAAGAGAAAGGGATTGCCTACATAGTGGCATTTCCCTTTCCTACTCGACAAACTTAAAAAATACCCAAAATTTCTTTAAAAACATAAATTTTATGCAAAATATAGTTACAAAATGTATCAAACGAGTTTGTAAAACGTTGGGGAAGTGTTTTCTATTATATTTGAATACAAATAATAGAGTACAAAATCACATCATCATGTGAAGACCACAACCAACTAATTAGTCTTATGAATTTATGATGATTGCCATTAAAAATCTTCATCATAAATTGCATATCCATACAAGTTACAAATTATAATAATTTACAATTTCCTTTTCCCGTTCTACTAAAAAATTGGGGAGAGGGTCTAGTGACTCTACTAGTCCTTGCACTTGGCTGCATGCTTCTCCTAAAAGGTTGCGATTGTGGCTCCATGTTGGTACTAGATAGCAATGACTCCTTTGCTGCATGTTCGACATCATCTACAAAGATGTCCAATCCAATCTCTCTTGCTTTTGCTTCACCCTCCATAGCTTCCCTCTCAAAAGTAGCAATCTTGTCCTCTGTGAACATGGGGATCTCCTCTTCTTGCATAGTCTAGTCATTGTATGGATCAATCTCATCCAAATCAATAGGCTCTTGTGATGTGTCCTCTACCTTTCTTGTGTGAAGCCGAAGATTGTATTGCACAAAAATTAGGTCATTGAGGCGTTGTTTAGTCAACTTGTTGCGCTTCTTCGTGTGAATGGCCTCAAACAAACTCCAGTTGCACTCACATTTGGAAGTGCTATAAGGTTGAGATAAAATTCAAAGGGCTAGCTTTTGAAGATTTGGGGTATTTCCACCCCAATCTTCCCACCAAGAACCTATAAACAAGATATTCAAAATTTTGTAAGTAATTAATAATTGTAAATTTGTAACTTGTAAAATATAAATAAATATTCTAATTTTGTTACCTAGTGGCTAGGTGGATTTCCCTCGAGATATCTAGTGTATGCAAATAAAGAATGGCCTAATAGAATATCCTCTGTCTCTGGATAATCTAGACTAGGATAATGAAAAGGGCCATACTAAAGATGCACACAAAAGGGTTGTAAGTTGCAAAAGACATGGAACTAGTAGACGATAGTCCACACTCTATGAAAGATATAGGGTTCCAAAGCCTAGATCTAGGATAGGGAGTGGCGTCTAACTAGGTCTTGATAATAGATTGATAATAACAAGGTTGTAACAAGATAAAGATACTTATGCTAGGGTTGTAAACTTGGATTGTAAGGATCGATAGGTTGTAAAGGATTGTAAAGCCCAAAGGGTGGATTGTAAGGTAAGGATCTGATAGATAAATAATGCAATAGATTAAGAATATGCTGCTCTACTCTAATCTATGCATGACCAATCAAACAATCAATCAAATCTAAAATAACATAAAAGAAAGAGAGGTTAGAGATACTTACCTATGTGTAAACACCATTGGCGCATTAACTTCCCCCAAGGTTAGCAACACCTTATGAGAGAGTTGATGTGGGGGATCACAAACGAATAAGAGAAGACCTAGATAAGCCACTTGTTGAAGACTCCAAAGACTCCAAAGGTTGGGCAAACCATAGTAAGTGTAACTCCTATGCTTGAGAATCCTAAGTACCCAATGCTCCAAGTGTAGACTCCAAAAGATAAAGCAAGACTAACTTCAAGACCTTTAAGACCTCAAGGGTAGATTGGCGAGCGCCAGCAAACCAAATGAATGATGATGATGTGATGGAAAGAACACTCAAATGCCATGTATATATAGGGATCATGATTAAACATTGCAAACTATGCTAGCCGACGGTGTTGATAATGGGCGATGCAGTTGGTTGTTAAAAACTGAAAGCTGGACGCTATTGACCATAGTGGATACCATCAGCTCCAGGCAATGCTTCATCAAAGGTTCCTAAAGGAAGTTTCGAGTGATGGAGGAAGATTATGGAGCTGCTGAAAGGTGGAATGGTGAAGGTATAAGTGTGTTGAAAGTCGATATAGAGGTGATTGTAAGAGGATAATAAGGTGATGTCGTAAGGAGACTGCAAAAGAGGACTGTAGAGGTATAAAAACATCTAAGGTGTAATAACATGGACTACACATCAATGCCCTCTCATAAGTACCATTGCCAACCAACCTATTGTAACCATTTCTGGTTACTCCCACTCTGACAATATTCTTGAGGATATTATTTAGGTAGCCAATGCATCAATAGTATATGTGAAGAGCAAAATTAAGTAGAAGTGAAAAATTAGGTGTATACATATGCATTGTTTGAAGATCTTCACGTGTCACAAAAAGTGTACACGAGATGGTGTAATGTTCCTTATTGGACAAATTAGAACAATCTGGATTTTCTTGTAAAAACCCTTATAGATAATAACACAAAATTCTGAAATTGCCCTTTTAACTGAAAATTTAAACAATACAATGCATGGCTGTAATTTTTACAAATTAATTGCAGATCTGAAACCCTAGTTGGATTTGATAAACTAATTGTAGATCTGAATTTTTACAGCAAACCCTCACTCTAAAACTCTTATTTTTGGAATTTATGGAAATAAGTACAACAACATGAAACACACTGAAAACAAAGAATTTTATTTATTTTTCCAGGCTGCAAATTAACAAAATACAACTGACCGTATAGATGAGATTTTTCGGAAATGATGCCCTACCCGAGATCTATAAATCTAATGATGCCCTAGCTGAAATTTGTAAATTTGATGATGCCCTAGCTAAAAGTTGTAAATTTGATGATATCTTAGCTGAAAGTTGTAAATTTGATGACGCCCTAGTTGAAATTTGTAAATTTGATGATGTCCTAGTTGAAATTTGTAAATATGATGATGCCCTAGTTGAAATCTGTAAATCTTTGACTGGATGCACAAGTGCAACTCTTGGATGTAGTCACCGAAGATTGAGAGGATTTCGTCTTCAAAAGCGAAGTCGAAGTAATAACTCAAAATCTTAATGTAAAAATAGATAATGGCAAAAAAATCCTTCCAAATGACCCCCAACGCCTTTTTTATAAGTTCACTTGACATTTTTCCCAAAGAAAAGCCCCAAAAGTAACTTTCCATCTTCTAATTTGATATTGACTTTGCTTACATTGGAAAGTCACATTTTTATTTATTTATAATTTTATAATAACAAAGTAATATTAAGTTGTCACTTTTTAATAAAAAGTGAGTTACTTGACAACTTAAAAATATTAACTTTATCATTCTTACTTTATTTGAAAAGGGGTCATGACAGTCCGCCCTTCCCAAAAATTGCTTGTCCTAAGCAATTGCAACTCCAATTGCTCAGACATTCCCCAAATGCCCATCTCTATAATGCCTGGATCCCAATTCATCCTTGGGCACTTGCAATTCCATGTTCTGAATAAACTCTGCCTCCTCAAGTTGTTTGACTGTGAATTACCATGAAATTGTACCAAAGATGTAGGAGACTACTCTATACAAAATGACAAGTTGAGTTAGAGCACTTACCTGTTGGAGGGTGGTGGCTGATGCATCTATTTCCCAAAGGACCATACACCAAGAGTGAATATCTTTCAGGCGGAGAAGGGGAACAATCTAGTCCTAGCTCACTATAGGTGACCCAAAAGTGCAAGCGAACCAATTCAATAAGAAGAAGATCCTATCCAAGAGTCAAGATGCAAGAAATTCAAGAGCTGAGCGAGCAGATGCAAGTTGGTGCAAAAGAACAGAGCTAATGACGAGTTCTTGTGAAATTTGTGCGATATCCTTTTGTGGTAAAGATGTATTTTTGACATTTATATCGATGCCATCGTCATGCGGGTGAAGGTGTCGGCCAAGGATTTGAAATAGCGTAGACGCATTCGCTCGTGGGCGATCAAGGCGTCGACTAGTGAGGGAAATGCTAAGGGGTATGTAATGTCCCCTTTTTCAAATAAAATTTAAAATAAGGAAATTTGATTTGCACATATGGATTTAAAAATCAAAATATATTTTATTTGTGCAAATCAAAAATAAGAGAGAAATCAATTTACCTTGGGATAATTAATAATTTTTGGAGGTAAATAAATTAATAAAGGCAAGTCACATTTTTTGGAGGATGGTTTATTATTTCTTTGGGCACATTTATCTATATTTTTGGCATGGGTCGATTCCTTTTGGGCATCAAATTTAAATATTAAATTCTCCTTTGTGTTTTATTTCTAAATCTTGCCTTGGGGAATTAACTTTCACATTGGAGTTTGACTTTCAGGTTATTTCAAATTAAAGGCTCTCATCTCTAGACTATGGTGCCAAAATGGAGAAGGAACTTTGGAGATTGAGCAAGGAAAAACTATAAAAGAAGATGGACACCTCTTTTCGCATGTTGACGGTTATTATAACTTATCTTCATGCTTGAAGAGGGATGAATGCCCACTAGTGATAAAAAACAAAAGGTGTTCATTAACACCACCCATTGTGAAGTGTGTGTTCCTTCTTGAGCTATGAAATGATAAGTTTTGCTTGAGTTTATTTGCATATGTGAAGTCACCATTGTTGAGAGAGTGTGAGAGCTTGTTTGGAGGGTTTTGAGCTATCTTTTGATCAATAAAAATTTGGATATTGTTGCTGGTTTTTCATGGTATAAATCGACTTGTTTGGAGGAGGTTTATGGTGTTTTTGAATGGTTTTTGGCAAGGGTAAAATCTGAATTGTTCTTGCTCATTATTCTATTGCAAATACACTTTATTTCATGATATTTTGGGCTGCTAATCTTGCTGGAATTTATTCTTAGTAAAGCGACTGGTTTGGAGAGTTTTTCACCATTATTTGGAAGGGTTTGAAGGGTTTCCAATCTGCTGTCATAAATTAATTATTGCAGATCTGAAAGTGGTGATTTTGAGTGTTGGGAAGTCAAAAATAAGGCTGGAATTAATTTAATATTTCTCCCTTAACCCTAGCGACTTGTTTTGCAAATTTGGGGGCAGATTTGAGTGGGTTTCAGTGGGTTAAAAATTTAAATTGTTAGTTCATTTGAAAACTCATAATTTTATCTTCCATCTGCAATTTATTTCATACAAAAAGAGCAAATATTGAAGGAGATATTAATTTTTGAAGTTTGCAGTCATTTCTAGCATATTTTAATTTATTTTACTACTACTGCAATTTATTTGGTTAAAGAAGTGTTAATTCCAACTAGTTAGCCCATCTAAACCCTTACCTTGGCTCACTCCAACCCCATTTGGGTTGTATTGAAGCCGACACTGAGTTAGTTGAGGTGAACCTAGAAGGGTTTCTCTTCTAAGTTTACTTCCATTGCAAGTAGTTTAATAAAATTAATTAATATCCCAAAAGGGGATATTACAGGGTGTGTGCAATGTGCCTTGAGAAACAAAGGTAATGCAAGGCAGAAGTAATGTGGTCCTGAGAAAGTAAGGTGTCAGAAGAATGTGAAGGAAAACAAGAAGATAAGAGCAAACGAAAGACATAAATAGGACCGAAATCCATTCTCTCTCCATGTATCATCCCTAACCCAATGGCTATGTGAATAACCATACCCTTATCTCGGAACGAGGCCCTTAAGGCACCCGTTCCTAGAAATAGATGCATTAGCGACCTCTAACCTGAAAAGAGAAATTGTTAGTAACAAGTATGAAAATAAAAAGTGTGAAAAATTAGGTGTATACATATGCCCCAATTGTTGATTACCACATGTCGCAATAACGAAACATGGGGTAGTCAACGGAAAGAATGATACATAACACCAAAATCGAAAGTAGATGCTGAAAGTAAATAAAGGACTAGCTGAAATGAAATATACCCACCAATGCGTACCTGATAGTGTCGGTTGTCTTGCCACATATGGGCGCAATCCATGCTACTAGAACCCTGGAGAAGCAAAACTAAAAGGAAACACTAGAGGATCATCAATAAAATAAGACATAAATCACCTAGCTAGGGGCCCATGGGATGGATGTCATGGATTCAAAATTAGAGATATAGGGTTGAAAAATGTGATTTTTGGCCAAAGAGCATAACAATGCATATAATATGTCAAAAGGAATAGGAGAAGATCATGATTCCAATGCAATCAATCGATGGCATATTTTTCGAGATATTGGGAACTAAAATGATGGGTATTTAAAGATTGAGGCCGATCGTGGCGAATTTAAATAGAAATATTAGGTTTATATAGGATTTTTGAGTTTATTTGCTTATTACTATTTCTAGAATTAAGATAACTAAGCTCTGGAATTCCAAATTTGGAGATTAGCATGACGATATGACATGAGTATGAGGAGGAGGAAGAGACCAATGAGGAGGTGCACGCGGTGAAGCACAACCATGGGTAAGTCATTGCATTTAATTTCGTTAGGTAGATTAGTAAAATTTGGTCTTTTTAGGATTATGAAGATATTAAGGTGTCATTTTAAGTCAAACTTTGTCATTAGAAAGGGTAGGACAAAATGCAAGTGGGTTTGGGAGGGATTTGTTTTTAGCTTTGTCGTTTTGTAGATTTTTGCCTTTAAATTTTAAAAGTTCGGCCGTATAGAATTGGACGCCATTGGCCCCCCTAAAATAACAAGCCGATGGATGGGCATGTAAAAATTGGACTTTCAAAATCATGGATAAGAGGGCTGATGGCGTGAGGGGATGATGGCATAGGAAATTTATAAAACATGTGAATTTTTATAATTTTGGATATTAAATTGCTTTTTAAAGAATCTAATGTTTGATTTTATTGATTTGTGAATGTAGGGAGATCGGAGGATCCACTTATGGTGAGTGGTTGATATAACATGGCTTAATGACTTGATTGTGGAATTGATGAGATGCGAGAGGTAACATAACTACATGGATGGGGATTTGGGGGCATCATGTAGATGCCCAGATACCATTGAGCCTAGATTTTGTAGATGTTTTGACCGCATGGGAGCCTCGGGCCAACACCTTTCGGTGGTGGGTAGGCGAGATAGTTGAGATGATGACACTTCAGGATGTGCACATAATATTGGGTTTTCCGATTTAGGGGGCTTGCGTATATTGTGATCTTACCTCGGATATTCATAGAGAGGAGGGCCTTGGCCGCATGGGCCACAAGCAAGTGAGATATATGATGAGGGGATGCTCGTTTGACGCAACAACAACGCAAAGATTTTTCGCATAGATTCCGCTATCCGAAAGGTGGTTATGGGGATTACCGTGTGGCACACATATTGTGCCATAAGGCAAACGAGAGGACCATTCCATTGTATTTGGTGGCCGTTTGTAGAGATGTAGTTGAGCAAGATACTTTATTCAGTTTGGGGACCACTATATGGGTGCAATTGGTGCATGATTTATATAGGGTCCGAAGGAGAGCACAAAGGACCGTTGGGTCCATGATATTATTGATGGCATGGATCTATGAGAGATTTATGATGTATAGGCCCATATGGATGCCATATGGTCATAAGTAGCAAATAGATTCCCCAGGAGTACTTCAGTGGGCATAGGGGCCGATAGTGAGAGCACTTCCGGCATGTACCGACCGCTACGACAGTACATCCAAATGAGGTCATATGGGAGCCCTATACATGGAATGTTGATTAGTGGCCCAGTTGGCCCAAGGTAGAGGACTTAGATGTAGTTGATGAGGTCACGGGACATTACTTGCATTGGGTAGAGACCCATCCGATGGATAGGGTACCTAGATAGTTTGGGCGACTAGAGCCTGTCGTGGTACCACCACTACCAGCCTACCGATGACATGACATGCGAGGAAGGCTACCGGTACAATAGATAGAGTACTAGTGATTACTATGGCCAGAGAGAGTATGGGGCCGTAAGCAGACAAGGGTGGAAAGGTAAAGAGAGAGAGGTGGGGCAGCTCAGGACCCACCAAAGATCATTATTATTGAGATCTTAGATGAGGGATCCGATGGAGGACCCGTTGGCCTAAACCCACATGTGGGAGAGATACACATGTAGCTGGTCCCAACACCGAGAGAGAGAGAGGAGAGATAACCAGACCATGGTTGAGAGAGCATAGGATGAGGTGACCAGGAGGTGGTTACCTGATGCCATTGGGGATGGAGATGGCCCTACAACTACGAGACATGCCTAGGACCCTATCGTAAGAGGAGATATGATTTTGGTGCCCCGAGATAGATGGGCACAATATGTTGGATGGAGATCTCATCGATTTGATAAGGCCGAGGTGGTATTGGGTGCTGTGGAGATGGTGAGACGATGAGACTGGGAAGTTAGGTATGAGATAGTTGATGATTTTATTTAGAAATGTAGATGATATATTTGATAACTATATCATGAGATTGGTATTGATTAGTGAATTTTGGTTTTGTAGAGCGGATGATAGAGGAGTGGCACTCCTTGATAGAGAGTGCACACCACGAGATCCTGGATCTAGTATTGGATATTCAGGATACCTTAGTCATGGTGGACCCAAAGTCACAACATCGTCGGATGGCGAGTTAGTGGGGGCATTTTGGTTGGTTGGGAGGTTACTAGATCATTGCAGAGATGGAGAGACACGCATGCATTGATTAGACATGGCGAAATCATAGATGTGATGTTTGCAAGCTTATTGGAGCACATGGTGCCTTAGTTAGAGAGAAAGGAAACATGCCTTTTAGATGCTAGAGAGCGCTATAGAGAGGATCACGAGGCTAGAGGCGGAGTTGGCAAGAGAACACAGGAGAGGCCTCCGGAGCCCGATCTAGGGTGGAGTCTCTAGCTCATGCCCTGAGCATCTAGTGCATGGAACACCTTTGACACAAAGCATCCAGAGACACCCCTCAAGGGGGTGAGGATGCTTGAGCCACATTAGATATAGATTATGATGATTATGATGTAATTTTTTTGATGTATAAAATTTTTATATATATATATATATATATATATATATATATATTTATATATTTTGATGATGATGGTGTTTTTTGTTGATATTATGCTTTGCTTATCGCTTTCCTTTCTTTTCTCATGCATGTATGTGGTAATACTCATGATACTTAGGAAGAATGATAATGATATTTAGGAAAAAATCAGTGAGAGAGAAGATAAATCCAAGCGAGGTCAAGGACCTAAGCGAGGATGCACAAGACGCATGACGATCCACTAGGAAAGGCCAAGGTGAATGAAGCCAAAATAGGCAGAATCAAGACCATGACATTCCAATGGTAGGAAATGTTAGGAAAAAAAGAGATGATGATAAACCCAAGTGGGTGAGAGCCCAAGCAAGGATAAGATTTTAGAGATATGTGTAAAACCCAAGGGGGGCCAACTAGAAAGAGAGCCCAAGCCGAAGAAAGATGTAGTCAAGATATTTCTAAAGGAGATGTTTAACCACGAGGGGTGAATGATTGTAGAGTATTAGTGATGATATCATCAACTTGGTTCAAAATATGACTTCGAGCATGAGTCATGAGGTCCTCAATAACATGTTGTGTAATAACTACTGTTGATGGACTTCAGATCAGTGGAAAATAAAGTGTCATCTATTCGGTCCCCCAATCGAGTGAGGATGTTGTGCCGAATATCATTAAGAGTGGGGGGTGAGGTTTAGGGTGAGGTGGAGGCCCATATGTAGGTTATGGTCTAGATGGTCTAGGGAAGGTGGGTGGCTTCCGAGAGGAGTCGGATCTATGCTTGTTTCTACGTGAAGAGGACTGGGAACCGGGTGCCTACTACGCATGACCCGACAATCTGCATCGGTATGCGAGAGCAATAGCCATGGTGTGAACAATAAAGTGGGATGAGGCGGAAGGTTGTGTAGCCTTTCGAGCTTGATATCTTCTAACTTCCGCTTCAAGCTTTTTCATGTGTTTTCTGTAAGCTCTACAATCAGATACATCGTGCCCTAGAGCCTCATGCCATGTATAATATGGATTTGCCCTAGAGGGCCGAGGAGCCATAAGGGCGAGAGGTAAGGGAGGATGTGAGTGATTGATATGGGTCGGGCATGGATGATATCGTGCATCTTGTGCTTTGTCATCCATAAGATCGTCAGCTTCATAGTCAAAACTAGGTATATGCTCCCCTTCATCTATATGAGGAGGTATACCATGTGATCTAGTAATGGAGTCGTGAGGGGGAGGGTGAGGCTGGTAGAGCTGTTTGAGGCTCAGGAACTAATTTGTTAGGAGGAGGCTCAACCGAATGTGAAGAGTCTTCTTATAAGAATGACATTCACATCATGATGAGTGTGTTTTGGAAGGGGGTCTTTGTAACGCTCAGACTTCTTTATCCCAAATTTGGGCATAACTAGCCAAATGGGGATCATCCAAAGCATAACCATCATCATAGTTAGGAGTAGAGATATCTACCACACAAGAGTCAACCATGGTTTCTAATTGAACCATTTTCTATGGTGGAGGTTGAGGTGTACGTGAAATAGTAATGGGAATGGAGGGATCCTTCTTGTGAGGTCAAAGTTAGGAGGAAGTTGGGATATGACAAGATGGTAGATCAGAGGTATTAATCCTAACAAGTAATCTCATTGGGCTTGTCATCATCATAATCCAAGAGATTGGGAGGCGTGTGCCCAACCAATTTTGGATGACCCACATTACCACGAAGAGACTCAACAAGATAGTTGAAGCGTTGATATTCATGGAATGGGATGGGATATAGTTCTTGAAGGGTTGGGAATTTATATGTCCCTTTTTGTTGTAGAGTGTCATAATTCCAAGGATTTGGGTCGCCTTGAATTTTATAGATAGCCCCTTGATGTGCAAACTTGACACATTGATATGTAGAAAAGAGGTGACCGCACATGCATGTGGTGGGTCCAAGGTCGATCGAGGAGGATATTATAAGATAGGGGAAGTTAAAGACCATGACTTTCACATGTATACGGTCCTAGGAGGAATAGTGATGGGCAAGCCAAATGCAACCCATGGGAGGCATCTACTGATGATCATACCCCTGACAAGTAGTACGTGTGGTTTTGAGGTTTTCTATGAGTAACCGAGGGTTTGATGAAATCTAAAGAGGCCACACATGTGCCGACACCTTCATCAATAAGGGCATGCTTGACTGTGTTTTGACCAATTTGTATAGAGATAAAAAGTGGAGGATCATACCTCGAAGCAAAAGCTCATCTGGAATCATAACAACTATGGGGAAATGGATACATGTTTGAGTGTTAGTGGTATGATCTGTATAAATGGAAAGTTCCTCACATTTACGACAACAAATACTTTTTCCAAACCATGTGCAATGTAGGACTCGCCCCAAAGTAGGAGGGAAATGGATGTTCATATCAAACAACACAAGTCATAAGATGCTCATGATGTGAGGTGACGTGTGCATGAGTTCTAAAAAGGGGATTGGACCAGAATTTGAGACAGTGCTTCCAAGGGATCCCACTCATCATGTTGGAATGAGATAGAAGGTGAGAGTGTTGAGGATCCTTAGAAACAAACTTAGAATGAGGAGTGATTAAAGATACTTCAGAAATTGATTTTTGTTTATGCTCGATGCCATCGACTGGTCCGAAGGTGTTTGTGATTGGAGAAGGAGCTTGAGACACCTTTTTGTAGTAGTTTTTATCACAAGGGCCGATGGCATCTGTAGAAGATGAGATTTTATCTTTGGAGTTTGATTTTGAAAGACACAAGGGTAAATGACTATGAGTCGAGGCTGAAATGATGGAGGATATCTATGTATGTTATAACACGCCTCACATCATTTATGGAAACTGTGTTCTCAGGAGGATAATTAGGATCAACCACGTTTGTTGTGGCATTTTCTGGTTTCTTAGAGCTTTCATGAATTGTGGTTAGGCATAGGGTCAGAGAAAACTTTAAGTTCTTCATTAGCTTGATTGATAGCATTATGATGATCCTTTTGCTTTTGAGCATCATGAGCCTTGACCACTTCAGTCAAACACTCTCTAGTGATGGCATCATGGTCAAATTGAGGACCTAAGAAGAATGTGATGGCAATGCGAAGGGCATGACAATTTCATGAGAATGGCCCCAATTAGCGTGCCACCAACAAAACTTGTTCTCATCATGCCATTGAGGGATAGGTCGAGAAGGATCAAGGATTTGACTAAATGGTTTAGGCATGCATCATCTCAACTCATCCTTGGTTAATGGCTGATAATAAGTAGGGGACTCTTATTATTATTAGCCTTTTTGATCAATATTAAATACATTCTATTTGAAGAAGCCATAAGAGGAAGGGTATCTGAGACCCCGTCATCTATGGCATTCTTGTTCTTTGAATTTTGGAGGATTTGTATTTGTTTGGTTGCTTGAGTCTTAGGAGGAGCCTTCTCAAATTCCCTCATGAGGTAATCTTGTCTCTTAGCTTGTTCGAAAGCTTCATCCAGTGGAATTGGGAGAGAGACCTAACCTTATATTGAAGGTGAGGTTCTAGGGCTCGAAGGAAAAGTTGGAATAGGCTATCATTCGGCATGTTATGTTCTTCCTTAGTAGATAGGGTCTTCCAATGTTTGATGAATGCTTGAGCTGATTCATTCTCATGTTGTTGATAGTTAATGAAAGCATTGATGTTATTCTTAGGTAAATCATGATATTGGAATTCATTAACTAGGGTGTTACTAAAGATTCTAGCTCCACTATGGAGTTAGGAGGTAAAGTATGATACCAATCTAAGGCATCCCCAATAAGAGTCTTAGCTAAAAGCTTAGTGGTAGCGTAGGAGTTAACTTTGATCCATTCTTTATAAAGGTTGCCAAAATCTTTAATGTGTAGAGTGGGATTGATTGATCCATCATATGAAATAGAAGGGGCAATACCTCCAATATCCATGCTAGTAATGTAGGGTGCTAGAGGCTCTTATTGGATTGCCCACAAGACCTTTTTGTGAATGGGAGGTTGGAAATAGGTGCCCCATTAGGTCCATTAGGTAAGGGGAGGGGGAATTGCATCCCCAGAGCCCGTGTTGGGACGGTTAACCATTTGAACCATGTTGGTTTGCATTTGGAGGAGTTGGGCCGTAGTGGCAGTTTGTTGTTGGCTCATTTTGTCTATGAGTTGAAGGATAAGATTAGTGGGATCAGAGCTAGAGGCATTCCCAAATGAGCCTGCCATAGTAGCCTTCCCACTATCTACCCTATTGTCAAGTTGCTCAGATATAAAATCAAGAAGACGCTTGTGGATTACCGATTGAGGAAATTGGTCAAGGAATTTCTGGAGTTGTAATATTCCCTTTTGGGATATTATTTAAATCTGCAAATTAATTAACCCAAATCGACTCTAGAAGGATTAGATTCTTTTAGTTCGACCTCAAATAACCCAATGTCAACATTAATACAACCCAAATGGGGTTGGAGTAAGCCAAAGTAGTGGGTTAGATGGGAGAACCAATTAGACAACTAATCTTTTCTAGATCTGATTTTGTAACAACAAGCTTAATTAAAATTGCACGAGAATGGCTGAAACTTCAAAAATTAATAATTCCTTCAATACTTGATATTTTGCGTGAAATAAAATGCACAATAAACTAGAAATCAAGGCCTTTCCAATGAACTATGAATCTGAATTTTCTGATCACTGAAACCACCTCAAAACAGCCCTTAAATCTGATATCAAGTCGCCGGTGGTTAGAATAAATTGCATAAATTATTATTAGCTCTTTCTAACTTCTAACACACCCAAAATAGCTGCCCCAAATATGGAAAAATATGCCAATACAGATCAGATTGTAGATCTCGCTCAAAAGACACCCAAACATGCCAAAACAACCTCTCTCATGCAAGTATTTGTATGGCGCTAATAATTGCAGCAATAACAACATATTATAAAGCACTATTAAACCCTTCAACAATAATTAATAACATGCAAATTTCCTTCTCAAATAAATGCCCCAATAATTAATTAATATCCCAAAAAGGGGACATTACGGTCTTCCTTCCCAAAGATTGCTTGCCCTCAAGCAATTGCAAATTTGGATGCTTCAAAAATGAATCATTTTCCCATGTGGCATCCTCTAATGGCCAGTCCTTCCATTTTACCAAATATTCCTTGATACTACATTTTCTCAAGTTCCTTTCACGTGTATCAATAATAGATTCTGGAATTAAGACCAACCTACCTTCTTCATCCAAAGGGGGCAACTCCAAAGAAGGAACAACATGCTGCCCAAGAGCCTTTTTAATACAAGAAACATGAAATACATTGTGGATCTTACCATTTTCCGGAAGGTCTAATTCATGAGCCATCTTACCCACCTTCCTTATGATTTTGTAGGGCCCGTAGAAACGCGGTTTCAACTTTTCCTTACCACTTTGTTTGAGAGTAGATTGCCTATAGGGCTGTAATATAAGGAATACCCAATCATCCACCTCAAAAGATCTCTCAATTCTATGCTGATCCACATACATCTTTTGCCTATTTTGGGTTGGTGCAAATTCTCCTTGAGTGCCCTCATGATATCAACACTCTTTCGCACTAAATCTTGAGCACTAGGCACTCTACTATCTATCATAACCAAATCCATGAAAGAATTAGCATCATAACCATAAAGAGCCTTAAAAGGAGTCATGCCTATAGACATTTGATGCATGATATTGTAACAAAACTTAGCTATGTGTAGCCATTTGGCCCATTGCCGCCACCAAACATAAAAGAGCCTTAAAAGGAGTTGGCCCATGCTTTGCGCACAAACATAAAACCTTGTGTCCCCAAGAATTCGCCCCTTTTAATTTTTTTTGCTCTTTTAAGTGACGGGTCATGTTTTTGTGGTCTGCCGTTGTTCGCATTGCTCAAAGGTATCTCCAGGAAGTCATAAAGCCACGTTCGTCAAATACCCATATGCAAAAGCTCACTCAATTCCCTTCCCAGACTTAGTCTGGTTATATAAAAGTGTTTTATTTATTTTTATATTAAATAAATAAAGTTATTTTAAAAATAGATTGAGCTAAAATTGGAGAATTTAGGTTATATAAAGCACTTCACCCCATCATTATTACCACACCAAGTATTACTTTCACCTCAAAGTGGAGCATTCACCCAGGGAAGAGTTTTACAGACTAGCTAATTGGAGAATTCTTTTCGAGCAATTGCCCACAACTTCTTTCAGGTATTTTGTTTTTATTTATTTCTTTTGTGTTTTGGTTTTGGTTTTCTCTGTGTTCCATCTAGCAATCCCATAGCCTTTTCTTTCTTCCTGTCGGATCTGTTCCTTGGCCTAGGGTTTTGAAAGAACCATCCAATGTTTTTAATTGCAAATCAATTTGTCTGCCATAGCTTGTTTTTGAAGGTAACCAAATCAACCAAGAGGAAAGCTCAGGATTTTTGCCTTGTCTGAGGTTTAATCCAAGTTAAAAGATCAAGCAAATCGTGGATTTGGAAAAGTTTGTCTTCCTTTTGCAGAGCAGCCATGGCCAAGGAAGAAAACACAACATTCTGGAAGATCATTAAAGGGGCAAAGTCACTCAGTTGTTCTTTCAAAGCATCCACGCAATTCTTCTAAGGCAAATCGTGGTTTTTTAGAAGTCTTGTCTTCCTTTGCAAAAGCAGCCATCCTTCATGCAAATCCACACTTTGTCTTTTGGAAGGAAAGAACATTTAAGTGAAATCATGGATTTCTATGAGCTTGTCTTATTTCAAAAAGCATCCACTTCATCCCAAAATCCACGCAATTTCAAAAGAAAGTCTTCCCAAAATTCATGCAATTTCAAAAGAAGGAAATCACTTAAGTGGTGTCGTGAATATTCATGGTCTAGGCTTCTAATTTCAACGCAACTTTTAGAAGAGAGAAATCACTAAAAGGAAATCGTGAATTTTAAAGTCTGTCTTCTAATTTGCAAAGCTGCCTTTCCACTTGAAAATCCACACAAGTCTTTAAAAGCTCATTTAAGTGAAATCGTGAATTTTATAGTCTTGTCTTCTAATTTGCAAAGTTTCCTTTCCACTTGAAAATCCACATAGGTCTTTAAAAGCTCACTTAAGTGAAATCGTGAATTTTCATAGTCTTGTCTTCTAATTTGCAAAGTTGCCTTTCCACTTGAAAATCCACACAGTCTTTAAAAACTCACTTAAGTGAAATCGTGAATTTTCATAGTCTTGTCTTCTAATTTGCAAAGCTGCCTTTCCACTTGAAAATTCACACAGGTCTTTAAAGCTCACTTAAGTGAAATCGTGAATTTTCAGAGTCTTGTCTTCCTTTTGCAAAGAATCCTCCCTCCTCAGCATTCATGAAACTTTATGGAATCAACGCAGCCTTTGTAAAGAAAAGCAAAGCCAAATCAAGGAATTGCGTGGATATTTAGGCTATTGTCTTCTAAATTGAGAGCAGACTTCCCTTCTAAAATTCACACCATCCACTCATCCTAGCATTCACACAGATTTGCAAGAAGGAAAGCATTTAAAGTTGTGTGGATTCCGAGCAACTTGTCTTCTAAATTCAACGCAGCTATTTCCCTCTCCAAGCATGTAGACATCCTTGCATCCCCTCTAAGAGCCCAAACGCAGCCCATGTAAATGCATGCAATCTCCTAGTTGAGCCCACTTCTCTTTGCTTGCATCTAGAGTAATTCCCAGAATTTACGGCTGCCCATATATATAAATAAGGAGGTGATGAGTTGCATATTTGTCTGAATTGTTTACAGGAATATTTCACTTGTGCACATACTTGTGAGAAGAAAGTTGAGGCCAATGTCGGATACATTAAATATATCCTCAGAATCAGGAGAAGCAGTTGCACTTCTACACACAGAGATCCAGATTTCACAACTGCAAAAGCTTCAGGCAAAGGTGGAAAAGGGAAGTCTCAGACAAAAGCAGATTCAGGTAGGATGAAGTGTGATTACAAAGGTTATCCGACAGAATCATGCATAGTGTCCAAGCTCGAAGTGAGTGATACAGACATGGGGCACGTGTCTATCAACGAATTAATTGACAGATCAAGGGCAAGAATGAAGTATTGCAGTTGGAATGACTTCTTTCTTCTCCTCTTTCTTCTTCTCCTTATTTTCTCGGACAAAAATTGTAAAACTAAAGTAATTGGTTAAAAGCCATTACTTCAAGTTGTTTGAAAAGGTCCTTTAATTAAGAATAGGTGGCAGACATGCAAGGCATTGATTTAGTCTTCAGTTGTAAATCATGCATGTCATGCAAAGAGGAATTCTAGGAGAAAGATTGCCAATTATTCCCTTTTATAGCTTCCACATGCGGGAGTTCATTAAAAGTTTCCTATTTGTATTTTCCCTCTATGCACTATAAATAGAGGAAGAGCCTATAGGTTAAATCATCACAACTTGTTCATGAGAACTTTTTAGCAAAGAGGCTTTTGTAACTGGAGCATTTTTAAGATTTCAGACTTTGTGTTGGAACCCTTGATGTGATTTCTGTAAAAGTTGGGATTGAATAAAAGGTGGATTTCTGGAGAACTTTGTGTCTATAGTGCTTTGCTGAGTACTTCTATTCAAAGGTTTTAGATAAACTTTGTGTTATCTTAGATCTAGGTTAGAAGTTATTTCTTTCCCTTTTTGTTGAATGTTGTGATTTATCTATTTATTTAATTTGTGTGGATGAGACCAACTCTGATAACTATTGGTTGAGTCAACACATCTTCCTTTTTCTTTCCCTACTTCTATTTTTCTCCCTTCTGCAAATATTCCCATCACAGCTGCTTACTTGCTGCCAAATTACCCACCATTGTGGTTCATGAGCTAAGGGAATTAAAGTAAAACCCTTGAAAGTAGTTATTAGGATTCACCCCTGCAAAATAGATAAACATCTTACATGGGAGCTTCATCATTAAATGAAGGAGATTTATCTCATGATTGCCTAGGTTTTATGTTGTGCATAAAATCTAGCCAACAAACCTCAAGTACCCTTCAACCCACTTATTCACAATTTCAGTTTGCCCATCCGTTTGTGGGTGCTAGCTAGTTATGATCTTGTAGGGCCCGTAGAAACGTGGTTTCAACTTTTCCTTACCACTTTGTTTGAGAGTAGATTGCCTATAGGGCTGCAATCTAAGGAATACCCAATCATCCACCTCAAAAGATCTCTCACTTCTATGCTGATCCACATACATCTTTTGCCTATTTTGGGCTTGGTGCAAATTCTCCTTGAGTGCCCTCATGATATCAACACTCTTCTGCACTAAATCTTGAGCACTAGGCACTCTACTATCTATCATAACCACATCCATGAAAGAATTAGCATCATAACCATAAAGAGCCTTAAAAGGAGTCATGCCTATAGACATTTGATGCGTGTTATTGTAACAAAACTTAGTTATGTGTAGCCATTTGGCCCATGCAAACTGCCGCCTTGAAACATAAAATCTTGGTGTCCCAAGAATTCACCTGAAATCTGCAGGATTGCCCCTTTTTAATTTTTTTGTTCTTTTTAAGTGACGGGTCATGTTTTTGTGTTTTGTTTTGCCTGTTGTTGTTCGCATTGCTCAAAGGTATCTCCAGAAGTCATAAAGCCACGTTCGTCAAATACCCATATGCAAAAGCTCACTCAATTCCCTTCCTAGACTTAGTCTGGTTATATAAAAGTGTTTTATTTATTTTTATATTAAATAAATAAAGTTCTTTTAAAAATAGATTGAGCTAAAATTGGAGAATTTAGGTTATATAAAGCACTTCACCCCATCATTATTACCACACCAGTATTACTTTCACCTCAAAGTGGAGCATTCACCTAGGGAAGAGTTTTACAGACTAGCTAATTGGAGAATCCTTTTGAGCAATTGCCCACAACTTCTTTCAGGTATTTTGTTTTTATTTATTTCTTGTGTTCTGGTTTTGGTTTTCTCCGTTTTTCACCTGACAATCCCCATAGCCTTTTATTTCTTCTTGCCGGATCTGTTCCCTGGCCTAAGGTTTTGAAAGAACCATCCAATGTTTTTAATTGCAAATCAATTTGTCTCCGCTACAACTTGTTTTTGAAGGTAACGAGATCAACAAGAGGAAAGCTCGGGATTTTGCCTTCTCGAGGTTTAATCCAAGTTAAAAGATCAAGCAAATAGTGGATCTGGAAAAGTTTGTCTTCCTTTTGCTAAACCTCTCCACGATACTCTTCCTAAACTCCTCCATTGTGTGGATCAAATCATGCCCTCATGTGTGCATACCATGGAACCACCACTCATGTGCCATACCCTCCAAGTGAAGAGTAACAAACTTAAGGGCCTCTTCCTCATGCATGGGGTTAAGGGAGAAGTAGGTCTCCATCTTTTGTAACCATGCTCTAACCGAAATCTTGCTAGATCCATCAAAGCTCGGAAGTGAAACTTTCCCCAATCTTTGTTGAAGGTCCTTAGGGGTTGCTTATGGGCCCTTTTGGTCTTGTTGCCCAACTTCAATGCACAAAATTCATCAAAGGTCAATATGGCCCTAGTGGCCGGATGCAAAGTACCATACTCAACGTTGCAAGATTCAATGGCCTCTACCATTGATGGCTCTTCAACCTCTCTATGGGTTTCCTTAGGAAGGAAAGTGCCTTTGAAGAACTTGGGAGGGGGTTGTGTAGAGCCCCTTTCCCCACTATGTGAGCTTTCCTCTCCATTGGAGTTTGGCGATTTGCCATTACCCAATGCTTCCTTGATGAGCTTGGTCATTTGTTCACTCATAGTTTTTTGAAGCTCCATACCACAATTTTGCATCAACTCTTGAAGGAACTTCACTTGATCCGAAGTGAAAGCCCGTCCTCCATTGATCCCTTATTCCTCCTCTTGTAAAACAAATACTCTTTGTTTCCTTGCATCCAAAAATACCCCCACAAGAGTAGAGGAAAGATGCTTTGATACCACTGTAATATCCCCTTTTGGGATATTATTTAAATCTGCAAATTAATTAACCCAAATCGACTCTAGAAGGATTAGATCCTTTTAGTTTGACCTCAAATAACCCAATGTCAAGCATTAATACAACCCAAATGGGGTTGGAGTAAGCCAAAGTAGTGGGTTAGATGGGAGAACCAATTAGAAAACTAATATTTTCCAGATCTGATTTTATAACAGCATTAATTAATTAAAAATGCACCCAAAACAACTGAAACTTCAAAAATTAATAACTCCTTCAATACTTGGTATTTTTGTGTGAAATAAAATGCACAATAAACTAGAAATCAAGGCCTTTCCAATGAACTATGAATCTGAATTTTCTGATCATTGAAACCACCTCAAAACAGACCCAAAATCTGATATCAAGTCGCTAGGGTTAGAATAAATTGCATAAATTATTATCAGCTCTTTCTAACCTTCCAACACACCCAAAATAGCTGCCCCAAACTTGGAAAAATATGCCAATACAGATCAGATTGCAGATCTAGCTCAAAAGACACCCAAACATGCCAAAACAACCTCTCATGCAAGTCGTTATGGCTCTAATAATTGCAGCAATAACAACAGATCATAAAACACTATTAAACCCTTCAACAATAATCAATAACATGCAGATTTCCTTCTCAAATAAATGCGCCAATCATAGAATGAATATATCATGCAACATTCACTCAATGAAAGCTTAGAAGGCCTCACACTCTCCACAATAATGGTGGTGTTGAAGAACACCTTTATAATGTGATCACATGGGCATACATCCCTCTTCAAGCATGAAGATATTTTAATAAAAATCTCAACATGCCCCCAAGGGGTCGCCACATCTCCTTATATAGCTTTTGGCATTTCAAATCTCCAAGTTTCCCTCCTTTCTATGGCGCATTTCCTCATGTAGAAGGGTCTCTTTTAAAAATAGTCTTCTCTCTGAAAAGTCAAACTCCAAATAGAATATTAATTCCCCCTTTTAATATTTAAAAATAAAACATAAGAGGAGAATTAATTATTTAATTTAAAAATAGGAGTAATGACATTTTCCCAATTTTTATCCTTTAATCCATGGGAAGAGTGGATTAAAGGTCTCAATATTTTTAATTAATTAATGTCCCAAAAAGGGGACATTACGAGGTCTTAGGTGGAAGATCAGAGATGTCCTCAATCTAAATCTCTTCCTCTTCATCACCTAAGACATTATTGTTGCGGGTGTTATACATATTTTTGTTAGCTCCTACCACACAACAATCTGAGTAGAAAGGAAAGTTAGATTCTAGATGATTAGTTTCTGGAAATGACTGTTCATCAGAATTGGAGAGCCCCAGGCCAAGATACTCCATGATGGAGTGCTAATCGACCCAGAAGAAGCTCAGAAAAATAGGCTACCGACACAATCGCCCTTGTAAGAAGGGTTTCACAGGGGCCGAAGGCGTACGTGTAAAGTTTGGATAGAACAGACAGGATCGACCATGCATAGAATTGACACAGGAATCGATGGCGTCTAGGAAAATTGATTTTTAGGGTTTTTTAGATTTTTAAGGGCTGAAACAAGACAAAAATGAAAAATGGATGCTTTTAACGAGCTATGCTTGATCAGAAGGTACAAAAGAAAGATTCACGTCGGGTTCACTAAGGATGTATGGCGGGCAAAAATGTGTCTAGACAACATGCACTCTCATCATCCGTTCAACTAGGGTATCGAGGCAACGAGTAAGAGACACACCAAGACCGGCACCACAATGGATAGAATTAAAGGGGGTACAAGGACCACTAAGATCGCATACCCAAAGGGAAGTAACCCTTACACTAAGACAACCTAAGGTTTCCAAGGCCCTAGGTCGAAGAAGAGGAAGGAACCCTATTGAGGTATCAACACTATGGGGGGTGATGATGAACAAAATAAGCATGCAAAGTCTATGCTAACCAAAGTAAAGCATGTAACATGAAATAAAGAACTGAATACAATATGCTAACCTAGCATGTGCATAAAATACTGAGCTAACATATAGTAAAAGCAAAGATGTAGGAGACTACTCTATACAAAATGACAAGTTGAGTTATAACACTTACTCTTTGGGGCGATCGTTGATGCATCTATTTCCCAAAGGACCATACACTGAGAGAGAATAGCTTTTGGGCGGAGAAGGGGAAACAATCCATTCTAGCTCACTATAGGTGACCCAAAAGTGCAAGAAAACCAATCCAACAAGAAGATCCAATCCAAGAGTCAAGATGCAAGAAATCCAAGAGTTGAGCAAGTTGGCGCAAAAGAGCAGAGCTAATGGCGAGTTCCTGTGAAATTTGTGCTATATCCCTTTTGTGGTAAAGACGTCTTTTTGGCATTTGTATCGATGCCATTGCTGCGGGCGGCGTCGGCCGAGGATTTGAAATAGCACCGACCTTGATCGCATGCGGCGATGGCATCGGCTAGGAGGGAAATGCTAAGGGGCGTGTGTAAAGTGTTGCGAGAAACAAAGGTAATGCTGGCAGAAGTAATGTGGTCATGAACAAGTAAGGTGTCGAAAGAATGTGAAGGAAAGCAAGAAGATAAGAGCAAAAGAAAGACATAAATAGGACCAAAGTCCATTCTCTCTTCATGTATCATCCCTAACCCAATGGTTATGTGAATAACCATACCCTTATCTGAAAGCGAGCCCCTTAAGGTACTCGTTCCCGAAATAAATGCATTAACGACCTCTAACACCGAAAAGAGAAATTAGTAAGAATCTTGGTATGAAAATAGAAAGCATGAAAAATTAGGTATATTCACTTTCCATATTACGAGTTGTCATAAGAATGATCCAAAAGAATTTCTTCTTTCAATGCCTTAGGGAAATTTGCATCAACTCTACTATATTGAAGACTCGAAATTCACTATATTAAATATCCAAGAGAAAGCAAGGTCGGTAATCCCCATATTGATGCTAGTTCGAGCTTTATGACTCATTTCATTCATTCTCATCAGTTGGTGGATGTACCTTGTTAATGGAATAATGACATGGTCTAACAGACGGCAGGGGGAGGATTGTATCTTGGAAAGACTGGATCGATTTCTGCTATTTGAAGATTGGTGGGCTAAGGATTATACCCCTAGGACTATGATTCTTAATAATAGTGGCTCGGACCATTGGCCGGTCTGTTTGGAGATAGGTAGAACCTCACCATGCAAAGCTCCTTTTCGCTTTCAGCTTATGTGGTTGCGTCATAAGGATATTGATAAACTTGTTCAACAATGGTGGTTGGAAGGAAAGCCAAGGTATGGAACTCAAATGTTCATGTTTGTCAAAAGATTATCATATTTACAATCTAAACTAAAAGCTTGGAACTGGAATGAGTTTGGAGATATTAACGATAGGAAAACAAAGATTTTGGAACAGATGCAAGATCTAAACATTATTCACCGACATTCAGGGTATTCTATAGATCTCTTTAAAAGGAATGTCGAAAGCCGAACTACAGAATGGGAAACTAGGGAGGAGATCATGTGGAAGCAAAAATCCAGGGTTCGAGTGGTTAAAGGAAGGGGACAAAAACTCAACTTTCTTCCATAAATCTGTACAAGCCAGAAAGCCCAAAATCATATTCACTCCCTAATCAAAGGGGATGGTACTAGAGTGTACTCGAGTCAGGGGATGAAGCAGGTAGCTCAGCAGTACTTTCAAGCAGTTGTTCACTTCTCAACCCCTAGACTTGAACTCACAACAACAAATTTTGAATATCCTTCCTACTTGTATCTCTCAACAAGAAAATGAAAGGTTGATGAAGCCCATTACGGAAGAAGAACTCCATAGTATTGTCTTCAAAATGAAAAAAGGAAAAACACCTGGCCCCGATGGATTTTTGATCGAGTTCTTCCAGACATTTTGGGGGATTATCAAAAGGGATCTTTTATAGGTGGTTGAGGAGGTAAGAAATGCCAAAACTTTGCTCAAGCAAATAAATAAAACGTTCATTGCTCTTATCCCAAAAAGTAATGACGTAGAGGATATTTCAGGTTACCGTCCTATAGCCTTATGTAATGTTCTGTACAAAATAATCACTAAGACTATAGCGGAATGACTAAAACCCCTATTGCACAAGATTATCTCCCCGAACAAGGGGTTTTGTGCCAGGTCGTCATATTCATGATGAAATTGTTCTAGCCAAGAAATCGTCCACTCTATGGACATGTAAAAAAAAACCGGCTATGTTTATTAGACTAGATTTATCTAAAGCATATGACAGGGTTGATTGGGGTTTCATGTGCAAAGTTCGCCCAATTTGGATTTTCTACAGAATGGATTCAATGGATAAGTGCTTGTATCTCTTCTGTCTCCTTTGCGGTTTTACTTAATGGCTCTCCTTCGGAATTTTTGCTGCCTCCAGAAGAAGAAGAAGAAGAAGAAGAAGAAGAAATTTTAACGTCCACGAGGCTACCAAAGACAACCTATGGGACAACAGATCTTGCTAAAGATCTTTCTAACATTCGAGATCTCCTGTTGGTGAGCTTGATAATCAGCTCCCCTATTTTTTCTACCATATTCTCGCTGAAAATATCTTGAAAGGATGCAGAGTGCGAGAGGTATAAGGCAAGGAGACCCTTTATCACCTTTCTTATTCATCATTTTGGCGGAAGGCTTGGGACGACTTGCAAAGAAAGCTTGTCAGGAAAAGAAAATTCATGGTATTCAGTTGGCTAAAAATATTCTACCTATTTCCCATCTCCAGTTTGTTGATGATTCACGATGCTTGGAAAAGCTACTTCTATGGAAGCGAAACAACTCCATAAAGTTCTTCATACCTTTTCACAAGCCACTAGTCAGCTGATTAACCAAGGAAAATCCAGCATTTTTTTCTTTCATTGCTCTAGACAACAAGAGGACCAAATTTTAAATATTCTTCAATTCAAGAAGGGAGTGCTTCCTTTACGATACTTGGGTGTCCCTTTAGCGTCTCACAAGTTAAAAGACTGGCATTGGTTAATCCACAAGTATGAGTTAAAACTTCAAAAGTGGACTAACAGATGGCTTTCTTCAGGAGGCAGGATGATATTGGTCAAATCGGTTCTCCAAGCTATGCCCATATACATTGCATCTGTGGTAAATATTCTGGAAAGACGTTGAAACAAGTGGACTCTATCTGCCAAAAATTCTTATGGAGTGGAATCCAGGATAAAAGGAAATGGTCATTAGTCAAATGGAAAACTCTTTGTCGGCCAAAAAAAGAAGGTGGTTTGGGATTTAGATCTTCGCTAACCAGATGCAGGCCTTAGCTGCAAAATTGTCTTTGGAGGATCTTTGGTATATCCCTACGACCTTTGGGCTTTAACTTTGAGAGCCAAGTATGTTGGTGGGGATCCCCCGGAAGAAATTGTGCGCTCTTCCCTTCCTACTAAGGGCTCTCCTATCTTACAGGTTATTAAAATGGGCCAGGACATTATTAAAAAGCAGCTGTTCTGGATAGTCAATAATGGGCAGTCTGCCAACTTCTGGACTGATTCATGGGATGGAGAGCCCCCTCTTATTTTACAATATCCTCAACTCATTCCTATAATGAAGCAAATGCATGATATTGGGTGGAGGAAGGTTTCCCAATATGGAAGATTGTCATCCAATCGCTGGGAAAGTGAAAAAGAATGGATTCCGCTCTCTGAATGGCCACTTGTAATTCAACATGAACACCAACTTTTGTTGCAAAATGTTTTCAACAATCATCCTCTTTCCTCATCCCCATTTTCGACAAATTGGGATGGGGACCAGATCCTCAGGCTATTATATTGTTTCTACAGTTATGCATCCTTGGTGATTGACAATCCTCATCCTCTAAAGTTCCTCTTCAAGAACCTATGGCACTCAGGGATGTGGCCTAAAGTGAGTTTTTTTTTGTGGCTTCTTATTCATAGGCGGGTTTTAACAAGAGATCAACTTATCAAGAAAGGATTTTATGGACCTTTCAGATGTGTTATGTGCTTACAGGATGAGGAATCTTTTACTCACCTATTTTTCCTATGCCCTTGGGTTGTTCATATCGGCGACAATTTGCGACTCTCTTCAAGCTGAGGTGGCATAACTTTGATTCTCTTGAACAAGTTATCAAAGAGTGGCAAAGGATGCTTCCTACAGGACAAAGGCTTCTTCCGGTATTGTGGAGTGGGATTTCTCTTCTTCTTTGGAATACTTGGAAAGAAAGAAATAACCGACTTTTTCAGCAAAGTAGCAAAGATGGTTCCTATATCTGGGAAAAAACAAAAATAAATATAGCTGAAACTCTCAAGCATAAGATACCTTTACCCAACACTTTATCTATGGAATGGGAACATATTTGTAATCAACTTTCTTTCGATCCAAGAGAAGCCACTTTACCTCGGTTTCATATTAATAAGGAAAGAAAGAGAGACAATCAAGTCAAGGCCCCTCCTTGGGATATGGACAATTGAACACGGATGGAGCTTCCAGAGGTAATCCAGGTAGAGCTGTTATGGGAGGCATTGGTAGACACCATGAGGGTGATGTGCAATTCTTTTTGTTGTTAATCTGGGTGTTACTACCAATAATATAGCAGAGATGAAAGCAATCTATAAAGGTATGCAAGAGGCGTAAAGTGTGGTTGGCTGAAAATTCAAGTTAGATCTGACTCTCAAATGGCCATCAAGATATTATCTCATAGCAGAGCCACTCTCCCACCAAATTGGCGAATTTCCAAAGAAGTCTGGAAGATTAAAAAATTGCAGGAAAATTTTATGGAAGTGCAATTTGTTCATATTCCTCGGGATAGAAATAAGATTGCAGATGGTTTGGCTAATTGGGCTCTTGATAATCAAGATCTCTTGTGCTACGGCTCACCTCCTTCATGGTGGTCCAACCAGCTACAAGACGATATCAGATACATTTTCAACCTGGAATTTTCACTATGATGATTGCAAATGCCTTTTTGTTGTATAATGCTATGGCTTGGACCAATAGTTTTCAGGCTTGGCATACCCATATATGTAAATTTGGATTTCATCTAATATAAAATCTTTGATGTTTTTTTTTTAAGATTCGGGAATTCGACATTAACCAAAAAATCCTCTCCAAATTCTTGCAAATCTGATTTTCCTTCATGCTCCACCATTACAATTGGAGAATTCTTTCCCTTAATTTTCTGTAGGTGTTGTTTTGCTTGATTGGCTATCAACTTAGCTTCCTTAGCTCTTCTTAGCCATTCATCACACCTTTTCGGGTCCTCATTACATCCTCTATGCTTGTTTGCAATGTGGTTAGTTTCTTTTCAACCACATTCTCTCGGTTCCTTTTCAGATAAGATCTCCTTACCTTTGACTTGCATGCTGAATTCCTTTTGCTCCTTTGTAGATTTTTGAGGCTCAGATTTTGACCTTTCCATCTTCTTTATTTCTATCCATGACTTTAGATCCTTTTGATATTCTTGCATAGCTTGTAACATCTCTAACATGGATTCTTGCACTGTCCTCATGATTCATAGGCTGGAAAGGACACAACTCTGATACCACTGTAATGTTCCTTTTTTGGACAAATTAGAACAATCTGGATTTTCCTGTAAAAAGCCTTATAGAAAATAACACAAAATTATAAAATTGCCCTTTTTAACTGAAATTTTAAACAATACAATAGATGGCTGTAATTTCTACAAATTAATTACAGATCTGAAACCCTAGCTGGATTTTATAAACTAATTGTAGATCTGAATTTTTATAGCAAACCCTCACTCTAAAACTTTTGTTTTTATTTTTGGAATTTATGGAAATAAGTACAACATGAAACACACTGAAAACAGAGAATTTTATTTATTTTTCTAGGCTGCAAATTAACAAAATACAGCTGACCGTATAGATGAGATTTTTTCCAGAAATGATGCCCTAGCTGAGATCTGTAAACTTGATGATGCCCTAGCTGAAATCTTCAAATATGATGATGCCCTAGATGAACCTAGCTGAAATTTGTAAATTTGATGATGCCCTAGCTGAAATCTGTAAATGTCTGATTGGATGCACAAATTGAACTCTTAGATGGAGTTACCATTGAAGATTGGAGGATTTTTGTTCCCGAATCTGATTGCAATGGAGGGTTTTCGTCCTCGAAAGCAGAAGTTGAAGCAACAACTCAAACTTTCAATATAAAAAGAGATAATGGCAAAAAGATCCTTCCACATAACCCCAACGATTCTCTAGTTTATGCACGATCATGATAAAAAGTTTGTAAAGGGATCTTCACATATAGTAGCGCTCTTAACCAACATGACAAAGAAAGGAGCTTTTGCATGGATGGATCTGAAAAGGCATTACAGAGTGTATGCGGGCCAAAATGTCACGTCTCAATCAATCATGCACTCTTACTCATCCGTTCAACTAGGGTATTTGAGGCAATGAGTAGGAGACACACACATGTACCGACATACAAGGGGATAGACTTAAAGGGGCTACAGTGAGCGCTAGGGTCGCATATCTAGAGGGAAGTAACCCTTACACTAGGTCAACCTAGGGTTTCCAAGGCCCATGATCGAGATAGAGGAAGGAACCCTACTAAGATATCGGTAGTTGGGTGTGGAGAGGTATAGATCAACAATAAGAGAAGCATGCAATAACTGAAATGAAAGTAACTAAGGAGCTGATATTTGATAAGAGTACTATGCTAGCTAACATCAAACATGTATAATACTAAGCTAACATAGCACAATGAAGAAGAGGAAATGAACTAATCTATGCAAAATGACAAAGAAGGGTTAGAGCACTCACTGCACTGTAGGGTGGTCGCCGATGGATTTATCGCCCCGAGACGTAGCACGTAGAGAGAGAGTTCATTATTAGGTGGAGTAGGGGAAGACCATTCTGTCCTAGACTCGTTATATGATGACCCAATAGTGCAAGCAATCATCCAAGAAGAAGAGTGTCTAATCCAATCCAAGCAAAATGCAAGATGAACCAAAAGTAGAGCAAGCGAGATGTGAAGATGGTGCAAAAGAGCAGAGCAAATGGCAGTTCGGATGTCTTAGCTTCCTATTCCTTATGAATGTCAAATGAGGTGAGGGTATATATAGGATGCCATCGCCCGTTGGCGATGGTGTCGACCATGAGAAAATATAACACTCGACACAATCGCCACAGGTGATTGTGTCGACCAAGGATGCAAAAATAAAGTAATGTGTCATGTAAAGTAAAAACAATGTGTCGTGGGTCATGAAAGAGGATGGACAAGGTGTAAAATGATGGAATGCAAACAAGAAGTCATGAATATGATATGCATGAGACCTAGGAGGACAACTAATGTAGGGCAAAATAAGGACGGGACCAAATAGTGACACTCTTTTCGTGTACTGTCTCTAACCCATAATGGTTACGTGAATAACCATTCCCCATTCCCAATATGCCCCTTAAGGCACCCGCTCAAGAAATAGATGCATTAGTGACCCTTATCTCGCACAAGGAAATTGTTAGTAACAAGTATGAAAGATGAAAAGTGAAAAATTAGGTGTATGCATAGAGGTGGGCATTTGGGGAAAGTTTGAGCATTTGGGTTTGTAATTTGCTTGGGACAACAATTTTTGGTAAGGTTAGACTGTCATGATCCTTTTTCGGGTAAAGTAAAAATAATAAAGTTAATATTTTTATGTTGTCAACTCACTTTTATTAAAAGATGACGACTTAATATTACTTTATTATTATAAATAAAAAATAAATGTGATTGTAATGCCCTTTTCGGGCTGAGCTGAAAGAAAAGGAGAAATGACACAAACCCAAATCACAATAAACTGAAATTTATAACAAGAAGCTACAACAGTCTGAATTCTTATGACAAAAAGTAAGAAATTGCAATTATTCACTTCCAACACCACTTTTACACCATCCAAAGCATGTAGGGAACAATAATAATTATTTAGAGAAAGTACAAACCAAGAAATGAATTTTTAGAGCCCTGACTGAAGTATAATAATTAATTTTGTGACAGCAGTGAACCCACTTACAAAAATGGCCAGAAATAATGATTCCAAGGCCCAAAGTTCAATTTGGGAAATGAAATCAGCCTTATAAATTAGGAACAATCCAAATATCAGCAAAGAAAGGAGTGTCATGCCCTAGATATCACCAAAACCCTCCACCATGCAAGTCGCCACCCTAGGAGAGGGTTTACAATGGGCTGGAAATGGCATGTTCCAAGGAAAATCTGAATGTAATCACCAAGTGTGACCTCTGTGTGAGACCACCAATGAAGGAATGAGGGGTTTCGTCCTCAAACCAAGTGCAAAGAGGGTTTCCGTCCTCAATTGCAAGAGATAAAAAGCGGTTTCGTGCTCTAACTCCAAGAAAATAAATTCCAAAGCAAGCATCCCTTTTTCTAAGCCAAACAACCCCTTTAAATAGCTAAAGGTGGCACCAAAAACCAAAAAGAATCCTCCCAAAGAGGACCGACCTCCTGGAGACAAAGTTCCTATTTCTTTATTTTTCAATTGGCTTTTCACCTTTTCCTAGCCGACTTGACTATAATTAGAAAATTATTTAAAAATAATGCAAAGCTCCCAAAAACAACTGAAAATCATGACATTAACTTCCCTTGTTCTTTCCCTTTTAGCCCATGGGAAGTGGAATGAGCCCAAGGTCTTCAAAAAGAACTAATGTTGAGAAGGGGACATTACACTTTCCAATTAAGCAAAGTCAATATCAAATTAGAAGATGGAAAGTTACTTTTGGGGATTTTCCTTGGGAAAAGTGTCAAGTGAACTTATAAAAAGGTGTTGGGGGTCATTTGGAAGTATCTTTTGCCATTATCTATTTTTACATTGAGAGTTTGAGTTGTTGCTTCAACTTCTGCTTTTGAGGATGAAAATCGTTCATTGTAATCAGATTTGGGGACAAAAACCCTCCAATATTTAGTGGTGACTCGAACTAGGGGTTGTATTTGTGCATCCAATAAGATATTTACAGATTTTAGCTAGGGCATCATCAGATTTACAAATTTTAGCTAGGGCATCATCAGATTTATAGATTTTAGCTAGGGCATCGTCAAATTTACAAAATTCAGCTAGGGAATCATCAAATTTATAGATTTCAGCTAGGGCATCACTTTTTGAAGGATGACGTCACATTTTGGAGGGAACATTCTAGGCCTGATGTCATCATTTCCCGTCCTTTCCAGCTTGGACGCCATCCTTGGGAATTTCAGCTGTTCACCCTTTGACATCAGGACATCTTTTGAGTTGGTTTTTGTGTGGTTTTTAGTTAATTAGCTAGGGCTTCTATTTCTGAAAAATAAATTGTAAATCTAGCTAGGATTTTAGTGTGGAAAAATTCTCACGAATTGTGCTTGATTTGTTTCATAAATAAAGAAAATAAAATTATGGGTTATTGCCATAAATTGTGTTGTTTAGAAATTCATAAATTAAGGGTAATTCCAGTATTTTATTTCGAACGGTAAGGGTTTTTGTGATTTTTCGAATTTTCTAATTTTCCCAATCAAGGGACATCACAAATGGTTTTCGATAAAAGAAAATGCAACACTGAAATAAAAATGACTAAAGTGAATGAACAATACTTAAGTGATAAAAACACGAACTCAAATACAACATACTTATGTGTATACTTCTCGCGAGGGTGTCCGCATGTAGTGAATCATTGGAATGTAGAAAGAGCTACAATGAAAATCCAATAAAATACACAACTGAAAAGGAATACTAAAAGATTGATTAAATAAATAAGCAATAAACCCTACGCTAAGGGGTAGCTCATGTAAGGATGATATGATGTTAGATAAGAAGGTGGATGAGTAGATAGGTTGTAAGTAGGTCATAAAATGAATAAAGGTGATATAAGGAGCGTCAACGGAAGAAATACGCTCTAAGAAGCTTCAAGGTAAGAAAAATATAGAAAAATGATGTAAGACAAACACTAATTGGGTAGGTAAGGATCACAAGCCCGAAAAATAGGCTATTTTTGTTTTTTGGAAAGCGTGTAATATTTTGTTGGATTGTTGCGAGAATACGGTCTTAACACATCTTTTGGAATAGAAATCGAGTTACTATTGCTAAGATATTACAACTTGAAGAAATTTAGATATCATGAGAGAAGGTTTGAATTTTTGGTTGAAAACCTTATAAACAACAAGTCAACCTACTCATTTGTAACCTTGTGCTTATTGATTTTAAATTTTAGAGCTTTGAGAGTGTTTGTTTTGAGCAATCTTAGATTCCATATCGAAAGTATGAGGAGGCGACAAGGCAAATGAGTTGGACGAGGCAGAGGTCGTGGTTCTTTGGTGCATCCAAACGTAGGTTTTGTATTAAATTTGGGAATGGGTAGCTCGATGAAAAAGGTAAAATAGGTCCTAGGGAAAATTTGGGTAGCAAAATTCTCCTTTGAGTTAAAATGTAGATTGGGTTGAAATGTAGGTGGGTTTGGGAACATTGAGGTTTTTAGTGTTATTAGGGTAGGAATTTTGATTTTAAATGAGAAAAAGGTGCATAGGTTCGTGGCAAAAAGTGATTGACCTTGGTAAGCCGGGCTGAATTGCAGGAGGGATGATGGTGTTGTAATTTCTAGCATGCTGATGTCGTTTGTGTGTATGGTCGATCTTTGTAGGGGTAGGAAATATTTTTGCGGGGTGGATGCCATATAGTTCTTTTGGTATTGCTTAGTTTTGTAATTTTATTGATGATTTAGTGATGTTTTCCTTGATTAAGATTTGACAGTGCTTGTTGTTTGATGTTTTGTAGATCCCTCGGAGGATCCGGGCCGTGGAGGACATTGGATGCAACATGGTTCTTGTACTTTGAAAAATGACGCACGATTCCCAATGTACTCGACTTCCCGAGGTCATGCCGAGACAACCGAAGTGTGTAAGATTAGATGAATAATTGATAGGCAACTAAAGGAAGTTCAGGGGCTATGAACTGGTAGCATGAAATCCTAATAGTTGAGTTGGTTGAAGGGATAAACAATGGCTAAGATCGAGCTAGTGTGAATTCCTATGGTTTGATTGCTTGTTTTGATTTGATTTCTAAACTATGTTGAAACTTGGTTTTAAATAAATAATGGAAGTAGATTTAGTTTAAATAAAAGACAAATTTGTTTAATCTTTTAATCAACTAGATTCATTCCCAATTAATTAAATAAAATGAGATAAACAATCTATTCTATTTGTCTGAGAAAGAAATGAATTGAAAGAAACTAATTAAACAACTAATATTTTTTTGTATTTTCTAGAATTTAAATAAAAATAAATAAATAAGCTATTCTACAGACATAGGAAATTAATTAAAATAAAATACTACTAATAAAATAAAATAAAACAGGGAATAACCGGATGTAGCTTTTCCTCACGCTAGATTGTATAATGAAGCTATTATAAAGAATGTATTTGAAAGTTATTAATCTAAATAAAATAAAATAAACTTCTTTTGGCAAAGCTTCTGCCTCAAGTTTTCCTAGGAAAGGGAAAATCTTCTCAGAAGAAATTTCCTCTTTCCGTATGAACTTTCCCCAGTAGAAAAAAATCTAAATTAATCAAAAGAAATAAATAATAAAAGAAGTGCAGGATTTCTTCACTTCTTCCTCCAACTAATTTCCCGAGCAGATCCACAGGGATAAGTGAGAAGAAGTTATCAAGGGAAGATTTATGTAAGAAATATTTTGAAAGTAATACTAGAAATAAAACAAATGCATTCGGGAAGTGATGGAATCTTCCGCTTCTTTTAATCTAAATACACAACTTCTTCGAATAACAACAAATAACAATTATTCAAAGCTTCAAAGAATTTAAGTACAAACCCAACCTAGTTACTATTGTATTGTGGTAGCTTCCCAAAGGTGAGATGTGCTTGTTGTCTCCTCAACTTTGTATCCTCTTCCAAAGATGAAGTCTAATTGATCCAGGAATGTACAAATGCTGGCTAGTAACAAAGAAGAGCAAGAACTGGACTATGGCTCGCTTGATGCAAGACATGATTGAAAGCATATGGTAGGTAAAAACAAAGCTATGGCTGGTTGTCGTGTGGTTCTAAAAAATTCAGCAACATAACTTCAAGAATGTGAAATATCTAACCCATCATATGGGTAAAAGTTTGGCTTTTATAAAATTATGGGAAAGAAGAAGTCAATTTACATGTGTCGAACAAGAAGTGACAAATCATGCAAAGGAGAGGCAGTCAACGTTCTAAACTTAGTAAATAAGGAAGATAATTCCAATACAAATCCAACAAGCCTAAAAATAGAATAAACGGTTGAGAAACGAGTGAGAAAATCACTCCCGAAATCCAAACACGTGCTTAAAAAACGCGTGTTTTAATTGCTGTATTTGGATGGTAATAGGACCTCCTCGCCGTTGCCGCGGAGGGGCATTCGCGCAACCATCGCGCGGCGGTTATGCAAATGCCGCTTATTGCAAAGGGACGGTTTACACAACCGTTGCGGTGGTTGCGAACCGCCGCTCTTTGGCAAGTGTGACGATGCAGAATCGGCCGGGGTGGTTGCGCCACCACCACTTACAACCAATGTTAAAAGCTTAAAATCGATCTTGCAAGTAAAACTGAAGTCTTGGGGACAAATCAGAAAGATTGATGTGAGTCAAAGGAGGGATTCAAAGGATAGAGGGAGGGATATGGATCTCATTTTTACCTTGGAAGAGGTTTTTATCATCATAGGAAACATATTGCATTTTCCGGGTTGCACCATGTAATTTTTGGGTGCGTACAATTTCCAACTTTGATAGATAGTTTGTTAGCCATAGATGATAGGGTACAACTATAGCTTATGGGTTTTGGAGGTATTATGTAGATGGTGCATCCCTTTAGATCTAGATTTAATATAGATCTTTATTGGGGCATGGGAACATCACATCAACACTTTCAAGTGGCGGGTTGGTGGGGAGGTGATAGCGATGACCTTTACACTAGAGTATGTCCATGCCATATTGGGATTACCTATCTAAGGGGCACATATGTTTTGTGAGGTGCTTGAAACGACAGGAGAGGAGGGATTTAGGAAGGTGGGTGACATGATCATATTGGTATCACCATAGATCGCTCATGGTGGTGAAAAGAATGTGTCCATGGTCGGGTGAGAAGAATGTTATATGAAAGAGGAAAGTTGATGAAGATCGATGGAAATATCTCTCAAATGCCACATATATATAGGGATCACGATTAAACATTGCAGTTTTTGTTAGCCGATGGTATTGATTGTGGTCGATATAGTCGTTTGTTGAAAAATGAAAGCCAAATGGTATGGACCATGGCCGATACCATTCTCTTTAGGCAATGCTTCATCAAAGGGTCCTAAAAGGAAGTCTCAGGTGATGTAAGAACATGGAGTTGATGAAAGGTGGTATGACGAAGGTACGTGTGTGTTGAAAGTAGATATGGAGTTGACCATAAGAGGTTGGTAAGGCAATGTCATAGGGAGACTGCAAAAGAGGCCTATAAAGGTATAAAATCATCATACGGGGTGTTGTACCATGGATTTCACATCAAGGCCCTCTCATAAGTACCATTGCCAACCAACCCAATGTAACCATTTTTGGTTACCCTCGCTCCCGACAATATTCTTGAGAATATCACTCTAGGGAAGCCAATGTGCCAATGGTGCCCGTGAAGAACAATAGTCAATAAAAGTGAAAAATTAGGTGTATGTAGCTAGCATTGAAGAAAAGAGCCTCCCCTAACCTATTTGTAATTTCGCAAATCTAAAATAATGAGGTCCCTCACCTTAACCTCAAGTATCATCATCTCAATACAATTTGAGAGGTCCTCCATAACCTCCTCGTTAACATTTGTGAAGCCATCAAAGAAGAAAAACTTGGGGGTTGAGGTAGTACCTCATTGCATGAATGGGTTAGTGGAGTAAATTATTCCATCGCCAGTCAATTAGCTCCCAAAAGGGACCAAATCTGACTATATCCCTCTTATAATAGTTTTAGATGGCCTCTTTGGCCTTATCCATGGCCTCATAAATATATCCCATTGAGTTTTGCTCCCTATCTACCAAAAGGCTCGACACCTATAAACAAATTAAATTTTAAAGTTACAAAAGTACAATTTAAGTAGCAATACATTCAAAAAAAAATGAATCGAGTTGAAATTTAAATAGAAGTTTGAAGTTACCTTAATGATCTTTTAACTCTCTTCACAATGACATCTTTAAAAAGTATCTCTGCGGTCCTCTCTCCATCGATTTTTTTAATATGGCGAGTCGAGACATGCTTGACTCGTGAATATTTGCTTCAACAAAGTGTCAAAAACAAAAAATACTTTGCAACATTAGGAACTTAGTTGCAAACCTTGTGAAACCTGTTCATGCCATCTTTTTGTCTTGGCGTGTTCTCTCATCAAATTGAGAACCCAATGGTGATTACAAATGTATTTTGTTATATTTCTTGCATTTTCTACAACCAATCTCACCAAATCAATTTTGCCTATGTCCTTTAAAAGTAGGTCAAGGCAATGGACCGCACAAGGGGTTCAAAAAGTGATGGATACCTATCTTGAAGTAGTCTTCCAACCGCCACATATGTTGCTTTGTAAGTGACAATTTACACAACATTCTTGATGGCCACCTCTAAAACAACCTCCTCCAACATAAGGCTTAAAGTTTTTGAATTCTAATATGTGTTAGAGGTATCAATTGATTTGAAAAAAACAATCTCACCATTAGAAGCTGCTAAAAATTGAAGAGGGTGTGGTTCCTTCCATCTACCCACCCATTCAAAAGAATGGTGCATTTGAACTTCCGCCACCGCTTTTGTTCTTCCAAAATTAACTTTACATTTGCAACCACACCACAGGCGACCTTCCACTTAAGTCTCTTAGAGAGGGTGCCTTGTACCCTTTCCTTGCAATCGATCGTCAATGCCGTCACCAAATATTCCTAGTATGGACTCTTCACCACATTGAAGGGAAGGTTGTTGTAATACTAGGAATCTTCACATGCCTTAAGTGTTTCTTAGTGCACCTCCTTGTTCCATCTTGTACCTTGCAGCGAAGGTTGTGCCCCAAGTATATTTCTAGGTATCGAGAAAACTATGTTCGTGGCCTTTGCTTGAACTCAATCGAACAGATGTGCCTCATAGCCGTGGACCATGACTAGATCCCACAATTGTTTTCGCATCTCCCTCCATTTCCGCTGCCATTTCAGGTCTAATGGCTGCTTGTACACTTTCTCTTTCTAGTTTCTTCTCATCCAACAATGCAAGCTCAACCCCAGTTCTTGTTTTGCCTCTTCTATGGCATTGGGACATGGCGCGAGTTGCAGCAAACAATGCATGCAACATGGTACTTGAGGTGACTGACATCTTTTAAAACCTTCAAGCAGAAATTGTAAATTATAGTCCCATCAACTAGTTCATGTATTCCATACTTTAAAGTGGCGGTATGGTTATTAGTGGGAATACTTTCACTTTGGTTGATGTTGAGCCTAATGCGGAGCCGGATGCCATTATATGCTAACCTGCAACATATTCAAATACAATTTAAAAAAAAAACGACATTAAAAAAATTCACAAGTTTATAAATGTAAATATTAAGTAGAAACATCACAACTCACTTGGCACTTAACACATTAAGAATAACCATTCACTTGGTATGTAACAATAGCAATAGCTATTAACGAGGTTATCATTTATTGAGTTACAAAACATAAACATTAGCTCAAGAAACCACATCTAGCCATGTCAATAAAAAAGTAAAAGATAGATGAGACATATAAGGCTTAAGCCACTAGACATAAGAGAAATGTTCCAAATAAGTTGATAAAAGACTTTGGATGAATGTCACAGAGGCAAAGTTAAAGTCTAAATGAAGGATCTAGGCTTTTCCACAATATCAATGTGTTTACTTTGCCCAAGGAAATGAGAGTAGAAGCAAAGAAGATATTAATGGCGATTCACGAAAACTACCATAACATGCAACCAACCAAAATAACAAAAGTAGAAGAAATAATTTCCACTGTAGAGAACAAATGAATGCTTGCATAGGACAAATCAGGTACTGTGATCAACTATAGGATTTTTTGTTTTTGGTGATTAAAGAGGCTATGTATATGTAAATGAAAATCTCATTGTGACACCATTTTAAACTCTTATCAAATACTGTTAAGCAAACAAACCTGGTCAGCTAAGGATAAGTTTCAATATAAAGTCATTAAAACATCAATAATCAAACAAAACTACTGTGACACAAATCCGTACATTTTTGAATTTAATAATGATCTCTATCACAGCAGTAAAGAATTACATGCTTGGAAAGATTCAAAGAAAAAAAAAGAAAAAAATAAAGAACTTACCTTGAAATAAAATTCCTTATAGCTGCTCAATAAATTTGCCAAAGTCTCCTTCAAGTCCCTCAAGGGATGCTCAAATGCTGTGTGATAATATTGTGAGGGTGTGTAGGGCTTATAAAGAAAAAAGTAAAACCCACGTTTTTGCAATGTATGACCGTGTTGAAACCGTGTTTGACTGTTTTCCAATTTTTACCAGCGTTTCCGAGCATGTGCTCCAAACTTGCCAAGAATTGGCGAGTATTGTGCCAAAACTCGCTATGGGTAAACTTGCGAGTATAAATGGCAAAAAATCGGGACTGAATATTATGGCGAGTACTCACTGACTTGCTGAGTACTCACCAAGTATGTATACACTTGACTAGCCTATATATTCTCCTAATCATGTATTTCGCAATCAATTAATTTTCTTATGTAAACTTAATATACATTTGAGATATTTCTCTCATTCTTGCTCTCTCCAACTTATCGCTATGTAGGCTATGCCTCGGTGCAATTTTGATCCTCGTTAGACCAGAATCCAATAGTTAGTTTATTGGGTTATTTTCTCTTCATCATGATACTTGCAGACTTGGGTGAGAATTTTGGGTTGTCTCATCTAGTTGACTTTTTTCTTTAACAATTTCCCTTGCATTGGTAGTGGTGTTAGGGTTAACCCGCATCTTGTGTAGTTTTAACTTATAACCGATTAACCGCATCTCCAACTATTTTTCCATTAAGGTTTTCGAGAACAATTGCTGAGTTGTCTTGTACCTCGTGTATTTGGAACAGTCTGAATCATGCATTTTGAATTTTTTCATCTTTGTTTTCGTTTGACTGTTAAAAATCTGAAACCTTTCTTGCTGAAAATACCTGTACTAAAAATTCTGATTTTTATAAACAAGTTCGCGGTTTGATCTTGTCCATAAAACACTTCTGCCTGAATTTATTTATGAAAACCCCAGAATCCAATAAGCGTTTTTATGTATGATGAAAATTATCAAAAGTAAAACTATTGTACTCTTTGCAGCTGCAATAACTGATATGAACTGTAGCATGTCCATATGACACTATAACAGGACCGAGAGATGCTGTGGAAATCGTGTATGATAATTTAGCACACATACAACACAACAGCAGACCTGTATGGTGATAGAAAAGGAGCATGCAATGTATGGTGCAACAAACACGACATATGGTGGAAGAACAATGTACGATGGAAGAATGGCAGCGCTGCAGTGGGAAAGAAGAGCTGTCTAACAGATAAAGAAGTATCGGAGTCAGGCATGAGGACCCCACAAAAATGTGACCATATGGTACAGTAGCTGCACTTGTACTTTTGGAATTATTGCTCTCGAACCACAACTTCTGCACTTCCACACCACAGTTGTAAGGCCCTTCCAAACATAAGATAATGTAATGCCTCGTCGCCAATGATTATGGTTGACCGAATTATGCTTCTACCCAACTCCAGTCTGATCTGCCTTCACAAGGGCAACGGTGCCATAAATGTTTGCTACAAAAGCTACACCACCCAAACAATACTATTTCCAGAATTATATATACATAGCATGAAGATAACACATTGGAATAGGAGAGAAAAATATATTTATTGTATAGGTAGTGTAACTGTAAAGTACGTGCTTGGTATAGGGAGGACTTGTCACATCAACCCTCTTCCCCTGACATTCAACTTTCTATTTAAGACCAATGGTTGTTTGTTGAGTCACAACCATCAGACCCAACCGTTCATAACTGAAAAGTGACATGCTATCAAAGCCGAAAATGCAAGGATTAACAATAGAACTAAGTCGGCTACCAAACATTTATTTTATTATATGCTGATGACAATACAAAGTGACGGAATACGGCTGGGTTAGCATTTGACCTTGAGCTTGATCAGATTAAAAGTAATATATATTTGTTTTGTTGTCATACTAGGTTCAAAAGGAATTTGGACTGGCAGATCAGGATTTGGCTGTAGCCAACTTTTAAAATTTAATAATAAACAAACATTAAATGTTATGAAACCTAGAAAATGAATGAAACAATTTAAAATTTATTCCTCGATCATATTTCTACTTTACTACTATGTTATTACTCATCTCCTTGATGAAGAATAATGAACAAGCTTGTATTGTTTTTGGTAGAAAAAACTGTGTTATATATCCTGCAAGGGTTCTTTTAATTTCCTTCCCTATCTATGCAAGGAGAGTAAACATTTCTGATTGAGCCCCTAGGTCATTTGATATCACATGCTTTTTAAACAAATGGAATTCGGTACATACTATTTTCAGTAAGCCATCCATAAACAATGTACATTTACCTTAACAGAAATCTCATTTAACATGTTTGAAGGTTATCCTATCTCTTGTGGACCATTGACAGGATTAAGTTCAAACAAAAGCTCAAAATTGCTTCTTAATAAAGTAAACTTATGGCTAACAAACCTACCCAGTGATCCCTTTAGAATGTACTTTTTCTGATACAAAAGTTGATTACATATTTGTTTCACATTATGTTGTTTTGATTTTCTGTATGATGTTAATTTCATGAATGCAATGTTAAAGTGATTCAATGTGCAGTCTTCTCTATGAACTCTGCTAGATAATTGGATGAAGCTATTGATAATTTTTTTGGTGCCAATGCTAAGTCTAGTGGTTGTTGGTATGAATGAGGAGCATCTGACAGCCATCAGAAATTGATAAATGAATCTCAGAAGATAAAGGAGGAATACTAATACAGAATACCTTGATGTTCCACAAGACAGAACAACCAAGAGAGGAGAAGTGAATTTATGGTCAGGGATTTTGACATGGTTGGAGCCTGGAGGGTCCATTGAAGATACAATATTGGCATCTATGGATTTCTTTTAGGAAATCTCATTTGGGCTTTGAGAAGGAGAACTGCAAGAGAGTGAAAATGAAGTCCATGATTAGAAATATGGTGCAGTGGACTTGATATTGGATAGCTTGCTTTAGGTGAAAATCAGTGAGCAATTGAGGAATATTATAATTGTTTTGCTCTCTAGTTGCTTCATTGAACTTTCACTCATTGACTTTGCATGCTAACCTTGAGGGTGGACTTGGGAGGTAGTGTGTTGACTTTAATAGGGACAGGGAGGAAGAGTTCAGACTAAAGGAGAGTCATATGTCACCAGAAATGGTAGCACTGACATTGGTTAAGCACAACTTATTGCTTCAAGAGTAACCATATTGAATACTCTGCATGACATGGCATGGCACTAAAGATAAGTGATTCTAGTTGACAACAATTGATCTAAGTATTTCAAGCCTGGTTATTTTACAACATGGGAGACACTTGAAAAGATCTTGTGAAATAATTCAATTTGTTGAGGGATGATAATGAGGTAGTGTACGAGACTTACAACCTGAAGAAGAGAAAAATCAAAGAGCGTGGCTTATCTTTAGGATTTTTTTCTGCTGCACTCATGTATTTTATCCTTGTGAATTTCCAATGGCAAAGTTAAGTGACAAAGCAAAGTGGTGTGTCGAGCAACCAAAGACGAGTCTTATATAGGGTTGAAACTAGCAGTCTATAGTTTTATAAATAAATCAACCCAATTTAAAAATGAGGCCTGCTCTAAAAGATAATGTCTTGTCCATATTTTCTCTTGTTAATCATTGTGCAGAATCCTCTCCCCACAAGCATAAGCTCAATACTGTCTCTTCCTTTCAAATTCTTAACAATCCAATAGAACAGGGCTTTCGCTGTTAGCGATACACCATAAAATGACATGAGTGCCTGCTCTGTAAGATTTCAAATGTGCTCCTCAATTGCTTCTTTAACATTAATTTCTGGGTAAGTGTTGGCATGTTACTGATAATTAAGTGATACCCTTGAGATTGCCTCAAGAGTTATGATTTCAGATTGATTTCATTTGTGCAGAAATAGCACAAGTTCCTGACCATATTTCACAGGTATCCACCAATGATTGCCCTACTAAAATGAAAAGATCTGAGTGGGAACTGTCCACCTTACTGTTGTACTTGCCATGGTGCTTGATTGAGTTCTATCCTACTCAAAAACCTCCATCAAAATGCTTCTCTCTGGAGCGTAGACAACAAGATATAAATAAAATTTATCTGGCACTAGAAGGAATCAATGCCTGGTTAAGTATATTTTCTTTGAAAATCTTATACAACATGACGTTTCTTTTTGTTCATCTGCTCAACTGTTAGCCATCTGCATGGTTTTACGTTGAAATTGATCTATATCTTAGTTGTTGTGCTTCATTTACTTTTACATGTCGGCTGTCCTCAGTAAAAGGATTGAAATTTGATTCAGTTTGATAAATTCTTTTTGTAGTGGATAGTTCAAATGGTAGAGATTAGGCCAAGCATGTTTTCTGGAGAAGTGGATAGATTCTTTTTGAAGGACTTATGTCAGGTATGTAACTGGATCAACAATCATATACATGCTCCCATGCTCTTTGCTTCTACCATTTCTATGCACAAAGTAAATTGAAACTTCTCCATTTTGTGAGGACTTCATTATTTGAAAGCAATACTCCTCAAATCAATATAATTTTTAACTTCCGTTAGTGACATGATATAGAAACTGTTGACTTGATTATTTATAATATTTTAAAAAGATTCTGCCACCATGTACTGCTTATCTCTATTTGTTTCTTAAAAAATCAGAATCATTAACCATACAATAAAGTATTCAAGGCAAAATATGCTTGTTTTAAGGAAAATGCTTTGTAGCTTTGGAACTCAATCACAGAAAATGGGCTTTTTGTCAAGTGTAAATGTTGAGGTGCACTCAACAAGTGCCTATGTTATGTTGCACAGAGTATGGTAAAAGAGAATTCTGAACCCACATGAAATGGGATACTCATTTGGTTGGAAACTTGGATAGACATCTAGTTGAAATGATTGGAAATAAGGAAATGTTGTGCGGAAGAAAAGTAAAAAAACTGAAGTCCATTGACACATAAGTGTTAAATTTAGATTCAGAGTTCTTCTTCATCGTGAAATAATAAATATGGATGTAAGATATTACATACTAATGGAAAACAATGAATAACCCTTTCTTTGTATCATAATGGTGACAGGAACATGATACATGATTACATTGTACTTTAAACATGATAATTTTAAAATGACAGGTCCAAAATGGAAATAAAAAAGAAGCAAGGACTAGGTTCTTTGTCATTTCCCATGCAGCTAATCCTATTTACATGGGTTCTGCCCAGTATATCCAAATCAAAATCATCATTATCACCATCTTTATCCTCTGGTTTGCCATATGTATCCCTAATTGGTAGGTCATTAATACTAAATAATCCATCCCTAACCTCTCAGAACCATTGATGATCTATCTTGCATCTTCCATATCCAAATCAAAATGGTGTCCTCTTTTGCAAAAGTTGCATGCTACTATTTGTTTATGGACCAAATTTCCTGCCTTAATTTCAGGTAACCACCTTCTCTTCACTGAGTCTATAAAGGAATATTTGCTTCAATTAATCTTATGAGGAAAGGAGCTGACAATTTGGGACATCAAAGTGAACGGACAACCTTTAATCTTGTCACCATTTATTACTGTCAACAAGATCAAAGGAAAGGAATTGCTATCTAATGGAATTGACTTCTTTTTGGGCTTTTATTATTTTAGGTTAAAGGCATAGGCTACCGTATGTAGCTGAAACTTAAGTTTAAACCATCTCATGTGAAAGTCACTGAAAAATATCTACAACTATGTATTGAAGCACTTCATTTGAATGTTTAGGACATTCAATTGTCTTTTTGATGCCCTATATTATAATTTCAATTGCCTTTTACACTTCACAATGAAGTGGGATTTGTATCTATATATTTAATGGTGTCAATACAAGTCTTGTAAAGCCTAAAGACTATCAAATATTGAAGGTCTTCTTACCAAATGATGATAAGCACATTTTCCTGGACAGTTTTTCCCATTGTTGGCTTGCCCATCGATTGCAAGTGTTAAAGAGGTTAACTTTCTCAGTTACATGCAACCAAATGCTAACTGATTTGAGGCGTTGACCAGTTCTTCACATTTGGATACCCTTGAAAAGATAATCGTCTACTTATGGATTACAGCAAACCTAGGGGAAAATAATATCCACCCAATGAATTTGGGGAGATGATAATATCCATCAAGTCGATTACTTCAAGCCAGGGGATGTACATAATGTCCCACAAGTGTATTATGGGCGTTAGAGACAAGATATTATCTACCCAATGGATTACTATAGACCTTGGGAAGAAGGTGATATCCCACAAATTATGAATACACGTCCTAGGGAGAAAATCATATTTATCCATGGATTGCTATAGACCAGGTGTGAACTATTGCAGTGACAACAATAAAACTTGAAAACGATAAACGGCATTAAAATAGTTGCAAATTCTGAAATATACTATCATAATTATGTCAGAAAATACAAATCCACAGCAGCAAGAAAATTTTAAGACGCTTTTCCCTGGTACGAACAATATGATTGTGAGTAATATTAATGGCACACTAATTGTTACCAAGCTCCCACAATAACTTTTGAATCCATGCCATCTCATGTGCAACATTCACTATTTCTTGAAACTCAGCCGTAATACTTGAGTGACGAATAACCGTCAAATTTGTTGCAAGACCATGAGATTAGACTACAACCCAGATGGAAAACTTATCCAGAAGTAGATTTCCTCTTTTCACTATCTTCAGCCCAATCTGCGTCAGTATATCCTACTAATTTCTCATCTCCGCCTTTGGAGTACATGATACCCAAATGAGTAGCACCCCTTGATGTGCCTCAATATCCATGTGGCAACTTCCTAGTGGCTCTCTTTAGGTTCTTGCAGGAACCTACAAATAAGTCCCACAACAAAAGAAAGGTCTGTCCTGGAATGAGTTAAATACAAAAGACTGCCCACAAGTTGCCTATACAATGTAGCATCCACCCACAGAGAAGAACATTGTGCTGTCAATTTGACGCCTAATTGATATGGAATAAAGGAGGGGTTTCACTTCTTCATGTTGAATTTATTCAACAAATTATGTGTATATTTTGGCTGTGAAATGAAAATCCTTTCATCCAGCTGCAACACCTGTATCCCAAGAAGGAATGCAGCAGATCTGTGGTCTTTCATCTCAAAAGAGTTCTTCAACTCAATTTTAAAACTCTGTATCAAAGAAGTATCATCACTTGTGATGATCAAATGTTATGAGCAAAATTACAATTTGCAACAATAGAGACAAAGAACACGAGATTGCAATTGTACATTTTCTGTAGACTATTGTATTCTGTATTAATAGATTACAAGGAAGCTTCTAGACAAAATGAAGCTTCTAAATGAAAAGAAACTTCTAGAGGAAAGAAGCTTCTAAGAAAATAAAGATGTACATAGAGATATGTACAACATTGAAGAATATGCAACTACTCACGTGACTATGTAAAACATTAATAAAGGACACTAGCCCATGTGACTATGAAAACAATTAATAAATCACATTAGGCCATGTGACTATATTTAATAAAATACACTAGCCCACGTATGTCTCATCATTTCCTCCCTGCCTAGAGGAAATTGTCCTCAATTTCAACAGATGATCTGAGCCATTTCGTAACTTTTAAGATAAACTAACTAAAAATCAAATTAGGTGGAATATGGAGGGCATGGAGATAACAAATAGTCACAGTAGAGTCCCTAACCTTATAGAATCCATATCTTGAATGAGAAGCTGATGGGTGTCATCCTTGTTTATGAATTAAATATATGGTATGCATTGAAGTAAGAGGAGAAGATGCCAATATTGAATATGTGAAAAGAAAACCATGGATTAGTGAGGAAGCTTTCTTAGGATCAAGACCGGTTGTCCACCAAGAAAGGGATTGAGCAATATGAAATTCATCATTTATTTGCAGAATTTTTAATTGAATCGGGGAAGAAGAGTCGATTATAGTTGGAGTAACAAAGTTGTTCACAAGTGGAATATGTTGTTCAACAGTTTGTCTTCAACATTTGTGTGCCTAACCATTTGAAGAGTGCATGATGCTTGTGCTTAGGATGGCAATGATCATGTAAAGATGATAGCAAAGAAAAATCATCAATTTCCTTGACAATCGTAGTAAGTGAAGATGACAAACTCAATTTGTGTAGTAGGAGCCAAGGTGCTCGGTGACCATTGTGGATATCTGGTATGGTTGTTCTTGCGGTTGATTTTGTAGAAGCATAACTTGGAACTCTCTCATCATTTTTGCATTAGCTTGGTTTGGTTCTCAACATCTCGAGCCATAATCTTCTAGAGTAGTAGTATGATTGATAAGGATATGCTTAGGAGTGCGACACTCGTCAATTCTGTGAAGGTTCTTCTTTAGGATTCGATGACAATAGGAATGATGGGCACCTTCATAAAACAACCATGTTAGTTATAAGAGTAAATTCAACAAACCAAGCTTATATGCCCAAGAAACTCAAGACACTGTAAATGCTTCCAAATACTAAATTTCTTATCAAATCTGTGACAAGGTCTATATTCTCTTCTCCTGCTAAAATACACCATTCAAACACATTTAGTGTTCTCAAGAAGAATCCAAACTCCATTCACTATTCTTTACCTTATCATTTTGTTTCTAGCCCTTCTTAATGCCAAATTCTCGATTAGAACACTTTCTAATGAAACAAGACCATTGTCAAACTTTTGGAATACCCTTTAAGGCTTTTTAGCTTATCCCAAAATTTTAGCACTTGTCGTTTAACCCAACTCAATTTATTCCTCTTCTACCGTTTTCTCCATTAGCCTTCGTCTAGCCTTGAATTCACACAAAGCTTGTCGCCGAGAATAGATAGCTTGGTTTCAACACAAACGAAGCACCTTTTTGGATACCCATTAGGGTCTTGACTTATGTCAAAGTTTTAAGACTTTGAGATTCAATAAAACTTCTCCAAACTACAAACCTTGTCTACAACTAGGTCTCTTTACCTAGTAGCCCTGTCCTCATACAAATCCTCTTCTCCAAGACAAACTACAAGGTTTCCTGAGAATGTGAAAACACATTTGAGTACCATTTATCTTATTTTTGCTCCCCACTAAGTTTCATAGGCTAATTTCAAGCCTAACCCCCTTAACTCACTATCCAAATGAGGTGTCTTCTTTGGATAAGACTGAGTTTTAAAGCTTTTTTGGTAATTCCACTTATTTCTTTGCCTCTAAACCTATCTAGACACCTTATCTCACCTCTTAAACACCCCTTTTTAATACTCTACTCCTCATGTTTGTCCCAAACACCATGAAAACACCATGTCATCACTGTCTTGGTCACTTTGGTAGGGTTTAAGTTGGTCTCTTGACTGTATTTTTGGATTTTCTTTCTTCATAAGCCTTCACTATGCTTTCTAACTCTCTCAACACTCTTATTACACCTCATTCCATCCATAGTTCCGGTGTTAGTAAGTGAAATATAACGGTTCTTGTCCTTTAGTCAAATTTGCTCTCAAAACCCTCGAACAAGGTATTCTTAACAATATGGACCGTGTTTTAACCTTTTAACCCACCTAACCTAATCAATTCACCTCGAAACTTCATATACACCTCTGTCCCACCTATATCCTCCTTTCCACCAATTTATAGACTTTTTCATTGGTTGAAAATGATTTTATTCCTATTTTCCTCTTCCAAACCCTAGATGGGGGCTTTACCGGCCGAAGAGGGAAATAAATGCATATTTTCATAAATCAAAGCTGTAATGTCCCTCTTTCTCGATTAGTTCGGTCGAAGACCTTTTGGCCTGTTTTGTCTACCCGACGGCCAAAAGGGTGTTTTCAAGGGTGACTTTGGTTTATTATTTTATTATATGGTGCTCGAATTAAAGTAAAATATCATTAAAGCACATATAATGAATTAATAGACTGTTTGAGTGATTTTGACTTAGGAAAGTGCATTTAAATAAATTAATAAATTATTTAAATTGCCTTCCTAGCCAAAAGTGCGACTTGATTAGTGAAGCAAAAATAATTAATTAAATATTAATTATATGGTGTTAGCCAAAAAGTGCGATTTGGCCTTTGGAGGGTTTTTGGCTATATGAGGAAAAATGCGGCTTGGGTAAAGCATTCAGAATATTATTATTTTCACTCAGCAGTTAGCACAGAGCTTTTGCAGACAGAATCCAAGGACGGAAACCCTCTGGATTATTCCTCTTGCGGACGGAAACCCCAGGAGCAGTGAGAGAAGCTTCCATCCAGGAATCTTCATTGTTTACGCCATGATTATTCATCATTTCCAGCAGTGTATTTTGAGGGTATTTTGGAGAATAAATTGCAGCAGTTCTTCTTCTATTGTGGGACTGATTTGGCGTGTTCTTTGAGGTATTTAAATCTGATTTCTATTGTCAAATCATTTGCAGATTTTTGTGAAGTGAACCAAAGTAATTTTATAATTTTTAGAGGGTTTTCACGGTGGTTTTTAGACAGTTTTATAATCAGATTTCAGATCTGATTTCTGAGTTGATTTGACATCCAAAAATTATGATTCCTATATGAATGAGTTCCTAAAAATATAGGCAAGCATCTGGGATAGAGAAAATAATTTTTGGAACTCATTTGATGCCCTAAATGTGTGGGCCGAAATAGTAGGAGGGTCAGATCTGCATGTTTGGTAGTTGCTGTTATAATTTGGTTTACATCATCTTGTTCCTTGTATTTTTCCAAGTTCGGGCATATGTCATTTGCCTAGATTGGAGTTGTGTAGAGAAAGTTATGCTATCTTGAAGATTGCAGCAGTTAGGGTTTCAAATATAAATTATTTTCCAGCTGTTGTAAAATCTGATTTTTGCCATAAATTCTCCAGGGTTGTTCCAAGGGTTTGGGAGTAAAAATAATTATTGTATGCTGATTTTGGGTGTGTTTGCATATAAAAATAATTATTTCCCATAGCTGCCAAAAGTATATTTATTATTTTGTGGGAAAATCTCATATTTGGGCAAAAGATCTATTGGGGATCTTTTTGTCTCGAATATTTTTTTGTCTCATATGAGGAAATATTTATAAAGAAATCTGCTAGTTAAACCCTAGGCGACTATTCTGCATTTGCCCGGTTGCGGGGTTTGTTGTATTTAATTTATCTATGCAGTTTCAGTGTGGTGTTTCATGAATTCTTTTGATATTATCGATTCGAGATCGAGCGAGGGCATTATATTAAAAATAAAAATAAATAAAAAATAAAATAAAATATTTAGATTTTTATATGATATTTCTCTTGCATTTGAGCTCTAAGCTTTTGCATAAAAATTCAAAGGACGAAACCCCTTGTGAATTTTACCTCTCATGGATAAAAACCCCAAGAGCTTGAGAGGGTTTTTCACTCGAAATTCCCATTGATTGTAATCAGATTTTGAGTTATTTTCGGTGGTATCGAGAAGGTGTATCCTCCCGGCTGTGTGGGAAGGTAATGACAGGGTATTAAAATAGGAATCAGCTTTGGATGCTTCACAGAGAGGACGGTCCACACGAGATACTACACCTTGCAGCAGGCGAGCACGACTCGAAAGTGGTATGCAGTGGTGACAGAATGGAATATTTGGGCGAGAGACCTGAGAGTCCTCGAGAGGAACATGCAGATCCAGATAGGCATTTTATTCAGATATGGCAGCCACGCAGAGGCAGTTATTACAGACCATGGAGCGCATGGGCACTACTTTGGACAGGTTGGCACTAGGCGAGAGTGCGTGATGTGCAGCTGCGGGCAGAGGGATAGATCCGCATCAGTTGCTAGTAGCCACAGGGATCATAGCAGATCACCTTCAGAGATTGGGAGTGTTAGGGGATCACCACGCCGTGAGCGGAGGCATACTCATACAGAGGTGAGGAGACCTACACGGATTGCAGATAGGCCTATGCAGCCTAACTTCTTGCCTAGAGGTGACACACCAGAGATTGAGGGACGACCGGAAGAAGTAGCTTTTCCGGATACTATCATGGCAGTCAGCGATGAGTGGAGGAGTTTGCCGCAGCATGTGAGGGATGCATTTCCCCTCCTGCAGTATTGTGCTCAGAGGAGAGACAACATGAGGGTTGGACAGGACAGGAGACCTCGAGTACAACAAAATAGAGATTTACAGCAGTTACCAATAAGGTAACCCTCTCCACTTTTGATGGTAGTGGAAAGATCAGTGCTAGGGCTTGGATTCACAAGCTCGACACCTATCTTACCCTCAAGCCCATGAGGGAGCAGGAGGCCATACAGTTTGCTACATTGCACCTTGAGGGGGTGGCTTATGATTGGTGGCACCATGGGTTAGTTACGCAGGGTCATGAGCTTCTACATTCATACAGGGGATTTGTTGATAAATTGATTGCGAGATTTGATCGCAAGGATGTGGAGTTATATTACGGGATTTGGCACACTCGGATAGAGTGGACATGTTGATTCTTACATCAACGAATTTCAGGATAGCCGTTATGGTTCCAGAGATGCATGCGAAAGAGGGTGGTGATGTTATTTATAGAGGGCATCCATGACGGGATGAGAGGATTGGTCAAGGCTCTTATGCCTAGGACATTGCATGATGCCATTCGGACGGCATTGGACTTGGACAGTTATCAGCCAATTTTGACTTCGCAAAATTGTTAAAAAATAATTAAAAAATGAAAAATTAGAAAATTTTGAAAAGTGTTACTTTGCGTGGTTCATTGGACTCATCGCGATCGTCTTATTTTTGTGATCGTTTCGGTCTTCGTTTCGTGATTTTCAGGCGAGAACTCTTCCTGCCAGGCTTTAAAACGCGTTAAAATACATTAAAATAATTAATTAATTAATTGCTCCTTGTTTGATTAAATTAATTTTTAAAAAATCACTTAAGGAGTATTTAATTAAATAAATATAAATTAAAGTTCATTCGACAAGTTTTAGTGCCGGGGAAGTAAGCTTTCGTTTCCAACTGCCGGGAAGCCAAACTGGCTTCCGGAACCCGGATTTCCACTTTCCTGGCAATTTCCTTCAAATTTCCCGCACGTGGGTTTTCCTCTGCCAATTGCCAAATCATGGATTGGCAAACGGGCATAAAATTCCCCAATTTCCCACATGGGAAATTGGATGGGGATTGCCAACCCATTTTGCCATTCCCGTTGGCAATTGTCCGTTGCTTTTCCCATTTCCCCTGGCACTTAAGCCACTACCCGGGAAGAGAGGAAGTTAGATTAATTCCCGTAACTTCCTCCATCAAACCCGTTGGAAAAGTCGTGCGAAGCTTTCAATTGCTTCTTATTTCCTCAAGAAGACATAATATTTTGTCAGCATCATGCAAGAGAAACTCACGCCATTGTGAAGGAAGAAATATCAGTTGTGCATGCAAAGGAGGTTTTATCAAAATACTAGCCAGAGGAGGACAACAAATTTCCACGTAGGTATTAGGAGAGTGGAAAACAGGTTTTAAATAAGAGAAAGCAGCAGGTTTTCCATACGCGTGGGAAGAGGAGAAGAAATATTTAACATTTTTGAATCTTTTTCAAAACCCAAGCAAAGGAAGGACTGCGCAGAATAAAGGAAGTAAGAACAGTCCAAATAAATTTCTTTTCTTTAGAAGTTTCCACACATTTGGAGGAGCCGCCCCAGCAAGAGGAGACCACTGCTCTCTTGCGATTTTGTTCTTTTTCTCAGATCTGTTTTGCTTTTCGCCTCCTGCTCTCGTGTGGACGTCTTTGCATACGTCTTCACAAAGCCCGAGGGTCGCTGTGTGTTTAGGCTCTTCCACTGATATCTGTGTATATACATAACAAATGCCTGATGGACAAATGCCAAGCGATAAGACTGTCGGTGGCGGCGATGATGCATTCAATACATTTTTCAGTGAGACCGGAGCCGAAAAGCATGTTTCCGTGCCGTGTTCTTGGATCTCTGCCTGGGTCGAATTCGGAAGCTGACGGACAACTGCACTGGTCTCCAGGGGTTCCTAGTGTTTCACGCTGTGGGAGGAGGTTTCAAATAAAACAAAGACAATTCCTTTTCCTTTCACGCATATGAAAAAATAAAATCAGTTTTAAATAAAGGAGATTTAAATTTTCTTTTCCACGTGAAAGGGAAATAAGAAGGAGTCTTCTTGGAAAAGAAAAGAAACATTTGTTTTGTTTTAGAGGAAGAAAACAAATTTCTTAAAACCCACGCGCCAGGCAGCAGGCTTATTGCAGTATAGTAGAAGCCTTTTTGAACGCTTCCAACAAGCAGGTTGTCCAACTATGTTGTTATCTGTTCAGTATCAAATGCATCCTCAAATTCGGGATTTTTCCTTCAAGATATTTCTATCAAAATCGATTAAGTGACAGTGAGAGTGTTACCAGGAGACCTGATGAAATTTATTACAAAGATTCTCTATTGAGACCTTACTTGTTTTACGATGTAACTCATGGAAGAGAATCTCATAGAGGTGGGTCTGTTTCATATCAGAATATTCATGAAGCACAATTTGCTTTGCAATTATATGAGCATCTTCAACGAGTCACTAAGTTGGCAGGCATCTGAGAAACCCAGGGATGCATGGCAACAATCTTTGGGAAGAGGAGATAGGATGGCGCCAGAAGATCAACGAGGGATGATAATCGGTGTCAATGCGACCCGACCGAACCATGGGCAAGTATGTTTAAAAAAATGAATTGTTTTTGTGACTTGTTATATTCTGCATTTTCATCGGCCTTCAGAAAGAATGCGTAATGCATATGGATGGATCTGGGGCCCTGATAAAGCTTACAGTTTAATTGCTAAAAGCTGCAACAAATGAAGGTCACAAATAGCAAACATAATGCAGCTGTAAGCTTATCCTTATTCTGAACTCAGATCCATGGCAGCTGCAGGAAACAAATATTCACTGCCGTGTACAATGGCTTGGGAGAAAACATTCAAAGCTTCATCTGACCAGAGACTAGTTGCTGAAATGGGGGCATTGAAATCAAGTGAAAGTGAATCAGCTTTTGGATTGGTAGGAGGTTCAAGTGCAGCTAACAGTGAAGATTGTTTGGATGCTACAGGAGATTCAAAGGCAGTGGCAGTCGTACTTCCATCATTTCAAACAAGGAAAATGTTATTTTTGGTGATTATTGGTGATGTTAAGTGAACCAATAAAAGATAGGCTGTGCAGTGAGATGGAAGAGTCAGGTTATTCAATTTGTAGAAAGTGTTTGCAACACTAGACAATGTTTTTGACTTCATCAAATCAGATGTATAGTGCAAATAACTGGTTATATTTATTCATGGGGTGTTTGTTAAAGCCATGTTTTGTAATACCATTGGAGGTGAATTGCAATTTTGGCTCTTGGAGATCTTCTCAATGGCGAAAGACCAGAAGTTGGATTCTGATAAACCAAGGTGGCGTAACGACTACGGTCTCGCGACAAATGAATAATTCACCATGGAAAGGTACTCGGAGCATGTGGATGAATTGCTCAAGTTTCAAGCTCAGCACTCTTGTCATTTGGAGGATTGCAGAGCACAGTCAATGAGTTCATTCCCGTACGATCGGGATAGGCGGACTCTTGGCCCAATGGATAAGGCACTGATCCTAGGTGTCTTGATCTGGGTAGCACATTGCTGACTAGGATGTCTACGTGTGCATACAAGTCATTTAAGTGGGGTCCACATGTACCCATTTCTTTTATTTATGTTTTTTTTTCCTTAAATGACTTTTTAACTTAAGTGGTTTCTATTTTTAGTCACTTTTTAAAAGTTGGTTGAAAAAGTCAGTCACTTAAGTGCCCTATTTAATGTGCATTTAAAACCCTAACTACTTTGTAACCAACTTTCGGGTTATAAAAGGAAGTGAGGGGCTCATTTGTAAGGGTGACTTTGAGAGAGGAGAAGAAAATACTTTTGCGCAAGCTTTGTTTTAGGAAGGAACTTTGTGTCCTTTGTGAAAAACATTTTGGAGTTAATGAAATACGAACTTTGTGTCTCATTCATCGTCTCTTGTAACATTTGGTGTTCTTATGTTCATTAGATGTTAGGTGTTTAAATCTTGCATGCAAATATTATCTTTGATCTTATTGTCAACATTAGTAATCAGTTGTTCTAGTTCACAGTGATCAAGCTCTGATTGTCTACTTGCTCATATGTGTTCCCTTTTACACGTTCTTGTTTAACTAACTCAAACTCCGTTTTATTTGTGTTGGTTATTCAACTTTCCTCTTCATGCAATATTAGGCTCTGTTTTTACCTAACTCTTGCATGTTCTTTTAGTTCATTCCATTCCACTCCTTTCCTTCATTTCATTCTATCTCCTTCATTCACTTTTCTTCCATTGATGTTCCAAAACACCCCCCACATACAATTTTGAATGTACAAATGTAAATACAGTTTTGGTTTTCAATAAAGGCAGCCTCACCTTCATTGAGGAGGGACTTTGTTCCCACACTGTTGCATGTCATTTGCATGCGTGCAAATCCATATGCTAATAGACACATCCCCAACTTCCTATCAGCCCACTTCTTATCAGCCCAATAAGAAGTTTCCCACGAGCTCCAGGCCATTTCAACGCTCTACCGCCCGTAGAAGAGTGCACCACCTCCTAAGGTGGATTAAGAGATTGTAACGAGTTAAGGAGGAGGAAGCTTTGCTTTCATTGCAAAGACCATTGGGAGCCTGGACATCGTTGCCTTGGTAAAGGCAAGGTGCATCTCATTGAGGTGATTTCAGATGGAGAGGATGATCACTCGCCAGATACAGATGTAGAGGATGAGGGCGGTGACCATGATGCATGGGGGAGCAGCCCCAAATAGAGCTTGGCAAGGGTGAGGCATTGGATTCATCCGATGTTACTATTGCCACACTTTCAGCGTTCTAGAAGTACTATCCCTTTGGTGAAGGGAGTGCTTAAGGGACAAGCGGATTGCTTGTTTGGTCGACGGTGGAGCTACGCACAACTTCATTGATGAGGGGTTGGCGGTGAAGCGAGGATTACAGGTTGAGGAATTTGATGGGTTTAGCGTACGGGTGGCAGATGGATTTGCTATCAGTTGCACTAAGAGGATTCCACGACTTAGTATTCGAGATGGGGAACTATACATTGACCGATGACTTCTCGGTTATTGGACTTGGTGAGATTGATACTGATGATTGGGTATTCAAAGTGGTTATAGTCCCTTCGCGAGATATGTGCAGGATTTCCGCAGGATGGAGTTGGAGTTTATGGTGGATAAGAAGAAGATTGTGCTTCGGGCTCTTTCTGACAGTGGGCCTAAAGTTGTTTCAAAGACGCATGATGGAGTCTATAGTGAGACATGGAGAGGTTCAATGGGTAGCCCAGTGTTTTGTTTTGTCCAAATCTTCTTCAGACGATGATTAGCCTTATCATATTGACATCTAGTCCATACTGGATAAGCACGGCCCAGTGTTTGGTGACATTCCTCCAGGTAGACCACCAGATAGAGGGTTTGAGCATGTTATAGAGCTTGAGGAGGGTGCTAAACCCGTGATGACTACACCTTATCGCCATCCTAAGACATACAAGGATGAGATAGAGAAGGCCATTAGAGAGCTCTTGGAGATGGGACACATCCGTCCTAGTTCTAGTCCCTTTGCTTCTTCAGTAGTTTTGGTGAAGAAGAAGGATGGGACCATGAGGATGTGCATTGACTATCGTGCACTGAACAAGAAAACCATCAAAAACAGGTATCCCATTCCCCGCATTGATGAGTTGTTAGATGAGTTGCATGGATCTATCTACTTCTCGAAGATTGATCTTCGATCAGGCTACCACCAGATTAGAGTTCGGGATGAGGATATCCACAAGACAGCCTTCAGGTGTCACTATGGGCACTATGAGTTCTTGGTGATGCCATTCGGACTCACTAATGCACCTGCTACATTTCAGTCATGTATGAACCATCTCTTCAACAGGCAGTTGAGGCAGTTTGTGTTGGTGTTTTTTGATGATATTCTGATTTATAGCAGGACATGGGATGATCATTTGAGGCATCTTGATGAGGTACTTAGCATAATGGAGACTCAGTCTTTGTTTGCTAAGATGTCCAAGTGTGAATTTGGACTTACGGAGATATTGTATCTTGGGCATGTCATTGGGGCCAATGGGGTCAAGGTCCATTAGGAGAAGATACAGGCAATGCAGGATTGGCCACCACCTAGGAATATCTCTGACTTGCGAGGATTCTTAGGGTTATGCGGTTACTACAGGAGGTTTGTGAAGGGTTATTCTCAGCTGGTAGCTCCATTGACAGATCTTACACGGAAAGGTGCATTCAGTTGGTCAGATGAGGCCCAAGTGGTATTTGAGAGGCTATAGCCCAAGTGGTATTTGAGAGGCTATAGGTAATTATGAGTACCTGTCCGGTTCGGCTCTTCTAGATTTCTCATGGCCCTTCATTTTAAAGTGTGATGCTTTGGGATTGGGGATTGGTGCAGTTCTTATGCAGGATCGCCATCCTATTGTCTTTGAGAGCCGGAAGTTGAGGGATAATGAGAGACTATATTCCACCTATGATAAGGAGATGCTTGCCATTATGCATGCCTTGGCAAAGTTTAGACAGTATTTGGTGGGTGGAAAATTTGTGGTGAGAACCGACCACAACAGTTTGAAATATTTCTTGGAACAAAAGGAACTCAATGAGAGGCAACAAAAATGGGTCAGTAGGATCCAGGCATATGATTTTGACATTGAGTATGTCAAGGGGACGAAGAATGTAGTGGCTGATGCACTTTCCAAGAAACCCCATTTCGCTGCCCTATGGTCTTTGAGCGAGATTTCAGCAGATTGGAAATCTCAACTGTTAGTTGAGGATTCCAAAAGCACTTGGGGATGTGACAATATGGATTGAAAAATTTAGGATGGCTGGTATAAGGTAATCGCTGATCTGATTTTGTATAAGGGCAGAATTTACCTAGTTCTTGAATCTGAACTTAAGGAGAAGATTATGCATGCTTTCCATGATGCACCACTTGCAGGACATCTAGGGTATTTTAAAACATACAGGAAAATTAGAGAGAGATTCTCCTGGAAGGGTCTCAAGGATGATGTCTTGCGCCATGTCCGCGAGTGTATGACTTGTCAGCAGAACAAGTTAGAGCATACTTTCCCAGCAGGTTTGTTACAGCCATTGCCTATTCCGGAGCAGAAGTGGGAAAGTATTTTGATGGATTTCATTACAGGTCTTCCCATGGTGCAAGGGAATGATCGCATTTATGCGGTAGTGGATCGGTTGACAAAATATGCACACTTTTTCGCTGTTCCTACCAGCTTCAAGGCACCTCACGTGGCTGATTTGTTCTTTCGTCAGATATTCAGGTTGCATGGGCTTCCGAAGAACATAGTTAGTGACCGGGATAGTAGGTTTATGAGCATATTTTGGCAGGAGCTTTTCTGTTTGTTTCACACTGAGTTGATTCCTAACACTAGTTATCACCCTTAGACGGATGGGCAGACAAAGATTGTGAACAAATGGATAGAGGTTATGTTCGTAACTATGTTGCGGGACAACAAAAGGCATGGGTAAAGTTCTTTATATTTATGTGAGTTTTGATATAACACCACTTACCATATGTCATTGGTATGTCTCCATTCCGAGCATTGTATGGATATGATGTGAGATATTTTGTTGATTTGGCGTTTGGGGATGTAGAGCTCCCAAGGCTCAGGAGAGTTTACAAGATATTCGGGAAATCCTTAAGGTGCTTAAGGAAAACATTCGGCCATGGGCCAGAATCAGCGAGAAAATGTATGCAGATAGGCATCGAGTGGAGAGATCATTTGAGATAGGGGATATGGTTTTTCTACGACTTCAGCCTTACAGCAAAGTACTCTCAAGAAGAGTGGGGCTGAAAAGCTCAAACCGCGATTTTATGGGCCATACAGGGTGTTGAGGAGAGTTGGTGAAGTGGCATATGAGCTGGAGTTGCCTTCTGAGAGTAAGATACATAATGTTTTTCATGTGTCTTGCTTGAAAAAGGCTTTGGGACATAACATTATTTCCTCTACAGATTTGCCACCCCTGGATGAGGAAGGGAGATTAGACCTAGTGCCAGAGGAAATCTTGGACAGCCGAGAGAGGAGACTGAGGAACAGGGTCATTTGGGAGTTCCTGGTGAGGTGGAAAGAATTACCAGAGGAGGATGCTACATGGGAAGGCGAGATTATATTACAGCATCCAGCTCTACAGTTGCTTGGGGACAAGCAATCTCGGGAAGGGAGGACTGTAATGTCCCTCTTTCTCGATTAGTTCGGTCGAAGACCTTTTGGCCTGTTTTGTCTACCCGACGGCCAAAAGGGTGTTTTCAAGGGTGACTTCGGTTTATTATTTTATTATATGGTGCTCGAATTAAAGTAAAATATCATTAAAGCACATATAATGAATTAATAGACTGTTTGAGTGATTTTGACTTAGGAAAGTGCATTTAAATAAATTAATAAATTATTTAAATTGCCTTTCTAGCCAAAAAAGTGTGACTTGATTAGTGAAGCAAAAATAATTAATTAAATATTAATTATATGGTGTTAGCCAAAAAGTGCGATTTGACCTTTGGAGGGTTTTTGGCTATATGAGGAAAAATGCAACTTGGGTAAAGCATTCAAAATATTATTATTTTCACTCAGCAGTTAGCACAGAGCTTTTGCAGACAGAATCCAAGGACGGAAACCCTCTGGATTATTCCTCTTGGACGGAAACCCCAGGAGCAGTGAGAGAAGCTTCCATCCAGGAATCTTCATTGTTTACACCAGTTATTCAACATTTCAGCAGTTTCAGAGAAAAGAATAAATTGCAGCTGTGGGCTTTTGCACATCTATCTGAGTGGGGCGGCTTCTTCTACAGTTATTTATTGTTGTGTCAGAGGTATTTTTCATGATAGATATTTATTGTAATTCCCAGCAGCAAATATATCAAATCGGCTAGGGTTTTGGTTCATTTACTGTGGGTTTTTGGACAATCTTTGTTATTAAATCTTTCTGCAGATTTATATTTGTATTGCTGTAATATTTAGCTTCAGAAATCATTATTAAATATACAGCTGAAATATTTATAAAGAAATCTGCCAGTTAAACCCTAGGCGCCTATTCTGCATTTGCCCGGTTTGCGGGGTTTGCTGTATTTAATTTATCTATGCAGTTTCAGTGTGATGTTTCATGAATTCTTTTGATATTATCAGTTCAGATCTGAGCCAGGGCATTATATAAAAAAATAAAAAAATTATTCAGACAAAAACGGACAAAAAGAAAAATCTCATATGTAAGAGAAATATCATATGAAAATGATTTTATTCCTATTTTCCTCTTCCAAACCCTAGACAGGTTTTATCAGCCCGAGAGGGAAATAAATGCTTATTTTTCATAAATCAAACCTTCAAGACTTCAAATTTATTTCCTCACTACCCATGATCTTATCTTCCTTTTCTCTTTTGGATGTTTTTCCTAGAAAGACACCATTCATGCCCAACAACAAGTTTTGCATAACTTTTGTATAGGGCACCCTGTTTTTCCCGAGTTTAAATGGTCACATGCCCAATACACCTCGTAACTCTTTATATATCAGTCACACCACATTCATGTCTAAAGTATCTTGAATGTCTACAGGAAACAACTAGAGTTCTTTCTTTTAGTTATTCACTCCAATATATATACTCTAAAACCCTTGTATTTAAAGACCTTATACGATCACTATCTTATTCTTGCACAAATTACAGTCACGAGTCTAGGTTTGTCAATTTAATAAAGCATCTTACTCATCCACGATATCACACCAATACTGAGTCCTATCCCAATGGGCACACAACTTTCAATAAAACTTAACAAATTCTCAAGCACATAACGAACCCATATCTCATATTGTGCATACTACCTCTTCTTCAAATGATCACACCATAATAAACACATGAAGATCTTAATAAGAAAAACAAACCTTCTCCACCTTGCTTGTAATGTCCCCTTTTTGGGACATTACTAATATATGGGTTCATCTCTTTTATTTGCATTGTAACCCCTTGGCATGCCTAGCGCTACAAGTGGGAGTCTCTAGGTTAGTAAAATGTGCACATAGGTTAGTTACTTTTATTTATTTAATTAGAAAATAAATAAAGTGCACATAGTCTTAGTATTAAATATTTTATTATAATGAGAGTTTATGTTTTCCCTCCAAAAGGGAAAAGGTCGGTCATTGGATATTGCACCCCTTAGTTCTATAAAAGGAGGTCGCATTTCCTTAGAGGGTTATGTTGATTGATTATTTGATTTCACTCTATGCTTAAAGTATTAGGATGTATGCCCTAGTTCTTGTATTGCTCTCTCTGTCATTTGGATTCATTGTTGAAGAATATTGAAGACTCCATTGTGCTCTCGTGTTGAGTGTGTTTATGCATTGTTTTTCCATTCTAAGATTGGCGACTTGGCTCATATGTTGATGCATTAATTTGTGAGGTTAAATCTACATGTTGTGGCTCAAATTTAAGTGATTTTGGAAGGGTTTATGGTGTTTTATTTACTGTTGTTCACTGCTGCATTTATTAGAGCTAAAGCGACTTGCATGGGAGGTTGTTTTGGCATGTTTTGGAGTCTTTTGAGCTAGATCTGCAATCTGATCTGTATTGACATATTTTTCCAAGTGTGGGACTGATATTTTGAGGGTTTTTGAAGCAAAGAAAGAGTTGATAATAATTTGTGCAATTTATTCTAACCTAGCGACTGGTTTTCAGATTTTGGGAGCTGTTTTGAAGGGGTTTCAGTGATCTAAAAATTCAGAATCATAGTTCATTGGAAAGGCCTTGAATTATAGAATAATCTGCATTTTATTTGGTGGAAAAATATTGAGTATTGAGCAAGATATAAATTTTTGAAGTTTTCAGCTGTTCTGGGTGTTTATTTAATTAATTAACTGCTGTTAAAAATCAGATCTGGATGATATTAGCATTCTAATTAGTTTTCCCATCTAACCCACCACTTTGGCATACTCCAACCCCATTTTGGGTTGTATTATTGCCGACATTGGGTTATTTGAGGTCAAACTAAGAAGATCTAATCTTCCTAGGATTGATTTGGTTAATTAATTAGGAGAAATAAGGAGGAAGTAATTTTAATATTTTTGGGGTTGATTTGATGCCCTAAATGTGTTGGGCGACCTACTTTTTAGGGCAAAATTAGGGTTTCGTGTTGGCTTGTGCGAAATCTGATTTTTGCATATTATTCTTCATATTTTTGTGGCCGAATATCTAACATCTTAGCTCATTTGGACTTCTTTAGCGAAAGATATGAATTTTGAAAAATTGCAGCAGTTGGGGTTTGAAAATTAATTATTTTCCAGCAGGGTGTGATTAGATTTATGTTATTTCCTAACTTGTCCTAGAAGGGGACATTACATTCCCACAACTTCAAGAATACTAGAAACCACATTTCTTTCATTCCTCTTTTTCTTTGCCTTCATATTTACAAAATTTTGAAGAAAATTCTTGTTTTATTAGAAATCAATGAGCCCATACGGGTTTTGAGCCTTCTAAGGCTTTCTACACTGTATTCTCCCTCTTTCAACCTTCCAAAACTAACTCCTCTTCCCATTCAAATTCATCCCTTATTATCAAGAATAGAGGTAGTTACCGTGAGTTCTAACACCCAATCCATGGTAAGAGATGACCACTAGTTATGAAACCCTAACACAAAGGGTGAAGACATCTTATTTTCATCTCATAAGGTCTTAGATGACCTTTTACTTCATTATTGGTTCTCACACTTTACATTAGACCTCCCATTTTAGCTTAGAAATTCAAATTTTCAAAAGATGCATTTTGGAGGGAAACTCACAAGGATCCCTTAACACCCATGGAGGGACTCAAGAAGGTTAGAAAACACCCTAAAACACTAAAGAGGCCTAATAAAACCCAAAGCAAACTAAAATTTGACGAAAATAAAAATTTCGTCTTTGTACATGATGATTCTCGGCATCGATTCCCTTGTAACTTTTGGATCCATTTGGGGTCAAATATGGGATAAAGAAATAGGATCGACCAAGATTTTGCAGCCAGTAATTTGAAAGAAAAGAAAATATCCCCAACTAGGAGATATTGTTCCAAACTTGCAAAAATTCTTGACTTTTAACTTGTAGGCATTTTGTCAAACAGTTTGCATGCAATGTTTAGAACAGCTATGACAATGATCATAAATCCATCACATAATCATGAAAATATTCAAAGATTGCATAGTGTCATTCCGTCAAACAGTTGGCAATCATTCTATTGAACTGGAAATGTCATTGACACTCTCATAAGCAGTTAGAAAAACAAGGAATAAGGCAAAGACATTTTAACAAACATTTACCATACATCCAGCTGAAGCAAACATTCCAATATATAGTGTTCAGATTAATAATTTCAGACCTCTTAAATGATACATCTGTTGGTAATATATTTTTGAGTGTAGTGATCCATGGTGTTAGGCATGCATTCGATATTAAACTCAGAAATTATTATTCCTTTAAACAACTGAGTATGGCTGAGTTGTACAACATAAAAATCAGTCCTTTGTGATAGATTATCAAATATAAAACTGAATATGGATTCTTAGAACAATTCCATATGACATATTTAAAATTTAGAAAATATCATACTTGCAACAACTGAGAATGATTGTTTGTACAACAATAATAATAGTCTGATTTTCTGTTTAAAATTGCATTAATACTTCTAAAGTAGCAACACCCAACAATAGATGAATATTAGACAACCACGATTTTGCTTGAAATGCCCACACTGCCTTCACAAATAAACTCCAGTATGCAGGAAATGGTCTTCAACACCTGTAAATACAACTACTAGGGATTGAGGATGAATCCTCTCACCGAAATAGCCCTTCTACTAGGGTCAAAGTCTCCTCTGCACCGAAACCAGGATCCCAAGGGATTTCACTCCTTGAGCAAGAGAAATGAACACGCAAGCTCACCAAACTTTTTCCAAAGAAAATAACAAATGAACATAACCTTTATTTTAATCCTCAAGTCATCCTTATAACTCCTTTGAAACCCTAATCCTCCACTTTTTCAACGCCACTTTATAAAATAATAATTAATATTTCACTTTAGTCATAAGCCATGACTTAAAGCACCTCAAAGTGAAATTATAATATAAAGTGCATTAAAAAAACATCTCAACGTAAAATTATAACGTTAATGCATATAAGGGTCCAAATATTCCCTTTACATCTCCCATGCCCCAGTTCCCAAGGGAATAAACAAGGAAAAAGGGCGGAATAGGCCAACTAGGCCTCCGAGCATTTGGAAAGGGACATTACTAGTCTCCCCTTCCCAAGATTGCTTGTCCCCAAGCAATTGTAGATTAGGGTGCTGCAAAATCTGTTCACCTTCCCATGTGGCATCTTCTAATGGCAAATCCTTCCACCGCACTAGAATATTTGTGATGACTCGGTTCTTGAGTTTCTTCTCTCGCACCTCAATAATTGATTTAGGAACTAGAATCAACTTGCCCTCCTCATCCAATGGCGGCAACTTAGTAGACGGCTCAATATGTTGTCCAAGTGCCCTTTTTAGGCAAGACACATGGAAAACATTGTGGATCCTGCTATGCTCAGGTAACTCCAACTCATATGCAACCTTCCCAATTTGTCTCAGAATCCTATAAGGCCCATAGAATCGTGGCTTCAATTTCTGCACCACTCTTCTTCAAGGAGGCTTGCCTATAAGGTTGTAGGCGAAGGAACACCAAATCTCCCACATCAAATGATCTCTCCACCCTGTGCCTATCAACATACATCTTTGCTGATTTTGTGCCTCGTTGCATATTCTCCTTGAGAGTTTTCATGATGTCCTGATTTTCCTAAATCCAGTCACGAGCTTTAGGAGCTCGACTATCGATATCACCAAATCAACAAATGATGAAGCATCATACCCATAAAGTGCTCGGAATGGTGTCATGCCAATGCTCATATGATAGGTCATATTGTAGCAATGCTCGCCCAAGTACAACCACTTAACCCATGCCTTCTGATGCCCTGCCACATAACTCCACAAATAACCCTCTATCCATTTATTCATGATCTCGGTCGACCATCGGTCTACGGATGATAACTGGTACTCGGTGTCAACTCTGTATCTTGGCTAACCTGAACAACTCCTGCCAAAATGTACTCATGAATCATGTTGTCCCGATCACTAACTATGTTCTTAGGCAATCCATGTAGCCTAAAAACCTCCTCAAAGAATAATGTTGTTACTGTGGTGCCTTGTACTCAAACGACATCACAAAGAAGTGAGCATACTTGGTCAATCTGTCGACCACCACATAAATGCAATTCTTACCCTGAACCTTGGGTAAGCCCGTAATGAAATCCATGGATATACTCTCCCATTTCTGGTCCGGAATGGGTAATGGCTGAAGTAATCTTGCAGGGAATGAGTGTTCGGATTTGCTCTGCTGACAAACCACACACTCTCTAATATGGTTAAGGACATCGTCCTTCAACCCTCTCCATGCAAATCTCTCCCGTATATATCTGTAAGTCTTGAAGTACCCTGGATGACCTGCCAATGGTGTGTCATGTACGACACTCAAGATCTTCTTCTTCATCCTCGACTCAGGCACAAGGTATACCCTACCCTTGTAGTATATCACATTGTCCACAACCTTATACTGTCATCTGTATCAATCCATCCATAATCTCACAAGTAAACTGGTTCTTGGAATATTCAACCAAGATATGAGCCTTCCAATCAGCTGAAATCTCTGACATAGAGCAAAGGGATGGCTGCTGGATAATGCATCAGTGACTACATTGTTCTTTCCCTTCACATACTCTATATCAAAATCGTAAGCCTGTATCTTGCTTACCCATTTCTATTGATGATCATTGAGGTCTTTCTGCTCCATGAAATACCTCAAGCTATTGTGATCCGTCGAACCACAAACTTGTTGCCCACCAAATACTTTGTTGGAATTTGACCAAGGCATGCAAAATAGCCAGCATCTCCTTGTCATAAGTAGAGTACCCACGCTCTACCATACTCAACTTCCAACTCTCATAGGCAATGGGATGCCTATTCTGCATCAGTATTGCACCGATACCCACACCCGAAGCATCACATTCAAGAATAAATGGTTGCGAAAAATCTGGTAATGCTAACATTGGGCATGTGCTCATCACCTTCTTAAGGTGATCAAATACATGTTGTAAAGATTTTGACCAAGCAAATGCCCCCTTCTTGGTTAAATTTGTCAATGGTGTTGTCAACTGAGAGTACCCCTTCACGAACCTCCTGTAATAGCAACAAAGTCCTAGGAAGCCTCTCAAATGAGTCAAAGTCTTCGGTGGTGGCCAATCAATAATCGCCTGTATCTTCGTCTGATCCACTTTGACTCTTGCTCCAATCACATATCCCAAATAGAGGACCTCCCTCATCCCAAACTCACACTTGGAAGCCTTCGCATAAAGCGATTGTGCTCCCATAATAGACAAGACCTCATCAAGGTGTCTAAGATGATCCTCCCATGTTCTGTTGTATATCAGAATGTCATCAAAGAACACTAGGACAAATTTCCGCAAGTGGCGGTTGAACACATGGTTCATACAAGACTGGAATGTAGCTGGAGCGTTAGTCAACCCGAACGACATCACCAAGAACTCATAGTGTCCATAATGGCACTTGAAGGTTGTCTTGTGTATGTCCTGCTCTTGCACTCTAATCTGATGGTATCCTAAACGTAGATCGATTTTGGAGAAGTACTCCGCTCCATGTAGCTCATCAAGTAACTCATCGATCCTAGGAATGGGATACTGGTTCTTGATAGTCTTCTTGTTGAGTGCATGGTAATCAATACACATCCTCAAAGTCCCATCTTTCTTCTTCACCAACACCACTGAAGAAGCAAATGGACTAGAACTAGGCTTGATATGTCCCATGTTGAGCAACTCTTTGATAGTCTTCTCGATCTCTTCCTTAAAACGTTGAGGATGACGATGAGTAGTGATAACTGGCTTGGCCCCCTCCTCAAGCTCTATCACATGCTCAAACCCTCTATCAGGTGGTCTCCCTAGAGGCATCTCACCAAAAACCCCACTATGCTTATCCAAAAGGACTATGTCAATGTGGTAATCCTGCTTACCATTACTTGTGTTCTTCGTCGAAACGAAGCAATGAACTACCTAGTCTATATCACCATGCTTGAATGTCCTCTCCATCCTCTTGGCCGTAACCACTCTCAGAGCTCCATTGGACATTCCCTGCAACACCACATGCTTCTCATTCACTTTGAATTTCAGCTCCATAGTTTGGAAATTGTGAATTCCCCAAGCGAATGTAGCCACTGAACACCCAATAGAACGCTGATATTCCCAATACCAACCACATAGAAATCATCAATCACGTATGATTGCCCAATGCAACACTTGAAAGCTGCGGGACACGCTTGGTGCATGTCATAGTAAAGCCATCTGCTCTGACCATGTTGAAGACCTCAAAGTTTTCAACTTTGTAGCCCTCATTGCATGACTTTTGCCTCGTCATGAAGTTGTGGGTTTCCCCACTATCAATCAAAGATGACACCTATTGCTCTTGAAAAATGTAATGTCCCCTTTTTCGAGACATTATTAATATTTATTTTTCATTTGCATTGTAACCCCTTGGCATGCCTAGTGCTACAAGTGGGAGTCTCTTTAGTTAGTTTAATGTGCACATAGGTTAGTTACTTTTATTTATTTAATTAAAAATAAATAAAGTGCACATAGTCTTAGTATTAAATATTTTAATGAGAGTTTATGTTTTCCCTCCAAAAGGGAAAGGTCGGTCTTTATTGGATATTGCACCCCTTAGTTCTATAAAAGGGAGGTCGCATTTCTTTAGAGGGGATGTTGAATTGATCATTTGATTTTCACTCCATGCTTGGAGTTGGGATGCATGCCCATTAATGTTCTCTCTCTTGCGTGGGAGTTATTGTGCTGGTTTGATATTCAATTGAAGTATTTTCATGAGATTTGCAAATCTACTTGTTGGTGATTCCCTTTCTAGCTTTGGCGACTTGTTTAGAGTATTGGCGCATTTTATTTGAATCATAAATCTGCATGTTATTGAATATTGTGAAGGGTTTTATGGTGCTTTATAATCTGTTGGTTATTGCTGATTTTATTCTAATTATGGCGACTTGATTTGAGCATCTTTTGGCATGTTTTAAGAGTGAATAAGCGATATTTGTAATCTGATCTGAGTTGGCTTAATTTTCTAAGTGTGGGCAGCCATTGTGGGATGTTTTTGAAGATTTCTAAGAGCTGGAAATAATTTACATATTTTATGCTAACCCTAGCGATTGGGTTTAGGATTTTGGGGGCTGTTTTGGAGGGTTTTCGGTGGGATAAAAATTCAGATCTTTAGTTCTTTGGAAAGCTCTTGAATTATAGATTAGTCTGCACTTTACTTCACGGCAAAAGATGAAGTATTGAGCAAGTTATGAATTTTCCAAGTTTCAGTTGTTTGTGCCAGGGTTTTATCTACACAGTTTCAGATTTTGTGGGTTGATTTGCATGCCTTCTACTTATCCAAAAATTGTGATCTATAGCTTGTTGGAAAGCTAAAAATATTAAGAATCTTTTGGCATTGGTTTGATAGAAAAATAATGGATGGTGAAGGAGTTATTAATTTTTGAAATTTGCAGCAGTCTAGTGCATTTATTAATTAATTACTGCTGTAATTAATTTCAGATTTGAAGTGATTAATTTCCTAACTGGTTCTCCCATCTAATCCACCACCTTGGCTCACTCCAACCCTTTTTGGGTTGTATTGAAGCTAACATTGGATTATTTGAGGTCGAACTAGGAGGGTTTAGTCCTTCTAGAGTCGATTCAGTGAATTAATTTGCATATTTGGATAATATCCCGAAAGGGGATATTACAAAACATTACCATGAACACTTTGAATGCATTGTACCTGGTAGTACCAGACAATGTAGCAATAGTACCTCCTGATGTGGGCTCTTGTGTCTGTGTAGGCTCCAACTCCTCATGCTCACTATGCTCACTATGATTATCCGGTACATCACTATCTGAAGCCTCACTGTCCTCTTCGGAAACACCTCAATGTAGTGCATTTTTCCCTTTCCCTTGCACATGTGTCCCGGTTCCCATGGGTCTTTGCATGTGAAACACAACTTCTTCCTCTGCAACTCATCTCTAGCCTCATTCGTCATGTAAGGCTTCTTCGACAATTCAGGGCCCTTGTCACCTTATGTGGAAAAGGCTTAGTAGGAAACTTCGATGGAAATCTTGTCTTGGGAGTAGAGAACTCCAAGTCCCGTGCTCTTGATAGCATCTTGTAGTGAAAGTGGACCAAATGCCTTCACCCAACCCCGCATGAAAGGCTCTATCAATCCCTTGAAAAATCAGGAGGTCAATCGTCTTTTGGAAACATTCGAAACCATGGTAATGACAACATCTTAAATTCCGCAATGTAGGCATCAAGTGTGTCAACTTGTCTTAAATGTGTCAGTTTTCTAAAAAACATCTCAGGATCCTTCTTATCAAACTTGACTATCGGCCTCTGTGTGAACTCTCCATACGCATTAATGGACTGTGTTCTTGGGTTATGACCCATGGTGTCACCAATCATCTACCTCTCCTTCCGAATGAAGGGTAGTGAACTTAATTGCCTCTATCTAATGTATGGGATTGACTCTAAATATGTGTCAGCTTGGACCCATGCCCTCATGATTCACTTAGTGAACCATCAAAGTTTGGGAGTGGTGTCCTAAGACTTCACCCTGAAATCTGGGACTACCCCTTTTAAATTTTTTTCGTTCTTTTCAAATAACAGTCGTTTTGTGTTTTTATTGCCTGCTGTTGTTTCCATTGCCTTAAGGTATTCAGAGAATCATATGAGCCAATTTTGACGAATACCCAGATGCTAAAACTCATTTTATCCCTCCACCAAGTTTTGTCTGCGAGAATTTTATTTAATTATTTATTAAATAAATAAAGTTATGTTTAAAATAAATCGTGCCGTAATTGAACCCTGTTGAAGATTTGCACGCCAGTATTCCTGCTTCTCAGTAGGGTATTTACAGGGATGATTTTCTTGACCAATTATTCGGCAAAGCAATTGTCTGCAACTTTTGGCAACGTTTTTCGTTTTTATTTATTTCTTTTGTGTTTGTTTTCGGTTTTCTCCATGCTGTCTGTTAAATTCCTCTTGATCCGTTTGTTCGTTCTGTATAGCTTGTTTAATTGCTTGGGAGTTCTGGAAGTCATTCATGGCCTCAAACAATGGAAGAAATTGATCATGGAGTGCTAACTTCTGACAAAAAGGAAGAATTTAGGCAAAATAAGCTTCTCCCATGCAAGTCGCACTTTTTGGGATAATAGATCTAAGTTGCCAGTGAGAATTTTGGCAGTGGCAGGCAGGTGGGATTTTTATGCTTGCCTAGCAGGTTACTTTTTCCCATCAAGTCAAATCACTTAAGCTGCCAATGGGAATTTTAGAGGTGGCAGGCAAAGCGGAAATTTCTTGCCTGCCTAGCAGTTACTTTTTCCCATTATGAAAGAAAAATCACTTAAAGTACCAATGGGATTTTTGGAGCTGCCTAGCAGGTTGAATTTTCCCATCAAAGAAGTTTATTCACCCATGCAAGTCGCATTTCTAAGGAGGCTATTTTTCATGCAAGTCGCACTTTTTGGAAGGATTTAAGTTGCCGGTGGGAATTTTGTCGATGGCGGTAGGCGGGAATTTCTTGCACACTGATAGGGTGAAAATTCCCATTATGAAAGTCAAGTCACTTAAGTGAAAGATGGGATTTTTGGAGCTGCCTTGCAGGGTGAAAATTCCCATTGCTTTGACTTCCTATTTTTAGCAATTCCTCTTGCCAAAAAGTGTGACCCACCTTGGCATTAATACATGCATTAATTGATATTCATTAATATTATTTCTAGTCAATTTTGGCGCCATAAATAGAAGGAAAGTCAAGGCAAGTGGATGAGCTAAAGAGAAGTCAAGGATGCATGCTAAAAATAAATAAAATAAATTCATAAAAAAAACCGAAGCATGCGAGACTTGGGCGCCAAAATTGAGTGAAGGAACATGGCTTTAATTAATTAATTGCCAAAAATAGGAGAAAACAATTATTAAAAATAGCATGCAGTTGGCTATATAAGCATGGGATGCCATAAGAAAGAGATAATTAATTCTTTTTGATGGAGCTTGCTGTCTGGAGGATTTTGGCGCCAAAAGGAGTATTTTGCATTAAAGAGTATTTTCCATTGCCTTCGGGAAGCTTCTAGTTTTGGCGCCTAGGGTTGGAGAAGCTTTATTTTTAATTCCAAACATCTGCATGTTGGTATAAGTGCCCAAGTGAATTAAATAATATTATTAGCTTGCTTAGCATGCAAGCAAGGTCTCAAATTTTAGGGCAGCAGGCTTTATAAGCAGATTTTGGTGATAAAAATTGAGTATTCATGCCATGGACTCCATATTTGTCTGAATCAATTGCAGGTATTCATCACAGGTGCTCATATTGGTGAAAAGAAGTCAAAATCAATGCCAGATACATTGAATATATCTTCTGAATCAGAAGAAATTGCAGGATCTACACAAATTGATCCAATTCTAAGGATTCGGCAAAAATAAAAGAAAAAGAACTCTTTAGACAAAGATTATTCCAGGCATGATGAAGCATGATGAAAGAGAAGGGTCAGTAGAGTCATGCATAACTTCCAGGCTCACCGAAATCAATGATATAGACATGGGCCTTGAACCTATCACTGATTTGATTGACAGATCCAAGGCCATTGGTAGATCATCTCTCATGCGGGCAATAAAAAGCAGCGGGATTATTCAAGCTTCAGCGTTTCCAGTCACAGCTCAATTGCCTGAGTTTGTTTTGGAGTGTGCAAGGTCTTTTCATCCTCTTTCTAGGACAATCCGCGATGCTGCAGGGAAGACAATAATCAGGTTGGATGCACAATTTATTAATTATTGCCTTAAGCTTCCGGCACGGCCAGTGGTGATTGCAATTAGCATGCAGGATGCCAACAATAGATGGGAAAAACACAAAGCGAAAAGCGTAGAGTATGACGGCCGACATATTGTCTTTCTTCTTCACTTCTTTCTCTTATTCTTATTTTCTCGAGACAAAATTGTAAAACTAAAGTAATTGGTCAAAAGCCATTACTTTTAGTTATCTGAAAAGGTCCTTAATTGAGAATAGGTGGCAGACATGCAAAAATTTGATTTAATCTTCAGATGCATGTCATGTAGAGAGAAATTTCAGGGGAAAATTGCTAGTTGTTTTCTTTATAGCTTCCGCATGTGTCAGTTCAAGTATTGCTTTCCTATTTTTAATTGCCCTCTATACACTATAAATAGAGGAAGAGCCTACGGGTTAAATGATCAAAATTTATAATCAGCATTCTTGAGTTCCAAACTTTGTGTTGTAACCTTTGATGTCTTTTCTGTGAAAGCTGAGGAATTGAATAGAAGTGGATTTCCGGAGAACTTTGTGTCAACGGTGCATTGCTTCTTACTTTTGTGTGGATTTTTAGATAAACTTTGTGTTATCTAAGGTTTATATTAGAAGCTTTTCCTTTCCTTTCCTTTACTTCTGTATTGTGAGATCTATTTGTTTTGTCTATGTGTATGAGACCAACTCTGTAAACTATTGGTCGGATCACACATCTTCCTTTCTTCTTTCCCAAACCCTATCATTCCCTTTTGGTTGAAAATATTTCATTAACAGCTGCTTACTTGCTGCAGAATTGCTTAGCTATGGTTCATGAGCTTTGCAAGTAATAAAACCCACAGACAGTTGTTAAGATCCATAATTGACAAAAACCTTACATGGGAGCCTCTTTGGTAAATGAGGAGATTTATCTCATTTGCCTAGTTTTTGGTGTGCAGAAAATCTAGCCAACGAGGAGGGTAAGTTTTCCCAAATGTCTCTGCATATCCTGATTAGGACCACCTCTATCTTGTCGTGGTCTAGTGCTAGACTTCCACTTGCAATAATCAAGAAAAGGCATAAGCTTGCTTGAAGATAGGCATAAATGGTCTCGGCGGCACACTAGATGAATGAGTCGTGTGAGGGCAGTATGACTTGTCTCCCCATTTGCAGCTCCACCACTATCATTGTTGTGTACCCCTGAATTATGTGTAAGCTGAATCAAGTATAAATTTGTTTGTTCCTGCTGCTTGACCATTTTTATGAGCACCTGTTTCATGAATTCACCATCAAGATCACCTACAGTTGCTTCCTTTCCTCTGTCCTCAACCATCTCTTCAATCTTGCCCCTCTTAGAAAATCAAGAGGGACTCCCTCTGTATTACTGGAGGGTTCGATGGCCTTCTTTTTAGATAATACCTGTTCACACCTATACTTGGCTGCATATGAATTTTCTGTTTGTATAAAATTATTCAAACCCCCATGGGTTGGGAGGAAAACCAACTCTGATACCACTGAAATATCCCCAACTAGGAGATATTGTTCCAAACTTGCAAAAGTTCCTGACTTAGTAACTTGTAGGCATTTTGTCAAACAGTTTGCATGCAATGTTTAGAACAACTATGACAATGATCATAAATCCATCACATAATTTTGAAAATATTCAAAAATCGCATAGTGTCATTGCGTCAAACAGTTGGCAATCATTGTATTGAATTGGAAATGTCATTGACACTCTCATAAGCAGTTAGAAAAACAAGAAATAAGGCAAAGACATTTTAACAAACATTTTCATACATCCGGCCGAAGCAAACATTCCAACATATAGTGTTCAGATTAATAATTTTAGACCTCTTAAATGATACAATTGCTGCTGGTAATATATTTCTGAGTGTAGTGATCCATGGTGCTAGCATGCATTCGATATTAAACTCAGAAATTATTATTCCTTTGAACAATTGAGTATGGCTGAGTTGTACAACAGAAAAATCAGTCCTTTGCAATGAATTATCGAATATAAAACTGAATATGAATACTTAGAACAGCTCCATACGACATATATAAAATTCAGAAAATATTATACTTGCAACAACTGAGAATGACTGTTTGTACAACAATAATAATAGCCTAATTTTCTGTTTAAAACTGCATTAATACTTCTGAAGTAGCAGCACCCAACAATAGATGGATATTAGACAACCACGATTTTGCTTGAAATGCCCATGCTGCCTTCACAAATAAACTTCGAGTATGCAACAAATGGTCTCTGACACTGTAAATACAACTATTAGGGATTGAGGATGAATCCTCTCATTGAAATAGCCCTTCTAGCTAGGGTTGAAAGTCTCCTCTGCACCGAAACCAAGGATCCCAAGGGATTTCACTCCTTAAGCAAGAGAAATGAACACGTAGGTTCACCAAACTTTTTCCAGAGAAAATAACAAATGAACATAACCTTTATATTAATCCTCAAGTCATCCTTATAACTCCTTTGAAACCTTAAACCTCGACTTTTTCCAATGCCAGTTTATAAAATAACAATTTATATTTCACTTTAGTCATAAGCCATGACTTAAAACACCTCGAAGTAAAATTATAATATAAAGTGCATTAAAAACACATCTCAACGTAAAATTGTAACTTTAATGCATAAAAGGGTCCAAATATTCCCTTTACATCTCCCACGCCCCTGTTCCCAAGGGAATAACCAAGGTAAAAGGGCAGAATATGCTAACTAGGCCTCGAGCATTTGGAAAGGGACATTACGAAACCTCTAGGAAATTAGATATGAAAATTTCCTTACGAAGGAAAAAAGAAAACAATGCTTAATTTGCTTACCCAAATTGCAAGCTATGAAAAGCTTTCATCTTATATTTTGTCCAAGTTGTAATTGGAAAGGGAAAGTACAACAGTTGCAGAAGGCCAAGTTCTGCAGGTTGTAGATCCCTTAATACTGCTCGAAAACTTTAATGTGAAAACTTTCCAGAAAGCACTTGCCAGTACCTTTTGATGGTGGAAGAATCATTGTGAGTGGACGTTTCTTTCAAGAGAAATATGCACTGCATTTTGAGGTGCTTTTTCAACAAAATCAGTAGAACACTAATGCTAAATTAACTCCCCAAATTTGAAGGTTGTTGGAGAGAATAGATCTAGTGAAGTGCAAGAGCTAAAAACTCTCAAGAAGACTAGATCTAGTGCACTAAATTGAGAGAGGAATAAGGGTGTTAGACCTAGTAAGGATAGAAGATGGAAACCTTTAAAAGGGCTAGATCTAAAGGCCATGATTAACATGCGTGAATACCAAATGATATGATCTAGTGGAGGGTGAGATGTAGAGATGTTCAAGGAGACTAGTTTGAAAACCTTGTGGGAGTGGCCTAAGGATGTTAGATCTAAATAATGATACAACGTGAAACCACGGAAGTGACTAGATCTAGAGGCCACAATTGTTAAATTTTGATATCAATTAACATGAGCACAATTGCAATAATAAAGAGAGAACACATGAAATTGCTGCAAGTGTATATGTGTTTTACACTCTATTGTATTATGCATTTATAGATTATGAGGAAGCTTCTTGTAATGTCCCTTTCTAGGGCTCAACCACACAAACAAGGAAAATCACATAAATCCCAAATGAATACAATCTGATTTTTATAACAGTAGACTAAAAATTGGAACAACAATGTACAACAGTCTGATTTTCTAGGACAACAGCTTGCAAAGTACAATAATTCACCCAATTATCGCTATGAAACTCATCCACAACATATATAAGCCTTCTAGGAACAATGTAGGTCAATTTACACTATGAAATTCAATCACATGCACAACTAAAAATCAATTTAGCAACAATAGAAGTACAACCAATATAAGTGACTGAAAATGAGCTTACCAAACCCCAATAAATAACAAATATGCAATATTTCAGCCTTATAAAATATGAGAAGTCCAAATATCAACTTGGAATGTAAATTTGTGCCCTAGAAAGGACCCAATCACACTCCTATGCAAGTGGCTCCCTAGGATAGGGGCATAAAATAATACCAAAACCCTTGGTATTCCTTCTCCTCCAAGATCTAATTGCAAACTAGCAAGATAGTCTTCAAAGATTGTCTTCGACACCACCAAATTGGAGGGTTTCCGTCATCCAATCTTTATCAAAGAAGGTTTCTGCCTCCCTAGCTTGCCACACTAATGGATTACCGCCCTTTAGTGGAATATGATTAGAGCACCTCTCTAGAACCAAAGAAGATAAAATTAGATATGCCAAAAAGATGATGCAAATGAGCCTATGTGACTCCTCTTATACCCCTTTGGTGGCGCCAAACCCCATGAGGGAGTTTCCCCCATGACCGACCTCATAAAGAAGCTTGCTTTATCTTTTAATTTGCTTTTTAATTCCTCCAACCTAGCCGACTTGCCTCATAAAGGAAAACACTAAAAGAAAATGTAAATGCTCACGAAAAATGACTAAAATATAAACAAATACTTCCCTTGTTCACCTTCTTCCAGCCCATGGGAAGTGGAATGGGCTAGAAGTCTTCAAAATGAATTAGTTTGAAAAAGGGGACATTATAGTCCTCCTCGAAATTGCTTGCCCTCAAGCAATTGCAAGCTCTCATGCCCAAACCCATCATACCAAGGTGAAGGAACATGTTGTAGCATCCCCATAGTCTAGATCCTGTGCTTGTCACATGAAGGATTCTTTGCCCAAACAAACTTTGACACCTATTGCCCCTTCCTTCATTGCAGTGCCCTTCATCTTTAACTTCTAAAACAACAATAACGATTTCTTCGTTTGCATACTCAACAGTACAAAAATCCTTCCAAATTACTATAATCTCAGTCACAAAGCAAGAAATTAATAAATAATCAGCAGCTTGACAAGCTAATCCATGTCCCAATGTGGCATCATCATTCTTCGTTCCATCCTTATCAACTAAGGTGTAAGAACACTCCATATTCTCAAATACAAATGCAAGTGAAATTTGGTGGGGGTTGCTTTATAGATGATGACAACAATATCGATGATGTTAGTTTGGCTCATGACAGCCATAGAAATGCTCCCCTTCTCACTTGGGCTAGACAACACCTCATTCCCCAACTCTTGATTACATTCTTCACTAAACAACAAACTTGGAAAGGTAAGCTTGAGCATCATGCAAAAGTGATCCAAACCCCCGAGTTACGTTGCTGTAGTGGGTTCCGTGGCTGCCCCAAAGATTGTCTAGGTTTCCCTCTTCCCATTGTCCTAGGTTGGGTTGTACCTTCCTCAAAGCCTTTATGTTTCACTCCCAATCCAAGTATTGGAGGGACTCTATTTCTATGCAAATTGAGACCTTTTGCACTCACAAACTTGCCATCCTCCATTATGGCATCTTCATCTTCAGCTGCAGTCCCATATTCTTCATCACATGCTCGGATGGATAACAAATTCAGCTGCTCTTTCTTCTTTATTCCTGTGCCTACACAAAGAACAAACACATTAAAAGAAACAAGAGCTCTCAATATCATTTCTTCATGCCCGCAGTATGGAAGCTAAGCTCCATTTCATGGCCTGTAATCATCTCATTTTTTCCACTCAAGTGATAGATAACATGACTGCTGTTTTGAAAATAAAATTGTAGGTTTTACCTCATTATGTCTTGCCCATATGTTTTCCTTCTTCTAGAAGTTCTTCCCCTTCTCTTGGCTATAGCAACTTGAGGAATCACGTGTCATGCTTGGAAGCACAACCTCTTGGCCATCAAGATTGAGCCTCAACTCCATGAGTCGGTAGTCTTGGGTAAATCTACCCAAAGAGTGCAGCCATGACACTCGAAGTGCCAAATTCATAACTTCGTTATAATTCGCATAGAAATCACCCCTTAGAGTGTTCTTCACTTTATCACCGTGTCCACTATGGTGTCAATAATGACCGCCCATTATACTATGAAGCATCAAACTCGACATAGGCTCATCCTTTGTAACAAGCTGCCCATGGTGACACGAGTATGGCAGTGACATAGTAAGAGACCAAAAAACTGAAATGTAATTTTCAATATTATACCTTGGGCTATCCTCCACTTTTTCATTTTCTTTTGCCGAGTGAAGCATGGTTGAGATCTCTTCATATTCAACTAGTGAAGCTCTTTCCACCTTGACTTCATCCATATTTGGTTGGCACGTGCATGGAGCCTCTTCGTGATCCTTGCCAAAGTCATGAGCACCCTTAACTTGTCTCTTATTAGCTGCTATTTTGAAAATTCCAGGATGCTGATCATTATCATAACTATGCAAATTGAATTCTTCCTTCTTTGGTTCAATCTTCGGAATGCTTGGAAGATGGTTAGGGGCCTCTTGGAAAATATCCTTTTTCCCTTTAGTACCCTTCATCCTCACATCTTTGTTAGAATAATTCTCATGATGATCAAAACCTTGCAAATACATAGTGTGAGGGTGATGCAATAAATTAGTTTGCTTACCATTTGTTGCTGATATGTAAATTCCAGCAAACTGAAAACCAACATGAGTATAAGGTGAGGCCTCCTTTTGAAAGGCATGCCGCTCAACTGGGTCATCCGAATCTTAGCCTCAAGAACCTCTTGTAGATCTGATTTTCCTTCACCATCTTGCCGCCACATGCAATCATTGGAAATCAATAAAACATCATTTATTGTCAAAGAATCTTTACCTTCACGCTGCATATTGATCTTCTTTTGTCCATGGGCTGTTCTCTCTCCATTATTTGCAGCCTGAAATTTACTCTTTGCTCCGTGTTGGTCGTCAAATAGGACTTCACGAAGAGCAACAGTCAGGGGACAAGAAGTCCCTCCTCTTTAATGGGAGAGGTTCCCTTATTCAGAAACGAACCTATTTACAAATATACAAAACATGATTTTCTTGTGGAACTTGGATATCTACGAAAGTGTTTTCTATAAGGATCATCAATTACAAAAGGACTGAGGAATGAGAAAACGAGAATGAGCAGAAAGGCACCATTTAGAATTATAGATGACAGAGTAATTCTTTATGCATGCGAAGGTACAGTGAATTGAAACAAGATCATTTGTATCATACTAATAAGATGAAATTTGAAAGACACAAAGTTCTATCAATAACATCTGCAAGAATACAAAGCTTCTTAATATAATATAGACAAATGATCTTAACAAGATTAAATGAAAAGCTTAGGGATAAAAGAGATCAGATAGACGAAGAATGAAAAGCCCTTCTGTATTGATTTCTTTATGATTTATTTACACTTTCAGAAAATAAGCCAAGTTCTTCCTCCTTAAAATGGCGAGGAGAGGCCATTATATAGTTTACAATTCAGTTACTCTCGGTAACTACTTCTTTTAACTAAAGATTAGTTAAGGATTGCCAATCGCAATACCTCAACTTATTACAATAAATCCGAGAAAAAGAATAGGAAGAGAAGAGAGGAATAAGGAGAAGAAGACAGGTGCTTATGGTGGGAAGGACCCACTGACTTCAAAATCCATTGCTGAATCTCTTGATCGGCTATGTCTACGCCACGTGGACCGCGTGTTGGTGTAGAGTGGGTCCAAAATCCGAGGCACTTCTCCATTTCCTTATCAAACTCGACATGAGTATGATAGTCTTTATTTGCTTCTTCCATAGCAGATCTCCTTCATTTTCTCTTTGGAAATGGAGCTTTCCTTGAACAGATTTCCTTTGACAAAAGCTCTGAATTGAGCTTTGATTTCTTGTAGGGAGAGAGACACACCAGAAGTTTCATCCTGAAGATGACAATGTATATCTTTGAAAGCAGATACAACTAGTGTTTTGAAAGCCTCTCCCTTCTGCCAACTATTCTTCAATTCTCCCGAAGCCTCCTCCAGGACCTTGATCTTCCACTCCACGCTGTAGACCCAGGATTTTGACAGATTATCCTTTGCATCATCAAAAACCTTACTCACCAAAAGAATGTTTTCATCGGTCTGTCCCATGAGGCGGAGGTCCACTATACAACTGCTCCAAAGTTTAAGCTCTTTATCTATGATCCCAATAGTGGAAGAGAGCTTTTGTTGCAAGTTGTTCACTTTTCCATGGAGTTTGAAAGCTTCATCGATGAAGTTTAATCCAGCAACAAGCATATCTTCCACCATGGCCTCCATAGCTCTGCCATAGACGGAATACTTGTGCATGTCTTTGATACTCTGTACTTCATCTTGGCTCAAAATTATAGGTGGCGGAAGGGTAGTCAATGGGGTAGGGTCCAAAACTTTGCCCTTAGACAAAAGAGATTTGATAAAACACGTGAGAATCGGGCTTGTTCCTCCAATCTGCTCAATAGTTTGCTGCCCTTTTTCTACCCTCCCAATGACTCTTGTGACCGTTTCCTGGAGGTTGTGGATCTCACCTTCAGGGGTAGACTCTCCCATAGGAATCCTTGAGAGTTCTAGGTCAGATGCCTGTGCTTGATTCTGGGAGACAACTATGGCATTATCCATTTCTGGAATCCTCAGTGCAGTGCCAATGGCGGCAGCGTCAAGTTTGGCAATGAGCTCCCCGTGTATATTGGTCAATTCGCTCGAATCAGGGTTGAAATGAGCTCCGCATGAAAGCACTGTATCTGCACATTGCACAGAGATTGGGAAACCACCAGCGAAAGCCAAACCGCTGTCATGAATCATTTGTGCCATTGGCGTAGGGTTTGTGTCTGTCATCCTCGACCAAAAATCACTAAAGTCAAGATGGTGAACTTCATTGTCCCGATATCGGGAGCAGCAGGACTCTAGTGGTGAGATTTGTTCTTGCCCCGAAATTTGATCTAGACTTGGGAAGGAATTGCAGAGGAAAATGGATATGCGCGCGGGAATTTAGATTTGAGGTTCGAGCAAAAGATAGCGAGGAAAGTAGTGTGCAAAACACATAGGGGGTTTGCTCGTTATATAGCCGTTTAGGAGAGAGAAAGGCAATGAATGCGCATTTAATACATACCTACCAAATTGAATAAGCAAGATATTCGGGTAGAGCGGGAAAAATTAGCACGAATGGCACTTGGTTCATTTGGGACATGTGGGACGCGAAAGCGCGAGGTACGCGGCTCGGCCGATTCGGGCGAAGCGGGGAAAAGACGCACAAATGCTCTTGGAACACGCGGGACAAAAGTACGCGAAGTACGCGGCTCGGCCGATTCGGGCGAAGCGGGGAAAAGACGCACAAATGCTCTTGGAACACGCGGGACAAAAGTACGTGAAGTCGCGGCGGCTCGGCGAATCGGACGAAAATGGAACAATTGTTCCGGGCAAACTTGGGACATTTAGGACAAAATGTTCCGACGGGCCCGAAAAGAACAGACTTCGGGTGAACCGGCCGATCGGGGAACAGAGGGCCCAATTGAACTTGGGACATGCGGGACAAAAATGTCCAATAGGCCCGAAAAACACACCCAAAAACGCAGATTTCTCAATTTCTTTGGCATTTCACATTATCAGTACAACAGAGAAAACACTTAAACTCAAAATTTTAAATTTTTTCTTTCTTAAGAGCAGGGGAATTTTGAGTGGACAACACTCCGCCATTGTAACTTGCAAGTTATTCTCCTCTTCCTTTCTCCACCACGCCGAAGATCCTTTTGTGGTGCCTGATACCTAAGTCCTTGCCTTTCTCTTCCTTTGTTCCCTCCTATGAATTTTGCGAGGATAGGGCATCATGAATCTCAAGGTGGAAGGGCCTATACTCCTCATAGCTGGCCACAATGTTATGACCCACTGAATGTTGTGTTTCAACCACTGGAATGACTTCTTTTCTTGGGAGGAAGGTAGGCCGGAACAACCTAGATGAAGAATTGCTCGCAATTCTTGGTGGCTGAATATTATTGCATGCCTTTGGAGAGTTTCCTTCACCATTTAGGTTTTGCATGACATGGATCAATTGTGTCATCTTATTCACCAATCTTTCTTTCCCAGGCAAGCCTTTCAAATCTAACATTACCAAACAATTTATTTGCCATTTTATCTTCTTGCTTGAAAACCCTCGAGGTTGGAAAGACCAAAGCGTTGATACCACCGTAATGTCCCTTTCTAGAGCTCAACCACACAAACACGGAAAATCACATAAACCCCAAATGAATACAACCTGATTTTTATAATAGCAGCAGACTAAAAATTAGAACAACAATGCACAACCGTCTGATTTTCTAGGACAACAGCTTGCAAAGTACAATACTTAAACCAATTATCGCTATGAAACTCATCCACAACATATATAAGTCTTCTTAGAACAATATAGGTCAATTTATACCATGAAATTCAATCACATGCACAAGCTGGAAATGAATTTAGCAACAACAGAAGTACAATCAATAGAAGTGACTGAAAATGAGGTCACCAAACCCCAATAAATAACAAATATGCAATATTTCAGCTTTATAAAATATGAGAAGTCGAAATATCAACTCGGAATGTAAATTTGTGCCCTAGAGAGGACCCAGTCACACTCCTATGCTAGTCGCTCCCTAGGAGATGGGCATAAAATAATACCAAAACCCTTGGTATTCCTTCTTCTCCAAGCCCTAGTTGCAAACTAACAAGTTAGTCTTCAAAGATTGTCTTCGACACCACCAAATTGGAGGGTTTCCGTCCTCCAATCTTCAACAAGGAAGGTTTCTGGCTCTCTTGCTTACCACACTAATGGATTGTCGCCCTTTAGTGGAATTGGATTAGAGCACCACTCTAGAACTTAAATAGATAAAAGTATATATATCAAAAGTTGTGGCAAATGAGTCTATGTGACTCCTCTTATACCCTTTTGGTGGCACCAAACCCCATGAGGAAGTTTCCCCCATGACTGATCTCATAAAGAAGCTTTCTTTATCTTTTAATTTGCTTTTTAATTCCTCTGACCCAGCCGACCTGCCTCGTAAAGGAAAACACTAAAAGAAAATGTAAATGCTCACGAAAAAGGACTAAAATATAAACAAATGCCCCTTGTTCACCTTCCGGTCCACAGGAAGTGGAATGGGCTAGAAGTCTTCGAAATGAATCAGTTCGAAAAAGGGGACATTACACTTTTAGAAAAAACTAAGCTTCGTAAAGAAGAAAGGAAGCTTCTACGAGAATAAAAATATACATACACATATATACAACATTTAAGAATGTACTATAAGACCACATCACTATGTAAAACATTTGACAAAATTCACTAGTGCATGTGACTATATTTTAGAAAATTCACTATCCCATGTGACTGTCTCATCATTAAATCATCAATGTATAAGACCATAATCAAAGTATGTCCGTCTACATTCTTCGATAAACATTGTGATCCATCTCGCATATGTTGAAGCCACATGAAAAAAAAAGAACTTGTCAATCTTCTCAAACCAAACTCAAGGATCTTGCTTCAACCCATAGAGTGAATTCAGATGTTTGCACACTAGCTTGGAATCACATGTTGACTAGCTCAATGTATTTTTCAGGAATTTTGGAATTTAGGATTTTTTTGGAAATTTCACGTTGTTTGCAGAATTGTACAAAACCAATCATAGAGCGCCATGTGGTAATACTAAATTTGAAGTCCGAAGTCAAAATCCAAGTCACATTGTTTGCCATGCACGTGCCAAATTACTTGCCACATCACTTGTTGTGCATGCATAACACAACATAGCCCTTGTGTCCTAGTTGCGTCAATAAAAGGGAAGGAAGGAGGTTGATGGCATTTGAGCTCCCAACCTATGTAATGTCCCTTTCTAGGGCTGAAACTGAAAAACAAGGAAATAACACAAACCCCAAGTGAAGTAAATTATGATTTTTATAACAACAAACTGAAATTTGGAACAACAATGAACAATAGCTTGCAAAGAGTGAAAATTCAACCAAATATCACCATAGAAATTATCCACAACATAGATAAACACTTTAAGAATATTTGGGACACTTCTTACCATAAAATCCAATGAAATACTCAGCTGAAAATTTAATTATAAACAGAAGTACAGCCAAGAGAGATGACCAAAAATGGAGTCTCCAAACCCCAACAATGGCGAAATGTGATAAAAACCAACCTTATAAATTATGCGAAATCTGAATATCAAAGAATGATGAAGTTTTGTGCCCTAGAAGGCACCCAAATGACCTTTTATGCAAGTCGCTCCCTAGGAGAGGGGCTCCAAATAATATTAAAACCCTTGAAATCACTCCTCCTTGATGCCCTAGATGCAAACCAACAAGATGGTCTTCAATGAAAGTCTTCAACACCACCAAATTGAAGGGTTTCCGTCCTCAATCTCCCACAAGGAAGGGTTTTGTCCTCCTTGGATGGCACACTAATGGATTGTCGCCCAATAGTGAAATGGACTTAGAGCAATCAGCCCTAGAGACCAAGTATAAAGTGTATATGCCAAAAGATAAATGAGCCCCGAAGACTCCTCTTATACCCTTTGGTTGGCGCCAAGAGCCATAAGGTTTAAACCAACCTCTTAAGTTTGCTTTATCTTCTAATTCCATGTTTGAAACTTCCCAACCTTGTCGGCCTCTTAAGTTTTCTTTATCTTCTAATTCCATGTTGGAAACTTCCTAACCTTGCCGACTTCTTAATGAACTTTACTTTATTTTTAATTTCATGTTGGGAGCATTATAATCCCATCCAATCTGCCTTAGGGAGTAAAACACCAAAGAAAAAATATTAATAACAATAAAAGAATATAAAACGAAACCCAAGGACTTCCCTTGTGCAATACCTTCTTGGCCACTAGAAGAGAAATGACAAGAAGTCTTGAATTGGTGCTGGTATGAAAAAGGGGACATTACAACCTACCATCTTGTCCAAGCCACTAGCAGGCAAAGCCTGCGAGCTTATCCTATACCACCGTATGGCGGTAATATGCTATCAATGCGCAAATTCCTTCTCGTATCTCGGGGTCCTATGCTGCTCTGATTTTGTGACCAACCACTCCTGACGATATGCCTATGGTCATGTGCTTGGCCCCCACATAGCAAACCGATGCTGCTAACAGCCCTTCATTGAGACTCACGAACTTTTTGGACTCAATTTAGAGGCACAAAAGGGCAAATTTGAAGCTGAGTGAAACATGAACCCCTGCTAATGTTTGCGAGGAATAAAAATGCTATCATATTTGGAAAAGGCTGGACCTGAAGGACTCTTCCTTTGGAAACCCTCTTTCTGTTATACAAACAAAGTCTTATGCTAGGAGAGCTCCGTGGCCCCCAAATCTCTTCGATTGAATTTCTATTGCATTCAAATTTTGCAAGGAGTGCAAATTTGAAATGAGAAAATGTATTTTCCCCACAAAATCGTTGGATATCCCTCTGTTTAAAAAACTCCAGCCTTTATGATGAAATGCAACTAAACACCTTGAGAGTTATTGCCACTCCTTTGTGCACCTACATAAGAGGAAAGGACAAGAACATAGGGAGTTTTCTACAATTGTATTAGTTTTCCTTTGCACACTCTATAACCCATAGCTTGCCACCAAGTATAGGGTTGTCCCTCATTTCGACATCCTAGGCCCCGTGTTGCAGATTATTGGTATCAGAGCAAGAGCTCTCATATGCTTGTAAACATGCGTGCACAATAGTAGAAAGCAAGATACCCGCTCAAATCCATCTCGAGTATCCAAAAGAATGTCATAGCAAGATTAAGATGGTTGGACGCCCAAAAGAATTTCTCTAAGGCATCCCTAAAAGTCCAAAAGCACTTTCATGATGATCTTGAGGAACAAAGCACCAAAATCTCTGGCCAATTCAGAGAATTCATGATACAACTTGGTTTAATGCCCTCCCATTCTTCGTGCATCTTGCACATCAATGGTTTCAGCAGCAAAGCACTTTGAGGTTCAAGTCGATCTTGATATCCCCCTTTGTTCAAAGGCAAAATCAACACCGCAACATTGGATAAATGAATTTGCCAACTTGAAGATTACTTTTCAGTCAATTGCTTCAATGATGGAGAGAAGATCACCTTTGCAACGTTGAAGATATCCATTTATGTGTTCCACTTGTGGGAATCCTATAGTGCGGAGTGTGAGAAATGTGACCAGACAATTGAGACTTGGGATGTATTTTTGTGTAATGTCCCTCTTTCTCGAATAGTTCGGTCAAAGACCTTGGCTGCTTTTGCCTACCCGACGGCCAAAGGGTGTTTTCAAGGGTGACTTCGGTTTATTATTTTTATTATATGGTGCTCAAAATAAAGTAAAATATCATTAAAGCACATAATGAATTAATAGATGTTTAAGTGACTTTGACTTAGGAAAGTGCATTTAAATAAATTAATAAATTATTTAAAGTGCCTTCCCACCAAAATTGTGACTTGCTTGGGTAAGGGTCAAATAAACCCAAAATGCGACTTCTTAGTGAAGGAAATAATTAATTAAATATTAATTATATTGATTTGGGGAAAAAGTGCGACTTGCATCTTTGGAGGGTTTTTGGCTATAAGGAAAAATGCGACTTGGGAAAAGTCATTCGAAGATTATTATTTTTACCCGGCGGTGAGCATTGAGCTTTGGTAGACAAAATCCAAGGCGGTGTTGGCTAGATTTTTCGCATAACATAAAACCTGGCGATCATGAGATAAATCTCCCTCATTCTTGGTGAGGCTCTTGTGTCGATTTGTCAATTAAAGTATGCTAGTATCTATATGGGAGCTTCACTTAGGTAAATGAGGGAGATTTATCTCATGATCGCTAGGTTTTATGCTATGCAAAAAAATCTACCCAAATGAGTTTTGGTGACTCATTTGGGAACAACTATCTTTGCAGATCAAAGCTTATCTTTTGAAGATCAGAGTGTTTTCCATACAAATCTCAACCTGGCTGAGCGTCCATTCACCCGATCTGTAAAGGCGCAAGGAAGGACTGATCATTTCTTCCAACTACAGGAGCATTTCAATTTCAATCATCCTCCTCAAGTTAGAAGCCATAGATCTAGTCTCTCACCAGGAAGGAGAGTACACACCCATCCAGATCCGGATCGTCTTCAGCATAATCCGGTAGCTGGAATTATTCACCAAGTCTACACAAGGAGAAGACGTGCTCCGTTCGTCATGGCGAATCAGAACCAGATTGTACCTATTCCATGGGGTGCAGCCTTTGGGCCTTTGAATCTGACTCCTCCTATGCATGATCTACCTAAAGAGACGAGAAATTTTTTTTCGAGATTCTTTGGAGATGGCAAGCAGAATCCAGATGACCACTTGGCTGCGTTTTTCATATCCTGTGGAGTGCTTGCAGTCGAACATGAAGATGTATCTGTCAGACTCTTCATAGAGACTCTGCATGACTTGGCTAGAGAATGGTTCTACCGGCTAGCTCCTGGTACCATAACCAACTGGGCTACTATGCGGGATGCATTCTTGAAAAGATTCAAGGCAGCTGAAGATTCCAGTACATTGATTACTCAGCTCACTCAGTTGAAGGAGCCACATGAGCACATGCGGGATTTTATTGCAAAATTCCAAAGATTATTGTACAAAATTCCGGCTTCTGCTTCTCTAAATGACGAGAATCAAAAAGTATTTTTTCGTCAATGCTTTACTTCACGAAGTAAGCTATTAAGCTGCGAAGACACGTCATGCCGACTTGTTAGCAGCTCAAAACATGGCGATTCTGGATTCAAGACGACCTCATCATGGCTGGAAAGATAAAGAGCAACACTTGTAGAGCTGAAAGTTCATCTTCTGCCTCTATTGCCTCTACATCCGATTCACTATTGCAAAATTTAGAAAATGAGATGTTGCAGATGAAGAAACAAATGGCTCAAATGGCTCAAGGCAACAACACTGCCCCTGCTCGGAATTTCAACAACAACCGGAACCGCATTGTTGGTTCCCAAAGATTAGCAATTGAAGCTGCTCCCAGAAACAACGTGGAGATGAATGAAGAAGACCTGGAAGCTGACGTTGATCAGCTCGAGAATGATGATTTTATAGGTCCTGCTGGCGACTCCAACATTAATTACCTAAACTACAAATCGAACATGAGTATGAGGAGCTTCTTGAAGACGATCATAGTCATGCATATGCAGTACTTACAAAATCACAAACTCGCCAAGATGAGGCATTAGCTGACGAACAAAGAAGGGGCAGCCCTTTACCTTCTTCCTTAGCTCCGAAAGTAAGCATGCGAGTTTTCATCTAAACCATCAAAAGCGGCTTAGGTACCGAATCTATTTCTTCTTTTGACATTATTGATCTTGTTAAGAAAACCAAAGTTCAAATGTCGAAGTTGAATACTTGAGATCCTTTCCTGAGAAGTTAAATAGGCTAGTCAAATATGTACAATACCCAAGACAATCCAATACATCAAAAGGCGTTTTACCTAAGCCCAAAGTTACTCCTCCCGAACAACATTGTAGTTGTGAAATCCTCACCTTCGAAAGAGTAGAACCTTTCTATGTCTCCTTATCGCTTAATGGTTTCAAGTTAAGAAATTGCATTACGGATTCGGGTGCTTCGACAATGTCATGCCAAAAAGTTGCGAGATGCTCTTGGGCTTACCTTGACAAAGATCATAAAAAGGTGCTACTCCATGGAGAGACAAGTCCCTTTAATCGGACAAATCAAAGATGCACAAGTTGTTCTGGCAACTTTTCCTGACAAAAGATTGAAGATGACAATTCTAGTTGTAGATATTCCTGTCTCCTACGGGATGTTGCTGAGTAGAAACTTCTGCAAAAGGCTAGGAGGAGAAGTAAAGATGGATTGGTCTGTGCGCATATTCCTATCAAAGGGCTTAACCATAAGTTGGAGCCGGAAAAGAAGTCCAATTACACGGTTACAAAATCCGAGGATCCTAGATCTCAAGTTCTTTTTCAGGAATCTGACTGTGGGGTCTATTTCTTGGAAACGGATAAAGGCGTTCGAGCGAACTTCGACAGGAGGTAGAGCCGGCGTGAAAAGAAGAAGAAAAGTTTGGACTCTGGAGTTTAAAGGCACATGTTGTTCTTTTGGATCAGGAGTCGGTGTTCTACTAATATCTCCAGATCATGAGATATTTCCATACTCCCACAAGTTGATGTTCGAGAACACCAATCATACGGTGAAGTATGAAGCATTGCTTCTAGGAATGGAGCAAGCTAAAAAGAAAGGAGTAAACTCCTCAAAGCCCAAGGACAAGCTGAACTTGTAGTAAAGCAGGTTCGAGGGCAAAATCAAGTCAAAAGAGATGAGTTGGAGCATTACAGAGATAGAGCACTTTCTGCCACATTCGATTTTGCAGCCTTCTCCATATTCAGACAAGGAAACTATAAAGTGGAGATGGTCTACCGCCCCAAAGTCCCTGATAATGTTGAACAGTGGCAGACTTTCAATGATGACAAACAAACATCTGCATTTCTGGAACAAGGCAACTTTGACAAGTTGTATGTTGAAGGGAGTAAATCACCACCACGACAAACAGTCACAAGAAAAGCTGATCCAGGTTATGATGACAGTAGTAGAGTAATCCAACCAAAAGGTAGCAAAATCCCAAAGGTTTGGTTTCCTTAGTGGAGACTTTAAACAAGCATGATTAGTACTTGAAGAAGAACAAAGAATATGGTGATAGTTCTTCCTCAGAAATGCAGCAAATAAATCTGGGAACAGAGCAAGTTGATGCAGACTTACCGCCACGGAGAGAAGAAAGGATGAGCCACCACCAGATGAAGTTGATAAGGACTTGCCCAGAGTATTTGACAAGAAGGCCAAAGAAAGGAAGTTCAAGATCGGAGATTGGGTACTTTGGTGGGACAAGAGATATGAACCGAAGGGCATGCACGACAAATTTGATTCACTCTGGAAAGGGCCCTTCGTGATCAAAAGAGCTGTAGGAATGGACTCTTTCTTCCTTGCCTACCGGGATGGAATTGAGTTACCACTGCCTTTCAACGGGCAGCATCTGAAGCTTTTCTAGACATAAAAAAGCAGGTAAAACCTGTATGTATATAAATAAAACTTTGTTTGTATTTCCTTGTTTTGTTTTTGTGTTGTGTTGTTTTTGTTTGCCTGACCTCGTGCCCAAAAGACAAGATACGAAACCAGAGATGCTTTGGGATCTCATCTTTTCCCTTGTCATTCTGACAGAGAAAAAGATGTCCACAGACAGAGCCGACTGGTGTCCCTAGATTTCATCCTGAAATCTGAGACTACCCTATCCGAAAAAATTTCGTACTTTTAAAATAATGGGTCGTTTTGTGTTTTATTGCCAGAAAGTTCCTGTATTGTGTCAAGATATTCCCAAGGAGCCATATTAGCCATTTTCGCCAAATACCCAGATGCCCAAAATTGTTATATTCTGTCGTCGGGATTTGCCTGCGGGAAATTTGTATTTAATTATTTTGAGCCCCGTTTGAGGCAATTTGTGCTCCGGTTTAACTCTGTTGTGATCGTACATATCGTTATTCCCATATACCAGTAGGGTTTTAACCAGGAATGAATCTTGGGCTTTATTTGTAACTTCTGGCAACGTTTTGTGTTTTTGTGTTTTTCCGTTTCGTTTTCTGTGAAATTTCTCTGGATCAATTCCTTTGCTGGTTTGGCGGAAGGAATTCGCCATCGGAGATCCGATTCTCTTGGAAAAGACGAAGTCGCGCACCAAAAAAACTTCTTTTGGGCTGGCCGCGTTTTTGAAAAAGAGGGTTTGAAGTGGATCATGGAATTTTGGAAGCGAGCGAGCAAGTGGAAATTTTGTACTTGCCTAGCGAAGAGGTACTTTTCCCATGGAAACAACGCCACTTAAGTCACAATGGGAAAATTAGAGGCGAGGGCGGCGGAAATTTCTTACCTGCCTTGCAGTGTAAAAATTCCCATTATGGAATAAAAGAAAAACAACTTAAGTGAATCATGGGATTTTATTGCTTGCCGGCGTGGTAAATAATCCCATTATGAAAGTCAAACGATTTAAGGGAATCATGGGAATTTCAGGGCTGCCTGCAGGTAAATAATCCCATTGTCATGTGACTTTTAAAAATAGAAATTCCTTATTCCAAAAAGTGCGACCCACCTTGGGTGAATAATAATGCATTAAATAAATATTTGATAATATTTATTCACCCAATTTAGCGCATTGGAGGCTTGTGGAAAAGTCAACAAAAGGAAGTGGACAAAAAGAATTTAAAAACATAATTCCAAAATTAAATAAATTTAATTTATTTAATGCATCCCCATTCGGGAGAGAAATAATACTTTTTAAAGTATTAAATGATTAAATTAATTCCTATTTTCAGTGGCTAAGGTCAAAGCATACTGTGAGACTTGAGTTAATTGGAAGTAGAAGTTTAAAATTAAATAAATTTAATTTATTTAATGGCAGCCATGAGCATGCACAAAATAGGCGCCCCATTTGAAGAGTGAAGCTTATTAATTAATTAATTAATTGCCAAGAATAGGAAAGACATTAATTAATTATAGAATGGTGAAGATTATATAAGCAGGGGCTGCCATATGGATGAATTAATTAATTCACAGGCAGAGAAGTGCAGCCCAGAGGAAAAGTGCGCCCCATTTGGAGAGGATTTTTGCTCAGAAGAAGGTGAAATTAATGCTGAAAGCTTCCAATTTTGGCGCACAGGTTGAAGGAGGTTGATTTGTGTCTAGATAATTGTTTGCATAAGTGATACAGGTGCTCAGGTGAAGTTGGTAAAATCCATGCTTGCTTTGCATGCAAATAAAACATCAAATTTTGGGGCAGTAGGCTTGAATTATGCAGATTTTTATGATTAAAATCCACTGTTCATGTTCCGGTTGCCATCTTTGTCTGAATTAATTGCAGGAATTCATTACAGGTGCTTTTATAAGAGAAAGGGAGCTTAAATCAATGTCCAATACATTGAATATATCCTCCGAATCTGAAGAATTATCTAGATCTGCACCAGTTTTGAAGAATTCGGCCGAATAAAGAGAAGAAGAATTGCTCAGACAAAGATAGATACGGCCATGGCAAAGCAGGATGAAAAAGAAAGCACAACGACATCATGCATTACTTCCAGATTTGTTGACACCGGAGACCAGATCCAGATCCAGATCTCATAATTGCAAAAGCTTCTGGCAAAAATTCATCCTCTTGTTTCAAATGCAGCCCGTGAAGAAGCCAGTGCATGGAAAATTTCTTCCAGGATCTTGTGCATGTGCTTCCAATCTTCCAGTTGAAGCCTTCATTGAAGTTGCATTCACCGGAGTGCTTTCCAGAATTTTTAATTGCTCATATGCAATTAAAAATAAAAATGATGAGTTATTTACGGCGAACATTGCACTGATGCATGTACTGGAGAAGAACTGCAAAAGCTTCAAGGATAAGAAGGAAGACATGTCAAAGGCAATACCCCGCAAACCGCTTCTAGTTACTTTGAGATCTAGTCGCCAGGATCTAGTTTGAATCGATTCAGACGAGAATATGAAAAGGACAAGCTGCTGACTTTCCTCTTTCTTCTTCTTTTTCTTGTTTCCTCCGACAAAATAATTGAGCGATCAATTAAATTATACAACTTAAGTGATTGGTTTAAAATCCATTACTTGAAGAAGTCAACTACTTGGAGATAGGTGGCAGACGTGCAAAATAGAAGGTTCTATTTTTAGTTGCAAATCATGCATGTCATGTAAAGAGGAATTTCAGGAGGGAGATTGCCAGTTGTTTCTTTTCCGACTTCCACATGTGCTAGTTCAACTAAAAACTTCTGACTTGTAATTGTCCCTCTACATTCTATAAGTAGAGGAAGAACCTTCGGGTTAATGAGGAGAATTTGTAAGCAGCATTCTTGTGTTCTAGACTTTGTGCTGAAACCCCTGATAGCCACTTGAAGCAAAGGAATATAAAGGAGCAAGTTTCCGGAGAACTGTGTCACGGTGTAATTTGTTTCTAGCTTTCTATCTTAGATCTTCTAATAGACTTTGTGTTATTTTAGATCTAGATCTTAAGTGCCTTTGCTTATAATTTTGTGCATTGATATCTATTGGTTTCTTCTATGTGCATGCAATCAACTCTGTTATCTATTGATTGGGTTGCACATCTTCCCCATTTCTTCCCTGTGTTTTATTACTTCTTTCTTCTATAAATATTCCCTTTCTTAAGCAATTGCTTGCTTGTTGCAGAATGTCATAACTATGGTTCATGAGCTTAATGATTAAAGTAAAACCCCATATAGATATTAGCATACTTTAATTGACAAATCGACATGGGAGCCTCACCGGTAAATGAGGGAGATTTATCTCATGATTTGCCTAGGTTTTATGCTTATGAGAAAATCTAGCCATGACGAAACCCTCGGATTATTCCTCTTGCGGACGGAAACCCCAGGAGCAGTGAGAGAAGCTTCCATCCAGGGATCTTCATTGTTTACACAGTTATTCATCATTCCAGCAGTTTCAGAGAAAAGAATAAATTGCAGCAAGTGGGCATTAGTACAACTTCCAGAGTGGGGCGACTTATTTTGCCGTTGGTTTATGCGGTGTGAGGTATTTTTCATGCCATTTTATTATTGTATATTTCAGCCACAAATATATATCAAATCATTTGAGGTTGTATCATTTACAGAGGATTTTAGACAATACTTGTTATCATTTCATCTGCAGATTTCTATATGTGATTACCCTAATCATTTATCATCAGAAATCAATATTGAATATATGGCTGCATTATTTATGAAGAAATCTGCCATTAAAACCCTAGGCGCCTTTATATAAATTCACCCGGTTTGCGGGGTTTTGCATTATTTAATTTGTTTATGCAGTATGAGAATGTTGTTCCATGAATTTGCTTGATGATATTAGTTCAGTTCTACACCTGAGTGTTATTTAAAAAAAAGTATTCAGGCAAAAAGGGGTTTGGGATCTTTCAGTGGTATCAGAGCAGTGTATCCTCCCAGCCTGTGTGGGAAGGAATCAGAGAGGGTATTAAAACAAAAATCAGCTTTGAATGCAACACAGAGAGGATGGTCCACACAGATACTACACCCGCAGACGAGCACGACTCGAAGCTGGTATTGCAGGAGGTGACAAAATGGAATATTTGGGTGAGAGACCTGAGAGTCCTCGAGAGGAACATGCAGATCCAAATAGGGATTTCATTCGGGATATGGCAGCCACGCAGAGGTAGTTACAGACCATGGAGCGCATGGGCACTACCTTGGACAGGTTGGCACTAGATAGGCCGCGGGACAGGCACGGCAGGAGGGATAGATCCGTATCAGTTGCCAGTGGTTACAGGGATCATAGCAGATCACCTTCAGAGCTTGGGAGTGTTAGGGGATCGCCACGCCGTGAGCGGAGGCATACTCATACAGATGAGAGGAGACCTACGCGGACTGCAGATAGGCCTATGCAGCCTAACTTCCTGCCTAGAGGTGACCCACCAGAGATTGAGGGACGACCGGAAGAAGTAGCTTTTCCGGATACTATTATGGCAGTCAGCGATGAGTGGAGGAGTTTGCCGCAGCATGTGAGGGATGTATTTCCCCTCCCACAGTATTGTGCTCAGAGGAGAGACAACATGAGGGCTGGACAGGACAGGAGGCCTAGAGTGCAGCAAGCAGAAACAGGATTTGCAGCAGGTTACCAATAAGGTAACCCTCTCCACTTTTGATGGTAGTGGAAAGATTAGTGCCAAGGCTTGGATTCACAAGCTCGACACCTATCTTACCCTCAAACCCATGAAGGTGCAGGAGGTCATACAATTCGCTACATTACACCTTGAGGGGGTGGCTTATGATTGGTGGCACCATGGGTTAGTTACACAGGGTCATGAGCTTTTACGGTCATACAAGGATTTCAACAAGAGGTTGATTGCGAGGTTTGATCGCAAGGATGTGGAGTTGTATTACAGGGACTTGGCACAACTCCGACAGAGTGGACACGTTGATTCATACATCAACGAATTTCAGTGGATAGCAGTTATGGTTCCAGAGATGCCTGAGAAGAGGGTGGTGATGTTATTTATAGAGGGCCTTCATGACAGGATGAGAGGATTGGTCAAGGCTCTTAAGCCTAGGACATTGCATGATGCCATCCAGACGGCATTAGATTTGGACACATCCCCCACTTCCTATCAACCCACTTCTTATCAGCCCAATAAGAAGTTTCCCACGAGCTCCAGGCCATTTCAGCGCTCTACCACTCTGCAGAAGAGTGCACCACCTCCTAAGGTGGATCAAGAGACTTGTAATGAGTTAAGGAGGAAGAAACTTTGCTTTCATTGCAAAGATCATTGGGAGCCTGGACATCGTTGCCTTGGTAAAGGCAAGGTGCATCTCATTGAGGTGATCTTAGACGGGGAGGATGATCACTCACCAGATACAGATGCAGAGGATGAGGCTGGAGACCATGATGCACAGGGGGAGCAGCCCCAGATAGAGCTTGGCGAGAGTGAGGCATTGGATGCATCCGATGTTACTATTGCTACAGATCTCAGGCGTTCCTAGGTACCATCCCTTTCGGCTGAAGGGAGTGCTTAAGGGACAGTGGATTGTTTGTTTGGTTGACAATGGAGCTACGCACAACTTCATTGATGAGGGGTTGGCTGTAAAGCGAGGATTACAGGTTGAGGAATTTGAGGGGTTTAGTGTGCGGGTAGCAGATGGATTTGCTATTAGCTGCACTAAGAGGATTCCACGGCTTAGTATTCAGATGGGGGATTACACATTGACCGATGACTTCTATGTTATTGGACTTGGTGAGATTGATATAGTATTGGGTATTCAGTGGTTACAGTCCCTTGGCAGATATGTGCAGGATTTCCGGAGGATGGAGTTGGAGTTTATGGTGGATAAGAAGAAGACTGTGCTTCGGGCTCTTTCTGACGGTGGGCCTAGAGTTGTTTCAAAGCACGCGGAATGAAGTCTAGCTTGAGACATGGAGAGGTTGCATGGGCAGCCCAATGTTTCATTTTATCCTAATCTTTTTCAGACAGTGAGCAGCCTTTTCACATTGACATCCAGTCCATATTGGATAAGCATGGCCTAGTGTTTGGTGACATTCCTCCAGGTAGACCACTAAATAGAGGGTTTGAGCATGTTATAGAGCTTGAGGAGGGTGCTAAACCCGTGATGACTACGCCTTATCGCCAAAGACATATAAGGATGAGATAGAGAAGGCCATTAGAGAGCTCTTGGCGATGGGACACATCCGTCCTAGTTCTAGTCCCTTTGCTTCTTCTGTTGTTTTTGAAGGAGTGGACCATGAGGATGTGCATTGATTATCGGGCACTGAACAAGAAAACCATCAAGAACAGGTATCCCATTCCTCGCATTGATGAGTTGTTGGATGAGTTGCATGGATCTATTTACTTTTCGAAGATTGATCTTCGATCGGGCTACCACCAAATTTGAGTTCGGGATGAGGATATTCACAAGACAACCTTCAGGTGTCACTACGGGCACTATGAGTTCTTGGTGATGCCATTTGGACTCACTAATGCCCCTGCTACATTTCAGTCATGTATGAACCATCTCTTCAACAGTAACGGTGAGGCGGTTTGTGTCGATATTTTTGATGATATTCTGATTTATGTAACAGGACATGGGATGATCATTTGAGGCTTTTTGATGAGGTACTTAGCATAATGGAGACTTAGTCTTTATTTGCTAAGATGTTCAAGTGTGAATTTGGACTTACAGAGATATTGTATCTTGGGCATGTAATTGGGGCCAATGGGGTCAAGGTCCATCAGGAGAAGATACAGGAAATGCAGGATTGGCCACCACCTAGGAATATCTCTGACTTGTGAGGATTCTTGGGGTTATGTGGTTACTACAGGGAGGTTTGTGAAGGGTTATTCTCAATTGGTAGCTCCATTGACTGATTTTACACGGAAGGGTGCATTCAGTTGGTCAGATGAGGCATAGGTGGTATTTGAGAGGCTCAAGGTAATTATGAGCACCTGTCCAGTTTTGGCTCTTCCAGATTTCTCACGGCCCTTCATTTTAGAGTGTGATGCTTCGGGATTGGGGATTGGTGCAGTTCTTATGCAGGATCGCCATCCTATTGCCTTTGAGAGCCAGAAGTTGAGAGATAATGAGAGATTGTATTCCACCTATGATAAGGAGATGCTTGCCATTATGCATGCTTTGGAAAAGTTCAGACAATATTTGGTGGGTGGAAAATTTGTGGTGAGAACCGACCACAACAGCTTGAAATATTTTCTGGAACAAAAGGAACTCAATGAGAGGCAACAAAAATGAGTCAGCAGAATCCAGGCATATGATTTTGACATTGAGTATGTCAAGGGGACGAAGAATGTAGTGGCTGATGCACTTTCCAGGAAACACCATCTCGTTGCCCTATGTTCTTTGAGCGAGATTTCAGTAGATTGGAAATCTCAACTGTTAGTTGAGTATTCGAAAAGCACTTGGGCATGTGACATTATGGATGGGAAAATTCAGGATGGCCGGTATAAGGTGATAGCTGATTTGATTTTGTATAAGGGTAGAATTTACCTAGTTCCTGAATCCGAGCTTAAGGAGAAGATTATGCATGCTTTCCATGATGTACCACTTGCTGGACATCTAGGGTATTTTAAGACATATAGGCAGATTAGAGAGAGATTCTCCTGGAAGGGTCTCAAGGATGATGTCTTCCGCCATGTCAGCGAGTGTATGACTTGTCAGCATAACAAGTTAGAGCATACTTTCCTAGCAGGTTTACTACAGCCATTGCCAATTGTGGAGCAGAAGTGGGAAAGTATTTCGATGGATTTCATTATAGGTCTTCTCGTGGTGCAAGGGAATGATCGCATTTATGCAGTAGTTGATCGGTTGAAAAAATATGCACACTTTCTCGCTGTCCCTACCACCTTTAAGGTACCTCATGTGGCTGATTTGTTCTTCCATCGGATATTCAGGTTGCATGGACTTTCGAAGAACGTAGTTAGTGACCGGGATAGCAGGTTTAAGAGCATATTTTGGCAGGAGCTTTTCCGTTTGGTTACACCGAGTTGATTCCTAGCACTAGTTATCACCCTCAAACAGATGGGCGACAGAGATTGTGAACAAATGGATAGAGGGTTATGTTCGTAACTATGTTGCGGGACAAAGAAGGCACGGGTAAAGTAGCTATATTTATGTGAGTTTCTTTATAACACCACTTACCATATCTCTATTGGTATGACTCCATTCCGAAACTTTGTATGGATATGATGCGAGATATTTTGTTGATTTGGCATTTGGGGACAAAGTAGAGCTCCCAAGGCTCGGGGAGTTCTACAGGATAGTCAAGAAATCCTTAAGGTACTTAACGAAAATATTCAGCATGCCCGAAATCAGCGAGAAGGTGTGTGTAGATAGGCACAAAGTGGAGAGATCATTTGAGGTAGGAGACATGGTTTTTCTACGTCTTCAGCCTTACAGGCAGAGTACTCTCAAGAAGAGTGGGGCTGAAAAGCTCAAGCCGCGATTCTATGGGCCATACAGGGTGTTGAGGAGAGTTGGTGAAGTGGCATATGAGCTAGAGTTGCCTTCTGAGAGTAAGATACACAATGTCTTTCATGTATCTTGCTTGAAAAAGGCCTTGGGACAACACATTATTTCTTCTACAGAGTTACCACCCCTGGATGAGGAAGGGAGATTGGACTTGGTGCCAGAGGAGATCTTGGACAGCCGAGAGAGGAGACTAAGGAATAGAGTTATTCGGGAGTTCCTAGTGAGGTGGAAAGAGTTACCAGAGGAGGATGCTACATGGGAGGGCGAGACTATATTATAGCATCCAACTCTGATTTTGCTTGGGACAAGCAATCTCGGGAAGGGAGGACTGTAATGTCCCTCTTTCTCGAATATTTCGGTCGAAGACCTTTGGCTTGTTTTGCCTACCCAACGGCCAAAGGGTGTTTTCAAGGGTGACTTCGGTTTATTATTTTTATTATATGGTGCTCAAAATAAAGTAAAATATCATTAAAGCACATATAATGAATTAATAGACTGTTTAAGTGACTTTGACTTAGGAAAGTGCATTTAAATAAATTAATAAATTATTTAAAGTGCCTTCCTAGCCAAAAATGTGACTTGCTTGGGTAAGGGTCAAATAAACCCAAAAATGCGACTTGCTTAGTGAAGGAAATAATTAATTAAATATTAATTATATTGATTTGGGGAAAAGTGCGACTTGCATCTTTGGAGGGCTTTTTGGCTATAAGGAAAAATGCGACTTGGGAAAAGGCATTCAGAAGATTATTTTTTTACCCGGCAGTTAGCACTGAGCTTTTGCAGACAAAATCCAAGGACGGAAACCCTCTGGATTATTCCTCTTGCGGACAGAAACCCCAGGAGCAGTGAGAGAAGCTTCCATCCAGGGATCTTCATTGTTTACACAGGTTATTCATCATTCCAGCAGTTTCAGAGAAAAGAATAAATTGCAGCAGTGGGCATTTGTACAACTTCCAGAGTGGGGCGACTTATTCTGTAGTTGGTTTATGCAGTGTTTGAGGTATTTTTCATGCCAGTTTATTATTGTATATTTCAGCCACAAATATATATCAAATCGACTGGGGTTGGATCATTTACAGAGGATTTTAGACAATACTTGTTATCATTTCATCTGCAGATTTCTATGTGTTTACCCTAATCATTTATCATCAGAAATCAATATTGAATATATGGCTGCATTATTTATGAAGAAATCTGCCATTAAAACCCTAGGCGCCTTTATATAAATTCACCCGGTTTGTGGGGTTTTGCATTATTTAATTTGTTTATGTAGTATGAGAATGTTGTTCCATGAATTTGCTTGATGATATTAGTTCAGTTCTACACCTGAGTGTTATTTTAAAAAAAAAAGTATTGAGCCAAAAAGGGGTTTGGGATCTTTCATTTTTGGCGCTTTGTAGAAGGGTTTCAACCCCTGCCAAACACTCTGAGGATGAGAATACGAAGTTCCAACAGTTGTGGTAGCATAAGGAGCGATTGATTGAAGACCACACGAATGAGTTCCATCAGTACACTGTGCATCTGTGCAAGGACTTGACAGAGAAACATTAGGTGCTGAATTAAATCTATAGACTCACCTTATATTTGCAAAAAGATGGAGTTCTTGACTTTCGACATATTGGGGAAAGCATACCGCAAAGCTACCAAGATTGAAGCCAAGTGTTTGTGTGAGAGCCAGCCCATGCAAAATGCACTATCTCACCCCTGTGTGCAAAAGTAGAACATGGTGTGCAAAGGAGAGCAACCTAAGAAGGTTGTGGAACACTAGAAGGCTCCTGCACCTTCAACATTAGACCCAAGCAAGAGAAACCAAGATGACAAGTGGTGCCACCTCTTTGTGTAATTGTTGATAAGAGTTAGAAGAATATCATAGTCCAAGATGAAATCTAGCACCTAGGTCTTACCACTAAAGAATATCCTCAAACATACTTTGTTGGATGGTTCCATTAGGGGAAATATATACAGGTCTGACGACAATGCACTTTCTATTACAAAGTTAAGCCCATGTAGGGCACACTTACCCGTCACATCACACCACTAAAGGTTTGTGACAGTATTCTTAGAAGTCTGTATGTGTATGACAAAGATGCTACATATCACGCAGAACTGTAGTGGTGGACCATTCATGTCAAGGATCACATCTTCAACATGGTGAAGTCAGCTCCAAACTCCAAATTTGCTTTGGTATCTGTCAAACAATGTTGCAAGATCGTCTCATACACACAAAAATTCGTGCTACTCATGGTCCGTCTCGAGGCACATGCACAAATGAGCAAATGTCTATTGGCAATGCACCAAGCCACACAATCATTGTTTGCAGCAACAACTCGACAAGTTACTATAGCAATATGGATATGTCTTCGAAGAACTGAAAGGCCTCCCAACACATTGTGTAGTAAGACATCCAATTGATTTGGTTCTTGTATCCCCTCTTCCAAATAGTCCACTGTATTGCAGGTCCATTTGGGAGAATGATAAAGTCCGACACCAAACACAAGTGCATCTTGATCAAGGCAAGATGAGGCCTAACTCTTGCCCTCGTGGAAACTCGATAGTCTGTGCCAAAAAAAGATGGCACTTGGCGCTTGTGCATCGATCATCATGCAATCAACAAGATAATGGTGAAGAATCTATATCCACTGCCACATATTGACAACCTCTTGGGCCAACTCCGAGATGCACAATAATTTATCAAGATCGACTTGATTTTAGGTTACCATCAAGTACGAGTCCATCTTGAAGACATTTGAAAGAAAAATTTTAATGCAAAGGAATTATTGTATGAGTGGTTGATTATGCCCTTCGATTTGACCAACATGTGAACAACATTCACGCCCTTGATGCAGGCTTGGTGTCCCCAAATTTCACCCTGAAATCTGAGACTACCCCATGTAAATTTTTTTGTACTTTTAAAATAATGGGACGTTTTGTGTGTTAATTGCCAGAAAGTATCTGTATTGTGTCAAGATATTCCCAGAGAGTCATTTTAGCCAATTTCGCCAATTTCGCCAAATACCCGGATGCCCAAAATCGTTATATTCATTCTTTGTGGTTTGCTTGCGGGAAATTTTTATTTAATTATTCTCGAGCCCGTTTGAGGCAAATTGTGCTTCGGTTTAACCCTGTTGTGGTCTTACATGTCAATATTGGCATATACAAGTAGGGTTTCCACCGGGAATGAATCCTGGACTTTATCTCGTGACTTCGGCAGCGTTTTGCGTTTTTGGTGTTTTTCGTTTTGTTTTCGTGAAATTTCTCTTGGTCATTTCCTTTGCTTAGGTTCAATTTGTTTTTTTGCCTGGAGTATCTGGAGATCATCTATAGACGTTATGCCAAAAGGAATTTTCCATAGGGGGTCTGGTTCTCTCTGAAAAGACGAAGTCGTGCACAAAAAGGCCTCTTACGGGCAAGTAGCATTTTTGGGAAAATAAGGTTTTAAGTGGATCATGAGATTTTGGTAGTTGCAGTGCGGATGGGAATTTTGTACTGCACTTTGACAGGTACTTTTTCCATGGAAGCAAAGTCACTTAAGTCATGATGGGAAAATTAGAGGCAAGACAGGCAGGTGGGAATTTCTTACCTACCTTGCAGGGTGAAAATTTCCATTGTGAAATAAAAGAAAATCACTTAAGGCATTGATGGAAATTTCTTACCTGCCTTGTAGGGTAAAAGATCCCATTATGAAAGTCAAACAACTTAAGTGGATAATGAGATTTTTGGAGCTGCGGTGCAGGGTAAATAATCTCATTGCAAATTGACTTTTAAAAATAGAATTCACCCTTGCCAAAAAGTGCGACCCACCTTGGGTGAATAAGAATGCATTTAATAATATTTATTAATGTTTATTCACCCAATTTTGGTGCCCAAGCATGAGGAAAAGTCAACGCAAGATGAGAGGATAAAGGAAATTGGAAATAAAATTCTAAAATTAAATAAATTTAATTTATTTAATGCAGCCCTCTATCATGCAAAAAAGTGCGACCCACCTAGAGGAGAAATAATACTTTTTAAAGTATTTATTGATGGAATTAATTCCTATTTTAGTGCATGAGATCAAAGCACACTGTGAAGTCAAAGTGGACTGGAAGTAGAAAACTAAAATTAAATAAATTTAATTTATTTAATGGCAGCCATAGGCATGCACAAAATAGGTGCCCAAATTAAAGAGAAAAGCATGATTTTTAATTAATTAATTGCAGGACATAGGAAGGACAATTATTAATTATAAAGCGATGAAGGTTATATAAGCATGGGTTGCCATATTAATGGAGTTATTAATTCTTTAGCAAATGAGTGCAACCCAGACAATTTTGGCGCCCAAAGGAGGAATTTTTCTCAGGTGTTTTCACTACTGGAAAGCTTCAAAGTTTGGCACCTAGGTTTGAAGGAGCTTGATTTAAGTCTGATTAATTGTCTACATAGTATTACAGGTGCCCAGGTATTCATTATAGGTGCTTATATAATTGAAAGGGAGCTTAAATCAATGTCCAATACATTGAATATATCTTCCGAATCTGAAGAAATTCCCAGATCTACACCAATTGCAAAGAATTCTGACATAATTAAAAAAAGAGTTTCTCGACAAAGATTGCTCTAGCCATGGCAAAGCGGGATGAAAGGGAAGGCTCTGCGGAATCATGCATAGCTTCCAGATTTGTTGAAGTCAATAGGCCTAGATCCAGGTCCAGATCCAGATCTCATAATTGCAAAAGCTTCCGACAAAAATTCATCCTCTTGTTTCTGATGCAGCCCATGTAGAAGTCAGTGCATGGAGAATTCCTTCTAGGATCTTGTGCATGTGCTCCCAATCTTCCAATTGAAGCCTTCATTGAATTTGCATTCACTCAGAGTGCTTTCCAGAATTTTTAATTGCTCATATGCAATTAAAAATAAAAATGACGAGTTATTTACTGGGAAACATTGACCTTTGATGCATGTACTTAGAAACTGCAAAGCTTGAGGATAAGAGGGAAGACAAGGCAAAGGCAACACACAGTAAGAAAAATTCCAAATCTAGCCGCTTCGAGATCCAATTTGGCGAGAATCAAAGACAAAAGAATCAACCGCATGCAGAATATGAAAAATGACAAGACTGTAGCTTTCCTTTTTCTTCTTCTTTCTCTTATTTTCTCTGACAAAGTAATTGAGCGATCAATTAAATTATAAAACTTAAGTGATTGGTTTAAAAGCCATTACTTGAAGAAGCAACTACTTGGAAATAGGTGGCGGACATGCAAAATGGAAGGTTTATCTTGATTGCACTGCAAATCATGTATGTCATGCAAAGAGGAATTCTAGGAGGGAGATTGCTAGTTGTTTCCTTTTCCAACTTCCACATGTGCCAGTTCACTAAAAGCTTCCGACTTGTAATTGCCCCTCAACATTCTATAAGTAGAGGAAGAACCTTGGGTTAAAGATGAGAATTTGTAAGCAACATTCTTGTGTTTCAGACTTTGTGCTGAAACCCTTGATAGCTATTTGAAGCAAAGGAATACAAAGGAGCAGATTTCCGGAGAACTTTGTGTCATGGTGCATTTTGTTTCTAGCTTTTTGTCTTATTAGATCTACTTATAAAGCGTGTTATTACAGATCTAGATCGAAAGCGCCTTTGCTTATAATTTTGTGTGTTAATATCTATTGGTTTCGTCCTTGTGCGTGTAATCAACTTGTAATCTATTGATTGGGTTGCACATCTTCTCTCTTTTATCTTGTTTTCTGCTATTTTCTTCTTCATCAGATATTTCCTTTCTTTAACAATTGCTTACTTGCTGCAGAACTATACAACTATGGTTCATGAGCTGCATGGTTAAAGTAAAACCCCTAAATAGATACTAGCATATTTAATTGACAAATCTTACACGGGAGCCTCACCGGTAAATGAGGGAGATTTATCTCATGACTGCCTAGGTTTTCAGCTATGCAAAAATCTAGCCAACAATGCCACATGAAGTGGATGACCTTCTTGCAGCAATTTCATTTCTTTGATCAACCAATAGAAGGGTAAATACAATAGGGAAGCTAATTGCCTCAATTGCCCTCTAGTGCAAGTGCTCATCAAAGTGCTTGATACATGTGACACTTCTCTTATTGGGTATCACTCTACTCAAGAGAAAAGTACTTTCTTTGAAACCTACACTGCCCTTATACGAGGTAACTATGTTTATGAATTACAAATGTCTTATGAGATTCTCTACAAGCTTGGACATCTCTGTGTTCCGATGGTGCACCGCGTAAGACTCACCTAGGAGGCGTCTTTATGCCAAGACAATAGGACACTTCCGCGCTACCAAGACATTGGCAATGTTACAACAACACTTTTATGGCCCCACATGCACACAAACATTAAGCGCCACATTAAGTCTTGCTTTCCTTTTTGCATCACAATCCTATGAATAACAGAAGTTGGGATTTTCTATAACTTTTTCGATTCCATTCGGGTGATGAGGTACAATTCCAAGAGGGTTACACCCCTTTCTGCGTTGAACTTTGATTGTCTTCTATATTGAACTCAGATTATGTAGACATCACCAACGTAAACATTGAGCACGTCAACATGCTCCAATTTGTCAACGAGGATTAGGTTGAAGGAAGAACCACGTTCACGTGGTGGATATATGAGAGTGAATTACATCAAGCGATAACCTTTCCTATCTCAATTAAGTGTCCAAAGTTGTCATGGCATGCGCAAAACAGATGCGATCTCGCCGGGCGGGAGCATTCAATGTTGATAACAAGTTAGTACTCTTGCTCATGATTTTTTTTTTTGAAGGCCTGTTGTGGATACCTGATTACAAAGAACACATTCAATAGCTCCAGGACACCGACCTAAGCAAGCATACAAAGTTCATGAACAAGCAGTAGGTGGTGAACATGTGAACTAATGTGAAGAAGTTTCCAAAGACCATGCTAAGGAGCAATTTTTGTGAAGGTAAGCAACATAATTACTCTTCTTAGCAGAGTATTTAGGATCCCATCTGCTTGTGATTTCTAAGAATGGATGTGTAATGTCCCCAATTCCGAGAAGATGGCCTAGGAGGCTTTTCATTCGTCTATAATATCCCCTTTTAGGACAAGTTAGGGATTAACACAAATCTGATCACACACACTGAAAACAATTAATATTCAAACCCTGAACTGCTGCAATTTTCAAAAATTAATTCCCGCTTAACCATCCAAGCAAAAATTTTCAAACTTTGGATTTTGGGTCACAAAAATATGAAGAATAATATCCCAAAACCAGTTTTTGTACAGCCAACATGAAACCCTAATTTTTCCCTAAAAAGTAGGTCGCCCAACACATTTAGGGCACCAAATCTACTCCAAAAATTATGAAATTGCTTTCTCCTTATCTCTCCTAATTTCTACAACCAAAACCAATATTAATTTGACCCCAAAACTGCAGATCTGAAATAAATATTAATTTATAACCACCAGAAAGCTTGCAGACAACTGAAATCTTCTAAAATTCATAACTCCTTCAATACTTAGAGTTTTTCCGTGAAACAAGATGCAAAATAAACTAGAAATTTAGGGCTTTCCATTGCATTAAGGATCTGAATTTTCTGAGCATTAAAACCTAGCCAAAACAGCCCCTAGAAAACTGATTTCTAGTCGCTAGGGTTAGATAAAATTATATAAAATAATTCCAGCTCTTTCCTAGCCTCCAAATACACCAAAATATTAGCCCCTTGCTCTGAAATAATCAACACATGGCAGATTGTAGATCTAGCATTTATGGCATCAAAACATGATCAAATCATCACCAACCCAAGTCGCTATGGTAAGAATATTTGCAACAATAATAGAAGAAATTAAAGGAGCAATATCAAATGATTTTCACACTCTAAACTTGGCGCCAAAACTGAAATAACTCAAGCAATAATGGCAGATCTAAAATTCACTTGAGAGTCTTCAACAATAGATCCAAATGAGAGAGAGCACAATGCAAGAACTAGGGCATACATCCCATGGGCATACATCCCAATACTCCAAGCATGGAGGGAAATCAAATGATCAATCAACATAAGTCTCATAATGAATCCAAGCTCTCCTTTTATAAACAAGGAGGCACAAAATTCGAAATCCCTAGGAGAGGGAAATCATTAAATAAAAATAGTTTATCCTCCCTAGGTGTGGTGTCCCCTTTCTAAGGGTGATTTTAATATTAAAAGCCACCCAAAAATTATTTAATTAATTCCCCTTTTAATTTTGCATTGTGGGAATTAAATTAAATAAATTACATAATTAAATAATTATTGCTTTATAATGTCAAATGATAAAAATCACTCTCCAGGCAATAATATTTAATTATTTAATATAATTTTCCCCTTGCAACATCCCAAAGCCCACGGGGAAAAATAGGCTAAGGGTCTTCAAAAATGGGGACATTACATCGTCTCACCTTGGTCATACCGAGGGAGGGGCTAATGATGTTGGAGGCTATTGGTTATGGATGTCCGATTACCACCTTGCGTTATGTTATATTTTGTCGTTGACATTAAGTTGGGCTACTTGGTGGGAATAATTGATATATTTTGTCGTGGGGTGATTTGTATGCCACTTTATTATTCTATTTCTTCGTTAGGGGTCACCTAAGTTACTTTTGGTGCATGGGAGGCAAAAGTAACTCAAATCATATTATATTTATGTGGTTTTCCCAAGGGGGTCGATTGGAGTCTTTTTGGGCCTCTTGTTTGTAATGTCCCCTTTTTGAAGACCCTTGGCCTAGCTTTTCCCGTGGGCTTTTGGGATGTCAGTAAGGAGATATTATGCTAAGTAATTGAATGATATTGCTTGAGAGTGATTTTAATCATTTGTCATTATAAAACAATATTCATTTAATTATTTAATTATGGATGCTAAGTGGTTTTTCCACCACCTTGTAGTATTGCTCACAAAAAAATATTTATTGAGCAATTAATGTAATTTATTATTTAATTTAATTCCCAAAATGCAAAATAAAAAGGGAATTAATTAAATAATAGTAGAGTGACTTTTAATGTCAAAAATACCCTTAGAAAGGGGATGCCACACATAGGGAAAATAAAATGTTTTTAAATTGTGTTTTCCCTCCAAAAGGGAATTCGAATTTTGTACTCCTTGTCTATAAAAGGAGGTCTTGGGATCATTGTAAAGGCTATGCTATGGATGAATTCGATTTGACTCCATGCTTGGAGTAGGGATGTATGCCCACCATTGATGCTTGCTCTCTTTTGCATTGGAGATTTATTGTAGCTGGTTTTGTTATCAATTTGAAGAGTTTTTGAGTGCTATTGCAAATCGACTTGGGTTAATAATTCCTCTAAACCCTAGTGACTTCTCTTGGCAACTTGTGGACTGTTTTGCATGCATTTATTAGTGTCGATCGATCAGATTTTTGCTTGTTATTGTGCCCTGGTTTTAACGACTTTTCTAAGGCAAGATTGATGCTAATATTTGATGTTGTAATGGTCTGATTTTGGTTTGAATAAAGCTGCTATTTTCTCCTTTGATCAACGACTCCATTGGGGTGAATATTGAGTGTTTTGAACCTCACATGATCAACAAACTGTGTGGTATTATTTATTGGTGATAGAGACTTGTTTGTAGCTGCTATTTTCACGTGTTTTGGGCACTTTAGGGCAGCGATCTGGGTGAAGTTGTTTGGGTATAATATTAATTACTCTTTGATAGCAAAATACATGCTCTTGTCACCTTCTAAAGTCTGCCATACCTCCTGTAAACCAGCAACTTCATTAGGAGACTCAGATTTGTGTGAAAGTATATGTGTGGCAACGACTTCTATGTATTTTAATATCTCCTTGGTGACTGATATACTCCAGCCTGGGTGAGCTATAGTTTGCATAATATCGAAGTGTTTTTGAAGTCTCTTGCTGCAGATATAAGTATGACACATTCATAAGGTGAGATCGATTGGGCTATTACATGATTTGATGGTGTATTGCAACCTCTATTGGCAGCGAACTGGGTAAGGGAATTTGATATAATTTGGTATGCTTATTTGGTTGATAATCAAGCCTTTGCAGCGATCCATACATGAAGTTTAGATCAGATTATATATACATATATTTCAGCGACTTGTATGAGAGCAAATAGGTACAGTAGTTTGGCATTTATTATCTTCATGTTAAGTACAACGATCAGCACTATTGTAGCAATCTGTATCTAGTTTATGGCAGCATGTTTAATATGGATTTCTGAGTCTATTAGCTTCAGCTGAGAGTTAATTACTTGAGCTATTTGATAGAGGCCATTAAACCCCTCTTCTTGGGTTTATTGAGCCATCTAATTGAATGCACAAGTATGATTGGCTGAGTTTAATCATTTGCAGTGGTGTTCTAATCAGTTTTGAGTGATAAAACTATTTGTTGGTTGCCATTCTCCATATATTCCGTAAGGGGATATTACTGGTGGTATTATAGCATGTTCTTTTGCACTGTGAGGTTTTAAATTGCCTATGAATCATAGATTTATCTAGTGCGGGTAACATGAATGAAAAGTTCGGAAATTGGGTAGAACACTCAAGATCTTTGTTGGCTAGATTTTCTGCATAGCATCAAACCTAGGTAGTCATGAGATAAATCTCCCTCATTTAACCGGTGAGGCTCCGTGTCGATTTGTCAATAAAAATGTGTTATTATCTATCGGGGTTTTACTTTAACCACTTAGTTCATGAACCATAACTAAGAAGTTCGCAGCAAAGTAAGCATTGTTTAAGAAAGGGAAGTTATAGAAGTAAGAAGTAAAGGAAATACAGAGAAGAAATGAGGAAGATGTGCATCCCAATTAGTAGATAGCAGAGCTAATTACATGCACATAAAAGAAATTTAATAGATATGAACACACATAATTATAAAACAAAGGTAGCTCTAGATCTAGATCTAAAATAACACAAAGTTTATCAAGAGATCTAAGATTCAAAGCAAGAAACACAGTACACCGTGACACAGTTCTCCGGAAACCTGCTCCTTTGTATTCCTTTGCTCCAAGTTGCTCTCAGGAGTTCAGCACAAAGTCTAGAACTCAAGATTGCTGCTTACAAATTCTGATTGATCCTTAACCTGGAGGTTCTTCTCCTACTTATAGAATGTAGGAGGGAAAGTACAAATAGAAGACTCAAACTGAACTAAAGCATGAACAACAAGTAAAGATGACATTTGGCAATCATCCTCAACTAACTTCTTCTTAAGTGACACATGTATCACTTAACTAATAGAATGGTTCCACATGACTTCAAGTAATGGTTGTAAAACCAATAACTTAGAAGTTTTACAATTTCATCCAGGGAACATAGAAAATAGAAGAAGAAAGAATAGAAGAAGTCATGCCAGCTGTATCATTTATGTCTTCTTCTTGTTCTGATATCGGATATACTTGTCGAACATGTAATTCAGCATCTTTCCATCTGTTTTAGCCACTGCTTCCTTCTCTGTCCTGAATTGCAGCAACCCTTCATTAAACACTTTGCCGCACGCTTCCACTTCTTTTAAAATCGGCTCAAACCTCGCAATGATATGCCCGTAGCGCCGCGTCCACCGATAGAATTCATCGTGAAAGGCTTGGTAGCTTTGTCAATTCTCTTTTGTACCATCAGAAGAGAACCTTCCAGGGAATTAGGCACTTCGTTAGAAACAATCCGCACGTATGAAGTAACACCTCCGTCCACTCTTTCCTCAGTGAAAGAAATGATACTGTCTGGTAATTATGATGTTCTACTCTCAAGTGCCTGCATCCTTTTCAGCAAAACTCTGCAGATTTCCAAGCGGAAAGATACTGCAAACTCTAACTGCTTCCCCTTCTCGACTCGATCCGTCAGTACAACTGCTTCGCAATCAATACATCTCTCGGCTGACTTGTTGATCTCGGCCAAAATACTCAGTTACTCTCGCAACCGTATTCATGCCTTCTATGCTTTCCATCGATTGCTTTAGTTGATTTGCATCGTTCATAACCTTTAGGTGGGTTGGCACTTCCCAAGTCAGACGAAGCTTCGAATAATAATCGATCCTTCCATTCACAATAGCCTTTACTTGATTGCTTGCGTCCTCCATTTCCCGCATAAGATGATCACTCACCGCTCGAAATGGGTGAATGGAAGGTTTAGCAACCTTGGCTATGATCTCACATAATTGAGATACTTGCTTCTGCAGCTCTTCTTTCTCCGCCTTTTCACTGTCAAGCCTAAGGAATAAAGCGTCTATCAATGTCTGCGTGTCTTGCTTCAATCCTTCAGTGGTGGCTTGACCGAGTGGTACTTTGGTCACTGTCACATCTTCCGCCGTGAGCTCCTCCTCTATCTTTCCTTCTGCTGGAATTGATATCTCAGCAAACTTCTCTCCCGAATTCTCAATGATCAACCTAGAAGTTGCTTTAGCAACTTTAGGCCTTCTCGTCTCTTCTCCGCCCGAGATCCTGGAGTAGCTGCAAGTCGTGCTCCTCTAAGTTCATCTCCATTCTCGCTTCTGGAACCAACTGCAAAGCCAACCATTCCGAGAAATTACTTCTCGGAGAGTGAGAAGTCGCTGAGTGCACTACCATCTCCCGCTCTGCATCCTCTCCGTCAGAAAGTGCCACAGTGTTATGGCTGCCATCCTCTGAAACATCCAAGGACAAAGCTCTTTCAAACTCGCCATTTGCAGCTTCAACATCTCCTCTGGAACGGGTGATGAACGAAGTGGCTGAGGAGAGAAGACGAACGTCGCCGGATTCAATGAAGGCATGGAAACGTCCTGCTGCTGCGGTGTAATAGTTGGTGAAGTACTGGGAACTGGAGAAGCCGGAGTCAAAGCAATGGTCGTAGAAGTGATCTTCTCTTTCTCTTGAGATCTTCTATGTACTTTCAACTTCTCGGACCTTCTGCTGCTTTTTCCTTCATGCTTTCGCTTGAGGGAATCTCCTGCGCCGAAGTTGCTCGTGATTTGATTCATCAATGCTTCATCAAGGCAATATCCCTTCGTTAGCAGCCAGTTTGAAGTATTCACCAACACAGCTCTCGACCTTTCTTCAATTGTGTTGCAGCCTCCCATGTTATTTTGCAGTATGGCTTTATCTCCTCCCATTTGATGGTAAGTGTCAAGTACCACATTCCCATCATCTTTAAGATCCGCAGGTATCTGTGCTAGTCCAAAGTCGAACACTTGCTTTCTTTAATGACAACCTACTAAAATCTCTCTTTTGACCTCGTACTCACTTCCGCACTTCATCCGTAAATCTTCTAATGAAGGCACATGTGCGTATCTTTGGGATATTGTCTTCTGGCTACTCCAAATGGATCGAAGTTCAGCCGTGCAAAGTGAAGAACTCTTGCTCATACTCGGATAACATTTGCGCTTCCATCCTCGAGCTCTGTGAATGCTAATGCATTTGTAATATCCACAGTGATTGGGAAGAAGCCCGTAGACTTGTGCCGCTTTGATCAAGGTCGTGTAATCGCACAAGTTGCTGCTCGCCACTCCATGGTGATCAATCTATCATTCGGTACTGGGCATCTTTATTGGTTCTCCAGAAAAGCCCGTAACCCTAAGGTATGTGAAATCTGCAAATTGAATGAATAGACTGCCAATCTTGGACACGGCTTCCCACGCTTCCTTGCTTACCCTGTTGGCCTTCAAGTCTTTGTCTAGCCTGCAGATGAAATCATAGAAGAAGTCATCGTTGATCACTTTGAAGTCTTTCTCGCACGCAGTGCAGTGAAGTTGCGGGTAGCACTCGAAAATGGGGTCCTTAGAAAGAACACCACATCTATCCAGCTTGGAAAAGACGCCTTGTGAAGCTGTAGCATACACCAAGTATGAAGTCATCTTGAAGTTGAAAGTACGCTTCACGTTCCGAAGTTGCTCACCGATGTTGCTGCTAATAATTTCCGACCAATTGATTATAGAATCAACCTTGTTGATTTCAATGGTCCTGATGAAAGCGTACATTCATGTACGGAAAGTGTAGGCATTCGCTTCGCCATTCATCCTGCATAGCAATTTGACGACATCATCTGCCTCCTGCACCAAATTGGACCGTGGAAGAGTTCTCGGGAACTTTGAAGGAGATCTAGGCTTCTTCATGTATCGGCTATTCATTATGCTCACGCAATCAGCTCTATGCTTCTCCCATCTACTGTCAGCATCCTGAATGCTAATAGAAGTCACCACCTTTCGTCACTGGAATCTTCAAACAATAATTGATGAACTCTGCGTCCAAACGAATTATTGTCTTTCCCGAAGCATCACGTACTGATTTGGATGAAGGATGATAAGATCTAGCACACTCCATCACGAACTCTGGCAATTGGGTTATACATGGAAAAGCTGCAGCTCGGATAATTCCACTGCTTTTGACCGCACGCATGAGTGAAGTCTTTCCCGCTCTAGATCTATCAATCAAATCGGCAAGAGGTTCCGGGCCTAGATCTGTGTCTCCTATGTCTGCAAGTTTGGAAGCAATGCATGACTCCATCGTGCTTTCTTTTTCATCTCCTTTTGCCATGGCTTTGTCTATCTTAAATCTGAATAATTCTTTTTCTTCTAACTTGGTTTGGATTTCTTCAATATCTTGGGCGAGATCTGGACAATTCTTCAGATTCAGAGGATATTTGCAATGTATTGGACATTGATAAAAACTCCTTTTCTTTTCAAAACCCCGTAATGAATTCCGCAATTTATTCAGACAAAAATGGCCACCAGAGCATGAATAGTGAATTTAAATTATAAAAATATGCACTTTTCAAGCCTTCTGCCCCAAAAATTGGTGTTTAATTTGCACATAAAGAGAGCACAAATCCTTTCAATCAACACCGAGCTCTCGTAACACTGTGGAAAACAATTATGCAGACAAAGTTCAACCTCCTCTAATGCATGCGCCAAACTGGAAGCTTTTAGCCTTGTTAGCACTTTGTCTGAACAAAATCCTTCCTTTAATGGGGGCGCACTTTTCCACTTGGCTGCAATTCTTTACCTGTGAATTAAATAATTCACCCATATGGCTGCCCATGCTTATATAACCTTCATAATTCTATAATTAATAATTGCCCTAACAATTAAAGACAATTAATTAATTAAAAATCATGTTTTTCTCTTTTTAAGAATAGCATGTTTAAGGACAACCATCCAATAAATTAAATTAATCCAATTTAATTCTTCACACAAAGACTTCACTTAAGCTTCACAAAGTGTGCTTTGACCATAGCCACCGAAAATAGAAATTAATTTAATGTTTTAATGCCTTAAAAAACATTAAACAATTCCCAAATGGGGCGCACTTTTTGAGAGGAAGAGGGCAGCCACTAAATAAATTAAATTTAATGCATTTAATTCTTTCTTTTATTCCATCTTTGACTTGTTGACCTCCTCCAAGCTTGGGCGCACTTTTTGAGAGGAAAGATTAATTAAAATAATGAATTTAATCCTTTTATTATATTATGGGAATTTTTACCTCGCAAGGCAGCAATAAATTCCCACCGCGCAAAGCCTCTATTTTTGCCACTGCAGCTTAAGTGACTTTTATAACACGAAAAAGTACCGTGCAGGCGGTATAAAATTCCCACCCTACTCGCGGCTTATATTTTTCCCATCGCAGCTTAAATCCTTTGTTTTCCAAAAATGCGCCCATCCCCGCAAGGGCTTTTCTGTGCACGACTTCGCTTTTTCCCCAGTGATCCAGACCTCCAATGACGACTTCCTCCGGGCATAATGTGCGTATATGTTTTCCAGCTGCTCCAGCTAAAAATCGGGCTTACCCGACAAAGGAATTGCTCCAGAGAAATTTCACAGAAAACGAAACGGGACACCACAAAAACACGAAAAATTGTCAAAAGTTGCAAATAAAGCCCAAAACTTAAAATAAGTTAAAACCCTTCTAGCACATAGGAATAATAACATATTCGCTCATAATAGAGTTAAAACAGAGCGTAAATAGCCTTATACGGGGCTCAAAATAATTAAATACAGATTTCCCGTAGACAAATCCCGACGACAGAATAAAACAATTTTGGGCATCTGGGTATTTGGCGAAAAAGGCTAATATGACTCTTTAGGATTATCTTGACGCAATACAAGAACTTTTAGGCAATAAAAACACAAAACGACCCATTATTTTAAAAGTACGAAATTTTTTTGGATAGGGTAGTCGCAGATTTTAGGGTGAAATCTGAGTGACACCAAGCACCTACCTCAATCAAAGGATGAGTTGCTCAATATTCTGGAAGAAGCAACAAGTTGCTTAGCAAAAATGGAACAAGATGATTATGGATTCATGCTTCTTGCAAGGGATTCCTTGGTGATGCAGTTGGCTAGGCATGAACTTTTGGATCATGAAGATGGGGAAGTAAGAATTATGGTCATCATCTGCATTAGTGAGGTTATGCGGATTACAGCCCCAAAATTGCCATATTGTGATGCCATCATGGAAGACATCTTCGAGGTCATGGTGGGAAGTTTCCAAGGCCTTTGGGACCTCACAAGCCCTTGCTTTGGTAAGAGGGTTAGCATTTTGAACACTATGGCAAAAGTAAGATCTTGTGTGGTAATGATAGATCTAGAATGTAATGATCTTATTTCTCACATGTTTGAAGTGTTCTTTGATGTCCTACATAATGATCATGCTCAAGAGATAATGTTTTCCATGCAAGCCATTATGTCTTTGGTATTAAATGAATATGAGAGTCCCCCACCACAATTGTTATCCATGCTTGAGGAAGGATTGAGTCAAGAGGCATCATGTGTTGCTCATACACTAGCCCAAGGTGTTCTAGAGCAATGTTCAAGCAAGGTGAAGGCACATATGGCAGCCAAGACTATGATTCTTCAAGGTATGAGTTCTTTGGTGTTTGATGATAAAAATTTGGTATCTAATATTTGCATGAGAGTTGGTACTTGCACAGAAAAATCAGATTTAGTTCAAAGGGAAGAGAAGGAAGAAGAACCCCTAGATGCAAATAAGCAAGGTAAAGATTCATTGTTGATTGAAGAGGTTTCTTTGCTTTTGTATGATTGCATGCATGTTGATAAAATAATCATGGGAGATGAGTCCAAGAGGGAAGAGAAATCTGATTTACAAGTTTGCATGGACAAGCAAAATGAGGGCAGCCAAGAGGTAACCAATGATCAATATTTAGTTGTTACTAATGCTACTTGGGTTGATAATGAATGCAAGGAGAAATCAGTTTTGGTTGATAGGCATGAAGAGGACATTGACAACAAGCATATGCATGATGAAGAAGAAAAGGTGGCTAAAGAACTCATGAGGGACAAATCAAATTTGAGGGACATCATTCACTTTCACCATGAGCCATTTGAAGAACAAGAAGGAAGCATGAGTCTCATGGTTGCTCCAAAAACTTTCCCACCTAGCATGAGCATTGGTAAGAAAGAAAAAGGGGCTTTGGATGAAGAAAATGGTGAAGAAAAGAGCGCTGTTCCAAACTCAGAAATTTTGAGTTTTGTAGATGTTGGGAGCAGCCCAAGGTATGGTTCTTCATATTTTATTTCTCCTTATATGCTGAGCTTTGATAGGAATGGTTATGAGCATGATAGAGGGATGGACATGAGGTACATAGATCATACTCTTGTTGGCACTTTTTTCCCTAATACTTGGGTGCATAAGGAACATGATGGTAGGAAAGAAAGAGTGATTATTACTCTTCCCAATGAAGAAAGCCACAACAATAAGCTTGCTGGTCCATATGAAGAAATCATCATTAGAAGACAAAGGTATGATGGATTCCTATGTTTTACCCTCTCTCATAAGGGAAGGTCATTGGCACAAAGAAAGGTACAAGGTTCCTTGGTCTCTCCATGATAATATTCATAAATACATGCACTATATTTCAGTTTTCTCCTCTTCTTATGAGCATAGAAAAAGAGGAAATTTGGGGTGTCATCTTGCACATATTGCTCCATGTGGAATGGGAATAAAAGGATTTGAGTTTTGCAAGTTTGGTTTGGATACAAGGATATCATTTCACTTCTTTTGTCACATGATGCTAACTCCTATCTCTTTGGAAGCCTTGAAGGATGGATGGATCACATGGACTCCACCTTGTGTGGTAAGAAGTTCATTTTCAGATTTTGAGCAACAGTTATGTCTTCCATTTGGGTGCTTGATTGATATGCTTCCAAGGGTAAAATCAACCAAGGATAGGTATTGGGAATGTTTGGTTGATGTTGCTTATATAGCCACCATCTTTTGGGCTTCAATGAGAAGTATGAAAAGTTTGAATGAACATGGTATGAACTCTTCTCAAGACACTTCATTTTCAGTTGTGTTTATGGATAATTTTCAGCTTGTTATGGTTGAGGATGAAATTTCAGTTACATGGGAGCCATTTTTGTTCACTAGCTTGATGATCATTCATGTTGAGAAAAAAATTCTGAATTATGCTAGCTGCTGTCCTCTCATTTTTATGGATAATATCATTATGATCAACTCCACTATCACTTCCAAAATTTAGATTTTTTACATACATTTGGTGACATGGTTGTTGATGCTTGATTTTGGCTCATGGGTGACTATTTGGGGGTGGAAACCAGCCACTCTAATTCTGATTTTTGAAGATTACAACAGTATTTGGGGTCACATAACAGAGTTTGGGGGCAGCCCATACATGGAGGAGACTTACACACCATGGAGACACCTTGAAAGAGTGTTCTTCAACACTTATTTTTCTAACTTGTTTGCTTCATGTGCAGATTTGAAAAAGAAATTGCAGCAGAAGACACTCCTAACTTTAGGAGAAAGAAACATCACAAGATATTACAAATGCTTCACCACTTGAGTGGCATGGGAGCCCGGTTTTGGAGTACTACATATTTGGACTCGAACACATGAGCTTGCTATTGCTTGAGGGCAAACAATCTTGGGAAGGGAGGATTGTAATGTCCCCTTTTTGAAGACCCTTGGCCTATCTTTCCCCGTGGGCTTTTGGGATGTTGCAAGGGGAAATTATGCTAAGTAATTGAATGATATTGCCTAGAGAGTGATTTTAATCATTTGTCATTATAAAACAATATTCATTTAATTATTTAATTATGGATGCTAAGTGGTTTTTCCACCACCTTGTAGTATTGCTCACAAAAGAATATTTATTGAGCAATTAATGTAATTTATTATTTAATTTAATTCCCAAAAATGCAAAATAAAAAAGGAATTAATTAAATAATAGTAGAGTGGCTTTTAATGTCAAAAATACCCTTAGAAAGGGACGCCACACAGGGAAAATAAAACATTTTTAATTTGTGTTTTCTCTCCAAAAGGGAATTCGAATTTTGTACTCCTTGTCTATAAAAGGAGGTCTTGGGATCATTGTAAAGGCTATGCTATGGATGAATTTGATTTGACTCCATGCTTGGAGTAGGGATGTATGCCCACCATTGATGCTTGCTCTCTTTTGCATTGGAGATATATTGTAGCTGGGTTTGTTATCAACTTGAAGAGTTTTTGAGTGCTATGTGCAAATCAACTTAGGTTAATAATTCCTCTAAACCCTAGCGACTTCTCTTGGCAACTTGTGGACTGTTTTGCATGCATTTATTAATGTGGATCAATCAGATTTTTGCTTGTTATTGTGCCTTGGTTGCAGTGAATTTTCTAAGGCAAGATTGATGCTAATATTTGATGTTGTAATGGTCTGAATTTGGTTTGAAATAAACTACTATTTTCTCCTTTGATCAACAAGTCCATTAGGGTGAATATTGAGTGTTTTGAAACTCATATGATCAGCAAACTGTGTGGTATTATTTATTGGTGATAGAGACTTTTTCAATCCCTATGAAGTATGATGTGCACAAATGTATTCAATCAGCGGTGACAAAGGAGGATACAACATACATGAGACATGAGTACTCCTAACCATCTGTCCATGGTAGAAAATATGAAATGATATATTGGCAAAAACTGAAATATCTTCATACCGTGGGCTGCCCATAACATTCTTAGGACTCAGAATTTCTGAGTTTAAATCAGCACTCTTTCTTGGCATGATTTCCTTGCCGGATGGGGTCTTTTCTTTCTTGCATTTGTTCCCAAGTTGTTGGTGCTTGTCTTGGGTAACCTTTGGCTTCTTGTTAAGGATGAGTATTCCCTCAAATGACCTCCCTTTGACTGCTGTTAGGAATAGATCAGCCACCTCATCAAGAGCCTTATGGAGAGATTTCTCCAATCTTCTTGACCATATAAGACTTGTTGAGATATCATCAACACAACCCCAAATTATTCTTCCAAACATAAGTATATCAAGCGGATTGCCAACCAAACTAAAAGAGGAAATAGTTACCTTTGCATGCATACCGTGGGCCTTGGAAAGAGGGTTACCTTTTGTTACTTCAATCTCAGTCCTTGTGCCTAAAGCGACATTTGTCTTGATGCATGCATAACTTGGGGGCTTCCGGAAAGGGTGTAAGTACCCCTTACTACTCAAGGTGCTCCTCATTTTTCCCACCTTTGTATCAAAATGATGATCAACTCCATGTGATGGTGAACCAAGGAACAATAAATCTGAAATATATTTGTTCCTGGGGCTTTCAATAAGATTTTCATCCCCTTTTTCCTTTGCCTCTTCGATACTTGGAGCTTTCTCCCTTTGCACAACCACCATACCTTGTTCACATGTGCTTGGAATGTCCTTGTGGCTCTTACCCAAGTCTAATTCTTCATCTTTTGGCTCTTTATTGTTTGTTGTCATAAACAGACCAGCAAGCTGACTATTATCATGTATCCTTGGGAAATGGGTTCCACCCATCCCTTCCGCTTGCCCTTCTTGCTCACAACCCTTCTTTTCCACCCTGGATTCATCACATGTTGAAATGCTATCAATATTAATCAAACAATGATCAATAATTATTGCATAATGATGACCATTCGGGACAAAAATGGGAGTAAGGGTTGAATCTTCATTCCTCATGGCTCCGTTCTTCCAAGGTGCAGATCTTGAGTTGCATGCTCACTGTGCTCCTTCTCCTTCCTTGGCTCGTGCTTCACTATGTCATCAAACCCTCGTGTCACTAAGGTGTTGTTAGGAAAACCAGCCAAGAGATCAATTGTGGCAAGAGGATTGGGGAGTTCTAATTCTCCCAAGGGCTGCTCCCTCTCCATAACCAGCTGCGGCAATATACCTTCCTCTTTCTTAACCTTAGGGGAATGATCATGCCCCTCCTCTCCTAGCGAACTTGGAAATTTGGTTTCCTCTTCAACCAGCTTCGTAGTTTCTCCTTGCTTTGCCCACAAGATGGGGCTCTTTTCCTCTAGGGTTGGGATGTTCTTCCCATGACCCTTGTGCATGGCTCGAGGCTTGGACCAAGTTCCAATGCCCACTCTATCTTTTCTCCACCCTACAAACTCAGAAAATGATAGGGCATCACGAATATCCTCTAGAAGGGTTTGATACTCCTCAAAGCTAGTTGCCACCTTGTTGACCTTTGAAACCCTAGGCTCTTCCTTGAATGTCCTTCCTCTTTGTAGGTTTTGCATGGTGGAAGCAAGAGAGTCCAAGGTATCTCGCTAGTCTTTCTTGCACCTTCATCAATCTGTCCATGATTTCTTCCCACAAGAAACCCTAAGGCTGGGAAGACCGAAGCTCTGATACCATTGTAATGTCCCTTTCAAGGGTTGAAATTGAAAAGTAGGGAATTAGCACAAACCCAAATATTATCAAATCTGATTTCTAAACCAGCAAACTGAAAATAAAACCCAGATTTGAACAACGATCAGATTTTTAGGACAACGGTGCAAAAATGAGTACAAAACACTTGAAACTCTTCAAACAACTTTGCCAAAATAGATATATGTATTTTAGGCATCAACCAAACCAATATTCAATATGAAATCTGATCCAAAACACTGTTGGAAATTAATTAAAACCAACGAAGTACAACTGTAATAATAATGAAATGAGGGTTTAGGAACCCCAAATTTCACAAAGAATTACTGATTCCAGCCTTATAAATAATAAAGAAGCCAAATATGAATTCAAATCTGATTTCCGTGCCCTAGAAGGCACCAAACTCCACACTAGGGTAAGTTGCTCCACCTAGGAGAGACTCAACAATGCATGTAAAAATTTGAAAATGTCTTCTCTTCCTCCAAATCTGCAATTTGCCTTCAAACCAAACAAGGATGGAGGGTTTTCGTCCCCCAACCAGCCACAAGAAGGGTTTTTCGTCCTTCTTGGAAGAGCCACACACTTGGATTTCTGCCCAAGAGTGGAAAGAACAATGAGCAACAACCCAAAAGTCCAATTAGAGAAAATGCGCCAAAAGTGAATGATGCAAATGATGTCCATGATCTCCTTTTATATCCTTATCTTGGCGCCAAAGGCCAAAAAGGCAAGGCCGACCCCTTATAAAGCTTATTTAACCTTTAAGTTGCTTTTAAAAGCCACCAAACCTAGCTGACCTGCTAAAATGAAGAAAACATTAAAAATTAGAAAATAAAAGTGCAATGAGAGTTCACTTCCTTTTCCTGCTCACTCCACTTCGTTTCCATGGAAAAGGGAATGGCAAGAAGTCCAAAATCATGCTCTCAAGTTGGAAAATGGGACATTACGGTTGTGCATGGTTATTTTGTGAAATTAAGCTCATTAATAGTTCACCCTAGGGTTTTAAAGAATATTCAGCTGCTGTTATAAAAAATCAGATTTCACTTGCTTGGGGTTTGTGCGGTTTCCTACTTTTTCAGTTTCAGTCCCAAAAAGGGACATTACATCAATTGGTCTGATATGTTTTCTATGTCCCGATCTCTTGGGATTGAAGCAATGTAGTGCTTAGGCACTTACATTGTAGTCGTAAACAAATGGTGATATTTTCTTGCTAAAGTTTGTTCTAGTATTGATGATTTTCATGTTTTCTTTGAATTTAGCCACCAAACTTGATCATTTCTCTCGTCTTTGCTCTTTGGATGCACTGCAATCTTAAATAGCAATTTCACGCCACCAACTCCCCCATCCCCGCGCCAATCCCCCCCTGTCGATTAGTGGGGGTTCTACTAGGTCTTTGCCCTTGAATATTCTGCAGAAAATACAACCTGTGCTAAACCAACAATCAGTAGCAAAAAGGCCATTACCAGCCACATGAAATATAAAGGATTCAAACTGTAGAAAGGACCATTACTAGTCTGAAATGTCTTGAAGGAGAAGAAGCAAGCAACTACAATGCAAACTAGCAATCTAACTAAACATCCGAGCCAAAAGGCCATAGCCAAACACCAACTAAAGCCTAAATGAACATGATTGACTTGCAGGCCCACAACAACCTCCAGTGCAACCAACTCCTTAACCTTTTATTGCAATTCCTCTAACTCTTGTGCATCGATAGGTACCGTATCTGCCTCCTTTGGTCACCCATGGCCCTTTTGGTAGAAAGCTGTAATGTCCCTTTTTCCAAGCTAGTCGATATGGAAGAACTTATCCCATCCTTCCTTGTGGGAGTTAGGATTTGGAGCTAGAGGAAAATTGTCGAAGATATCTAGATTAGTTTTAGGAAATATTGCACTATTTTATGTTGTATTCCTATTGGATGCCTACCACTCCAATAGATGAAATAAATTACTTAAATGATTAGTTGTTTGGTGAGCATATATGCTCAAATTAGAAATAGACTTTAATATTATAAGGTCGGCCATAAGTTATGTAGCAGCCCTTATGTTAGAAAAGGAGGATGGTTGGCCATTATGTGACATGTTGAATTTGATTATTTGTTCTTGGTAAAGGTTGTACCCATAGTTGAAAAAAATCGTTATCGTGGACCAAATTTTGACTCGAAATTGGGAATCGGATTTTTAACGACATTAATCGGCAACTTTATCGCTACTTTTAATAACATTTAAATTCATAAAATAAATTTAAATTAAATGTAAAAACATTGTTATGACTCTATAGAATGCATACTTTATCGTTATACAGTATACTATTATAAATTTATAGTGTATACTATAACAGGTAACTATAAATTTATATTAGTGTATACTGATTGTATACTATTATAATAAATGTATAATTTATAAATTTATTACTGTTATAAATTATATAAAAAATATCATTGTGTTCTCTGTTAACAATGGGTATATTATTATTACTGTTACGAATTATTATTATTATTGTTATGTTATATATCATTGTTAAAAACTTAAATGTTATAAATTATGATCTGTTTATAATAGTAATATATATTATAGTATAAATTATAACAGTCTTATATAATTACTATAACAGTTTATAACAGTCTTATAAATTTATTACTATTATAAATTATAGTATATAGTTACTAGTATATACAAAACGAATTAATCTATACTTATAGATTTTAATATTTTATACACTGTACAGTATACGAATTAGTGTATACTGTACATTGTATACTATTGAAAATCTTAAAAAAAAAGAAAACTAAATATACTCTTACTTGTATACAAATTTATAGAGGGCTAGGGCCACGAAACTGTTGCCACCAACTGGCCACGAAATGGCACGAAACTGCCACGAAATGCCCTGAAACCGCCATGAAATCCGATGAAACCACTACGAAATGCTGGAAACCAAACACGAAACCTAAGACTCGCGATTTTCAACGATTTTCCCGCGAGTTTTGACGATTTTTTAGGGTTTTAATTGCCGGAAATCACGATTTATCGGCACTTCACAAATCGCAATTTTCAAAAAGATTAATCGTTTTACTTGCCCTAAACGATTAATCGCGATTATCGGCCGATTAATGGCGATTTTTAATACAGAGATTGTACCTTTCCTATCTCTCTCATCAAGGATGAAACCTTTGTTTGAGATCCCTTCAAGGACGAAAACTCTTGTTGGAACTTTGTAATATCCCCTTTTGGGATATTATCCAAATATACAATTTAATTTATTGAATCGACTCTAGAAGGACCAAACCCTCCTAGTTCAACCTCAAATAATCCAATGTTAGCTTCAATACAACCCAAATAGGGTTGGAGTGAGCCAAGGTGGTGGATTAGATGGGAGAACTAGTTAGGAAATTAATCACTTCAAATCTGAAATTAATTACAGCAGTAATTAATTAATAAATGCACTAGACTGCTGCAAACTTAAAAAATTAATAACTCCTTCACCGTCTAATATTTTTCTATCAAACCAATGCCAAAAGATTCTTCATATTTTTAGCTTTCCAACAAGCTATAGATCACAATTTTTGGATAAGTAGAAGGCATGCAAATCAACCCACGAAATCTGAAACTGTGTAGATAAAACCTTGGCACAAGCATAACTGAAACTTGGAAAATTCATAACTTGCTCAATACTTTGTCTTTTGCCGTGAAATAAAGTGCAGACTAATCTATAATTCAAGAGCTTTCCAAAGATATTAAAATCTGAATTTTTAGACCACCGAAAACCCTCCAAAACAGCCCCCAAAATCCCCAAACCAGTCGCTAGGGTTAGCATAAAACATGTAAATTATTTCCAGCTCTTAGAACCCTTCAAAAACATCCCAAAATGGCTACTCACACTCAGAAAAATAAGCCAACTCAGATCAGATTACAAATATAGCTTGTTCACCCTTAAAACATGTCAAAAGATGCTCAATTCAAGTCGCCATAATTAGAATAAAACCAACAATAACCAGCAGATCTAAAGCACCATAAAACCCTTCACAATATTCAATAACATGCAGATTTTACTCTCAATAAAATGCGCCAATACTCTAGACAAGTCGCCAAAGCTAGAAAGCATAAATCATGCACAAAGACACTTCAACACAATGAAACACAATGAATGGAACAAGAGAGTCTTCAATGTCTTCAACAATGGCTTCCAAATGAGAGAGCAAAATGCAAGAACTAGGGCATACATCCCAATACTCCAAGCATGGAGTGAAATCAAATGATCATCCAACATAACCCTCTAAGGAAATGCGACCTCCCTTTTTATAGAACTAAGGGGTGCAATATCCAATAAAGACCGACCTTTCCCTTTTGGAGGGAAAACATAAACTCTCATTAAAATATTTAATACTAAGACTATGTGCACTTTATTTATTTTTTAATTAAATAAATAACAGTAACTAACCTATGTGCACATTAAACTAACTAAAGAGACTCCCATTTGTAGTGCTAGGCATGCCAAGGGGTTACAATGCAAATGAAAAATAAATATTAATAATGTCTCAAAAAAGGGGACATTACAAACTTGCCTTGGGGATGAAAACCCTCAAGCAAGGATATTTGGAATCATTGAATATCTTAAGGTATTTGGAGCTGATATCTTTTTATCTAGCCCTAGGCGAATTGCATCATGAGCATTTTGGAGGTGTTTTGATGGATGTATGGTATGATTCTTGCATGGATTGACTTCTACTAATTTAAAAAATTTAAAGCGATCATTTGTTTGCATTTTAAGCTAATAATTCAGCCTTTCCAAGAGGCGACTTGCATAGGAGTTGGTTTGCATTGATTTGAAGGGTTTTTCCATGTTTGGTTTGCATCATTCAATTCCTCATAATTTATAAGGGTGAAATCTACAATTTGGTGATTTTAGGAGTTGTCTAAGAGCTATTTCCAGCCCTTGGTTGTGGCTGCATTATTGCTGTCATAAAATTAATTGCAGTTGGGTGTAATCACTTGTTTTCTCCATTTCTTTGATGTAAATTGGATTGATAAATGTTGCTGTGATTGGATTAATTATTTAGAAGCATTTTCAGCAGTTATTACATGGTTGTATGATAAGTTGAAGTCCCTATACAGTTCGTTGCTAGGGTTTCTGATATTTTTAGGTCTGCTGTTATAAAAATCAGATTACTCTCAAGTGGGATTGGTGTTGTTTCCTATTTTTCAGTTTCAGTCCTAGAAAGGGACATTATAGAATAGAGCAGACAATGGCGATTATCTACCCAGAAGAGCACCAAGACTTGAAGCTAGAGGCAGATTGAGGTCCAACGGCTCTAGCTACTAGAGGAAATTCACCATATCCGATCCACTTTTCACCAAGCCCCCAATTCAGCTTCAAGCTTGGGAACGGTAGCTTTGAGGAGGTCAATTGTGTCCTCAACTAAAGGGGCAACAAGATTATGATCAGAACCTGACAGAAAGACATGAAGTAAAATACTGATTGCATCAGTATCCTTCACATGACAATGGAAATTGGGTTCAAAAAGAGCTCCTCCAAAGCCTCTTTGGGATGCTATTCATTGAGAACAACCTCCCCAAAATTTGCACAAACTAATCCTAGTGAGTGGGCTTTTCTAATCTTAAAGGCATCCTTCAAATGAGTAATGGACACACTTGATGAATCCTTGGCAACCCAATCCAATATTTCTCGCTCCATAAACCTTTTACTGCAACAACAAAGGAGAAAACCACAAATGAAACAAGCAAGCGAGTTGGCCAAACCACAATAAATAGAAAAAGTTTGATATACATAAAGAGCTGTTACTTCAGCCATAATGTGGGTGCATGGGAGAGAGCTAGCAGTATGAGGCATAGGGATATAAACAACTCAGAAGAGAACAAGTGCCTCAAACGGTGAGTAGACAAGGTGGGGGTTGCAACTAAATACTATTAGCATCAATTAGAATTAAAACTTTAAGATTATCGCATGCCAATGGGTCAAGGCTTACTTTCAAGTTTAACAAATCCACTCTACCATTTGCAAGGATATATGCTGCCTTATTTCCTTTTCCATAACGACATTGTTATAAGATAGGGTTGAAGCTTAATGCTAAAATTCTCGCTTCTCAAAGAATGCTATCAAGATGCCAATCACAGAAACTGCATTGAGCATAGAGTATTTAACAACCTCCATACTAAGAAGCAAGTCTAAGACCACCTAGTAAAGCCGCCGACGCTGCCCTGTTGATCATTTCTTGAGCAAGCGGCAGAGAAAACTCATCCCAACACTGATCCAAACAGCATCAAGATGCCATTTGCGTCTGCAGGACCGGGGTTGTCCCTTGAAGCCACCTCGAAGTCGAGTTTCATGAAACCAGTAGGTGGAGGGACCCACTAAACTGAGTCGCTATCGCCGCCTGCTATTTTATGGCTAACCCCTTTATCGGGAAATGCTATGTTTCTTTGGGTTTTGGTCCATTCTTTTATACGCTACAACCTTCTTTGAATATGTTTTCATCTTTCTAAAAATGTTTGTTTTTCGAACATATCTATTTGTTATGCATCGTTTGATTTCCTATAGTTATGTCTCTCTGTATATAGGTTTTCAGGTAATGCATCATATGAGACAAGACACAGATTCTGAGCTACTTGCATTTATTTCATTTAAGGATATGGCATGTGAACAATGCAGGCATGCAACAAACTTAAATTTTGTAGTCTGAATTCATCTTTGTGTGATATATGTGTTATTGCTTGGCTCGGTTATTTATAGGTGGGAGATGTAATACTTATTGAGGATGAAAATGTTTTGGACAATGAGCTCACAATGACTGGGTTGGATACTTTGGTAAGTCTATTTCTCAAGAGAATGGTAGGATTTTACTGGATGTTTTTGTATGAAAGTGGTTAGTTTTCCTTGATAATTGAGTGAAATCTCTTAAAGTGGAGTTCGCTTGAATTTTGATTTTATGCTTTGTGGTTGACTGGAACATCACTGTGTTTTTCAATGGACTGATGGTTTTATTTAAAAACAAATTAGTCTAGATAATCTGTAATCTAGGTTGAATATGCTGCACTAGTTGCTTATTTATACCTGTTCTAACATGCACAGGCTTGTTTCGGTGTTGATCTCTATGTTGAATGAATGATTGCCTTGTTTCTCAAGGATTTGCTTGATACTTGTTTGTTTTGAGTTTAAATTTTAACTTTTAATCTCCAGCTATGGCATCCAAGCCCTTTGTATTTGCATCCAAAATTTGATTTGAATTTTGCAAAGAATTTAATATTCTGAAGAACACAGCCTATCAGTAATATGCTTGAACTCACTAGGCCAGACCTCTCTGAAGGGCATATCATCCCTATTCAGATTAATCCATGAAGCCATCTTTATCGATTCTTGATAAGACAAAAACAGGTAAATGGTGTTGCTCGATGAACCTCCTTCCGGATGGACATAAAAATGACATGGTATTATGATTGCATTTTACCATCATTTTCCCGTGTCATGTACACATAATTCAATGAACATTGTTTTCATTGATAAGCTTTTTCTTTGCAACTTATAGTCAAACCAAAGCAATAACAAAACTTCTATATAAAAGATACAAACAAATAATGCCGCTAAAACAAAGCCTCCATATATGGCGCATGAACCTCTAGAACACCCCTTAAATTTGAATATTCTGTATTTCTCTTTGAAATATCTGAAGTGGTTATCACACCCCTTAAATTCAGATCTGGGTTTTGTGATGCGAACTGGAGCCTGGTTTTTGGCTCATTTCTTTGATCCAATGGTCTATTTCACCTGCATGTGATCAACAGAAATTCATGATAAGAGCTTTGTTTTGAGCCCATCTTTGCAGAGAATAGGAGTGTTTTGAGAGAGATCTCAGTGACATAATTTTGCAACTGGTTTTTTCCATCAACTGGCACCCAAAATTTTCTCATATGCTTCCAAATTGATCTCTTTGCTTGCAATGATGGTTTTTGGGTTGGCATATTCCTTTTTGGCTCACCAAAACGCATAAGGGAGAGTGGGATGAGTTGTTGAACAAGAAATGAGCTGTTACAGCCATCCTAGTTTGTGTTCATGGCCGTTTGGACTAGTGGCAGCTCTATCTTCATTTCCTCTCTATATCTAACAGGATCAGTATTGACCAAGGGCTAGGTAGAGAGTTTAGTTGGAGCCCAAGGCATGAATGATCCTTGGAATATGCTGCAGAAGAGGTTTTGGGCGGTTTTCTTCATTTTGGGCATCATGGAACTTCTAGATCCTTCTCCAAACGAATAAACAAGGGATGACATCTTCTATGGCATCTTCAGATCCCTTCTCCTATAATGCAACTTAGTTTCTAATTGAAAACAACCTCCTAAATGCAAAGTTACGATGCCCAATTGGTGGACGAACATTCTGAGTTGCAGACCTGCGATTTGGGCTGATGTAATGCGTCCAGTGTCTCCCCCATTAATGTAATAGATCATGCATACTTTCCAAGCAATATTATGATGTTGATTGTGGCTCTTTTCTGCCCTTTGGCTTAGATTATTGTGTTTTTGCCTCTCTGTTCTTTAAGATTATGATGTGTGTGGGCTATACTTGCATGATTTCATTTCTCGTGTCTCAAATGTGTGGAATGGGATTTAGACTTGATGCACGGGGACTGTGGCTTGTTTCTTCCCTCGTGGCACTGTATTTTATCCTTCTATTCTTCCCCTCAGGGAGAGAGATCCTTTTTATTTTGGTGCAATCACCACCCCTTTTAGTCTAGTTTATGCTTTCTCCTTCTCCTTTTCCGCTGCAATCAGTAGCTTAGCTTAGGAGTAGTGTTAACCTTAGAGTAGTTAGATGAGGAGCTGGCCTTCTCCAGAGGTCTGTCCCAAGGAGCCAAGGTCCCACGCCTTGGGGACATTTCCATGTTGTTGCTGAGATAACCAAGTTTGCCAGAACTTGGTGATCTTTCACGGGTGCACACATTTCAGTGACAAAACTTGAAATATAAAATTATCTAACACAGTTATCCGTTGGAATTGAAATGCGGTGGTGTGTTATTCTCCATGTACCTTTCACTATGTTGTTTCCTCACGAGATCTCATCTTCCTCTCCGGAACTTACGAAAGCACAGAATGCTTCCTCTAGTTACTAGGTATCATCGGGTAGCCTACTTTTTTCGCAACTGCCTCTGGTCTAAGTTTCATTGATGACTTCAGATAAGCACTCTAGATACGTGGTTTTAGGTTTAGAGGGGCATAATGCATGCAAGGAAAACTAACAAGTTGGCCTCACACACAACTTTTTGAAGACCAAGTTGGAAAGACAAGGAAGAATGAAGATTGTTGTGGAATTCAGCAATATGAATTGATACAATGATCACTCTAGACAAACCTATCAAAGATTGGGTTGGGTAGAATGAAAGTGGCTGGATCAACTAGGAAAGACCCCAACAAAGGATTGGCTGGATAGGATAGCTAGTTGGAAGAATGAGAAAAGTGACAATATTGAGTATCTCAATCCCTTGGATTATCTAATCTCCACGGCAAGAAATAAAGCCTACACTAAGCAACTAAACAAAAACACTTACAAGACACAGCAAACTGAAGCAAGAAAACCCAAATAACAAACAGTAACTAAGAAAGCACTTGTCTTTGAATTCCTATGTGCTAAAATCAACCAAGAAAGAGAACACAAATAAATGTGTGGTAATAAGGTCTTGGTTGGTTCAAACAACAAACAACATATTTACTACTTTGTTGAAATGACGAAGGGATGAGGAAGATACATATTCTTTTAAGTTATTTTTTTTATATTTTATGTAAAAGATGCCAAAATTGCATGCAACCAAACCAATTAATCTCACACACACACGCAAAAAGAAACCTGTCTCTAAAACTGATAAACACTGTATGATCAGTTTTGCAAGGTCCCTAGACCTTAATAATAAAAATCAGAGCTATGACAATCCTAAATGAGCTAAAACAACAACTTCTTATCAATGAAATGCCAAATTGATGCTTCCATTGATGTAAGCTAAGTGTAAGAAAGCGAAGATGAAATGTTCTTTTTACACCCAAAATTTGAATTTCTACAATTATGAACAGGAAGTTTTATTCTTTACTAATTTTTTTCAATAATGAATGTGAACAATATGATAAAGAAATACTCCAATGAGAGACCCAAATCTAATTTGGAAACCGACAAAGGCTGAAATCAGTTCTAATGTGCACCAAAATCAACAAGAAACATGTTTCTTATTTGTCTTATGCAATGGAAGCAAGAAACCAATGACGTGGATGCAATGAGTAGTTTTCAAGAGTGGCAAAAACTGGGTTTTGATGTTTCTAAGAGATGGAATCAGTCTGATTACACAACAGATCAGCCAATTAGGATGTTTCCAAGCTACACAATTCAAAATAAGCATGAAAAGCAATGAAATTCTACTGATATTCTGCACAAAAACTTTTTCAAGACCTAAAACGGCTTGAGTATGACAAGGACAGTACAATATCTCAAAGCTACATGCTCCAATCTTCAAACAATGAAACTTCGATGTCATGCAAGCTTAAGACAATATTTTTCAAATATTTCCAATCGTTTCCAAAGGGCTTTTATGACTGAAACTGTAACAATCAGACCTAGAGCTAGCAAGACATTGTTCTTTGATCAAATAAGCCTTTGAAGAAAGAAACTAATGTGTGTGTTATGCAACTACGATGCAAAAATAACCCTCATGACTCATAGATTGTCACAAAATCTGAAAATCAGACCTGAATAGACTTGTGAACAGCAGTTTATATGCAAGGATGTTAATTATTTGACACTTTGTAATGTCCCCAATGGACCTATAAACACTTACAATGGATTTGCCACAAATCTGAACTTAGAATGCACAATATAAAATTTATAAAGTTGCAGATCTGAAATTAAACCAGAAAATGCGACTTGCCTAGGGTATGCAAGTCCCTCAAAACTGAAACAAAATAACACTTTTTATCACCAAAATGGATCAGCTGATTTTTATAATGCAAATACACAAGAAAAATACCAAATTGGGACCCAATTGAAGGCTGAAATATTTATTAATAAATTTGCAGATTGCTCCTTCAGACACAGTTGAAACACCAATTCCTTGACCCAAAAATTACATCAAAAGGCTGATTGGATGTCTGAAAATCAGAAGATGGAACAACAACCCAGATCTGAATTTTAACAGCTCCAAACACCCCCAAATCAGTCCTCTATATGGGTCGCTTTACCTAGAACAAGCTGGAAATAAAGAAGAATTACAGCAACCAATCTTCCCCTTCAAACCCTTGTTCAGATCTGCAAAATAAACCTTCAAACACTGCTGGAAAACACCAATAAAAGAAGAGTTTTCGTTCTCCTTCTAGACCTCAAGAGGGTTTTCTTCCTCAAGAGATAACTTCCAAGGGTTTTCGTCCTTAGAAGTTGCTATGCAAAGCTTCACAAGCTCACACCAAAAATCTGATTTTTTATAAAATAAAAGGGATGCTTTTCCAAGCAATTTGACTTGCTTTTATAATCAATCTTGGCTTAGTAGCCACCCACAACCACCAATCATCTTCCTTTTCTCTCATTTAATTCTTTTTGACATTAACCGCTCTTCTATATGGGTTGCATTTTCTCCTAGGGAGAAATAACGAATATAAAGTGAATTTTCCCTTTTATTTTTATTAAGTCATCAATAAGTTAATATAAGTAATTTTTTATGCACTTTATAATAATTCATTAAGTTTATAGTTCCCCTTTTATCATCCCTTAGCCGTCGGGAAACAAAATTGGGCTAAGAGTCTTTGACTGGTTATTTTAGGAAGAGGGACATTTCACACTTGGAAGACAACTTTGCATGCTTCACAAATCAAAACTGAAATCTGAGCTGTGATCTAGAAGTGAATACCGATTTAACAATGAAAGTTGAAATGTGATATGCAAAGTGAAGCAATTTAAGCCATGAATGAAAGGGGAGACTAAAATACAAGGCAAAATGATACTAACTACACAAGGCGAAATTGATAACTATGCAAAACTAGAAACTTGCTAACGAAGCAATTTTTGTCAAACATTTAAGAAGAATGTGTAAGTGCCTTATCTTTCCTTATCTAGATTGAATATTTAGTAATACTAAACTAGAAAGATTAAAGTACAAACTAAGAAGGCTGACTTGTCAAACCAAGAATGAAGTAATGAAGATGTTGGAGCGTAGTGTCCTCAAAAATGATCCCTTGGAGGGTGTGTTGCTTGAATGTCATAAGAAGACAAACATGAAGACCAAGACAACTCTCGGACCAATAGTAATATGATATGACAATGAAAATGCACTTAGAACATATGATATAAGTAGTATGCATTAAAGATATTAATTAAATATTGACTACACTACTATTACTTAATATGGTACAATTATCAACCCCACGTGAATATGTAGCTAGTTTTATATTAATAAAACACGGCCACACAAGTATGTTAGTTTTCCATCCATTCTCTTCATTCTTCCAATGTTTCTTACTAGCATTGGTATGAGAGCCATTTGTCAAGGAAGCCCTAGGAAAATTGCTAGGGTATGAATGACAAGGAAGAAGAGGCAGATTATAATGTCCCTTTCTAGGGCTGAACTGAAAAACAAAGAAATAACACCAATCCCACTTGAGAGTAATCTGATTTTTATGACAACAGATCTGAAAAATATTAGAAACCCTAGCAGCGAACTGAATTTACACTTTTAGGGCATCAAACACCCTCCAAACAAGCTGAAAATAGGTGCACAAATTCTTCTAAATATTATATTCAATTAATGGAATAAACACCAAGCCAAAGCATCCCAAAACATGTGCAAATTATGAAATTATACCCAGCTGCAATTAAATAAATGACAACAGAAGTACAGTCCACAAAATGAGCTGAAAGTGAGGTCTCCAAACCCCAATAAATGCCAAATGAGTGATAGATCAACCTTATAAATATAGAGAGACCTGAATATCAACTTGGAATGCCAAATCGTGCCCTAGAAGGCACCAAAATACACTCACACCCAAGTCGCCACCCTAGGAGAGGGTGCCAAAGTGAATGAAAACCCTTGATATTCTTCTCCTCAATGCCCTAGTTGCCCAACCAGCAAGATAGTCTTCATAAAAGTCCTCAACACCACCAAATTGGAGAGTTTTTCGTTCTCCAACCTTCAACAAGGAAGGGTTTCATCCTCCTTGCTTGCCACACTAATGGATTTTCACCCCTTAGTGGATTGGAATAGAGCAACCAACTCTAGAACCAAGTAGATATAAGTATATAAGCCAAAAACATGCCCAAATGTGAGCCTATATGACCCCTTATATATCCTTTTGGTGGAGCCAAGTGTCATTAGGGAGGAATTCCAAAAGACCGACCTCTTTTAGAAGCTTACTTTATCTTTATGATTGAATTAAAAGCTTTCCAATCCATGTAATGCCCCTTTTTCAAGCATTAATTAATTAATGCAAGTCGAAATTAAATTGGGGTAAAATTGATTTGCACATGTGGATTTTAAAAAATAAAATAATATTTAATTTGTGCAAGTCGAATTGGTTAGGAGAAAATTGATTTTTTATTTGGAGAAAAAAGGGATTAAATAAAGGCAAGTTGAGTTCCTTGGAATTAATTAATTATTTTTATTTGAACAAATCGACTTTATTTGGCATAGGTCGATTCCTTTGGGCATCATTTATTAATATTTAATTCTCCCATGCATTCTAAATTTTAAATATTAGTTGAGAAAATTAACATTTGCAAATGTAGTTGACTTCAGGCTATTTTTAAATTAAAAGACTCTCTTCTCTAGGAGATGGTGCCAAAAATGAGAAAGCTTTGGAGATTGAGCAAAAAAATTCTATAAAAGAAGATCTTTGGACACCCCTTTTCGCATGTTGACGGTTATTATAACTTATTTTCATGCTTAAAAATGGATGAATGCCCACTAGTGATCAAAAAATAAAAGGTGTTCATTAACACCACCCATTGTGAAGTGTGTGTTCCTTCTTGAGCTATGAATTGATGAGTTTGCTTAAATTTACTTACCTATGTGAAGTCACCATTATTAAGAGTGTTCTAAGCTTGAGTTGTGAGAGTTTGAGAGTGATTTATAGTGTATGCAATTCCATTATATGTTGTTGGTTATTCCTTGAAGAAATCGACTTGTTGGGAGCTTGTTTGGGCACATTTGGTGATGATTTGGGTGCTCTTTAGGAAGGATTTAAATCTAAACTGTTCTTGCTAATTTTTCTAATGCAAATGCTCTTTATTTGATGATATTTTATCTGCTTAATATTGCTAGAATTTACTCTTAAGGAAATTGACCTGTTTTGGGCAATTTTATCTCACTATTTGAAGGGTTTTGTAGAGGTTTTCAAGCTGTTGTCATAAAAGAATTATTGCAGATCTGAAATCAGCTTATTTGAGTGTGGAAAGTCAAGTATAAAATCTGGAATTTATTTTATATGCCATTCTAACCTTGGGCGACTTGATTTCAATATTTGTGGGTTGTTTTGAGGGGCTTAAAGTGCTAAATTTTTTTGATTTAAATCTGGTTGAGAAGTGTATAATTTTATCTTTTCTTTACAATTCATTTCACTGAAAAATTCCAAGTATTGCATGAGATATCAATTTTTGAAGTTTTCAATTTGATTTGAGGTATTTTTATGTAGTTACTACGTCTCGTAAATTAATTGGTTAAAAAGTTTTTTCTCCGACTAGCTAGCCCATCTAAACCCTTATTCTCGCTCACTCCAACCCCATTTGGGTTGTATTGAAGCCGACACAGGGTTAGTTGAGGTGAACCTAGAAGGGTTTCTCTTCTAAGTTTGCTTCTTTGCAAGTAGTTTAATAAATTTTAATTAATATCCCAAAAGGGGATATTATAATGGTATCAGAATTTCTTTCCTCTACTCTTGTGGGGATTGTGTTGGCAAAAATTAGGAGGAACAAGCGGAAGTTAATTTCATAATTTTTGGAGTTAAGTTGATGCCCTAAATGTGTTGGGCGACCTATTTTTTAGGGAAAAATTAGGGTTTTGTGTTGGCTATGCAAAAATGATTTTGGGATATTGTTCCTCATATTTTTGTGGCCCAAAATCCAAAGTTTCAGCTCTTTTGGACTTCTCTAGTCAAAGATATGGATTTTTGAAGTTGCTATATTTTTCTACAGTATTTCGGGTTTTAAAATTAGATTTCAATTATTTTCAGAAAATTCCTTTTGGAAAAGTTGCTCCATAATATTATCTATCATTCCCCAAAGTTTCATGCAATTCCGGGGTGTTTTGAGCAAGTTATGCAATTTTTCTAAATTCAGCTAGGGATAGTGACGAACTTACTATTTATAGTAAGTCTCCCATTTTCAGATCTAGAAAAATTTATGTTTTTGCATATTCAGATTGGGAAAATTATTTCAGACTTATTGCAATTTGTTTGAGGGTATCACAGGAGAGAAGATGGGAATGGAAAGTGGAGGTTTCATTTCAAGGCAAGCAAAGTTCCTGCAAGGGTTGTTCAAAGAATGGCACACGGATTTGTAGCATAATTTGGCGGCCATGATGAAGGATACTTTGGATCCAAACAAAAACCATTGCCAAAAAGGACAGTCCAAGAAGGGTAAGCCAACTCATCACGATGACTCTTTTGAGACTTTGCAACAAGAGTATGCATCTCTAAGTTCGGCCACAAAGGAACTCTTGTCTTTTCAAGGGTATTGTAAGCTTTGTGGGTGTCAAGCAAGACTTCCGCCATATGCAGCCCCAAGAAGACACCATCTTGAGGGAACACGATAAGCAATGTAAAGAAACTTTGTTAAAAAGGTGTTGAAAGGAAAATGATGTCAAAGAAAGAAGCAAAGGCGGAGTTCAAAAAGGGTTTGCAATGTAAGGTAATGATTTCTAATTCTAAGGTTGTTTTTGATGATGCTAATCATATGTCAAGTGGGAATAAGGTTGAAGAAGAAGAAGAAATTTTAGATCCTCCAATTAGGAGTGAAAGTTTAGTGGTTGAAGCCACCATTCGGATGATAGCGTTGGCAATCAGTTTGAGCATGAAGAGGGTATATCAGAACTTCCTCTTTCGCAAAAAGGGACAGCTCACATGATAATATTTCAAGGTATGAAGAGGTTGATTTATGGTTGCACACTTTTTTATTTCAGACTTGTATTCCTCATGAAAAACATGTAAGAGAAGGATAAAATGAGGATTATGGGCTGCAAAATGGAGCAAGAAGACTCCTTGGGTCAAGGTCACTTATATGGGCACTCTAAGGTATGGAAACCAAGTGATTTCCACTTTCTACAAAGATTATCAATTCTGATTTTGTGATTTTTTCAGCTGATTTAATGGGAATAAGTGAAAGTTCAGAATTGACTATGGCAAGCATAAGTGTTGGAAAACATGATTGGGCTTTAGGAGATCCAGAAGTAAGAGGGACAAGTATTTTTCAAAGAGTTGATGATGACTTTATGATTGAAAGATCAGTTATGGCAACTATTAAGGGTAAGCACTTTGATTTGTATCATTATCATACTTTGTCCTTACCTTGCTTTGTTTATTATGAAGATGGTGCTAACAAGGAAGACAAGATGAAAGGTGCTAAATGGATAAAGAATCTTCCTAAGGCAGCCCCAAATCATTGGCAAGAAGGCCAACACCTTCTAAAAATCAGTCCAAGTGAAAGTAAGGGCAGCAAAGGGGTGGTTTCAAAATGTGGTAAGACACTTAGTTTTATTTCCATACAATTCAGTTTTGACTACATTACTTGGGCTAATGCATGTGAGGAAAAGATTGTGGTTTGGATCTTGAGGAGAAATGACAAAGAACATGGTGGGAGGTTCCAAATACTTATGGTCTCACAAGGTAACATTGCTGTACTGTCTTCTTTTTGTGTGTTGTTTTTCATATTGGTTGGCCCAAAAATTGTACTACTGATTTCAACATCTTTTGTTGGCCCTACTCTTGGTTTACCACCATACATATAAGGAATGTCATAGCTGGGTTGAATTTTCAAATGGTTAAAGTTTGGTGGAACAATTATGAGTTGTTTTTAGTGACCACATCATTGACATTTTGGAGCCACAAGAAGAATTATGGATATTATAACAGCTGCACCATCATTCCACTTGCTATCCACATCATGCTCGTTGTCACTAGCAAGAAGGCAACCATAAGAAGTGGTAATTTTCAGATTTTTAAACTTATTCTAATCACTCATGATGAATGTTTGGTTGTTACCTTGATGGATAGTGGGACACACATTTCCCATCATGAGTTGGACAAATTTTTGGGGTTATAGACAACGGTAAATATGTGTTGGCTAGATTTTCTGCATAGCTGAAAACCTAGGCAATCATGAGATAAATCTCCCTCATTTACCGGTGAGGCTCTCATGTAAGATTTGTCAATTAAATATGCTAGTATCTATTTGTGGGTATTACTTTAACCATGCAGCTCATGAACCATAGCTGTATAGTTTTCAGCTGTTAAAAAAAACAAATATCTGATGAAGAGGAAAATAGCAAAAAACAAGAAAGAAAGAGGGAAGATGTGCAACCCAATCAATAGATTACAGAATTGATTGCATGCACATAGATAAAACAGATAGATATTAACATACAAAATTATAAGCAAAGGGAACTTTTAGATCTAGATCTAGAATAACGCAAAGTTTATGAATAGATCTAAAATAGAAAGTTAGAAACAAAATGCCTTTGTTGACACAAAGTTCTCCAGAAATATGCTCTTTTCTATTCCTCTGCTTCAAATAGCTATCAGGGGTTTCAACACAAAGTCTGGAACACAAAAATGCTGCTTACAAATTCTGATCCTTAACCCGAAGGTTCTTCCTCTACTTATAGAATGTAGAAGGGAAATTACAAATGGGAAACTTAACTGAACTAGAACATAAACAAGAAATAAAGATAACATCTGGCAATCATCTTCCTTTAATTCCTCTCTAAGTGACATGCATTGGGAGTTCTAGTCAAAATTATGCACATCTGTCATTTAACTTATAGAATCATTCCACACAACTTAAAGTAATGGTTTTCAAACCAATAACTTTAAAGTTTTACAATTACATCCGAGAACGTAGAAATAGAAGAAAGAGAAGAAGAAGAAAGATTTGCCAGTTGTAACCCCTACATCTTCTTTTTTCTTTGATACTGAATATACTTGTCAAACATGTAATTCAACAACTTCCCGTCTGTTTAAGCCACAACTTCTTTTTCTGTCTTTGTTGGCTAGATTTTCTGCATAGCACAACACCTAGGCAGTCATGAGATAAATCTCCCTCATTTACTTGGTGAGGCTCCCGTGTCGATTTGTCAATTATACTATGCTAATATCTAAATGGGGTTTTACTTCAACTGTTCGGCTCATGAACCATAGGTTTTGTCAGACAATTCTACACAATAAGTAAGTAAGTCTTTGTTTAAAGAAAAGAAATATTTATAGAAGAAAGGAAAGGGAATTATATAAACACAGAGAAGAAATGGGGAAGATATGCATCCCAATCAATAGATAACAGAGTTGATTGCATGCACATAGAAGAAACCAATAGATATAAACACAAAATTATAAGCAAAGGTAGTTCTAGATCTAGATCTGAAATAACACAAAGTTTATCAAAAAGATCTAAAGATATAAAAGTTAGAAACACAACACACCGTGACACAAAGTTCTCCGGAAATCTAGTCTCGTATATTCCTCTCGCTTCAACTGGCTCTCAAGGGTTTCAACACAAAGTCTGGAACACAAGAATGCTGCTTACAAATTTTGATCATTCACCCGAAGGTTCTTCCTCTACTTATAGAATGTAGAGGGGCAATTATAAGTCGGAAGCTTTTAGTTGAACTAGCACATGTGGAAGTCGGAAAATAAACAACCGACAATCTCCCTCCCGGAATTCCTCTTTGTATGACATGTATGATTTCGAAGTTTGAAAATAGAACCTTTTATTTTGTAAACGCCCGCCACCTATCTCCAAGTAGTTGACTTCTTCAAGTAATGGCTTTTAAACCAATCACTTTAAGTTGTATAATTTAATTGATCGCTCAATTACTTTGTCGGAGGAAAGAAGGAAGAGAAAAGCTGCAGTCTTGTCTTTTTCATGTCTCGTCTGGTGATTCTTTTGTCTTTGATTCTCACCAAACCGAATCTGGGAGTAGTTGGATGCGAAGCAAGTTGGATCGGAAACAAGCTAGAATTGGAAACAAGTTGGAATTGGAAACGAATGGATCGGAAACAATAAATTTGGATGCGGGGAAGCGGCTGAAATTTTTCCTTCGCTTGGTCTTCTCTTTATCCTTGAAGATTTTGCAGTTCTTCTTCTGTACATGCATCAGTGTAATGTTTGCCGTAAATAACTCATCATTTTTATTTTTAATTGCATATGAGCAATTTAAAATTCTGGAAAGCACTCCGGGTGAATGCAACTTCAATGAAGGCTTCAACTGAAAGATTGGAAGCACATGCACAAGATCCTGGAAGAAATTTTCCACGCACTGACTTCTACACGGGCTGCATCAGAAACAAGAGGATAAAGCCTTTGTGCCGGAAGCTTTTGCAATTATGAGATCTGGATTTGGATCTCGAGCTTATTGACTTCAACAAGTCTAGAAGCTACGCATAATTCATTGAGCTTTCTCTTTCATCCCGCTTTGCCATGGCTGGAGCAATCTTTGTCTGAACAATTCTTTTTCTTCTTACTCAGTCAGAATTCTTCAAAACTCGTACAGATCTAGATAATTCTTCAGATTCGGAGGATATATTCAATGTATTGGACATTGATTTAAACTCCTTTTCTTTTGTAAAGCATTTGTAACGAATTTACGAGCACCTGTATCACTTATGCAAACAATTATCTAGACACAAATCAACCTCCTTCAACCTGTGCGCCAATTTTAGAAGCTTTTAGCATTAATTTCACCTTCTTTTGAAAAAAAATCCTCTTCAAATGGGGCGCAGTTTTCCTCTAGGCTGCACTTCTCTGCTGTGAATTAATTAATTTTGCGTTATGGCAGCCCTCGCTTATATAATCCTTATGATTCTATAATTAATTAATGTCTTTCGTACATCGATACAATTAATTAATTAGATAATAAGCTTCACTCTTCAAATGGGCGCCTATTTTGTGGATGCTTATGGCTGCCATTAAATAAAATAAATTTATTTAATTTTAGACTTCTGCTTCCACTTAACTCAAGCTTCACAGTATGCTTTGACCTTAGCCACTGAAAATAGGAATTAATTTAATCATTTAATACTTAAAAAATTATTATTTATCTCCTAAAAGTGGCGCACTTTTTGACATATAGGGGCTGCATTAAATAAATATTATTTATTTAATTTTAGAACAGTCTATTTTGAACCTCCTTTTGTCTATTTACCTTTGTTGACTTTTCCACAAGCCTAGGTGCCAAAATTGGGTGAATAAATATTAACAAATATTTATTTAATGCATTTATTATTCACCCAAGGTGGGTCGCACTTTTTGGAATAAATAATTTCTATTTTTAAAATTCAGATGTCAATGGGATTATTTACCCTGCAAGGCAGCCCTGAAAATCCCATGATTCACTTAAGTCGTTTGACTTTCATAATGGGATTATTTACCCTGCAAGGCATGCAATAAAATCCCATGATTCACTTAAGTGATTTTTTTTTATTCCACAATGAGAATTTTTACCTCGCAAGGCAAGAAAGAAATTTCGTCTACTGCTGCCTCTAATTTTCCCATTGTGACTTAAGTGACGTTGCTTCCAAAATCCCATGATCCACTTCAAACCCTCTTTTTCCAAAAATGCGGCCAGCCCAGAAGAGGCTTTTTGGTGCACGACTTTGTCTTTTCCCAGAGAACCAGACCTCGATGGCGAATTCCTTCTGGCACAACGTGCGTATGTGATCTCCAGATACTCCAAGCCAAGAATCAGGCCAAACCGACAAAGGAATTGATCCAGAGAAATTTCACAGAAAATGAAACGGGAAAAACACAAAAACACAAAATGTTGCCAGAAGTTACAAATAAAGCCCAAGATTCATTCCTGGTTAAAACCCTACTGGTATACTGGAATAACGATATATACGATCACAACAGGGTTAAACCAGAGCGCAAATTGCCTCAAACGGGGCTCAAAATAATTAAATACAAATTTCCCACAGGCAAATCCCGACGACAGAATATAACAATTTTAGGCATCTGGGTATTTGGCGAAAATGGATAATATGGCTCCTTGGGAATATCTCGACACATTATAGGAACTTTCTGGCAATAAAAACACAAAACGACCCATTATTTTAAAAGTATGAAATTTTTTCAGATAGGGTAGTCTTAGATTTCAGGATGAAATCTGGGGACACTAGTCGGCTCCGTCTGTGGACATCTTTTACTCTGTCAGAATGACAAGGGAAAAGATGAGATCCTAGCATCTCTGGTTTCGTATCATGTCTTTTGGGGACGGGGTCAGCCAAACAAAAACAACACAACACAAAAACAAATAAAGGAAATACAAACAATGTTTTATTCATATACATACAAGTTTTACCTTGCTTTTTTATTTCTGGAAAAACTTCAGATGCAGCCCGTTAAAAGGCAGTGGTAACTCAATTCCATCCCAGTAGGAAAGGAAGAAAGTATCCATTCTTGCAGCTCTTTTGATCACGAAGGGCCCTTTCCAGAGTGAATCAAATTTGTCGTGCATGCCCTTCGGTTCATATCTCTTGTCCCACCAGAGTACCCAATCTCTAATCTTGAACTTCTTTTCTTTGGCCTTCTTGTCAAATATTCTGGGAAAATCCTTATCAACTTCATCTGGTGGTGGTTCATCCTTTCTTCTCTCCATGGCGGGTAAGTCTGCATCAACTTGCTCCATTCCCAAATTTATTTGCTGCATTTTTGAGGAAGAACTATCACCATATTCTTTGTTCTTCTTCAAGTATTGATCATGCTTGTTGAAAGTCTCTACTAAGGAAACTAAATCCTTGGGGATTTTGTTACCTTTTCGTTGGACTTCTCCACTACTGTCATCATAACCTGGATCAACTTTTCCTTTGACTGTTTGTCATGGTGGTGATTCACTCCCTTCAACATGCAAACATGTAGATGTTTGTTCAGGGATTTTGGGGTGGTAGACCATCTCCACTTTATAGTTTCCTTGTCTGAATATGGACGGTGCTCTACTCGGATTCAATAGTGCAGCCGTGACTGCCAAAGAATCTGCCTTGGAGTTTTGATTTATTGGAATAAAGTCAATAGGGAAGGTTGCAAAATCGAATGTGGCAGAAAGTGCTCTATCTCTGTAATGCTCCAACTCATCTCTTTTGACTTGATTTTTCCTCAAACACGCTTTTACTAGAAGTTCAACATGTCCTTGGGCTTTGAGGAGTTTTACTCCTTTCTTTTTGGCTTGCTCCATTCCTAAGCAATGCTTCATACTTCGCCGTATGATTGGTGTTCTCGAACATTAGCTTGTGGGAGTATGGGAATATCTCATGATCTGGAGATATTAGTAGAACACCGACTCTTGATCCAAAAGAACATGTGCCTTTAAACTCCAGAGTCAAAACTTTTTCTTCTTTTCTTTGGCTCCGGACGTCTTTATCCGTTTCCAAGAAATAGACCCCACGGTCGATCACGAAAAAGAATCTGAGATCTAGGATCCTCAGATTTTGTAACCGTGTACCTGGACTTCTTTTCCGGCTCCAGCTTATGGTTAAGCCCTTTGATAGGAATATGCGCACAGGACCAATCCATCTTTACTTCTCCCAATTTTTTTGCGAGAAGTTTCGCTCAAAGAACATCCCGTAGGAGACAGGAATATCTGCAACTAGAATTGTCATTTTTAATCTTTTGTCAGGAAAAGCTGCCAGAAAAGCTTGTGCATCTTTGATTTGTCCAATTAAAGGGACTTGTTTCTCCATGGAATAACACCTTTTTATGGTCTTTGTCAAGGTAAGCCCAAGAGCATCTGCAACTTTAGTTGGCATGACATTGTCAGAAGCACCTGAATCTAGAATGCAATTTCTTAACTTGAAACCATTAAGCAATAAGGAGACATAGAAAGGTTCCACCCTTTCAGAAGATGGTGAGGGTTTAACAACTAAGTGTTGTTTTGTGGAGGAGTATTTTTGGGCTTAGGCAAAAGGCCTTTTGATGTATTGGATTGTCCTGGTGATTGTACATATTTGACTAGCCTATTTAATTTCTCAGGAAAAGCTCTCAGGTATTCGGCTTCTGACATTTGAACTTTAGTTTTCTTGGCATGATCAATAATGTCAAAAGAAGAAATAGATTCAGATACCTGAGCCGCTTTCTGTGGTTGAGATGAAGAACTCGCATGCTTACTTCCAGGAGCTAAGGAAGAAGGCAAAGGGATGCCCCTTCTTTGCTCGTCTGCTAATGCTTCAGCTTGGCGAGTTTGTGATCTTGTAAGTACTGCATATGCATGACCATGATCATCTTCATGAAGTTTCTCATCGTCATGTTCAAATTTGTAGTTCAGGTAATTAATGTTGGAGTTGCCAGCAGGTCCTAGAAAATCATCATCTTCGAGCTGATCAGCGTCAGCTTCCTGGTCTTCTTCATTCATCTCCACATTATTTCTCGGAGAAGCTTCAATTGCTAATCTTTGGGAACCAATAATGCGGTTCCGGTTGTTGAAATTTCGTGCAGGGGCAGTATTGTTGCCTTGAGCCATTTGTTTCTTCATCTGCATCATCTCATTTGCTAACTTTTTCAGTAGTGAATCGGAAGTAGTAGAAAAGGATGAACTTTCAGCTCTAGAAGTGCTGCTCTTTATCTTTCCAGCCATGATGAGGTCGTCTTCAATTTCAACCACCATGTTTTGAGCTGCAAACAAATCAGTAGGACGTGCTCTTCGCAGTTTATAGCTTACTTCAGGAAGCAAAGCATTGATGAAGAATACTTTTTGATTCTCGTCATTCAGAAAAGTAGAAGCCGGAATTTTGTACAAGTAATCTTTGGAATTTTGCAATAAAATCCCGCATGTGTTTATGTGGTTCCTTCTTCAACTTAGTCAGTTGGGTTATCAAGGTGCTGAAATCTTCAAGACAGCCTTAAATCTTTTCAGAACGCATCCCACATAGTAGCCTGAGCTTGGTTATAGTGCCAGAGCTAGCCGGTAGAACCATTCTCGGCCAAGTCATGCGAGTCTCTATATTTGTCAATATAAATGTGTTTTTATCTATCGGGGTTTTACTTTAACTACTTAGTTCATGAACCATAACTAAGAAGTTCTCAGCAGCAAGCAAAACTGCTTAAGAAAGGAAAATGATATAAGAAGAAAGTCAAGGTATTACAGTAGAAGAAGTAAGGAAGATGTGCATCCCAATTAGTAGATAGCAGAGCTAATCGCATGCACATAGAAGAAACTTAATAGATTTTTTCAACACACGTAATTATAAAGCAAAGGCAGTTCTAGATCCAGATCTAAAATAACACAAAGTTTACTTTAAAGATCTAAGATTTAAAAGCAAGAAACACAGTACGCCGTGACACAAAGTTCTCCGAAACCTGCTTTTTTGTATTCCTCTGCAACAAGTGGCTCTCGGGGGTTCAGACAAAGTCTAGAACACAAGATTGCTTCTTACAAATTCTGATCGATCATTAACCCAGAGGTTCTTCTCCTACTTATAGAATGTAGGAGGGAAAGTACAAATAGAAGACTCAAACTAAACTAAAGCATGAACAACAAGTAAAGATGACATTTGGCAATCATCCTCAACTAACTTCTTCTTAAGTGACACATGTATCACTTAACTAATAGAAAGGTTCCACATGACTTCAAGTAATGGTTATAAAACCAATAACTTAGAAGTTTTACAATTTCATCCGGAACATAGAAAGTAGAAGAAGAAAGAAAGAAGAAGTTATGCCAGCTGTAACATCTACATCTTCTTCTTGTTCTGATATCTGATATACTTGTCGAACATATAATTCAGCATCCTTCCATCTGTTTTAGCCACTGCTTCCTTTTCTGTCCTGAATTGCAGCAACCCTTCATTCAACACTTTGCTGCATGCTTCCACTTCTTCCAAACTTGGCCCAAATCTCGCAATGTCTGCCTGCAATGTCACCAGCCTACTGATAGAGTTCATCGTGAAAGGCTTGGTAGCTTTATCAATTCTCTTTTGTACCATCAGAAGAGAACTTTCCAGGGAATCATGCACCTCGTTAGAAACAATCCGCACGTATGAAGTAACACCTCCATCCACTCTTTCCTCAGTGAAAGAAATGATACTGTCCGGCAAATCTGATGTTCTACTCTCAAGCGCCTGCATCCTTTTCAGCAAAACTCTGCAGATCTCCAAACGGAAAGATACTGCAAACTCTAGCTGCTTCCCCTTCTCGACTGATCCATCCGGCACAATTTGTTCTGCAACCAATACATCTCCCGGCAGCTTGTTGATCTCGGCCAAAATACTCAGGTTACTCTCTGCAACTGTATTCATTCCTTCTATGCTTTCTATCAGTTGCTTTAGTTGATTCACTGCATCGCTCATAACCTTTAAAGCGGGTCGGCACTTCCCAACGTGAAGTTTCGACGAATAATCGATCCTTCCATTCGCCAATAGCCTTTACTTGATTGCTTGCATCTTCCATTTCCTGCATAAGATGATCACTCACCTGCGCTGAAATGGGCTGAACGGAAGATTTAGCAACCTTGGCTATGATCTCACATAATTGAGATATTTGCTTCTGCAGCTCTTCTTTCTCCGCCTTTTCACTGTCAAGCCTAAGGAACAAAGCATCCAAAGAACGTCTCGCGTGTCCCGCTTCAATCCTTCAGTGGTAGCTTGACCGAGTGGTATTTTGGTCACCGTCACATCTTCTGCCGTGAGCTCCTCTTCTACCTTTCCTTCCGCCGGAATTGATATCTCAGCAAACTTCTCTCCCGAATCCGTGATGATCAACCTAGAAGTTGCTTTAGCAACTTTAGGCCTTTTGTCTCTTCTGCTCAGATCCTGAAGTAGCTGCAAGTCATGTTCCTCTAAGTTCATCTCTACTCTTGCTTCCGGAACCAACTGCATAGCTAACCATTCCGAGAAATTACTTCTGAAGAGTGAGAAGTCGCTGAGTGCACTACCATCTCCCGCTCTGCATCCTCTCCATCAGAAAGTGCCACAGTATCATGGCTGCCATCTTCTGAAACATCCAAGGACAAAGCTCTTTCGAACTCCGTCATCTGCAGCTTTAACATCTCCTCTAGAACGGGTGCTGAACGAAGTGGCTGCGGAGAGAAGACGAACGTCGCTGGTTTCAATGAAGGCATGGAAACATCTCGCCGCGTGGGTGCAATAGTTGGTGATCCTCTGGTATCGGAGAAGTCGGAGTCAAAGCTATGGTCGAGAAGTGGTCTTCTTTCTCTTGAGATCTTCGTACTTTCAACTTCTCGGACCTTCTGATGCTTTCTCCTTCATGCTTTCGTTTGAGGGAATCTCCTGCGCCGAAGTTGCCCGTGATTTGATTCATCAATACTTCATCAAGGCAGTATCCCTTCGTTAGCAGCCAGCTCGAAGTACTCACCAACACAGCTCCGGATCTCTCTTCTATTGTGCTGCAGCCGCCATTGCTATCCTGCAGTATAGCTTTATCTCCTCCCATTTGATGGTAAGTGTCAAGTACCACGTTCCCATCATCTTTAAGATCCGCAGGTATCCGCGCTAGTCCAAAGTCAAATACTTGCTTTGCCGATAGCCTGCTGAAATCTTTCTTTCTAACCTCGTACTCACTTCTGCACTTCATCCAGAAATCTTCTAACGAAGGCACATGTGCGTACTCCTGGGAGATTGTCTTCCTGGCTATTCCAAATGGATCGAAATTAAGCCGCGCAGGAAGAACTCTCGCTCATACTGACAACATTTGTGCTTCCATCCCTCGAGCTCTGTGAATGCTGATGCAACTGTAATATCCCACAGTGAGTGGGAAGAAGCCCGTAGACTTGTGCCGCTTCGACTGAAGGTCGTGTAACTCCACAAGTTGCCTACTCAGCTCCATGGCGATCAATCTATCACTCGGGTACCTGGGCATCTTTATTGGTTCACCTGAAAAGCTCAGTAACCCTGAGGTATGTGAAATCTGCAAACTGGATGAATACACTGCCAATCTTGGACACTGCTTCCCATGCTTCCTTGCTTACCCTGTGAGTCTTCAAGTCTTTGTCTAACCTGCAGATGAAATCGTAGAAGAAGTCATCGTTGATCACTTTGAAGTCCTTCTCGCACGCAGTACACAGAAGTCGTGGGTAGCACTCAAAATGGGATCCTCGAAAGAATACCACATCTATCCAAACTTGGAAAAGACACCCGTGAAGCCGCAAAGATACACCAAGTATGAAGTCATCTGAAGTCAAGGTACGCTTCACGTTCCGCAGTTGCTCACCGATGTTGCTGCTAATAATTTCTGACCAATTGATTATAGAATCAACCTTGTTGATTTCAATGGTCCTGATGAAAGCATACATCCATGTCCGGAAAGTGTAGGCATTCGCTTCACCATTCAACCTGCATAGCAATTTGACGATATCATCCGCCTCCTGCACCAAATTGGATCGTGGAAGAGTTCTCGGGAACTTGGAAGGGGATCTAGGCTTCTTCATGAACCGGCTATTCATGATGCTCACACAGTCAGCTCTATGCTTTTCCCACCTACTGTCAGCATCCTGAATGCTAATAGAAGTCACCACCTTTCGCACTGGAATCTTCAGACAATAATTGAAGAATTCTGCATCCAAACGAATTATTGTCTTTCCCGCAACATCACGCACTGATCTGGATGAAGGATGATAAGATCTAGCACACTCCATCACAAACTCTGGCAATTGGGCTATACACGGGAAAGTTGCAGCTCGAATAATTCCACTACTTTTGACCGCACGCATGAGTGAAGTCTTTCCAGCTCTGGATCTATCAATCAAATCAGAAAGAGGTTCTGGGCCTAGATCCGTGTCTCCTATGTCTGAAAGTTTGGAAGCAATGCATGAATCCATCGTGCTCTCTTTTTCATCTCCTTTCGCCATGGCTTTATCAATCTTTGTCCGAATAATTCTTTTTCTTCTAACTTGGCCGGATTTCTTCAATACTGGTGCAGATCTGGACAATTCTTCAGATTCGGAGGATATTTGCAATGTATTAGACATTGATAAAAACTCCTTTTCTTTTATAAAGCACCTGTAATGAGTTCCTGCAATTTATTCAGACAAAAATGGCCACCGGAGCATGAATAGTGAATTTAAATTATAAAAATCTGCACTTTTCAAGCCTGCTGCCCCAAAAATTGGTGTTTAATTTGCACATAAAGAGAGCATGAATCCTTTCAATCAACACCTGAGCTCCTGTAACACCTGTGAAAACAACTATGCAGACGAAGATCAACCTTCTCCAAAGCATGCGCCAAATCTGGAAGCTTTTAGCCTTTGTTAGCACTTTGTCTGAGCAAAATCCTTCCTCTAATGGGGGCGCACTTTTCCTCCTTGCTGCAATTCTTAACCTGTGAATTAAATAATTCATCCATATGGCTGCCCATGCTTATATAACCTTCACAATTCTATAATTAATAATTGCCCTAACAATTAAAGGCAATTAATTAATTAAAAATCATGCTTTTCTCTTTTAAAAATAGCATGTTTAAGGACAGCCATCCAATAAATTAAATTAATCCAATTTAATCCTTCACACAGCACTTCACTCAAGCCCCACAGTGTGCTTTGACCATAGCCACTGAAAATAGAAATTAATTTAATGTTTTAATGCTTCAAAAACATTAAATAATGCCCAAATGGGGCGCACTTTTTGAGAGGAAGGGGGCAGCCACTAAATAAATTAAATTTAATTAATTTAATTCCTTTCTTTTATTCCTTCTTTGACTTTTTGACCTCCTCAAGCTTGGGCGCACTTTTTTAAGGAAGAAAGATTATTAAAAATAATCAATTTAATCATTTTAATCTCTCATCAAAGGGGGCGCACTTTTTTGCACATGTAATTCTATTTTTAAGAATTTTTCCATAATGGGATTCTTTACCCTGCCAGGCAGGCACCAAAATCCCGTGATCCACTTAAGTGATTTGACTTTGACAATGGGATTCTTTACCGCAAGGTGCACTAAAATCCCATGATTTCACTTAAGTCACTTTCCTTTTATTATATCATGGGAATTTTTACCCTGCAAGGCAGGCAATAAATTCCCACCTGCCTGCAGCCTCTATTTTTCCCACTGCAGCTTAAGTGACTTTTATAACACGGAAAAGTACTGCAAAGCAGTGGGTATACAATTCCCACCCCGCCTCGCGACTTATATTTTTCCCATCGCAGCTTAAATCCTTTGTTTTCCAAAAATGCGCCCATCCAAACGACCCACAGGGGCTTTTTCGTGCACGACTTCTTTTTCCCCTGATCCGACACTCCGATGACGACTTCCTCCGGCAAAATGTGTTTTCCACCGCCTGTCCAGCCAAAATCGGGCTTACCGGATTGAAAGGAGTTTGTTCCAGAAATTTTACGTAAAACAGAACGGGACACCATAAAAAAACACGAAAAATTGCCAAAAGTTACAAATAAAGCCCAAAACTTAAAATAAGTTAAAATCCTTCTGGTATATAGGAATAATAACATATTCGCTCATAACAGAGTTAAAACGGAGCGCAAATAGCCTCATACGGGCTCAAAATAATTAAATACAAATTTCCCGCAGACAAATCCCGACTTTACTTTAATAAAACAATTTTGGGCATCCGAGTATTTGGCTAAAAGGGCTAATATGGCTCTTCGGGAATTATCTTTGGGATTACTTTCAGTGCAATAAATTGACCCATTAATACAAGAATTACCCTTTCGTGCAATGGGTAAAAATTTCAACAAATGACCCATTAATGGGTCGCTTTGTGTTTTTATTGCCTCGAAAGTTCTAGAATTATTAGTATTAGATCAAGATAATCCCAAAGAGCCATATTAGCCTTTTTCGCCAAATACCCCTGATGCCCAAATGTTATATTCTGTCATTCGCCTGGATTTGTCTCATGGAAATTTGTATTTAATTATTTTGAGCCCCGTATGAGGCTATTTTGCGCTCCGTTTTAACTCAATTATGATCGAATATGTCATTACTCTTATGTACTGTAAGGGTTTTAACTTGGAATAAGTTTTGGGCTTTATTTGTAACTTTTGGCAATTTTTCGTGTTTTTGTGGTGTCCTGCATTTCGCTTTTTTCGTGAAATTTCTCTAGAACAATTCCTTCACGGTAAGCCCGATTTTTGGCCCGAGCATAACTGGAAAACATATACGCACATTATGCCCGAGGAAGTCGCCATCGAGGTCCGGATCACCGGGAAAAAGCGAAGTCGCATGCAAGGGAAAAGCCCTCGCGTGGGATGGGCGCATTTTTGGAAAACAAAGGATTTAAGCCGCAATGGGAAAAATAAGCCGCAGCAAGTGGTGGGAATTTTATACCGCGCCTAAACAGGTACTTTTTCCCGTGTTATAAAATTCACTTAAGTCGCAAAGTGGGAAAGTTAGAGGTCGCAGCAAAGTGGGAATTTATTACTCGCCTTTCAGGTGAAAATTCCCATGATAAAATAAAAGGAAAGTGACTTAAGTGAAATCATGGGATTTTAGTGCCCGCTCTGCAGGTAAATAATCCCATCAAAGTCAAATCACTTAAGTGGATCATGGATTTTGGTGCTCGCCTGCAGGTAAAGAATCCCATTGTGGAAAAATTTTTAAAAATAGAATTATGTGCAAAAAGTGCGCCCTTTCGTGAGATGATGGCAGCCTTTAAGTGATTATTTTAATTAATCTATTCTCTCAAAAAGTGCGCCAAGCTTCGAGGAAGTCAACAAGTCAAAGAGGGAATAAAAGAAAGGAATTAAATGCATTAAATTTAATTTATTTAGTGGCTGCCCCTTCCTCTCAAAAAGTGCGCCCTATTTGGGAGTTATTTAATGTTTTTTAAGGCATTAAAACATTAAATTAATTTCTATTTTCAAAGTGGCTATGGTCAAAGCACACCGTGAAGCTTAAGTGAAGTGATGTGAAGGATTAAATTGGATTAATTTAATTTATTCGATGGCTGTCCTTAAACATGCTATTTTTAAAAGAGAAAACATGATTTTTAATTAATTAATTGCCTTTAATTGTTAGGGCAATTATTAATTATAGAATTGTGAAGGTTATATAAGCATGGGCAGCCATATGGGTGAATTATTCAATTCACAGTAAAGAATCGCAGCCAAGTGGAAAAGTGCGCCCCATTAAAGAAGGATTTTGCTCACAAGGTGCAACAAGGCTAAAAGCTTCCAGATTTGGCGCATGCTTTCAAGGAGGTTGATCTTTGTCTCGCATAATTGTTTTCATAGTGTGTTACAGAGCTCAAGTGTTGATCAAAGGATTCATGCTCTCTTTATGTGCAAATTAAACACCATTTTTGGGGCAGCAGTTTGAAAAGTGCAGATTTTTACAATTAAAATTCACTATTCATGCTCCCGGTGGCCATTTTTGTCCGAATAAATTGCAGAATTCATTACAGGTGTGCTTTACAAAGAAAAGGAGTTTTTATCAATGTCCAATACATCGCATATATCCTCCGAATCTGAAGAATTGTCCAGATCTGCACCAATTTTGAAGAAATCCGGCCAAGTAAGAAGAAAAGAATTATTCAGACGAAGATAGACAAAGCCATGGCGAAAAGGAGATGAAAAAGAAAGCACGATGGAGTCATGCATTGCTTCCAAACTTGCAGACATAGGAGACACAGATCTAGGCCCGGAACCTCTTGCCGATTTGATTGATAGATCCAGAGCGGGAAAGACTTCACTCATGCGTGCGGTCAAAAGCAGTGGAATTATCCGAGCTGCAGCTTTTCCATGTACAACCCAATTGCCAGAGTTTGTGATGGAGTGTGCTAGATCTTATCATCCTTCATCCAGATCAGTGCGTGATGCTTCGGGAAAGACAATAATTCGTTTGGACGCAGAGTTCATCAATTATTGTTTGAAGATTCCAATGCGAAAGGTGGTGACTTCTATTAGCATTCAGGATGCTGACAATAGATGGGAGAAGCATAGAGTTGATTGCGTGAGCATAATGAATAGCCGATACATGAAGAAGCCTAGATCTCCTTCAAAGTTCCCGAGAACTCTTCCACGGTCCAATTTGGTGCAGGAGGTAGATGATGTCGTCAAATTGCTATGCAGGATGAATGGCGAAGCGAATGCTTACACTTTCCATACATGGATGTATGCTTTCATCAGGACCATTGAAATCAACAAGGTTGATTCTATAATCAATTGGTCGGAAATTATTAGCAACAACATCGGTGAGCAACTCCGGAACGTGAAGCGTACTTTCAGCTTCAAGATGACTTCATACTTGGTGTATGCTGCAGCTTCACAAGGCGTCTTTTCCAAGCTGGATAGATGTGGTGTTCTTTCAAGGACCCCATTTTCGAGTGCTACCCGCAGCTTACTGCACCTGCATGCGAGAAAGACTTCAAAGTGATCAACGATGACTTCTTCTACGATTTCATCTGCAGGCTAGACAAAGACTTGAAGGCCAACAGGGTAAGCAAGGAAGCGTGGGAAGTCCGTGTCCAAGATCGCGCCTATTCATTCAATTTGCAGATTTCACATACCTCAGGGTTACGGGCTTTTCTGGAGAACCAATAAAGATGCCCAAGTATCCGAATGATAGATTGATCGCCATGGAGCTGTAAGCAGGCAACTTGTGGAGTTACACGACCTTCAGTCAAAGCGGCACAAGTCTACGGGCTTCTTCCCAATCACTATGGGATATTACAGCTGCATTAGCATTCATAGAGCTCGAGGGATGGAAGCGCAAATGTTATCCGAGTATGAGCAAGAGTTCTTCCCTGCACGGCTGAACTTCGATCCATTTGGAGTAGCCAGGAAGACAATCTCCCAGGAGTACGCACATGTGCCTTCATTAGAAGATTTTTGGATGAAGTGCAAAAGTGAGTACGAGGTTAGAAAGAGAGATTTCAAAGCAAAGCTATCAAGAAAGCAAGTGTTCGACTTTGACTAGCGTGGATACTCGCGGATCTTAAAGATGATGGGAATGTGGTACTTGACACTTACCATCAAATGGGAGGAGATAAAGCCATACCGCAGTAATAACATGGGAGGCCGCAACACACAATCAAGAAAGGTCGAGAGTCGTGTGTTGGTGAATACTTCAAACTAGTTGTCACGATTTAAGGGATATTGCCTCGATGAAGCATCGATGAATCAAATCACGGCAACTTCGGCGCAGAGATTCCTCAAGCGAAAGCACGGAGGAGAAAGCAAAGCAGAAAGTCGAGAAGTTGAAAGTGCATAAGATCTCAATCCAAGGAGAGGATCACTTCTACGACCATGACTTTAACTCCGGTTTCTCCAAGACTCAATACTTCACCAACTATCAGACCGCAAAGAACAGGATGCTTCCATGCCTCGAATCCAGCGACATTCATCTTTCTCCCTCACCACTTCGCTCAGCTGCCTGCTCCAAGAGGATACGTCAAGTCAGCAGATGGCGGAATTCGAAAGGGCTTTGTCCTCGATGACTCTCAAGATGGCAGCCATAACACTGTGGCACTTTCTGACGGAGAGGATGCAGAGCGGAAGATGGTAGTACACTCAGCGACTTCTCATTCTCCGAGAAGTAACTTCTCGGAATGGTTGGCTTTGCAGTTGGTTCCAGAAGCGAGAATGGAGATGAACTTAGAGGAGCACGACTTGCAGCTACTCCAAAATCCGGGTGGAAGAGATAAAAGGCCTAAAGTTGCCAAAGCAACTTCTAGGTTGATCATCGAGGATTCGGGAGAGAAGTTTGCTGAGATATCAATTCCGGCAGAAGGAAAGATAGAGGAGGAGCTCACGACAGAAGATGTGACAGTGACCAAAGTACCCCTCGGTCAAGCCACCACTGAAGGATTGAAGCAGGACACGCAGACATTGATGGATGCTTTATTCCTTAGGCTTGAAAGTGAAAAGGCGGAGAAAGAAGAGAGCGCAGAAGCAAGTATCTCAATTATGTGAGATCATAGCCAAGGTTGCTAAACCTTCCATTCAGCCCATTTCAGAGCAGGTGAGTGATCATCTTATGCAGGAAATGGAGGACGCAAGCAATCAAGTAAAGGCTATTGACGAATGGAAGGATTTGATTATTCGTCAAGCTTTTGTACAACTTGGGGAAGTGCCAGCCCGCCTAAAGGTTATGAACGATGCAGCAAATCAACTAAAGCAACTGATGGCAAACATAGAAGGCATGAATACAGTTGCAGAGAGTAACCTGAGTATTTTGGCCGAGATCAACAAGCTGCCGGGAGATGTATTGATCAGGAACATCAGATTTGCACGGATGACGGGGCCGAGAAGGGGAAGCAACTAGAGTTTGCAGATCTTCCGTTTGGAAATCTGGGCAGAGTTTTGTCAAGAGGATGCAGCACTTGAGAGTAGGACATCGATTTACCAGACAAAGGTCATTTCTTTCACCGAGGAGAGAGAGTGGGGAAGGTGTTACTTCATACGTGTGGATCGCCTCAACTAAGGTGCCTAATTCCTCGGAAGGTTCTCTCTTCGATGGTACAAAAGAGAATTGATAAAGCTACCAAGCCTTTCACGATGAATTCTATCTAGTAGACTCGGGTGGCGCCGCAGCAGCGGATATGCAAGGTTTGGGCCGAGCTTGGAAGATGTGGAAGCGTGCATCAAAGTGTTAAATGAAGGGTTGCTGCAATTTAGGACAGAGAAAGAAGCAGTGGCTAAAACAGATGGAAGGATGCTGAATTACATGTTCGACAAGTATATCCGATATCAGAACAAGAAGAAGACATAAATGTTACAGCTGGCATGACTTCTTCTATTTCTTTCTTCTTCTATTTTCTATGTTCCCTGGATGAAATTGTAAAACTTCTAAGTTATTGGTTTTGCAACCATTACTTAAAGTCATGTGGAACCATTCTATTAGTTAAGTGATACATGTGTCACTTAAGGAGAAGATAGTTGAGGATGATTGCCAAATGTCATCTTTACTTGTTGTTTATGTTTCAGTTCAGTTTGAGTTTTCCATTTGTACTTTCCCTCCTACATTCTATAAGTAGGAGAAGAACCTCCGGTTAATGATCGATCAGAATTTGTGAGAAGCAAAGCAATCTTGTGTTCTAGACTTTGTGCCGAACCCCGAGAGCAACTGGAGCAAAGGAATACAAAGGAGCAGTTTCCTGAGAACTTTGTGTCATGGTGTACATCGTGTTTTGCTTTTAAATCTTAGATCTCTTAAGTAAACTTTGTGTTATTATAGATCCGGATCTAGAGCCGCCTTTGTTTTATAATTTGTGTGTTCATATCTATTAAGTTTCTTCTATGTGCATGCAATTAGCTCGCTATCTACTAATCGGGATGCACATCTTCCCATTTCTTCTCTCGTATTTCCTTTACTTCCTTCTTCTATAACTTTCCTTTCTTAAACAAACCGCAGTAACTTTTAGTTATGTTCATGAACTAACTTTTAGTTATGGTTCATGAACTAAGTGGTTAAAGTAAAACCCCGATAGATAATAACCTCTATATATACTATTTTATGCTATGGCCAACACCAAGGCCGACCCACTAATGAAAATATAACATATATGAAAGAGATACATAATGATAAGAAGTTATGATAGCCCACAAGTCGGCTATATACATCCAATATAAGATATATGATTAAGGGCGTAGCATGCCCCTCCTTCAAGAAGCATCATTGTCCCCCAATGTTGAGAAGATCGGATCTTCGCAGGAAATTTGCATCCTCCCAAGTTTCGTCTTCATTGTCTAGATTTTTCCACTTGATCAAATACTCAGTGATGACCCTTGTCCTCAACCACTTAGTGCGTGTCTGAAGGATGCATTCTGGTTCCAGGATGATTTTGCCTTCTTCATCAAGCTCGAGTAACATTGTCTAGGTTGATATTGTCCGTCCAATTACCTTCTTTAGGCAAGATACATGGAAGACTGGATGAATTTGAGTAGTCGGAGGAAGTTCAGTTTGTATGCTACATTGCCAATCTTCTGTAACACTTGATAAGGACCATAATACTTAGGTGAAAGCTTGTTATCATTTTTCTGTTGTTTTAAGGACATTTGCTTATATGGTTGTAAACGCACAAAAACCCAATCATCGACTTCAAAATGTCTTTCACTGCGATGTTGGTTTCTTGCTGCTTCATGCGGTTTTGTGACATGGCCAAATTCTCCCTGAGACTAGAAAGCACCTCTTGTTGGTGTTGAATATGTTCTTCAACTACTCGAACCTTTGGCTGGACTCTCAAAGATGAAGTGATAGATGGTGGATGGTACCCATATAATGCCAAGAAAGGAGACATTTTAGATGAAGTATGAAAGGAGGTGTTATACCACCATTTTGCCAACGGTAACCATTGAACCCATCTCACTTGCTTATCTGATGTAAAACAACGAAGATATCCCTCCAAGCACTTGTTTACAACCTTTGTTTGCCCATCGACTGGGGATGATAAGAGGAACTATGAGCTAGTTGTGTGCCCAAGCATGAGAACAAGTCACCCAAATATTACTAGTAAAAATAGGGTCTCGATCACTTACTATAATCTTTGGTGTCCCATGAAGCTTCGAATTGTATCCTCGAAGGCCGTTCATCGTACTCGCAACAAATGGATGTGATAAAGCACAAAAATGGGCATATTTGGTGAGTCTATCCACCACCACCATGATTACATTTTTACCTTTTGATTTAGGCAATCCTGTGATGAAGTCCATAGACACCTCTTCCCACCTCTGGCTAGGAATAGATAGAGGTTGTAAAAGACTTGGGGACTTAATTGTTTTGCCCTTATTTTTTTGACAAACCATGCATTCTGCCACAAACTTTTGGACATCTCCTTTTAGCCCTTCCTAGAAAAAAAAAAAATCATGCTTGATTTGATGATAAGTCTTTAAGAAGCCATAATGACCCCCTACTGGAGAAGCATGGAGCTCAGATAGAACCCTATTTTTAAGGATTGAATTCTTACATAGATATAATCTATCTTTATACCATAAAACATCTCCTTTCCATAAAAAATTTCTGACATGTTTGGATCTTGTTGGAGATTTTGAATGAGATTTTGTGTACCTAGGTCATTTTTCCATTTAGACCTTGCATCCTCTATCCAATCCTCCTGTAATATCAGATATGGCACACAACAATGCCTCGGCAGATTCATCCTTCCGAGATAAAGCATCAACAACTACATTCTCTTTCCCTTTCTTGTATATTATCTCAAAATCATACCCCAACATTTTTGAGACCCATTTTTGTTGTTCTTTTGATGATAAACGTTGCTCTAAGAAGTATTTCAAACTATCATGATCTGTCTTTACTTTGAAATGTCGTCCCATTAGATATGGTCTCCATTGTTTCACTGCATGAAGTATTGCTAACATTTCTTTCTCATAAACTGGTTTAGAGATATTCTTACCTTTGAATTGACGGCTCTCAAAGGCAATGGGTCGCCCTTCTTGCATGAGTACTGCCCCCATACCATACCCTGAAGCATCACATTCAACAATGAATGTTTTTGAAAAATCTGGGGTGGCTAGAACTGGAGTGGTGCACATGGCCTCCTTCAACTTCTCAAAGGCCATAGTAGCTTGCTTGTTCCAATGGAAAGAGTCCTTCAATAAAGCTGTGAGTGGTGCTGCGATGCTGCCATAATTCCTTACAAATCTACGATAATAACCTGTAAGCCCCAAAAATCCTCGGAGATTTTTTAGGGTTTTGGGAACCTTCCATTCAAGCATGACTTTTATCTTGTTAGGATCCATTTTAACACCTTCATAAGAGACAATATGACCCAGATATTCAACCTCCTTGACACCAAAAGAACACTTAGAAGGCTTTGCATAAAGTTGATGTTGTTCAAGAGTTTCCAACACCTTATTTACATGATGCAGGTGTTCCTCCCATGTTTTACTATAGATTAATATATCATCAAAGAACACTAAAACAAACTTTCAAGAAATGGCTTAAAGATGGAATTCATCAAGCTTTGAAATGTAGAGGGTGCATTTGTTAGTCCAAAAGGCATTACCAAGAACTCACAGTGTCCATGTGTCCTGAAGGCTGTTTTATGAATATCTTTATCCTTGATTCTAATCTGATGATATCCAGAACGAAGATCAAGTTTTGTAAAGTAAACATCACCATATAACTCATCTAGTAAATCATCAATTACAAGAATAGGAAACTTATCTTTAATTGTGTACTTATTGAGTTCCCTGTAATCTGGACACATGCGCCAATTGTCATTTTTTTCGTACCATCACTACAGGAGAAGAGTAAGCACTTTGACTATGACGAATAAGTCATGCTTCTAACATCTCTTGAACTATCTTCTCAATCTCACTCTTTTGCATATAGGGGTACCTATAAGGTCTGATGTTGGGTGGTTGACTCCCTGGTACTAGCTGGATGGCATGGTCATGGTCTCTTTTTGGAGGCAAACCCTTGGGCATTTCTCCAAAACCCCGAGTGCTCATCTATAACTGCTTGCATATCTGCATGGGTATAAATGTATTGGAATGATGTGCTTCCAATGAAAATAGTTGTGCTACAAACCCTTCTGCACCCTTTCTAAGCAATTTTTGCATCTGATGAGAACTTACCATCTGTGGGGACTTTGCTCTTAGTCCTTTTAGTTTAAAATTCCTCCCTTCTGACTGAAATTGCATGAACAACTCTTGGAAATTCATTTCAATGGTTCCCAAGGTGGTAAGCCACTGAACTCCTAACACAATGTCTGCTCCTCCCATGGCAATGGCATACATATTGCTAGTTAGCAAGTAATCTCCCATGGCGAGATTAATGTTATGGCATTTTCTGAACAACTAACAATTTTCCCATCAGTGATCATGACTTGACATTTTGGAGCTGGATAAACAAAGCAGTTCAAGCGTACCGCTAACTTATGATTGATGAAATTGTGAGTACTTCCCGAATCAATCAACACTGTTACCCTCTATTTTTTTAAGAATCCAACTACTTTGAGAGTTTGGGGAGTGCTAATACTACAGAAATTGCATGGCATGATATTGTTGGTTGGGGATCTCCTAATTCCTCCTCTGGCTCTACCTCTTCGTCTTCTTCATTTTCTTCTTCTTCAGTAGGTCCCTCAATGTAGAACAACTTCTTTTCCGCACACTTATGTCCTGGTCCAAATTTGTTGTCACAATTAAAACATAACCCTTTGGCTCTCTTTTCTTCAATTTGTTGAGGTGTCAGTCTCACTGGCCGAGGGAATGATGGTGGAAGGGTGCTACGATCTCTGATAGTACTGACAGTTTGTTTCCGACTTGAAAGAAATTTTTCCTTTGCCCTACGTGCCATGATCATAGAGTCTGAAACCTTATGAGGATTAAACATACGCACCTCAGTCTCAATTTGTTCTTTAAGACCCCCAAGAAATAAGTCATTCAAATTATCTTCAGGAATATTTTCCACCCGTAAGGAAAGGTTTTGGAATTGATGGATGTAATCTTTGACTATTCCTGTTTGTCTGAGCTTTGCTAATTGGCTGAAATAATTCTCTGACACACTAGAACTATAGTGCAATTGCAACTCTTCGGTGAATATTGTCCATGTAACATTGAGGCCACTCTTTTTCCTTTGAGCACATAACCATCGATACCAAATGAATTGGTTAGGTTACATGTGTGGCTAGGTTTTTCACGCATAGCACAAAACCTAAGCAAGTCATGAGATAAATCTCCTCATTTAACCGGTGAGGCTCCCGTGTCGATTTGTCAATTTAAGTATGCTAATATCTAAATGGGGTTTACTTTAACTACTGAGAATGGTTCATGAACCATAACTAAATAGTTCTCGCAATCTAAGTAAGCAAGGTTTGTTTAAAGAAAGGAAAAGTTATGGAAGAAGGCAATTACATAAACAGGAGAGAAGAAATGGGGAAGTTGTGCATCTCAATCGGTAGATTACAGAGCTGATTGCATGCACATAGAAGAATCCAATAGATATAAACACGAATTCTAAAACAAAAGAAGCTCTCTAGATCCAGATCTAAAATAACACAAAGTCTATTAAAAGATCTAAGATAAAAAGCAAGAAACACAATACACCGTGACACAAAGTTCTCTGGAAATCTGCTCTTGTATATCCTTTGCTTCAAGTGGCTCTCAAGAGTTTCAGCACAAAGTCTGAAACACAAGGTTCTTTGCTTACAAATTCGATTATTAACCCGAAGGTTCTTCCTCTACTTATAGAATGTAGAGGGGAAATTACAAGTCGGAAACTTTTAGTTGAACTAGCACATGTGGAAGTGGAAAAGAAACAACTGCAATCTCCTCCTAGAATTCCTCTTTCGCATGACATGTATGATTTCCAACTAAAAATAAAACCTTCTATTTTGCACACCGCCACCTATCTCCAAGTAGTTGACTTCTTCAAGTAATGGCTTTTAAACCAATCATTTTAAGTTGTATAATTTAATTGATTGCTCAATTACTTTGTCGGAGGAAAGAAGAAGGAAGAGGAAAGGCATAAAATCTTGTCCTTTTTCATGTTTCGACGCATTTGATTCTTTTGCCTTTGATTCTCACCAAATTGGATCCGGGAGTAAATGGATGGATCGAAAGTGACCTGAAGAAGTAGTGGATTTTGCCTTCGCCTTGTCTTCTCTTTTATCCTTGAAACTTTTGCAATTCTTCTCAAAGACATGCATCAATGATGTTTGCCTTAGATATACTCATCATCCTTATTTTTAATTGCATATGAGTAATTAAAAATTCCGAAAGCACTCACTCGGTGAATGCAATTTCAATGAAGGCTTCAACTAGAAGATGGGAGCATTTGCACAAGATCTGGAAGGAATTTTCCACGATTGACTTCTTCACGGGCTGCATTCAAACAAGAGGATGGAGCCTTTGCCGAAAGCTTTGCTGAACTATGAGATTGGATCTGCATATGGATTTGCAGATGATCGCATCTCGCAAATCAACACGCACTGCATAACAAATTGGCATGATTTGGCAATCGGGTGTGGATGGAAACGTTGCTGGGCTCGAATAATTCCACCATCGCTTTTAATCTATACGCATGAGTGAAGTTTTCTTGCACACATGAGTGAAGTCTTTCCGCACGCATGAGTGAAGTCTTTCCTGATTCTCTGGATCGTCTATCAATTCAAAAAAGAGGTTTCGAGCCTAGATCCGTATCTCCAATATCTCATGCAAATTTAGAAGTGATGCATGACTCCGTTGTGCTTTCTTTTTCATCTTTCTTCGCCATAGCTTTGTCTATCTTTAAATCGAACAATTCTTTTTCTTCTTATTTGATGGAATTCTTCAATAAAGGTGTAAATGCGGATATTTCTTGATTCAGAGGATATATGCAATGTATGGACATTGATTAAAGCTCCTTTTCTTTTGTAAAAACACGGAATGAATTCAGCTCAATTAATCCAGACAAAGATGTCCACCGTAGCATGAATAGTGAATTTGAATTATAAAAATTTGCACTGTCAAGCCCTGCTGCCCCAAAAAATTGGTGTTTAATTTGCACATAAAGAGAGCATGAATCTTTTCAACAACACCTTAGCACTTGTAACACTTATGCAAACAATTATGCAGACAAAGATCAACCTCCTTCAAAGCATGCGCCAAATTTGGAAGGTTTTAGCCTTGTTTCCACCTTGCCTGAGCAAAATCCTTCTTCAAATGGGGTGCACTTTTCCTCTTGGCTGCAATTCTTTACCTGTGAATTAAATAATTCACCCATATGGCAGCCCATGCTTATATAACCCTCATAATTCTATAATTAATAATTGCCCTTCCTATTCCTGGCAATTAATTAATTAAAAATCATGCTTCTCTCTTTAAAAATAGCATGTTTAAGGACAACCATCCATTAAATTAAATTTAATCAATTTAATCATCCACTCTTCACTTCACTTAAGCTTCACAGTGTGCTTTGACCATAGCCACTGAAAATAGAATTTAATTTAATCAATTAATACTTTAAAAAGTATTATTTCCTTCTCAAAAGGGGCTGCATTAAATAAATTAAATTTATTTAATTTTGGAATTCTATTTTTAAATTCCTTTTGTCCACTTCCTTTTGTTGACTTTTTCACAAGCCTGGGTGCCAAAATTGGGTGAATAAATATTAACAAATATTTATTTAATGCATTATTATTCACCCAAGGTGGGTCACACTTTTTGGAATAATAGAATTCTATTTTTAAAAACACATGGCAATAGGAATTTTTACTCTACAAGGCAGTTCCGGAAATTTCATGATCCACTTAAGTGATTTGACTTTTTAACAATGACATTATTTACCCCTGCATAATAAAATGCAATAAAATCCCATGATTTCACTTAAGTCACTTTTCTTTTATTTCACCATGGGAATTTTTACCCTGCAAGGCATGCAATAAATTCCCACTGTCTGCTACCTCTAATTTTCCCACTATAGCTTAAGTGAATTTTCTATCATGGGAAAAAATACCTTGTTAAAGTGTCAAAATTCCCACTCGGCTTGTTGCTTCTATTTTTTCCACTGCAGCTTAAATCCTTTGTTTTCCAAAAATGCTGCCCAACCCCGCAGGTGCTTTTTAGTGCACGAGTTCGCTTTTTCTCTGAACCAAACCTCGAAGGTGACTTCCTCGGGCATAACGTGCGTATATGTTCTCTAGATCAGCTCCGGGCCAAGAATCGGACTAACCTAAAAGGAATTGATTTAGAGAAATTTCACAGAAAATGAAACAGGACAACACAAAAACACGAAAAATTGCCAAAAGGCACAAATAAAGCCCAAAACTTATTCCTAGTTAAAATCCATCTGGTACAAGGGAATAATGATATGTTCGATCATAACAGAGTTAAAACGGAGTGCAAATAGCCTCATACGGGGCTCAAAATAATTAAATACAAATTTCCCGCAGACAAATCCCGATGACAAAATATAACAATTTTGGGCATCTGGGTATTTGGTGAAAAAGGCTAATATGGCTCTTTGGGAATATCTTGACGCAATATAAGAACTTTCAGGCAATAAAAACACAAAACGACCCATTATTTTAAAAGTACAACTTTTTTTTTTGAATAGGTAGTCACAGATTTCGGGATGAAAAGGGTACACCAAGTTCAAGATACAACAATGCCATGGTAACTTTTTGTCCCAATGGAATTTGATGAAGATCAAAGAATTTCTCCATCTGGTTAATCCAATTGAGTGGATCCTTTCCATCAAACTTATGCATTTTCACTTTTGGAAGCATGTTACGGGCTTGCAGAGTGTTTGTATTTGGATTGGTCATGTTTGCAGATCCACCCTGGCTAGTTTGTTTATTACTTTGACCTAAAGATCCACCACGGTTAATATGAGTATGATTGAGTTGTGGCTCATTAGGAATGATATGATGACCCATGATATTGTAGCTAAATTGTTGAATGAAATCCTCCAATCGTTGTCCAATCTTTTCTACATCTTCTTTGCTGGCCACTCTACCTTCGAGGTTTCGCAACTCTAACTCAAGATAGCTGACCTTATGGTCGGTTGAGTTAACCCTATCCCCGAGGACTTTGTAGATACCCCTTCTGACTCTAACTCCTCAACTATTATCTCATCCTTATCAGGGGTTTTACCTGGAGTGATGGGATTCTTTTTGCCTCTTGTCGAAGGCCCAGCCATGATGCCCCAAAATGGTAAGATTTAAGGATCAAGGTCAAAATTTAGGGTTTTGGATTTCAATAGGAATTCGGCCAAATTTTATAAAACTCAAAGAACGAACTCAAACTAATTTTTAATCTTTTTTCTGGAAATGTAAATAACTTTGAAAAATTCCACAAATTGTATCCTATGTAGCCGAATTTTGAAAAAACATAAAACAACTATAACTTTTGCAAAACAAGTCAAAAATTATTATATTTTGAGGAAGCTTACTTGACTGATTTCGCCACACCACGTAAAAAATTTGTAGAAAAATTCGCTACCAATGTTGAGATATGGACGAACCTTCAAAATTAGGGTTTGACGCAGTGTTGGCCGAGTTCAAGCTCTGATACCACTTGTAATGAAATTACTTGTATAATTCAGATCATGAGCAGAAATATAACACCAAATAACACAATATTCTAGAATAATGATCTCAATATGCAATTAGAATAGCTTTGCCACTTCGAGGGGGCAACCTCCAAACCATACAATAATACTCAAATGCTCCAATGATGATAAAATACTACCTACTAACCTCTATATATACTATTCCTATGCTATGGCCAACACCAAGGCCGACCCACTAATGAAAATATAACATATATGAAAGAGATACATAATGATAAGAAGTTATGATAGCCACAAGTCGGCTATATACATCCAATATAAGATATATGATTAAGGGTGTAGCAACGTCGCCACCTATCTCCAAGTAGTTAACTTCTTTAAGTAATGGCTTTTAAACCAATCACTTAAGTTGTATAATTTAATTGATCGCTCAATTACTTTGTCGGAGGAAAGAAGAAGGAAGAGGAAAGCTGCAGTCTTGTCCTTTTTCATGTCTGCATGCAGCTGATTCTTTTGCCTTTGATTCTCACCAAACTGGATCTGGGAGTAGCTGGATTTGGAAGCAAGCTGGATCTGGAAACAAGCTGGAATTGGAAACAAGCTGAAATTGGAAACAACAAGCTGGAATTGGAAACGACTGGATTTGGAAACAACAAGCTGGATCTGGAAGCGGCTGGAATTTTGCCTTCGCCTTGTCTTCTCTTTTATCCTTGAAGCTTTTGCAGTTCTTCTCCTGTACATGCATCAGTGCAATGTCTGCCGTAAATAACTCATCATTTTTATTTTTAATTGCATATGAGCAATTAAAAATTCTGGAAAGCACTCTGGGTGAATGCAACTTCAATGAAGGCTTCAACTGGAAGATTGGAAGCACATGCACAAGATCCTAGAAGAAATTTTCCACGCACTGACTTCTACACGGGCTGCATCAGAAACAAGAGGATGAAGCCTTTGTGTCGGAAGCTTTTGCAATTATGAGATCTGGATCTGGATCTGGGCCTATTGACTTCAGCAAATCTAGAAGCTATGCATGATTCCGCTGAGCTTTCTCTTTCATCCCGCTTTGCCATGGCTGGAGCAATCTTTGTCTGAACAATTCTTTTTCTTCTTACTCGGCCGGAATTCTTCAAAACTGGTGCAGATCTGGATAATTCTTCAGATTCAGAGGATATATTCAATGTATTGGACATTGATTTAAGCTCCTTTTCTTTTGTAAAGCACCTGTAATGAATTCCTGAGCACCTGTATCACTTATGCAAACAATTATCCAGACACAAATCAACCTCCTTCAACCTGTGCGCCAATTCTAGAAGCTTTCAAAGCATTAATTTCACCTTCTTTTGAGCAAAAATCCTCTTCAAATGGGTGCACTTTTCCTCTGGGCTGCACTTCTCTGCCTGTGAATTAATTAATTCATCCTTATGGCAGCCCCTGCTTATATAATCCTTATGATTCTATAATTAATTAATGTCTTTCCTATTACTGACAATTAATTAATTAATTAATAAGCTTCACTCTTCAAATGGGGCGCCTATTTTGTGCATGCTTATGGCTGCCATTAAATAAAATAAATTTATTTAATTTTAGACTGCTTCCACTTAACTCAAGCCTCACAGTATGCTTTGACCTTAGCCACTGAAAATAGGAATTAATTTAATCATTTAATACTTAAAAAAGTATTATTTATCTCTCAAAAGTGGCGCACTTTTTGACATATAGGGGCTGCATTAAATAAATATTATTTATTTAATTTTAGAACAGTCTATTTTCAACCTTCTTTTGTCCATTTACTGTTGACTTTTCCACAAGCTCGGGCGCTAAATTGGGTGAATAAATATTAACAAATATTTATTTAATGCATTTATTATTCACCTAAGGTGGGTCGCACTTTTTGGAATAAAGAATTTCTATTTTTAAAATTAGATGTCAATGGGATTATTTACCCTGCAAGGCAGCCCTGAAAATCCCATGATTCACTTAAGTCGTTTGACTTTCATAATGGGATTATTTACTGCGCAAGTGCAATAAAATCCCATGATTCACTTAAGTGATGTTTCTTTTATTCCACAATGAGAATTTTTACCTTGCAAGACAAGAAAGAAATTTCCGTCTGCCTGCTGCCTCTAATTTTCCCATTGTGACTTAAGTGATGTTGTTTCCAAAAATCCCATGATCCACTTCAAACCCTTTTTTTCCAAAAATGCGGCCAGCCCAGAAGAGGCTTTTTGGTGCACGACTTTGTCTTTTCCCAGAGAACCAGACCTCCGATGGCGAATTCCTTCTGGCACAACGTGCGTATGTGATCTCTAGATACTCTAGGCCAAGAATCAAGCCAAACCGGCAAAGGAATTGATCCAGAGAAATTTCACAGAAAACGAAACAGAAAAACACAAACACAAAAAGCGTTGCTAGGAGTTACAAATAAAGCCCAAGATTCATTCTTGGTTAAAACCCTACTGATATACTGGAATAACGATATATACGATCACAACAGGTTAAACCGGGGCACAAATTGCCTCAAACGGGCTCAAAATAATTAAATACAAATTTCCGCATGCAAATCCCACTGACGACGAATATAAAAATTTTAGGCATCGGGTATTTGGCGAAAATGGATAATATGGCTCCTTAGGAATATCTCGACACATTACAGACCTTTTTGGCAATAATAACACAAATAGACCCATTATTTTAAAAGTACGAAATTTTTTCGGATAGGGTAGTCTCAAATTTTAATGAAATCGGGGACACCGATCTTGAATTACAACAAGCATTTGTTGAAAACCTCGATGCACGCTTCCACATCCTTTAAGCTAGGCCCAAACTTCTAAATCTCTGACGATTGCAGCATTACCGGCTTGCTAATGGAATCCATCGTGAAAGGCCTAACAACTCCATCAATCCTCTCTTGCACCATCAGAAGAGATCCTTCCAGGGAATCATACACTTTGTTAGGAATGGTCCTTTTGTATGAAGAAACGTTCCCGACCACTTCCTCATTGGTGAAAGCAATGACATTGTCTGATAGTGATGATGCCATACTCTCGAGCGCCCGCATTCTTTTCAAAGCATGATTAGAAGATCTCCAAGCATAAATAAAGCGCAAACTCAAGCTGCTTCCCCTTTCAATGGATCCATTGGGCACAATTGCTCGAGTCAAAACCTCCCTCGGCAGTTTATTTATCTCGACCAAAGTACTCAGGTTAGTTTTAGCTACTGTGTTCATGTCCATCGTGCTCGTCACTAGTTATTTCAATTGAACCAATGCATCCTTCATAACCTTTAGACAGGTTGGAACCTCTCTAAGTTATATGAAGCTTGGCAAATGATTAGATTTTTCCATTCGTTGATAGCTTTAACTTGGTTACCTGCATCTTCCACTTCCCGCATCAGATGATCGCTCACCTGCTTATGTGTTGAACTTGGCTGAGTGGAAGATTTGGCAACTTTGGCGATAATCTCTCACAAATGAGATACCTGATTTTGAAGTTCAACTTTTTCCGCCTTTTCTTTGTCAAGCCTAAAGAATAAAGTATTTATCAATGTCTGCATGTCTTGCTTCAATCCTTGAAGATTGGTTTGACCTATGGTACTTTGGTCGGTGTTATATTTGCTTGGCCGTGAGCTCGCCCTTCTTTCCTTCATTGAACCGATACCTCAATGAACTTCGCCCCGACTCCTCAATAATCAACCTCGAAGTCACCTTAGCAACTTTAGGTCTTCTATCTTTTCTCGCCCAAACTCAGGAGCAGCTGCAAGTCATGTTCCTCCAAGTTGATCTCCTCTCTAGCTTCCGAGACTGACTGTGAGGCCAACCACTTTGAGAAATTGCTTCTCGGAGAATGAGAAGTCGTTGAATGCACCACCATCTCGTGCTCTGGTTCCTCTCCATCCGAAATTGCTACAATGTTGTGATTGTTGTCTTCTGAATTGTCCAAAGACAATGCTCTTTCAAATTCTGCCATCTGCAACCTTAGCGTTTCTTCAGGAAGAGGTGAAGATCGGAGTGGTCAAGAGAGAACACAAATGTTGCGGATTCAACAGAGAAATGACAATATCTTGCTGAGGAGAGAACACAAATGTTGCTAGATTCAATGGAGGAACGACAATATCTCGCTGAGGTTTAAAGGCAGGGGAAGTGTTGTGAGTTGACGCTGGAGAAGTCGGAACTAGCACCATAGCCGTAGAAGTGACCTTTTCCCTGTGTATGAGACTTTTTTTGCACTTTAAGCTTTTCAGGCCTTTTGCTGCTTTCCCCTCGTGCTTCCTTTTGATGGAATCCCCTGTCTTTGAGGTTGCTCGGTATCCGATTCATCAAAGCTTCATCAAGGCAATACCCCTTTGTCAGCAACCAGTTCGAAGTATTGACTAGAACAATGCAGACCTCTCCTCGATCGTGTGGCAGCCACCAATGTTCTCCTGAAGTGCAGCTCTATCCCCTCCCATCTGATGGTATGTGTCAAGTAACACAGGCCCATCGTCTGTAAGATCTGCAGGTATCCGTGCTAATCCATAATCAAACACTTGTCGCGCTGATAACCTGTTGAAGTCTTTCTTCCTAACTTCGTACTCGCTTCTGCACTTCATCCAAAAATCTTCTAACGAAGGCACATGCACGTATTCTTGGGAGATTGTCTTTCTTGCTACCCCATATGGATCAAAGTTCAGCCGTGCTGGGAAGAACTCATGCTCATACTCAGAGAACATCTCCGCTTCAATTCCTCTGGCTCTGTGAATGCTCTGCAGTAGCTGTAATAGCCCACTGTGATCGGAAAGAAGCCTATAGACTTGTGCCGTTTTGACTGTAGGTCATGCATCTCCACGAGTTGTCTGCATAATTCCATGACGACCAATCTGTTGCTTGGATATCTGGGCAGTTTGACTGGTTCCCCTGAAAAGCCGGTTGCCCTGATGTATGTGAAGTCAACGAACTGGATGAAGATACAACCATGTTGGGATACAACTTCCCAAGCTTCCTTGCTTACCCTGTTGGTCTTCAGATCACCGTTCAGCCTGCAAATGAATCTGTAGAAGAATCCATCGTTGACCACCTTGTAATCTTTATTGCATTTAGGTATAGTAAGTCGGATAACACTCAAAAATAGGATCCTTCGAGAGTACGCCCGTCTATCCAGCTTGGAGAAGATACCCTGCGAGGCTGCTGCATATACCAAATATGAAGTCATCTTGAAGCTGTAAGTCCGCCTCACACTTCGGAGCTGCTCACCGATGTTGTCACTGATGATCTCCGACCAATTGATTATAGAATCTGCTTTGTTGATCTCAATGGTCCTGATGAAGGCATACATCCATGAGCGGAAGTTGTGAGCGTTAGCTTTGCCATTTATCCTGCATAACAATTTGGTAATGTCATCCACCTCTTGCACCAGATTGGATCGTGGAAGAGTCCTCGGTAACTTTAATGGAGATCTAGGATTCTTCATATACATGCTGTTCATTATACCCACACAGTTGACTTTATGCTTCTCCCATCTGTTGCCAACGCCCAACATGCGATGGTAGTCACCACCTGTCATGTTGGAATCTTGACGATAATTGATTAAACTGTACTTCTAGCCTGATTATTGTCTTCTCTGCAGCATCTCAGATTGATCTGGATAGTGGATGGTACGACCTCGCACACTCCATGATGAATTCTGGCAACTGAACTGTGAATGGGAATGTTGAAGCTTGAATGATTCCACTGCTCTTGACTGCCCGCATGAGAGATGTCTTTCTAGCTCTGGATCTGTCAATCAACTCGGAAAGAGGTTCTGGGCCTAGATCCGTATCACCGATATCGGCAAATCTAGAAGTAATGCATGATTCCATTGAGCCTTCTCGTTCATCCGCTTTGCCATAGTTGGAGCAATCTTTGTCTGAGCAATTCTTTTTCTTTTTATTCGGCCGAAATTCTTTACAACTGGTGCAGATATGGGAATTTCTTCAGATTCGGAGGATATATTCAATGTATCTGACATTGATTTAAGCTCCCTTTCAATTATATAAGCACCTGTAATGAATACTTGCAATTAATTCAGACAAAGACGGCAACCGAAACATGAACACTTGATTTTTATCCTAAAAATCTTCATATAAAGCCCGCCGCCCTAAAATTTGACGCTTTGCTTGCATGCAAAGCAAGCATAAATATTTTCAACTTCACCTGGGCACCTGTACCAATATGCAAATAATTACACAGACATAAAATAAGCTCCTCCAATCCTAGGCGCCAAACTTTGAAGCTTTCCGGCAATGAAAAACACTTCTTTATGCAAAAATCCTCCTCCTTTGGGCGCCAAAACTGTCTAGGCTGCACTCCTCTGCTAAAACAATTAGTTATTTTTTTACTATGGCAGCCCATACTTATATAACTCGTAGCATTCTATATTTAATAATTGCCTATTCTATTCTTGGCAATTAAGTAGATAAATAACATGCTTATTCCTTCAATTTGGGCGCTTAAATTTGCATGCTCATGGCTGCCATTAAATAAATAAATCTAATTTATTTTTAGCCGTCTACTTTCACTTCACATCATGCGTGGACCTTCTATTTCTCCATGGCGCCAATATTAAGAATAAAAATTATTAATAAATGTTTCAAAAATCATTATTTATTCACCAAATGGGTCGCACTTTTTAAAATGCTTCTAGGCTGCATAAAATAAATTAATTTAATTTATTTTTAGCCTTCTTCCTTCAGTCTTCTTTGACCTCTTATCATGCATTGACTTTCCATCATCCCTGGGCGCCAAAATTAGGAAGGAAGACTATTAATAAATGCAATTAAAGTTATTATTTAATTCCCAAAGGGGTCGCACTTTTTGAATAAGGCTGATTTCTATATTTAAAAGTCATCTTTGATGGGATTATTCACCCTGCATGGCAGCTCCAAAAATCCCTTCATCCACTTAAGTTGTTTGACTTCCATAATGGGAATTTTTACCTTGCAAGGCAAGTAAGAAATTCCTGCCTGCCTGTGGTGATTTTTCTTTATTTTATAATGAGAATTTTCACCCTACAAGGCAGTAAGAAATTCCCGCTTCCTGCGGCCTCTAATTTTCCCATCGTAACTTAAGTGACTTTGCCTTCATGGGAAAAAGTACCTTGCAAGGCAAGTACAAAATTCCCACCTGCCTGCTGCTACCAAAAATCCCACTGCAGTTTAAATCCATCCATTCCCAAAAATGCGACTTGCCCAGAAGAGGTTCTTTTGTGCATGACTTCATCTTTTTAAAGAGAAGCTGACTTCCTGAAGTTGATTCCTTCTGGCATGGCGGCCGTAGATGATCTCTAGATACTCAGGAAAGAAAACAGACTGTACTGGTGAAGGAATTGACCTAGGGGAATTTCACAGAGAAACAAAGGAGAAAACCGGAGAAAAATGAAAAAGAAACAAATAAAACAAAAAACGTTGCCAGAAGTCACAGACAAAGCCCAAGATTCATTCTTGATGAAAACCCTACTGATATATGTGAATATTGACATGCAAAACTTCAACAAGGCTAAACCAGAGCACAATTTACTTCAAACAGGGCTCTAAATAATTAAATAAATTTTTCCCGTATAAAAACTTGATGACGGATAAAACGATTTTTGGCATCTGGGTATTTGTCAAAATTGGCTCATATGATTCACTGGGAATACCTTAACGCAATACAGGCATCTTCTGGCAATAAAAACACAAATGACCCTCTATTTTAAAAGTACGAGTTTTTTTCAAATGGGTAGTCCCAGATTTCAGGGTGAAATCTGGGGACACCAATCGGCTCCGTCTGTCGACATTTTTGCCTCTAACAAAAAGACAGGAGTAAAGATGAGATCTCAGCATCTCTGGTTTCGTATCTTGTCCATTGGGCTTGGGGTCAAACAAACAAAACAACACAACACCGAAAAACAAAGAAAAACAAACAAAGTTTATTTATATACATACAGGTTTTACCCTTGCACTCTTAGATCCGGAAAAGCTTCAAATGTTTCCTGTTGAAAGGCAATGGCAGTTCAATTCCATCCTGATGAGCAAGGATGAAGCTATCTGTCCCCAGCAATCTTCTTAATCACAAAAGGCCCTTTCCAAAGTGAATCAAACTTCCCATGCATGCCTTTTGTTTCTCTTCTTTTGTCCCATAACAGGACCCAATCACCGATCTCAAACTTTCTTTCTTTGGCCTTTTTGTCGAAGATCACCTTCACCTTCCTTTGATGCTCTGACAATTTGTATCGCTACTTGAACCTGTACTTCTTGCAATTCAGTTAGATACATTATCCTCTTTTCAATGGCATCAGTGAATGTAGCATCCTCTAGAGCTTTAGAAAGTTGTAAAGCAGGCAATTCCAAGGTAAGAGGCAATTCTGCGTCTCTCCCATATAATAGTTGGAAAGGGGAAATGCCTATAGCTTTCTTTGGTGTAATTCTATCTGCCCATAGTGCATCAAACAACTTTTTGTGCCAAGTCCTTTGATTTTCAGTTACTAATTTTCGCATGATAGTCACCAGATTCTTATTGCTTGATTCAGCCTGGCCATTCCCTTGTGGGTAATAATTAGAAGAATGTACCAGCTGAATTCCATGAGTGTAGCAAAACTCAACTAGCTCCTCAGAAGACAAATTAGGAGTGTTATCTGCTACTATTTTACTGGGCACGCCAAACCTAATAACAATATTTTCTTTTATAAAATTACACACCTCCACGGAAGTGGCGTTCTTAACAGGAATGGCTTCTACCCACTTACTGAAATAATCAGTAGTTGTTAGGATGTAATGATGACCGACACTGGAGGCCGGGTTGAGCATACCAATAAAATCCATGCCCCATTGCTGGAAGGGTTCTTCAATTACAACTGGTTTTAAAGGTAATGCGGGCAATTTTACACGCCCAACAAAGTGTTGGCACGCTTGACACTTAGACACCCACTCTGCAGTATCTTGAAAAAGTGTGGGCCAGTAATACCTTGCTTGGAGGATCTTGTGAGCTAGTGACTCGGGCTGAGAAATGACCACCACAAGCCATATTATGAAATTGTTTTAAAAGCTGATCTTGTTGAGCTTTATCTACACATCAGAGAAACACACCATCAATTCCTCTTTTATATAAACCATTGTCCCAAAGGACAAAGTCCTTGGACTTCAGTTTAATAGTACGCTTTTCCTTTTGAGAAAGTTGATCCTGGGCATTCTCCATAAGTTAGAAAATAGGCAATATTATTGTACCATTCTTCCACCAGATCTATAAAAAGAACCATAGGCAAATCTTGACTTTCTTCTGGTTCTGTTGCTTTCATCTCAGTCATCAATTCGCACAGACCTCTTCCTCGAACCAGCTTTGTGGGCTTTATATCTAGGTCATATTCCGCACCTTCGTCACCCATGTGCCTCTTAATAGCCCTAACTCTTGTTGGGTGAGGATAGACTTCACTGCAGTATCCGGAACCAGGACCACAATATGTGAGGCAAGAATATAATACCTGAATGCCTTACATGCCTTTACCACTGCATATGCATGTTTTTCCATCGGAGTATATTTCAACTCATAAGCTTTTAAAGGCATGCTCATGAAAGCAATCGGAGCTTCTACATCCTCTTGATTTTTCTGCATCAAGATTGCTGACATTGTGTGTTCGGAGGAATAATAGTAAAGAATAAATTCTTTACTAAAGTCAGGTGAAACCAAGACTGGGGCTTTTGACAGGGCCTCTTTAATTTTCTCAAATGCTTCCTTCCCTTCGCTGCTCCATTTGAAATCCCGTGTCTTCTTCATCATATTTGAGATATTACGGGTCAAATCAGCGAAGTCAGGAATAAATCTTCTGAGAAAGTTTACCTTACTGAAGAAAGAGTGAACTCCCTTTTTGGATGTGGGCAATGGTAAAGTCTGAATAGATTTGACATGTTCGGATCTATCTTGGTTCCTTCCTTGGAGACGATATGCCCTAGTAGCTTCCCTTCTGTTACAACAAAATAGGATTTCTTAGGGTTCAGAGAAATACCATGTTTGCGGCATTGGATTAAGACCTCTTCCAGATTTGAAATGTGCGTGCTTCTGTTCTTGGAAAAGATTGTCAGATCATTGAGGTATACTACTATGCTTACATCCTTGAGATGAGAAAATGCTAAATCCATAGCTCTTTGAAACGTAGCTCCAACATTGATCAAACCGAAAGGCATTTTTTGATAAGCAAAAGTTCCCCAAGGTGTAATGAATGCTGTTTTATATTGATCCTCCTCAGCCACCTTGACCTGATTGTAGCTTGAAAAACCATCAAGCATGGATAACATTTCAGATCCAGTAACAACCTGTAGAGTGTGGTCCATGATGGGAATGGGGTAGTTGTCTTTCAAGGAGGCTTGATTGAGGTTGCGAAAATCAATGCACAACCTAATCTCACCACTCTTCTTTCTCACAGGAACTATATTGGCTAACCATTCAGAGTGATGTATGGGATAAATTATCTTTGCATCTAACAACTTCTAGATTTCTGCAAAGATAGTCCCTGAAATAGTAGGGTTATGCCGCCGTAGCTTCTGCTTGAAAGGCTTTTGTTCTTGCTTTAATGGGATATAGTGTTGAACTTCTGCAGGCTGATGTCTTTAGATCTTGGTAAGACCAAGCAAAAACATCCATATATTTCTTAAGAAGCTTTGTAAAAGCTTCTCTTTCTGCCTCTGAATAACACTTACCCAGATTTACTAATTTGGGATCATTGCTTGCTCCAAAATTTAATAATTGTGTATCGGAGGAAGAACCTTCCCCACTTTCTTCATTCTTTTTAAGTATCTGATCATGCTTGTCAAACATTTCCTCAAGAGATACTAAGCCTTTAGGAATTTTATTTCCCTTTAGCTGGATAATCTCTTGACTTCCTGAGACCTTTGCATCCGTTTCTCCCACAGTAGTTTGTCTTGGAGGTGAGTTGCTTCCCTCATAGTAGATTTCTTCAAAGTTGTCCTTTTGTTGGAGAAATGCAACAATCTGCTTGTCATCATTAAAAACCTGCCATTGTTGGACGTTATCAGGAACCTTCGGGTGGAAGACCATCTCAACTTTGTAATCCCCTGTCTAAAGAATGTGGGTGGCTGATCTGGATTTAATAAAGTTGTAGTTATAGGATACTACAGAATTTTGTTCTCTCGGAATATAGGATACTGAGAAAGCTGAAAAATCTAGGATAACAGAGTAGACCCGGTCTCTATAATGCTGAAGTTTGTCCTTTTTGACTTGGTAGAGACCTCGTATCTGCTTAACAATCAACTCGGCATCTCCCTTTGCGTGTAAGAGCTTGATTCCCATTGTTCTTGCCTGCTCCATACCTAACAACAGTGCTTCATATTCCGCCGTGTTAGTATTTTTGAACATTAACTTGAAGGAATGTGCATGCACCTTTCCCTCAAGAGAAATAAGAACAACGCCTGCACCGGATCCAAATGAACAGCAGCTGCCATCAAATTCCAGAGACCAAACCTTATTATCCAGTTGATGTGGCTCTTGGATCACAAGTTGAATTTCTTCTTTATCCATTTCTAGATAATAGACTTCGTGATCAGATTCTTGAAACAAGATCTGAGATCTAGGATCTTCAGATTTTGATACTATGTACTTGGATTTCTTCTCAGGTTCTAACTTTTGATTAACTCCCTTGATTGGTATGTGCGCACAAGACCAATCCATCTTGACTTCTCCGCCCAGTTCTTTACAGAAGTTCCTACTCAAAAGCATGCCATAAGAAACTAGGATGTCTGCTACAAGGATAGTCATCTTTAATCTTTTGTCTGGGAATGAAGCAAGTACTACTATGCATCTTTGATTTGCCCAACCAGAGGTACTTGTCTTTCCATTGAATAGCATCTTCCAATGGTTTTTGTCAATGTGAGACCCAGGGCATCAACAACTTTGGCAGGCATCACATTGTCGGAAGCTCCAGAATCTAGAATGCAATTACTTAATTTATAACCGTTAATAAGTAATGACACATAGAATGGCTCGATCCTTTCCGATGTAGCAGGAGAAGTAGAAGGAGAAGAGCTTGCAGCCGCATTGTTTGAAGGAGTAATCTTCGGACTAGACAAGATACCCCGTGAAACATTATTTGTTGGAGTATTGGGACCATTACTTTGCACATACTTAACCAACCTATTTAGCTGATCAGGAAATGCCCTCAAATACTCAACTTCTGACATCTGAACCTTGGTCTTTTTAATGTGATCAATAATGTCGAAAGCTTGACTTACTTCAGCGGATGCACATTAGCCCTTTGCTCATGGATTGAAAGAATTTGAATGCTTATCTTTGGGAGCTAATGAAGAAGGTAGCGTACTGCCTCTTTTTAGGATAGTAACATCCGGCCAGGATCTTCTCTTTCTCTTCTTTGGCCGCTTGTGGATGCTTCAGCATTTTGGCGTGTTTGGGACCTTGTGAACACCGCAAATGTGTGACCATCAGAATCTTCAAAAGATTCATAATAGCCCTCGTCAGATTCATAGTCCAGGTAACCAATGTTGGAGTCGCCAGTGGGATCTACAAAGTCCTCATCATCAAATGATTCATCAATGCCAAGATCTTCTTCATTAGTTTCCAAGTTGTTCCTTGGAGCAAGCTTTCAATTGCCAACCGTTGTGGTGCAGCAGTAAGTCTATTTCGATTTTGATTTTGACCGTTAAAGGTCCGAGCAGGAGCTATTCTTGAAGGAGTCGCATTTCCTCCTTGAGATATCTGCTTCTTGATTTGCAGCATGTTAGCCAATCTTTGCAGCAAAGGGTCGGAAGTACTTGAAGAAGCTCCATCGCCTTTGTGGGGTGATTGTCTGATTTTTCCAGCCATGATCAAGTCATCTTCAACCTCCACAACAACATTTTGTGCTTCTAGTAGATTCACAGGTCTTGCCCTTCGCAGTTGATATCCAACTTCGGGCAATAGAGCATTTATAAAAAATGTCTTTTGATTTTCATCACTTAGCGCAATAGAAGTGGGGATTTTATATAAAATCCTTTAGAACCTTGCAATAAAGTCCCGCATGTTCTCATTTGGCTCCTTCTTTAACTGCGTCAGTTGAGTGATCAACGTGCTAGCGTCTTTTGCAGGCTTGAATCTTTTCAAAATTGCTCTCGCATGGACGCCCAATTTGTTATAGTTCCAGGGGCTAACCGATAGAACCATTCTCGGCCAAATCATGTAGAGTCTCAATGAAAAGTCTGACCGAGACATCTTCATGCTCCACTGCAAGCACACCGCAAGATATGAAGAATGCTGCCAAGTGATCATCTGGATTTTGCTTGCCGTCTCCAAAGAATTTCGAGAAATTCTTTCTGGACCCTTTAGGCAGATCGTGCATAGGTGGAGTCAAGTTCAGTGGCCCAAAAGCTGCTCCCATGGACAGGTACTATCTGGTTCTGATTCGATTCTGCATGATGAATGGGGCACGTCTTCTACGAGAGTAGACTTGATGGATAATTCCAGCTGCCGGATTATGTTGAAGATGATCTGGATCTGGATGAATGTGTACTCTTCTTCCTGGTGAGAGACTAGATCTGCAGCTTCTAACTTGAGGAGGATGATTGAAATTGAATTGCTCCTGCAATCTGAAGAAATGATCAGTCCTTCCTTGTGCCTTCACAGATCGGGTGAATGGACGTTCAACCAGGTTGAAAGTTGAATGGGAAACACTCTGATCTGCAAGAGATAAGCTTTGATCTACAAAGATAGTTCGTTCCCAGCGGAGTCGCAAAAACTATTGGCTAGATTTTCTACATAGCTGAAAACCTAGGCAGTCATGAGATAAATATCCCTCATTTACCGGCGAGGCTCCGTGTAAGATTTGTCAATTAAATATGCTAGTATCTATTTGTGGGTATTACTTTAACTATGTAGCTCATGAACCATAGCTATATAGTTTGGCAGCAAGTGAGCAATTGTTAAAGAAAGGAAATATCTGATAAAGAGGAAAATAGCAAAAACAGAAAGAAAGAGGGAGGATGTGCAACCCAATCAATAGATTACAAAGTTGATTGCATGTACATAGATCGAATATATAGATATTAACATATAGAATTATAAGCAAAGGGAACGTTCAGATCTAGATCTAGAATAACGCAAAGTTTATGAATAGATTTAAAACAGAAAGTTAGAAACAAAATGCACCGTTGACACAAAGTTCTCCGGATATATGCTCATTTCTATTCCTCTGCTTCAAATAGCTATCAGGGGTTTCAGCACAAAGTTTGGAACACAAGATTGTTGCTTACAAATTCTAATCCTTAACCCGAAGGTTCTTCCTCTACTTATAGAATGTAGAAGGAAAATTACAAATGGGAAACTTAACTGAACTAGAACATAAACAAGAAGTAAAGATAACATCTGACAATCATCTTCCTTTAATTCCTCTCTAAGTGACATGCATCGGGAGTTCTAGTCAAAATTATGCACATCTGTCATTTAACTTATAGAATCATTTCACAACTTAAAGTAATGGTTTTCAAACCAATAACTTTAAAGTTTTACAATTACATCGGGAACGTAGAAATAGAAGAAGAAAGAGAAGAAGAAGAAAGATCTGCCAGTTGTAACCCCTACATCTTTTTTTTGCTTTGATACTGAATATACTTGTTGAACATGTAATTCAACAACTTCCCATCTATTTTAGCCACAACTTTTTTGTCTTGAATTGCAGCAAGCCTTCATTCAAAACCTCGATGCACACTTCCACATCCTTCAAGCTAGGAACTTCTTAATGTTTGACTGCAGCGTTACCAACTTGCTGATGGAATCCATCGTGAAAGGCCTAACAACTCTATCAATCCTCTCTTGCACCATCAGAAGAGATCCTTCCAGGGAATCAGGAACTTTGTTAGGAATGGTCCTTTTGTATGAAGAAACATTCCCGACCACTTCCTCATTGGTGAAAGCAATGACATTGTCTGATAGTGATGATGCCATACTCTCGAGCGCCCGCATTCTTTTCAGCATGATTCTGAAGATCTCCAAGCGGAAAGAAACTGCAAACTCAAGCTGCTTCCCCTTTTCAACCGATCCATCGGGCACAATTCGTTCTGTAGTCAAAACCTCCCTCGACAGCTTATTTATCTTGACCAAAGTACTCAGGTTACTTTCAGCTATTGTGTTCATGTCCATCGTGCTCGTCACTAGTTGTTTCAGCTGAACCAATGCATCCTTCATAACCTTTAGACGGGCCGGCACCTCCTTGAGTTGTACAGAAGCTTGGCGAATGATTAGATTCTTCCATTCGTCGATAGCTTTAACTTGGTTACCTGCATCTTCCACTTCCTGCATCAGATGATCACTCACCTGCTTATGTGCTGAAATTGGCTGAGTGGAAGATTTGACAACTTTGGCAATAATCTCGCACAACTGAGACACCTGCTTTTGAAGTTCAACTTTTTCCGCCTTTTCTTTGTCAAGCCTAAGGAATAAAGCATTTATCAATGTCTGCGTGTCTTGCTTCAATCCTTCAGTAGTGGTTTGACCTATCGGTACTTTGGTCACTGTTATATTTGCTGCCGTGAGCTCGCCCTTCTTTCCTTCTGCTGGAACTGATACCTCAACGAACTTCTGCCCTGACTCCTCAATAATCAACCTCGAAGTCACCTTAGCAACTTTAGGTCTTCTATCTTTTCTGCCCAAACTCAGGAGCAGCTGCAAGTCATGTTCCTCCAAGTTGATCTCCTCTCTAGCTTCCGAGATTGACTGCGAGGCCAACCACTTTGAGAAATTGCTTCTCGGAGAATGAGAAGTCGTTGAATGCACCACCATCTCGTGCTCTGGTTCCTCTCCATCCAAAATCGCTACAGTGTTGTGACTGTTGTCTTTTGAATTGTCCAAAGACAATGCTCTTTCAAATTCTGCCATCTGCAACTTTAGCGTTTCTTCAGGAAGAGGTGAAGATCGGAGTGGTTGAAGAGAGAACACAAATGTTGCCGGATTCAACAGAGAAATGACAATATCTTGCTGAGGAGAGAACACAAATGTTGCCAGATTCAATGGAGGAACGACAATATCTCGTTGAGGTTTAAAGGCAGGTGAAGTGTTGTGAGTTGACGTTGGAGAAGTCGGAACTAGCACCATAGCCATAGAAGTGACCTTTTCATGTGTATGAGACTTTTTTGCACTTTAAGCTTTTCGGTGCCTTCTGCACGCTTTCCCCTCGTGCTTCCTTTTGATGGAATCCCTGTGGCTTTGAGGTTGCACTCGGTATCCGATTCATCAAAGCTTCATCAAGGCAATACCCTTTTCACAAGAACTAGTTCAAGTATTGACTAGAACAAGCGGCATACCTCTCCTCAACCGAGTGGCAACCACCAATGTTCTCACGAAGTGCAGCTCGATCCCCTCCCATCCGATGGTATGTGTCAAGTAATACAGCCCATCGTCGTAAGATCTGCGGCAGTATCCATGCTAATTCATAATCAAACACTTGTCGCATGTGATAACTGTTGAAGTCTTTCTTCCTAACTCGTACTCCTTACGCACGAAATACGAAATCTTCTAACGAAGGCACATGCACGTATTCCTGGGAGATTGTCTTTCTTGCTACCCCATATGGATCAAAGTTCAGCCGTGCTGGGAAGAACTCATGCTCATACTCAGAGAACATCTCCGCTTCAATTCCTCTGGCTCTGTGAATGCTCTAGCAGCTGTAATAGCCCACTGTGATCGGAAAGAAGCCTGTAGACTTGTGCCATTTTGACTGTAGGTCATGCATCTCCACGAGTTGTCTGCATAATTCCATGACGACCAATCTATCGCTTGGATATCTCGGGCGGTTGACTTGGTTCCCTAAAAGCGGTTGCCCTGATGTATGTGAAGTCAATGAACTGGATGAAGATACAACCATGTTGGGATACAACTTCCCAAGCTTCCTTGCTTACCCTGTTGGTCTTCAGATCACCATTCAGCCTGCAAATGAATCCGTAGAAGAATCCATCGTTGACCACCTTGTAATCTTTATTGCATTCAGGCACAGTAAGTTGCGGATAGCACTCAAAAATAGGATCCTTCGAGAGTACGCCCCGTCTATCCAGCTTGGAGAAGATACCCTGCGAGGCTGCTGCATATACCAAATATGAAGTCATCTTGAAGTTGTAAGTCCACCTCACACTCGGAGCTGCTCACCGATGTTGTCACTGATGATCTCTAACCAATTGATTATAGAATCTGCTTTGTTGATCTCAATGGTCCTGATGAAGGCATACATCCATGAGCGGAAGTTGTGAGCGTTAGCTTTGCCATTTATCCTGCATGTCATCCACCTCTTGCACCAGATTGGATCGTGGAAGAGTCATCGGGAACTTTGATGGAGATCTAGGATTCTTCATATACCTGCTGTTCATTATGCCCACACAGTCGACTTTATGCTTCTCCCATCTGTTTCCAGCGTCCAACATGCTGATGGTAGTCACCACCTGTCGTGTTGGAATCTTCAGACGATAATTGATTAAACTGTGCTTCTAGCGAATTATTGTCTTCTCTGCAAAGATATCAGATTGATCTGGATAGTGGATGGTATGACCTTGCACACTCCATGACGAATTCTGGCAATTGAGCTGTGAATGGGAATGCTGAAGCTTGAATGATTCCGCTGCTCTTGACTGCCCGCATGAGAGATGTCTTTCCAACTCTGGATCTGTCAATCAACTCGGAAAGAGGTTCTGGGCCTAGATCCGTATCACCGATATCGGCAAATCTAGAAGTAATGCATGATTCCGCTGAGCCTTCTCGTTCATCCCGCTTTGCCATAGTTGGAGCAATCTTTGTCTGAGCAATTCTTTTTCTTTTTATTCGGCCGAAATTCTTTACAACTGGTGCAGATCTGAGAATTTCTTCAGATTCAGAGGATATATTCAATGTATCTGACATTGATTTAAGCTCCCTTTCAATTATATAAGCACTTGTAATGAATACCTGCAATTAATTCAAACAAAGACGGCAACCGGAACATGAACACTTGATTTTTATCATAAAAATCTGCATATAAAGCTCGCTGCCCTAAAATTTGAGGCTTTGCTTGCATGTAAAGCAAGCATTAATATTTTCAACTTCACCTGGGCACCTGTACCAATATGCAGATAATTACACAGTATAAAATAAGTTCCTCCAATCCTAGGCGCCAAACTTTGAAGCTTTCTGGCAATGAAAAACACTTCTTTATGCAAAAATCCTCCTCCTTTTGGGCGCCAAAACTGTCCAAGCTGCACTTGTCTGCTAAAAGAATTAGTTTTTTTAGTATGGCATCCCATACTTATATAACTCTTAGCATTCTATATTTAATAATTTCCTCTTCTATTCTTGGCAATTAAGTAGATAAATAACATGCTTATTCCTTCAATTTGGACGCTTAAATTTGCATGCTTATGGCTGCCATTAAATAAATAAATTTAATTTATTTTTAGCCTTCTACTTTCACTTCACATCATGCATGGACCTTATATTTCTCCATGGCGCCAAAAGTAGGAATAAAAACTATTAATAAATGCTTCAAAAACATTATTTATTCACCAAATGGGTCGCACTTTTTAAAATGCTTCAAGGATGCATAAAATAAATTAATTTAATTTAGTTTTAGCCTTCTTCCTTCAGTCTTCTTTGACCTCTTATCATGCATTGACTTTCCATCATCCCTAGTTGCCAAAATTAGGAAGGAAGACTATTAATAAATGCAATTAAAGTTATTATTTAATTCCCAAAGGGGTCACACTTTTTGAATAAGGCTGATTTATGTATTTAAAAGTCATATTTGATGGGATTATTCACCCTGCGCATGGTAGCTCCAAAATCCCTTTGTCCACTTAAGTTTGTTTGACTTCCCTAATGAGAGTTTTTACCTTGCAAGGCGGGTAAGAAATTCCCACACTGCAAAGTGATTTTTCTTTATTTTATAATGAGAATTTTCACCCGCAATGCTCCCGCAAGCGGGTAAGAAATTCCCCGCCTACGGCCTCTAATTTTCCCATCGTAACTTAAGTGACTTTGCCTTCATGGGAAAAAGTACCCTGCAAGGCAAGTACAAAATTCCCACCTCACGCTACCAAAATTCCACTGCAGTTTAAATCCATCCATTCCCAAAAATGCGACTTGCCCAGAAGAGGCTCTTTTGTGCATGACTTCGTCTTTTTAAAGAGAAGTTGACTTCCTGAAGCTGATTCCTTCTGGCATGGCAGCCGTAGATGATCTCCAGATACTCTAGGCAAGAAACAAAAAGCATCTTGGCGAAATAATTGACCTAGGGGAATTTCACAGAGAAACAGAGGAGAAAATCGGAGAAAAATGAAAAAGAAACAACTAAAAGAAAAAACATTGCTAGAAGTCACAAACAAAGCCCAGGATTCATTCCTGATGAAAACTCTACTGATATATGTGAATATTGACATATAAAACTTCAACAGGGCTAAACCAGAGCACAATTTACTTCAAACGGGGCTTTAAATAATTAAATAAAATTTTCTCACAGACAAAACTTGACAAAGGGATAAAACGATTTTCAGTATTTGGGTATTTGTCGAAATTGGCTCATATGGTTCACTGGGAATACCTTAACGCAATACAAGCATCTTCTAGCAATAAAAACACAAAACGACGCGCTATTTTAAAAGTACGAAATGGGTAGTCCTAGATTTCAGGGTGAAATGTGGGGACACCAATATGCAACCCGAAATACTCTCTTGGGGTGTTCCAAGCATTTACTCTTGGGAAAAGGAAATTTCTCCCATATGTAATTGTTTTAGCACATCTAGTATATGGCATCACTACATGATGAATTTTCGAACAGTTATGATGACTGATTTTTGTGGTGAAATAAGAAAAGATTTGGCATGTGTTCTCATACTTTTTGGTATATCTTGCTTGCATAGTTGGTTAATTCAGAAAATGCATGTTCATGTGGTTCATACTTTGAAGATTCATGCCCAAGAGCCTAAAAATCAATTGAAGAAAAAAGAGAGGAATGTTCTATTCTTTTCTAAGATTGAAGAGCTTTGTGAATTCAAGGAAGAATGGGGCAATCGTTGCAAGGTGCTGTTTTTTCATCAGCTCTCTCATTTGACAGGCACAAGAGCTCGTTTGTGGAAGTTTAATGGTAGGAATACATTGGCTCATGGATTGAGAACTTGCATATTGCTTGAGGACAAACAATCTTGGGAAGGGAGGACTGTAATGTCCCATTTTTCAAGCATTAATTAATTAATGCAAGTCGAAATTAAATTGGGGTAAAATCAATTTGCACATGTGGATTTTAAAAAAATAAAAAAATATTTAATTTGTGCAAGTCAATTGGTTAGGAGAAAATCGATTTTTTATTTGGAGAAAAAAGGGATTAAATAAAGGCAAGTCGAGTTCCTTGGAATTAATTAATTATTTTTATTTGAACAAATCGACTTTATTTGGCATAGGTCGATTCTTTTGGGCATCATTTATTAATATTTAATTTTCCCATGCATTCTAATTTTTAAATATTATTTGAGAAAATTAACATTTGCAATGTAGCTGATTTTCGAGACTATTTTTAAATTAAAAGATGGTGCCAAAAATGAGAAAGCTTTGGAGATTGAAGCAAAGAAATTCTATAAAAGGAGATGTTCGGCACCCTTTTTCGCATGTTGATGGTTATTGTAACTTATTTTTAGGGTTGAAGAGGGATGACTGCCCACTAGTGATAAAAAAACAAAAGGTATTCATTAACACCACCCATTGTGAAGTGTGTTCCTTCTTGAGCTATGAATTGATAAGTTTGCTTAAATTTATTTACTTATGTGAAGTCGCCATTATTGAGAGTTATCTAAGCTTGAGTTGTGAGACTTGGAGAGTGATTTATAGTGTATGTAACTCCATTATATGTTGTTAGTTATTCCTTGAAGAAATCGACTTGTTTGGAGCTTGTTTGGGCACATTAGGTGATGATTTGGGTGCTCTTTAGGAAGGATTTAAATCTGAACTGTTTTTGCTAATTTTTCTAATGCAAATGCTCTTTATTTGATGATATTTTGGGCTGCTAATATTGTTGGAATTTACTCTAACGAAATCGATTGGTTTGGGCAATTTTATATCACTGTTTGAAGGGTTTTGTAGAGGTTTTCAAGCTGTTGTCATAAAAGAATTATTGCAGATCTGAAATCAACTTATTTGAGTGTGGAAAGTCAAGTATTAAATCTGGAATTTATTTTATATGTCATTCTAACCTTGGGCGACTTGATTTCAATATTTGTGGGTTGTTTTGAGGGGCTTAAAGTGCTCAAAAAATTTTGATTTAAAGTTGGTTGGGAAGTGTATAATTTTATCTTTCATCTGCAATTCGTTTCATTGAAAAATTCCAAGTATTGCATGAGATATCAATTTTTGAAGTTTTCAGTTGATTTCAAGGTATTTTTATTTATTTACTACTGCTGCAAATTAATTGGTTAAAGAAGTGTTTTCTCCGACTAGCTAGCCCATCTAAACCCTTACTTTGGCTCACTCCAACCCCATTTGGGTTGTATTGAAGCCGACACTGGGTTAGTTGAGGTGAACCTAGAAGGGTTTTTCTTCTAAGTTTGCTTCTTTGCAAGTAGTTTAGTAAATTTTAATTAATATCCCAAAAGGAGATATTACAACCCAACAAACTTGCTTAATAGGAAAATACGAAAGAAAAATATACTTATTAATTGAAGAAAGACTAAATATAATCTTAAGGTCTTCCCTTATTCATCTTCTTCTTGCTCACGAGAAGAATGGGTAAGGAGCCTTCAATTGGATCAATTCGAAAAAGGGGACATTACAGAGATCATGTTTGTGTATTCACGTGTTGTGCAATGTAGAGTTAATAGTGAACATGTTGATCGTCTTTGTCGAGGAAAAGGAATGAGTTGACCATGCTAGGGCACAGGATTTGTAGGGAGATCATTGTCTCCAAGGGTAGAGGGAAGACACAAACCAAAAACTAGGAGGACGATGGTGCATAAGATTAGACATGTGAAAACACATCCCAATTAGCTTTGAAAGCTTATTCAAATCACAATTTTCATTTTTCCATGAGCTAACTAGGCCGGGAGAACACAAGGAAAGATGTGAAAGGAATTTGTGTAGACCAAACTAGAAGAAAAAGTGTCATTTCTAGTTTTGTGAGTTGTAGATATCGATTTCAAGTTTGGTGAGTTTAAAGTTGTGATTTGTACAAACCATAGAGTAGAAAGATTAGAATGAATGTCATGAAGTAGTTGGGAAGGATTCATGAGCATAGAAACCTAAAAGACAAATCCGTAGACAATTTTAAGGAAGATTCATGTTGTGATTAGCAAAAGGAGGTATTTTCATTTAATCATTTTTTTAGTTGTTATTTGTAGTAGGCATTTTTGTTGTGATTTTCCTTAACACAACATTTTTCGTGAGTAGCTAGACCTAAAGGTCAAAAATCACGGGCCAATATCAACAAATTGGTTATTTTGGAAGCACATAAACTAATTGACTCGAACTATGATGTTTGGAGTCAAAAATACTCATGAGTGTGGAGTATCATGATAGCAATAAAATTATCCTCAAAACTAAATTGAGTCATGACACGAGATCCACGCTAATTATGGCAAATGTCATAAAGAGGCTTTTTAGCTCATTTTTTTATTTTAAATGATTTAATCTCTCGAGCTCTAGAATGCCACTATTGCAAGTGTGTTGGCTAGATGTTTCGCATAGTTGAAAACCTAGGTAGTCATGAAATAAATCTCCCTCATTTACCGGTGAGGCTCCCATGTCAAATTTGTCAATAAAATATGCTAGTATGCATATGGGGGTTTTACTTTAACTATTCAGCTCATGAACCATAATTGTATAGCTCTGCAGAAGTAAGAAACTATTTAAGAAAGAAAATATTTATAAAATAAGGAAATAATAACACAGGGAAGAAATAGGGAAGATGTGCGATCCAATCAATAGATAATAGAGTTGATTGCATGCACATAGAAGAAACCAATAGATATCAACACACAAAATTATAAGCAAAGACAATTCCAGATCTAGATCTAAAATAACACAGTCTATTAGAAGATCTAAGATAGAAAGCTAGAAACAAAATGCACCGTGACACAAAGTTCTCCGGAAATCTGCTCCTTTATATTCCTTTGCTTCAAGTGGCTATCAGGGGTTTCAACACAAAGTCTGGAACACAAGAATGTTGCTTACAAATTCGATCATTTAACCCGAAGGTTCTTCCTCTACTTATAGAATGTAGAGGGGCAATTACAAGTCGGAAGCTTTTAGTTGAATTGACACATGTGGAAGTGGGAAAGGAAACAACTGGCAATCTCCCTCCTGGAATTCCTCTTTGCATGACATGCATGATTTGCAACTGAAAATAGAACCTTCTATTTTGCATGTCTACCACCTATCTCCAAGTAGTTGACTTCTTCAAGTAATGGCTTTTAAACCAATCACTTAAGTTTTATAATTTAATTGATCGCTCAATTACTTTGTCGGAGGAAAGAAGAAGGAAGAGGAAAGTTGCAGTCTTGTTCTTTTTCACATTCTGCATGCAGTTGATTCTTTTGCCCTTGATTCTCACCATGCTGGATCTAGGAGCAGCTGGATCTGGAAGCGACTGGATCTAGAATTTTGCTTACGGGTGTTGCCTTTGCCTTGTCTTCCCTTTTATCCTTGAAGCTTTTGCAGTTCTTCTCCTGTACATGCATCAGTGCAATGTCTGCCGTAAATAACTCATTATTTTTATTTTTAATTGCATATAAGCAAATAAAAATTCTGGAAAGCACTCCGGGTGAATGCAACTTCAACGAAGGCTTCAACTGGAAGATTGGAAGCACATGCACAAGATCCTAGAACAAATTTTCCACGCATTGACTTTTACACGAGCTACATCAAAAACAAGAGGATGAAGCCTTTGTGTTGGAAGCTTTTGCAATTATGAGATCGGATCGGAATCGGATCTGGATTTGTCTCCGATGTCGCAAATCTGGAAGTAATGCATGATTCGCCGAGCTTTCTCGTTCATCCCGCTTTGCCATGTGGTGGAGCAATCTTTATCGAATAATTCTTTTCCTCTTTATTAGGCCGGAATTCTTCACAACCGGTGCATATATGGATAACTCTTGATTTAGAGGATATGTTCAATGTATTGGACATTGATTGAAGCTCCCTTTCTCTTATAAAAGCACCTGTGATGAATTCCTGCAATTAATTTAGACAAAGATGGCAACCAAAACATGAACAGTAGATTTTAATCATAAAAGTCTGCATATATCAAGTCTGCTGCCCCAAAATTTGATGCTTTATTTGCATGCAAAGCAAGCATGAATTTTACCAACTTCACCTGAGTACCTGTACCACTATGCAGACAATTATTCAGACACAAATCAAGTTCCTTCAAACCTAGGCGCCAAATTTGGAAGCTTCCAGCATTAATTACACCTTCTAAGCAAAAATCCTCTCCAAATGGGGCGCACTTTTTGTCTAGGCTGCACTTCTCTGCTTTTGAATTAATTAATTCATCCTTATGGTAGCCCCTGCTTATATAATCCTCATAATTCTATAATTAATTAATGCCTTTCCTATTCCTGACAATTAATTAATTATTTAATAAGCTTTACTCTTCAAATGGGGCGCCTATTTTGTGCATGCTCATGGCTGCCATTAAATAAATTAAATTTATTTAATTTTAGATTTCTGCTTCCAGTTAACTCAAGCCTCACAGTATGCTTTGACCTTAGCCACTGAAAATACGAATTAATTAAATCAATTAATACTTTAAAAGGTATTGTTTCTCTCCCAAATGGGGCGCACTTTTTGGCATGAGCAATTTCTATTTTTAAAAGTCAATCGACAATGAAATTATTTACCCTGCAAGCAAGTAAGATATTCCCTTTCGCTGCACGCCTCGATTTTTCCATTGTGACTTAAGTGGCGTTGCTTCCATGGGAAAAAGTACCTGCCAGCAAGTACAAAAATCCCACCACTGCTTTGCTTCCAAAAATTTCATGATTTACTTTAAACCCTCTTTTTCCAAAAATGCCGCCATGACCCAAAAAAACTTTTTGTGTACAACTTCGTGTTTTTCAAGAGAACCTGGACCTCGATGGCGAATTCCTTCTCGCACAACGTCGCATAGGTGATCTCCAAATACTTCGAGGCAAGAATCAGGCCAAACCGCAAAAGAATTGATCCAAAGAAATTTCACGAGAAAATGAAACGGAAAATACCAAAAACACAAAACGTTGCGGAAGTCACAAATAAAGTCCAAGATTCATTCTGGTTAAAACCCTCTTTGGTATATGGGAATAATTACATGTACGATCACAACGAGGTTAAACCGGAGCACTAATTGACTCAAACAGGCTCAAAATAATTAAATACAAATTTCCGTAGGCAAAACCGCAACAACAGAATATAACAATTTTGGGCATCGGTATTTGTCAAAAATGACTTATATGACTCCTTGGGAATAACTTGACGACACAATACAGAAACTTTCTGGCAATAAAAACACAAAACGACCCATGATTTTAAAAGTATGATTTTTTTTTTTACATAGGGTAGTCCCAGATTTCAGGGTGAAATCTAGGGACACCAAAGTTATCTTTGGACCAGTCTTCAAAATAAGCATCAAAGTTCATAGAAAAGACGAGTCTTGTATGTGAAGAATTTGTTGTTTTTTTTGCAAAGATGAATGAAGGTTGGATCCCTATAAGACCATCGCTTTGAGTAAAGATCTCTCACACTAGCTCATAACCATAAACAAAAAGGTGGATGATGACGACCTAGTTCATGCTTTGAATAATTTTGCCCCTCTTATGAATCGTTTGTGGTGGCTTTGTACTGATAATAGAAAGAAAGCCTTGATATTTGATGAGGTAATTTCCTATTGGCTATAAAAAGAACTTCAAACAGACACAAACAAGTGAGTATAGCTCTATACAAATAGAGAGTACATTTTATGGTCAATCAAGGGGAAGTGGAAATGTAACCCTAATGGACTTAGTTTCGATTTCTAATAGTGTTTGCTTCTTTGCATGTCCAAAAGGATTGCAAAAGTGACATTATTCTCTCTCACAACAAGAATTTGTAAGGTCGAGAAAATGTGTTAGTAGTTGAAGTTAAATGGGATTTTCGGAAGAGTTTTCCCTCACGACATCGTGCACAAACAATAGTGCTACTAGTTGTTGGTTGTTTGTTTTGGGTGTATCCAAACATTTCATGTATCGTAAGGACTGGAATGTAAAATATAATGCAAATGTAAGTATTTTTGATTCGAGTTTCATTAGGTGATGGGAGAACACATGTTGTAGAAGGGATAGGAGATATTTGCATAGTGTTGAATAATGTTACAAAATTTATAGTGGGAATGTTATATATGTTCCTAGAATGACTAAAAATCTCATCTATTAGTCGAGTTAACTCAATATCCCAACATTATTTTGAATTTCTTTGGGAAGTGTAATGTGTTTGATGTAGAATTGGGTGGGGTAGTAGCTCTAAGCATTGGGCAAGGTGGCTTGTATAGACTTGTTGACCTTGCCACTGTCAAGTTACATGCATTAGCTGAGGGTAATACCAACGTTTTGTGGCTTGAGAGATTTGGATGTCTTAACCTTTAGTACCTTGATTGCTTAGACAAACTTACCAAAACCAACATGGTTCTTGGTTTTCCAACCATTCAAGAAACTCGGGATATGTGTGCAACATGTTTGGATGGAAAGCATAAGTGAAAACCATTTCGATTAAAGGTGCTTGGCGTGCAAAGGGGCTCTTAGATCTTGTTCATGTAGATCTTTGTGAGCCATCATAGAAATAACCAACAATCCGAGCATGAGTTTTTTTTTGTTTATGGTTGATGATTTCTCTAAGAAGATGTGGGTCTACTTCTTAAAAAAAAAGTCTGATTGTTTTGCATCATTTGAAAAATTCAATGCCTTTGGTGGAAAGCCGGACAAGTGAGAAAATCCAAACACAGAGTCTGATAATTGGGGTGAATTCATTTCCAAGCAGTTTAAGGACTACTACTGCAAAGAAAGTATTCAACGACAATTGATATCCCAATACACTCCACAATAAAATGAGGTTGTTGAGAGGCATAACAAAACTATCATGGAGAAGGCTTGATGCGTGATGCACACTAGAGGCATGTTGTACAAATACTAGGAAGTAGTGAACACGATTGTGTCTATCCTAAATAAGATTCCTTGCAAAGTTTTGCAGGATGTCACACTTGAGGAAGCTTGGTCCAAAATCAAATTGAGGTAACAAATTTTCGTGGTTTTGGTTCCACTACATATACTTTGATTCTGAAAGACAAATCAAAAGTAAAGGATATTTCTTTGTTGGCTATAGTGACCAATCTAAGGCCTATAGACTTATTGATATTTCCACTAACAAGATAATTGTTAGTTGAGATGTAGATGTGAAGGAGACAAAATCCTTCTTTGTTTGTAATAGTATTGTGCGAGACTCATCTCCTACCACCAAATACGCATCTTGGAGATTGGTACTCGCCTTCGAGAGTGGTACTCATTGATACTCATCCTAGAGAGTAGGAGTCGTTGGTACTCTTCTCAAAGATTTGTATTTCAGTGTTTTAAATATTTTGTATTCTTAACGCTAGATATGATGAGATATTAAATATAAATAACAATATAATTACTCTCGTCTTTTTTCGATGTCTAATATCTTTACTTTAAAAAGTTATTGTCAACATTTGATATCTTTACTTTAAAGTATTGTTGTCAACATTTGATATGTTTAGTATAAAATGTTATTTAATGTTTTTCTTAGGTTATATTAGACTGCATAATATTATTTTCTCTAGAATTTACTTGTCTATTTATATATAAATATACACACATTTTCTGTCTTAGAGTACCTACTTATAAGTACCGGTGTCCTATTATTTTTGAAAAGTAGTGTACCGTACCCGTCCGTAGTCTCGTAGTTCCCATAGCTGAACTTGTCTCCTCATACAAGTACTGTCTCCTAGTCACTATGGTTGCCAACAAGCAATCATTGAGGTATGAATCTAGTGTTATGGTTCCTTTGAAAGATGAGGAATTTAGTTCATTTAGTACTCCCTCACAAATGCCAGTGCATCAGCCCATGGCTGATATTTCTAATACTCATTGGCTTATTAGCGATGTCAACCTATGGTGGTAAAAATGCTGTTGAGATTCAGCCATCAGAACTTTCTTAGGTGCAACGGAGGCCTAAATGGTTTAACTCCACTATATACGGCATGCTAGAGGATGAAATTCATCAATTGGATGCATGAGCCTGTAGGATTGGGAAAAGGGTTGTGGGTTCAGCTGAGCATGTTCGTTTTTCTCTCTTTTGATTGTTTACAGTACCTAAACCACAACAATATTTTGAAACAAAAAACAAACTTGAATGGGAGACTGCCATGCAAGCTGAATATGATGTCTTGATGAAGAATCATTCTTGGGGCTTGGTGAAATTTCTCCCACGTAAACAACCCATCGGATGCAAATGGATGTTCAAGATCAAATGCAAATTCGATGGTACTTTAGACAAGTATAAGGCACTTCTTATTGCAAAGGTTTCTCACAATAGGAGGGAATAGACTATGAGGATACAATTGCTCCTACAACAAAGGTGGTTTCATTACGGTTGCTTCACTCCATTGCAGTTGAGTATGGTTGGAAGGTGTTTCAGATGGATGTAAAGAGTGCCTTCTTAAACGAAGATTTGGACAAGGAGGTTTAGATGGTACAACTTGAAGGTTTTCGGGTACTTGGTTGTGATCATCTACTTTGTATGTTGATCAATAGTTGGAAAACTCGGCGAGTACTCGCCAATCGTTTGGCTAAACGAATAACCGCCCATAAAACTCGCAAAGGGACTCGCCGGGTTGTGGCGAGTACTTGCTGTGAGTACTCGCCACAACTCGGCGAGTCTGTGAATATAACTTGCCATATGCTGTTAAAATGCGGAACACGACTTTTACACTAAAAAAACGCTGCAAATACACGGTTTTTTCTCTTTTAAGGCCCTCCACTCCCTCATTTTCACTCACACAACCATTTGAGCTTGCATTGCTTGTGTTGAGTGGATTTTGGAGCGAATTCAAAGAGAGAATTTGGAGAATTGCATTTGGAGGTAGGTTTTTTTAAAATTCTTTCAAGTTTTTTCAAATTTTGTGTATATTATTTATGTTTTATAGATTCATATTGTAATTCTAAATACATGTAATGTAAAATTGAATGCTTGTAATTTTTTTATACTCATTTGCAGCCAAAGGTATGTTTTTTTACGCAAATTCATTCTAAACTAGTTAAATTTTATGTATGTGTATTGTAATTGATTTGTTTTGTAATTCTAAATACATGTAATGTAAAATCGAATGCTTGTAATTTTTTTATAGTCATTTGCAGCCAGAGGTATGTATTTTTTTAATGCAAATTTGTTATTCAAGCACGTTTTTTTAATTAAGCTTACGTTTTTCTAATTTTTTAAATGTGCATTGTGTTGCAGATTAGAGCTTAACAATGACATCAGACTCGACATCAGGTTCGGCATTTGGGTCAGCATCACTAGCAAGGACTGTTCCTGTGAATGCCCGTACCAAAGCATGGAAGTATGGTGTACGTGGAGCTAGTGAAAATGAAGTTATTTGCAATTTCGTGGCAGAAAAATGTCTAGAGGCATCAATCATTTGAAATATCACCTTTCATCTATTGTTTGCCGAGATGTTGCGGTTTGCCCCAATGTGACGGAAGAGGCAAAGCGAGAGATGAGGGCAAAGCGAGAGATGAGTGCAAAGCTGGCAGAGCTAAAGGAGAAGAAACTAGAGAGGGCAAAGGTGCAGGAAGCCATAGCACAAGCTATTAGACTTAGGCTGCAATGACAGAGGATTTAGAGGATGATGCGGCAACAATTGTGGGCTCTACTCGTGGTCCACGCGTACGAAGTGGAAGAGCCGGAAGAGGTGCATCTTCATTGAGTTCGAGCAAAGCCATACAAAGCTTTTTGGTGGCAGGAACACACCTGAAGCACAACCTTCATTGGAAGGTACAACCTGGAACAAAGATATGCACGAGGAAGTGGATAAAGCTTGTGCAAATTTCTTGTACTACAACAACTTGCTATTCAATGTGGCAAAGAGCCCATACTGGGAGTACTTGGTGACAGATTTGATAGTTGCAGGGAAAGGGCACAAGGCACCATCTCCAAAATATTTGAGTGGGAAATTGCTTGAGGGTGCAATTGCAGATGACACTACCATTCTAGAAGAGAAAAAGAAGCAATGGCAAAAATTCGGATGCACCATTCTTTCAGATGGGTGGACGGATGGAATCAACCGCACCCTCGTTAATTTTTTAGCGGCTTCAAACGGTGAGATGGTGTTTTTGAGGTCTATTGATACCTCTAACATAGTAAAAAATGCAGAGAATTTGAGTGTTATGATAGAGACAGTTGTATTAGAGGTTGGTGTATAGAATGTTGTGCAAGTTGTCACAGACAATGCAACAACATATGTGGCGGTTGGGAGACTACTGCAGGAGAGACATCCATCACTCTTTTGGACTCCTTGTGTAGCTCATTGCCTTGACCTTCTTTTGGAGGACAGACAAAATTGATTGGGTGAATTTGGTTGTAGAAGGTGCAAAAAACATAACAAACTACATATACAATCACCCTTGGGTTTTGAGTTTGATAAGAGAATACACAAAGGGGAAAGAACTTGTTCGAGCCGGTGTCACAAGGTTTGCAACTAACTTCTTGATGTTGCAAAGTATTTCTAGTTTGTTAAATGACTTTGAAACAAATGTTTGTGAGTAAAGCATGGCTAGACTCACAATATCAAAGAAAACTGATGAAGAGAGGGTTGCAAAGATAGTTTTTGATGATATCTTTGCAAAGAGAGCTATAGAGATCATCAAGGTAATTTCAAACTTCGATTTATATTTCATTCCTTTATTTTAATTTGTTAAATTATAAATATATTGTTTTCACTTTTTTACTTTATTTGTATTGTAAGTTTGTAACCTTACATTTTAATTTATGTAGGCGCTAGAGCTGTTGGTGAGGGTTTTGTGTATGGTTGATGGGGAGCAAAACCCCATGGAGTTTATTTATGAGGCCATGGATAGGGTCAAAGAGTCTATCCAAAACTATTACGGGGGGATATCGTCAGATATGGTCCCTTTTGGGAGATTATTGATCGGAGGTGGAACAATCAACTCCACCAACCTATTCATGCAGCGGGGTACTACCTCAACCCCAAGAATTTCTTCTTCGACAACTTCACAGATGTGAACAAAGAGGTTATGGAGGGCCTTTCAACATGTATTGAGAGGATGATACCAGATGTTGAGATGAGGGACCTCGTCATTTTAGAGCTGCAGAGTTACAAACATGCTAGGGGGAGGCTCTTTTCTTCGGTGTTAACTATTTGAGGGAGAGCCACGTTGTCACCGGGAATAAAAATTCGAATGTTTACCAAGTTACTTATTGAATTCTGATTTGATTTTATTAATTACTTATAAATTTCGATGAGCTTGTTTATAGGTTCTTGGTGGGAGGATTGGGAGGAATACCCCGCATCTTCAAAAGCTAGCCCTTAGAATTCTATCTCAACCTTGTAGCGCTTTTGGATGTGAACGCAACTGCAGTTTGTTTGAGGCCATTCTGTTGGCTAAATTTTACGCATAGCTGAAAACCTAGGCGATCATGAGATAAATCTCCCTCATTTACCAGTGAGGCTCTCTGTTTGATTTGTCAATTAAAATATGCTAGTATCTATATGGGGTTTTACTTTAACTATTGACTCATGAACCATAATTGTATAGTTAAGTGCAAGTAAGCAAATTTGTTTAAGAAAGAAAATATTTAAAGAAGAGAATTATATAAGCACAGAGAAGAAATGGAGAAGATGTGCATCCCAATCAATAGATAACTTGAGAGTTGATTGCATACACATAGAAGAAACCAATAGATATCAACGCACAAAATTATAAACAAAGGCAACTTGGATCTAGATCTAAAATAACACGATCTATTAGAAGATCTAAGATAGAAAGGTAGAAACAAATTGCACCATGACACAAAGTTCTCCGAAAACCTTCTTTATATTCCTTTGCTTCAAGTGGCTATCGGGGTTTCAAAGACAAAGTCTGGAACACAAGAATCACTTACAAATTCGATATTTAACCGAAGGTTCTTCCTCTACTTATAGAATGTAGAGGGGTAATTACAAGTCGGAAGCTTTTAGTTGGTGACACATGTGTAAGTGGGAAATGAAACAACCGGCAATCTACCTCTGGAATTTCTCTTTGCATGACATGCATGATTTGCAACTGAAAATAGAACCTTCTATTTTGCACGTCTGCCACCTATCTCTAAGTAGTTGACTTCTTCAAGTAATGGCTTTTTAAACCAATCACTTAAGTTGTATAATTTAATTGATCGCTCAATTACTTTGTCGGAGAAAATAAGAGAGAAGAAAAAGAGGAAAGCCGATCTTGCTCTTTTTCACATCCATCATTGATTCTCTTGCCTTTAATTCTCACCAAACTGGATCTGGGAGCAGTTGGACTTGGAAGCGTTGGAAGCGGTGGATCTAGAAGCAAGTTGGATCTTGAAGCAAGTGACTGTGATTTGCTTGCGGGTGTTGCTGCTAACATGTCTTCTCTCTTATCCTTGAAGCTTTTGTAGTTCTTCTCATGTACATGCATCAGTGCAATGTTCGCCGTAAATAACTCATCATTTTTATTTTTAATTGCATATGAGCAATTAAAAATTCTGGAAAGAACTCTGGGTGAATGCAACTTCAATGAAGGCTTCAACTGGAAGATTGGGAGCACATGCACAAGATCTTGGAAGAAATTTTCCACGCACTGACTTCTACTGAGAAGTGCATCGAAACAAGAGGATGAATTTTAGTCGGAAGTTTTTGCAATTATGAGATCTGGATCTGAATCTGGATCTGGATCAGTGTCTCTGATGTTAGCAAATCTAGAAGTAATGCATTATTCCACCGAGCTTTCTTTTTCATCCCTCTTTGCCATGGCTGTGTCTATCTTTGTCTGAACAATTCTTTTTCTCCTCATTCTACTGAGAATTCTTCAAAGCCAGTGCGAGATCTGGATAATTCTTCAGATTCGGAGGATATGTTCAATGTATTGGACATTGATTTAAGCTCCCTTTCTCTTATAAAAGCACCTGTGATGAATTCCTGCAATTAATTCAGACAAAGATGGCAACCGGAACATGAACAGTGGATTTTAATCATAAAAATCTGCATATATCAAACCTGCTGCCCCAAAATTTGATGCTTTATTTGCATGCAAAGCAAGCATGAATTTTACCAACTTCACCTGAGCACTTGTATCACTTATGCAAACAATTATCCAGACACAAATCAACCTCGTTCAATCTGTGCGCCAAAATTGGAAACTTCCAGTATTAATTACACCTTCTGAGCAAAAATCCTCTTCAAATGGGGCGCACTTTTTGTCTGGGTTGCACTTCTCTGCTTTTGAATTAATTAATTCATCCTTATGGCAGCCCCTGCTTATATAATCCTCATAATTCTATAATTAATTAATGCCTTTCCTATTCCTGACAATTAATTAATTATTAAATAAGCTTTACTCTTCAAATGGGGCGCCTATTTTGTGCATGCTTATGGCTGCCATTAAATAAATTAAATTTATTTAATTTTAGACTTCTACTTCCAGTTAACTCAAGCCTCACAGTATGCTTTGACCTTAGCCACTGAAAATAGGAATTAATTAAATCATTTAATACTTAAAAAAGTATTATTTCTCTCCCAAATGGGGTGCACTTTTTGACATGAGGGATTTCTATTTTTAAAAGTCAACCTGACAATGGGATTATTTACCTGCAAGGCGTTCCGAAAATCCCATAATTCACTTAAGCTATTTGACTTTCATAATGGATTATTTACCTTGCAGGCGAGTAATAAAATCCCATTAATGCCTTAAGTGATTTTTCTTTTATTTTACAATAGGAATTTTTACCTGCAAGGCGGTAAGAAATTCCCGCCTACTACCTCGATTTTCCCGTTGTGACTTAAGTGGTGTTGCTTTCATGGGAAAAAATACCTTCTTTAGGAAGGTAAAAAAAATCCCACCTTCCTGCAGACTTCCAAAAATCCCATGATTCACTTCAAACCCTCTTTTTCCAAAAATGCAGCTAGCCCAGAAGAAGCTTTTTGGTGCACGACTTTGTCTTTTCCGAGAGAACCAGACCTCCGATGGCGAATTCCTTCTGGCACAACGTGCATAGGTGATCTCCAGATATTCTAGGCCAAGAATCATGCCAAATAAACAAAGGAATTCATCCAGAGAAATTTCATAGAGAATGAAACGGGAAAACACAAAAAACACAAAACATTGCCAGAAGTCACAAATAAAGCCCAGGATCCATTCCTGGTTAAAAACCCTACTGGTGTATGGGAATAATGATATGTACGATCACAACAGAGTTAAACCGGAGCACAAATTGCCTCAAGCGGGCGGGCCCAAAATAATTAAATACAAATTTGCATGCAGCAAATCCTAGTGACAAAATAAAACAATTTTGGGCCTCTCGGTATTTGGCGAAATTAGCTAATATGACTCTCTGTGAATATCTTGACACAATACACAAACTTTCCGACAATAAAAACACAAAGCGACCCATTATTTTAAAAGTACAATTTTTTTTTTTGAATAGGGTAGTCTCAAATTTCATGACGAAATCTGGGACACCACATTCACATGAAGAAGCGCAACGAGGTTGAGTCAAAAACGGCCCAACGACTTGGTTTTTTGTGCAATGCGATCTCCGGCTTTGCACAAGAAAAGTGGAGGCCACATCAAAGGAGCTCATTGATTTGGATGAGTTTGATCCATACGGCAATGAGTGGTGGGCAAGAAGAGGAAAAACTTTGCGTTCAAAGGACGAGATTGCTTCTTTTGAGAGGGAAGCTATGGAGGGAGAAGCACGAAACGGGACTCGAGGAGATATTGGATTGGATGACATCTTTGGAGGTGATCTCTAACATGCAGCAAAGGAGCCACTAGCACCACTATTTACTTCCAGGTTCGAGCCAGAGTCACAACCTTCTAGGAGGAGCGAGGACACGCAGCCGAGTGTGGGAACTAGTAGAGGCACTAGACCCTTTCCCCAATATTTCTCTAGATTGGGGAAGAGGAATACTGAGCTTTTCTGAGTAAACATAAATAGAATGCAGATATCTTGATCTCCAAACAACTCATGAACTATGCTCACAACAATATCAAATACATCATCACATTCATAATACTCCTCAAATTCTGAAAACTTTTCTATTATAATCAACTTATGATCACCATTAACAGTAATAAGAACATGAACTGTATCGAACATAATGAACTTACAGATTATACAGACTCTGAAATCTTCTAATACAATCCTTTATAAACATAGCAGGATCTTAACACTTTAGCAGACTCTTCTTTAGACTCTTCCGCCCGATCCGGATTTTCCAGGTGTAGTGAATGAAATGAGGGAGTGCCTTATATAGGCCCATCTCAAAGCTTTTCACCGGAAACCGGTAAAACCGAAGGAAAGGGAACCGAGAGCAAATAACTTAGGTTAGATGCCGGATGAGTACACACCACTCATCAAAGTGCCTTTAGACAGTGGAAGGGTCCACCACGCACCGAGAAGAGATAAGAGAGCATCTTCTCTTTATTTTGAAAAGACCGGCAACAGGCCTGCCGTCATGGCCGACAAACAAAAAGCAAGACTAAGGACTATCAAAAGTGACGGATGGTCCCGGATCATCATCAGAGGAGGTAGTGCTGTCACTTCGTACTGGAGCTTCTTCAAGATTCCTTTCTATCCTTTCAAGCCATATGCGGGAGATAGTGGCTGTTCCATCAGTGTCGGGCTGCGAGATGATGGCGTGTTGGAAACAAGTAATGGTCCAAGATGCGAAGGTCTTGGCCAGAACAGGAGGACGTACAACCATAGTATGGTGGAGGATGATGCGACGCCATAGAGTTGCATTTGGGCGCTCACAGAGATTCCTGACATTGTTAGTTTTAACATAATAATTTACCTTGACAAACCAAGGTATCTTACATTGGATTAGTACATTTCGTGCAATATCAGGATGAACATTCAACAATGGAGAATTAGAAAGTTTTGTAGGAAGATATTTTTGCAAGAAAAATTTAAAGTGAGAAGAAATATACTTTCGATCTCCAATCAGATGGTTGTCTATTCCACAAATCATACTGAAGAGGATGCTCTTCAGTCCATAGCCTAGAAAACTCGAATCTCCACAGAGTATTCGGCCTTGGAATCAGTTGTCTCAGTCGTAATCCATTAATTGGTAAAGGATCTGGCATTTCACATGTATATGAAGATCTCCATTGCCAGTGTAAACACATTTTACCAATGGATCCTGGATTGTATGGAAATCCCGCCAGGAATTTCTGGATCTAACATTCTGCATTCTAATTCAGACATGGCGAACTCATTGACAGTTATATAATCTCTTGACAATAGGAAAGTTTGAGCCTCCTAGACATACTTTGATCATTGTTCTGCAAAACTTCTATCTGTCTTTTACTATTCCTGTAGTCCCAAATAGTACCATGAGGTTCATGCAAAACCTGTGTGACAATAACGTTTTTTGAAGTGTTGAGCTCTCGGCTGGCGAAATCTGCCAAAGAATTTAGCTTACGGAATATGCTCAACAGAGAAATCAAAATTATCAAACCATAAACCCCAACGCTGGAGTCTATTAAAAGCTGTTTTATTTGCAGGATCTCCTCCATTTAATCTTTTCTTAAAATCTTTCAAATCTGATCTTAAAATGAAAGATTCATTTTGGACAAAGAACAGAAATGCTTTTATAGCCTTCTTAGCAGCTAACAATTCTTTGTGAGAGGAGTGATAATTTACCTCGAGATCCTTGGAATGCACCAGAGGCATATCTGCATACTTTTTCTTTTCCATTTACTGATTTCTCTTTTAATACTGCTCCCCAATACTGATCACTAGCGTCACACTCAATTATTTTCATACCTGAACCAGGGAGTGACATTGGAGGGAGATCAGAACCTGGTTCTTGATTCTTTGGACAGCGGCGAGTCATTTCGATGCTCATCCGAAGAGCCATTTGAATCTTTTCCGATCGGACCTCCGTTCAACAACGTGTCGGGACAACAGCAGACTCCGTCAGAGGAAGAACAGGTCCCTGGAGAGGACGAGGGAGAGGTAATCCTCCTCCCAGAACATTTTCATTTTTGTTTCCTAAAGAGAACATTCAGCAAGCAATTCTCTGCAGAACATCAGTCTGATAAAGCCTCCATAGAGGTATACAAAAACGGAGAAAATCCAGAATAGAATTGTTAGAAAAAGTCATTGCTAATGCCACTGATGAATATACTAAGCTTCTTGCAGAAGAAGAAAAAGAGAAACAAGCTTCTACAGAAAATCTAGAAGAAACTTATCAGCACATTGCTTTTCCAGAAGAACAACATGCAGAGGTATGTACAGTCAGTTGTACACAAAATCCTTTTGTTGCTATTACCATATGCATTCCAAATATTAAGCCATATGTTTTAGATGCAATGGTAGATACTGGTGCTGAAATAAGTTTACTCAGAGAAAATGCTATTCCTTCAGATTGTTGGTTTAATGCTAACACAAAAATTAGATTTGATAAAAAAGAAGTTGTTTCTAAAGCTATGGCAAAAGTTCTCATCAGTATAGAAGGAGTCTCCATGAATATAGATTTTATTCAGCATAATATGGAGAACTATGATTGTTTGTTAGGAGTAGATTTCTGAAAGAATGCAATACTTTCAGTATATCTAAAGATCATATATCTTTGTTTAATCCTCCTATCCAAATTCCAAGAAGGTACTCTTTTCAATCCATAGTACCTCTTCCAGAAAAAAGAAAAGCAGTAAATAATATCTGGATTCATAGATCCATTGCTACCTGTCAAACTAGCATTGAGGAAATAGTTTCTAAGATTAAGAAGAATGTCTGTAGTGATAACCCTCATGCTTTTGTCCATAGGAAAAGACACAGTTGTTCACTAAATCTACAACTCATCAAAGATGCCAATGGCAATGAGATTGTACCTAAGTTTAAAGCTCACCATAGGGGAATGATTCCTTCAGAACGAAAGGAATGTCATGAGGAGATTCAAAAACTCCTTAAAGGAAATTTTATACAAGAATCTAATTCTCCCTGGTCTTGTGCAGCTTTTTATGTTAATAAAAGAAGTGAGCAGCTCAGAAACAAGAAAAGGTTAGTGGTAGATTATAAACCACTAAACAAGTATATTGCAGCAGTACAACACCCAATTCCAGCAAAAGATGATTTGCTCAGCAGAATCAAGAATTCAAAAGTCTACAGCAAATTTGATCTGAAAAGCGGATTCTGGCAAATTTTTCTGCAACCAGAAGATATGTACAAAACAGCATTCATTGTCCCTGGAGGACAGTATGAATGGAAAGTCCTTCCATTTGGTTTGAAGACTGCACCATCTATCTTTCAGAAAATCATGGATAGAATCTTTGGTGAGTTATCTGATTTCCTAATTGTCTACATAGATGATGATATTTTTCAATGTCAATCAACATAAATTCATATTACTTGTCGGTCGGTTGTTGTATTCACATGATGATGCGATTTTGTATTGTATTTGTATTCAAATCTAATAGAAAACAATTCTCCAACATTTTATTTGCTCATTTGATACATTTTGTAGTTTGTGTTGCTTAATATTTATGTTTTTTAAAGAAATTTGAGTATTTTTTAAGTTGTCGAGTATTCCAGTATTGGCCGAATAGTTCCGAGTCAATTTTTTTTGGTCTGTCGAGTATTTGCCAAGTACGAGTATGTGAATTATCGGTTGATCAAGTCTCTTATGGGCTCAAGCACACTTCAAGGGCATGGTATATTAATTTTGACTAGCATCTTCAAGATTTTGGATTGAAGGAGTTTTTGTATTTGAATATTTTTTGTTAAAAGAGATGATGTTGATATTTTGATTCTTATTGTATATGTTGACATCTTCTTAATATAGGTAGTGGTGCCACTACAATTCAGCAAGTGAAATCAGATTTATGTGTTTCTTTTGACATTATTGATCTAGGCCTCCTAGACCATTGCTTAGAGTAGACTTTTATGGCAACATGACCATCTCATTTTCATAGCTCAGTTCAAGTATGCCATGAGTCTCTTTACGAAGTTTAGGATGAAAGGTTGCAATCCCTCTTCTACAACTATAGAATTCAGGCTGAAGTTGTTAGCCAATGATGATTACCCTAGTCAATGAATCACTCTACAGAGAATGAGGGGACAACCTAATATATCTTATGTCCACACAATCGGAATTATGTTTTGTTTTTAACTATCTTTCCTAGTTTATTTTCCAACTGAAGCTCATACATTAGACGACAACAAAATGAGTTTGTGATATGTCAAAGGAACTCATGAGTTTGGCATCCTATATCAGCGGACAACAAATTTTAGATTGACACGTTACATAGATTGTGATTGGGAAGGATCAATGGATACTTGAAGACCCACTCTTTGGGTACATTTTTTCCTTTGATTCAAGAGTTGGTTTGTGGGAGAGAGCTTCAACACACTATGGCTTTATCTTCCACCAAAGTAGAGTACAAGGCAATAGTCAGTGCTAGTTGTGAAGCAGTTTGGCTACATCGGATTTTAATTAATCAACTTCCTCAAACTACACCTACTCCACTTTCCATTTTCTGTGACAATTAGGGTGTATTGAAGTTGGTGAAGGTTTTGGTATATCATGCTCACTCTAAACACATTGAGAGTTTTCATCTCTACATACCACGGTTCATTTTGGTGACATATTTCTTCACTATTGTGCCTCTCAGGGGCAGCCTACAGATCTAATGACTAGACCCCTTGCCTCCTTTTGTTTGTAAAATTTCAAGACATACATGGAGTAGTCTATGGTTTAGTCATTAAGGGGGTATTAAAGATATTAATTAAATATTAACTGCATTAACTCTTAACTAATATGTTTTAATTACCAATATCCTCACCGAGTATGTTTTAGTAAAAACGGCCACACAAGTATGTCATTGTGCCTTCCATTCTGTTCATACTTTCAATGTTTCTTAATAACAGTTTAACTATAGAACATGGTCGTCTCAAAGTCGTACTTAGCAGGGAAAAGGCTACAAGCAAAGTTTCAATCCTCCATTACCTCTAACACATACTTATTCATAGATCCAAGGTGGAATAGGACTAGTTGTTTTCACCGAAACTCGCCAAAACTAGGACTAGTTGTATTCACCAAAACTTTGAGTTTTCCCTCGTACTCATATAACGATGTCATTCAGGACCGAATCTAATCTAAAAAGGAAAAAGGATGATAATGTGTTACTCGCATAATTTATTAAAAATAAATCTAAATTTTATGCATAGATTAGAGAGAGAGAGATGTACAGGTAATTGATAATGTATGGGTGATTTAAGACCTAAATTCTATTTTGAAAATAAAGTGAAGCGAGACTATAGTTGTGGTCTAAGTCACAAGGTTTGAGTTCGAGTTTAACGAGGATAAAATTCGGTTGAAGTTTGTCATTAGATAAAGTTCGAAAAAAATTCGCCATTAAGTTCGACTAAGATATAAAATAAAAAATTAAAATAATTAAAGATATTTAAATAAATTTAAAATATAAATATAAATAAAATAAAAATTAAAAACAAATAAATAAAATAATAAAATATTAATACATATTAAATACGTATTAGTAAAGATATATAAAACAAATCAAATAAAAACTTAACTTTAAAAATCTTTTAAAATGTTGGAATTAACATCTAAAATAAAATTGGAATAACAGATGAATAAAAAACAAAATAAAAAGCAAATTACAATAAACTGAAAGCGATGAAGAGCTCTTCCATGACGTCGAAGTTCAAATGATGAACTCGAGATTTGCGCAGTTCTCCTGATTTGTGATGAACCCCTGAGCTCGGCCCAGTCCTGTGGGCTGTGGGATGATGATGGTCGCAGTCTCCTGTGGTCTGTGTCATGATGAGACGTGCATAAAAAGAAACCCTTCCTTGGAATAAGAAGTGTGAACGAAGACATTCACGCAGCTCCTTAAGTCGGGCTACATGCTGTCACAGTGTCACCCATGACTGCCTCCATGGCATACGACCTGCACACCTGTACACCTGTAGAAACCCTCACAAAGTGCAATGAATTTGGCTGAACTTATTGCTTCCGGATTTTAATCGCCGAATTTCGAATAATTAGGTAAAAATTCGATGGACTTTGTGAAATAGGTTGTGGTTATAATGATTTTTGGCCTAAACATTAAATGAAATAAGATGAATTTATAGTGGAAAACACGTCCCTTTAGCTGCTATGCATACGTAGGGATATTCATAAGTCTGTCATGTAGTGGTTATGGAAGGATAGATGTGTTGCCTCTGAACTATTAAGTGAGAGTTGGCAAGGGAGGTAAAGATTTCTAGGTGTATTAAGAAATACTTTGTGATTCTTCAAGCATAAGAAAGGATAGATATGTGTGAAATAATCTGTTCATAGCATAGAACAACAAAAGAATCTTACTATCTGAACTCGCATGACAAATTAGTCAATTATGCTTATTAGGTAGACATGATAATCAGGACAGAATCTGTTCGGACTTTAGGGAAAATACTTGAAACTTGGATTTGGTTGATTGTGTAGTAAAATTAAGAAACATGTTACATAATGGTCATGGCTTGAACTATTTTAACATACCAATGATTATAAGCTTTAGGATTATTTTCATAAATTCATAAGACTTATCAGCTGGCTGTTGTATTTGCACAATGATTTTCATAAATTCATAAGACTTATCAGCTGGCTGTTGTATTTGCATGATGATGTGATTTTGTACTGTATTTGTATTCAAATCTAATAGAAAACACTTCCCCAATGTTTTATAGACTCATTTGATACATTTATAACTACATTTGGCATAAAATTTATGTTTTTTATAGAAATTTGTGTATCTTTTTAAGTTGTCGAGCATTGCCGAATATTCAACAAGTCTATTTTTTTGGGTCTTTGAGTATTTGCCAAATACTAGTATACGAGATATGCTCTAAAGAGACCTGAAACCACACGTAGTTCTCCACCTAGCATGTGATATCTATATGGATGCAACTAGCTTCGGCAATTTGATCACTTGATAATGCAACAATGGCTTGTGTGCTTAGCTTGACTTGGCTTGGATGGTCTCTAGCTTGGGAAGTGTGACTTTATCACTTGGTTGAGTGTGCTTGATGTACATAAGGTCTGCTCCTATAGTGTCCTGTTGCTTTTAGGAATTTAAGAGAGCTTAAAGTGCATTAGGATTGATATTTGCAATGTGTGCTCTTGAAAGTGCCAGGTGAGTAAATGACTACATTTGACTTGCTTACATAGGGGTTCGTAGGTATAATTTCACATTAAAGTTTGTTGGCTAGATTTTCTCGCATAGCACAAAATCTAGGTAGTCATGAGATAAATCTCCCTCATTTAAGCGGTGAGGCTCCCATGTCGATTTGTCAATAAAAATGTGTTATTATCTATCAGGGTTTTACTTTAACCACTTAGTTCATGAACCATAACTAAGAAGCTCTGCAGCAAGTAAGCAACTGTTCAAGAAAGGAAATATTTTATAGGAGAAAGTAAAGGAAATACAAAGAAGAAATGGGGAAGATGTGCATATCAATTAGTAGATAGCAGAGCTAATTGCATGCACATAGAAGAAACTTAATAGATATGAACACAGAATTATAAAACAAAGGCAGCTCTACATCCAGATCTAAAATAACACAAAGTCTATTAAGAGATCCAAGATTAAAAGTAAGAAACACAGTACATCGTGACGCAAAGTTCTCGGGAAACCTGCTCCTTTGTATTCCTTTGCTCCAAGTTGCTCTTAGGGGTTCAGCACAAATTCTAGAACACAAGATTGCTTCTCACAAATTCTGATCCTTAACCCGAAGGTTCTTCCTCTACTTATAGAATGTAGAGGGGCAATTACAAGTTGGAAGCTTTAGTTGAACTGGCACATGTGGAAGTTGGAAAAAAAACAATTGGCAATCTCCCTTCTGGAATTTCTCTTTGCATGACATGTATGATTTGCTGCAACTAAAAATAAAACCTTCCACTTTGCACGTGCCACCTATCTCCAAGTAGTTGACTTCTTCAAGTAATGGCTTTTAAACCAATCACTTAAGTTGTATAACTTAATTGATTGCTCAATTACTTTGCCGGAGGAAAGAAGAAGGAAGAGGAAAGCTGACTTTGTCAGAGGAAAGAAGAAGGAAGAGGAAAGTTGACTTTGTCCTTTTTCATGTCTGCATGCAGCTGATTCAAACTGGATCTGGATCTCGGAAACAAGCTGGAATTGCAAGTAGTTGGAATTGAAACAATTTGGAATTGGAAGCGAAATTTGGATTTTGCCTTCAAACTGGATCTGGAAGCATTTAGATCTCAGAAGCGGCTGGAATTGGAAACAATAAGCAAGATGGATCTGGAAACGGCTGGAATTTTGCCTTTGCCTTGTCTTCTCTTTTATCCTTGAAGCTTTTGCAGTTCTTCTTCTGTACATGCATCAATGCAATGTTTGCCATAGATAACTCATCATCTTTATTTTTAATTGCATATGAGCAATTAAAAATTCTGGAAAGCACTCTGGGTGAATGCAAATTCAATGAAGGCTTCAACTGGAAGATGGGAGCATTTGCTGACAAGATCTTGGAAGGAATTTTCACACACCGACTTCTTTAGAGGCTGCATTCAAACAAGAGGATGAAGTCTTTGTGTTGGAAGCTTTTAACTATGAGATCGGATCTGGATCTGCATATGGATTTGCATCTCGCATCTGCATCTGCATCTGGATATGGATCAACACTGCGCATAACAAACTGGCGAGGGTTGTGGATGAAAAAACTACAACTCGAATAATTCCACCGCTTTTAATCTCGCACACATGAGAGAAGTTTTTCTGCACGCATGAGTGAAGTCTTTCTACTCTGGAGCCGTCTATCAATTCAAAGCAAGAGGTTTCAAGCCTAGATCGTGTATCCAGTATTTGCAAATTTAGAAGTGATGCATGACTCAGTTGTGCTTTCTTTTTCATCTTTCTTTGCCATATCTTTGTCTATCTTTATCGAACAATTCTTTTTCTTCTTATTTGATTGGAATTCTTCAAATCAAAAGTGCGATTTGGACAATTCTTGATTCGAGAGGATATATGCAATGTATTGGACATTGATAAAAGCTCCTTTTCCTTTGTAAAGCACCTGTAATGAATTCCTGAGCTCCTGTAACACCTGTGCAAACAATTATGTAGACAAAGATCAACCTCCTTCAAAGCATGCGCCAAATCTGGAAGCTTTTAGCCTTGTTGCCACCTTGCCTGAGCAAAATCCTTCTTCAAATGGGGGCGCACTTTTCCTCTTGGCTGCAATTCTTTACCTGTGAATCAAATAATTCACCCATATGGCTGCCCATGCTTATATAACCTTCACAATTCTATAATTAATAATTGCCCTAACAATTAAAGACAATTAATTAATTAAAAATCATGCTCTTCTCTTTTAAAAATAGCATGTTTAAGGACAGCCATCCAATAAATTAAATTAATCCAATTTAATCCTTCACACATCACTTCACTTAAGCTTCACAGTGTGCCTTGACCATAGCCACTGAAAATAGAAATTAATTTAATGTTTTAATGCCTTTAAAATCATTAAATAACTCCCAAATGGGGCGCACTTTTTGAGAGGAAGGGGGCAGCCACTAAATAAATTAAATTTAATGCATTTAATCCATTTCTTTTATTCCAATTTTGACTTGTTGACTTCCTCCAAGCTTGGGCGCACTTTTTGAAAGGATAGATTAATTAAAATAATCACTTAAAGGCTGCCATCATCTCACCAAAGGGGGCGCACTTTTTTGCACATATAATTCTATTTTTAAGAATTTTCCACAATGGGATTCTTTACCCTGCAAGGCAGGCACCAAAATCCCATGATCCACTTAAGTGATTTGACTTTGACAATGAGATTATTTACCCCGCAGGCGAGTGCACTAAAATCCCATGATTTCACTTAAGTCACTTTCCTTTTATTTTATCATGGGAATTTTCACCCTGCAAGGCAGGTAATAAATTTCCGCCTGCCTGCGGCCTCTAACTTTCCCACTGCAGCTTAAGTGAATTTTATAACACGGGAAAAAGTACCTTCACAGCGGTATAAAATTCCCACCTTGCCTACTGCTTGTATTTTTCCCATCAAGCTTAAATCCTTTGTTTTCCAAAAATGCGCCCATCCCGCAGGGGCTTTTCTCAGTGCACGACTTCACTTTTTCCCAGTGATCCAAACCTCTGATGGCGACTTCCTCCGGGCATAATGTGCGTATATGTTTTCCAGCTGCTCCAGACCAAAAATCGGGCTTACCTAGAAAGGAATTGTTCTAGAGAAATTTTACAAAAAACAAAACGGGACAACACAAAAACACAAAAATTGCCAAAAGTTACAAATAAAGCCCAAAACTTATTTCAAGTTAAAACCCTTATGGTACATAAGAGTAATGACATAGTAAATCATAACGAGTTAAAGCGGGCGCAAATAGCCTCATACGAGGTATGAAATAGCCTCATACGGGGCTCAAAATAATTAAATACAAATTTCCCGTAGACAAATCCCGACGATAGAATATAACAACTTTGGGCATCTGAGTATTTGGCGAAAAAGGCTAATATGGCTATTTGGGATTATCTTAACGCAATACAAGAACTTTCAGGCAATAAAAACACAAAAGCGACCCATTATTTTAAAAGTACGAAAATTTTTCAGATAGGGTAGTCGATTTCGGGATGAAATCTGGGTACACCAAAGTTGTCCGATGAGGAAAGTACCGACCCATGAAACATATCGTATTGAGAAAATGGCCATTGGGTGGTTGGGGACAAAACCGTTAATTTTGGACAAAAGCGCCATTTGCACAAACAGTTTGGCGAGTTTGGTTTTTGTTTTGCGGAGCTAATTGTGAATTAAACCTACCTACAATGTAAACAAAATTGTAGATAGAACAGAGACTTAAGGAATCAAATCAAGGTCCTCTTAAAATGAAAATGAAGCACAAAGAACCCCGACATCAGTCTTGTAAAAGCGACGAGTAGAGTGAATAAAATTGTGAATAACATCCACCGGTAATGATGCCAATTTGTTGGCTCTCAAATCTGTTCCGTTTCTTTGGATGAGGTAAGAGAAGGTGAAGAATGAGTTAGTTGTAGTAAAAGTGGTTCTCTCCACCAAGAAGGGTTGGGTCAACAAATGAGAAGGTGGTTAACTTCTTACTCGTCGCGCTCTATGAAACCTAGGGGAGAGACCCTACGGTGACCCAACATGTGTCCAATGACAAAGGCTATGCAAATACAAAGCAACAAACTCAAATAAGCAACCCAACCACTATAATTTCTCACCCAATTGGCTGTCGCTAGTAAGAGAATCATAAAACTACTTAAAATTGGGAAGGTTGCACTCAAATAGATGATAACAACAAAGATGAATCCAAAGTTATATTAAAGAGGCCTCTAAAAATGTGCAGGATAAACAAAGGTCTCAAGGAGGTAGTACAACAAGGTTTAATTAAAAAGAGGGGAGGGGTTTTGATCATTTCAACTTCACATGCACCTTGTCCATTGGGCCAAATCTGCAAAGCTTTAGATGAAGGAGTCAAAGATAACACAAGAGTTGCATCAATCTACACAATTGCTATAGCTCCCGTAATTCAAGAACCCTTAAACCACATACACCGAGATTTAACAAGCCATCATACCACAATAACTCAAAATCTGAAATATAACATTAGCTAAGTTTATTAAGTGCAAATGAAGCCAAAATTGTACAACCAAATGCTTTGGTGATTACACATCAGACCTCTACACCTAATCACCAAATGGAGATTCTAACAATTTGAGTGAATACACTTTTGCCTCAAATGATAGCTTCCTTTCTAATCCACTATCTCATTTGTGACTCAATAAATTAAACATGGCTACTATTCAGATCTTTATTATGATATCCTTGAATTGCTTGAATTGATTATAGTCATTCCTTCCCCAAACACCTAAAACAAAGCTAAAATGAACACCTACAAACTAAACTATCTAAGGGATCAAAGATCAACCAGATGATGAGCTCCGATTTGGTAAGCTAGAAGATGATTTTGTAAACAATTTGAGAAAACATACAAATACGGAAATGGAGGGAATGGAGAGTTGTTGATAACCAATGAGAGTGGAGAAAAGAGCATACGTAAATCATCCATGGCTCAAATGATAGTTGGCAAACAAATTTGAGCTCACAAATGATCCTATGTAATGACCATTTCAAGGGTTTAAACCACAAACTAGGAATTTAGCCAAACACCAAATATATTTAGATCTGATTTTTAATTGTAGCAGACTGAAAATGCAAAATCATCAAAATGCACTCTTCACAAAATATGCCAAAACTCTATGAAACACTTCAATTCACTTGCCACAATTTATATTTATATATAATGCGACCACAAGAGCCAAAATCAATGAGAATAATGAAGTAGCACATTGCTGGAAATTAATTATGACCAGTTAATTGCAGTCACAAGAAAAATGTAGATCTAGGGTCTAGAATCCCCCAAAAATCATGAAACTCAAGATTCCGGCCTTCGAAACAATGATAAATAGATTATCAATTAAAATTGCACATAAAGTTCACCAAATCTCGCAAACCCTACTCAAGGTAGGCCGCTCCACTAGAAATAAATCAATAACAATCTGAAAATGACAACTCTTTCCTCAAATTGGACTTACACACCAATTCCCAAGTCAAGATGTGGGGTTTTTGTCCTTCACTCAACCTCTAGAAGGGTTTTTGTCCTTCTAGGCAAGTCACATATGATGGTTTTCGTCCTCAAATGCAAGAACAAGCAGCTCTTAGCTCATGAAAGCTCAATAAGATAAAATGCACCAAAGCTTACCCTAGTAAATGATGCCTTAACTCTTCTTTTATATCCTCAATTCGCGCGCAAAAGTACGAGAAAGGAAAGGCCAACTGTATAAGTAAGAAAACACTAAAGAAAATATAAAATATTAGTAAAAACATATCATATATATGCTTGATATTCTCCTCCTTAGCTTCTTTTCCGTGGAGCGGGAATGGCAAGAAGACCCAATATAGCTCTCAAGTGGAAAAAAGGGACATTACATCCAAGAGCAATTGAGTTCTCTCGAGAAGCACAAAACACTTAAAGAACATCAAATTAAAAATCGACTTGCACATGTGGATTTAAAATTAAAAAATATTTTATTTGTGCAAGTCAAAATTAAAAATAAAAGGGAGAAATCGATTTACTTTGGGCCAAATTAATAATCATTGGAGGTAAATTGATTAAATAAAAGCAAGTCAAATTCCTCGGGATTATTTAATTATTTTTATTTGGAATAAATCGACTTAATTTGGCATGGGTCGATTCATGTGGGCATCATTTGATATATTTAATTTTCCCATGCATTTAATATTTGCTTTTGAGTGTGACTTCCAGGCAATTTTAAAAATAAAGATTCTCTCCTAAAGTGGCACCAAAAGGAAGAAAGCTTTGGAGAATGAGCAAGGAATATCTATAGAAGTAGAGGGCACCATTTTCGCATGTTGATGGTTATTATAACTTATCTTCATGCTTGAAGAGGGATGTATGCCCACTAGTGATCAAAAAATAAAAGGTGTTCATCAACACCATTCATTGTGAAGTGTGTGTGCCCTTGAGAGCTTGAATTGATAAGTTATTTGCATTTTAATTCCATATATGAGAGTCGACATTTTTAGAGAGTGCATGAGCTTGCTTGATGAGAGTTTTGAAAGTTTTGTGTGAAGACTTCAATCTAATTTTAGCAGCTGATTATTTTGCATCAGGTCGACTTGTGTGGGTGGTATTTGTGGTGCAAATTGGTAGTATTTGAAGCAAGTTTAAATCTGATAATTTCAGCATGTTTATTTAATTGATATGGCCATGATTTGGCCATTTTTATGCTTATTTATGTGGCTGGTAATTACCTTTGCTAAATCGACTTGTATAGAGGGTTTTTAGCAATCATTGAAAGAGGTTTTCTAATATTTTATGAGTTGTTGTCATAAACTATTTATTGCAGATCTGAAAATAGCATTTATTGGGCTGGAAAGTGAAGGGGAAGAGCTGGAATTAATTTAAATATTTTTCCCTAACCCTAGCAACTTGATTTGTAGATTTAAGTGGGTTTTGTAGGTTAAAAATTATGATTGTTGGTTCATTTGAAAACTCATAATTTTATCTTCCATCTGCAATTTATTTCATGCAAAAAGAGTTAATATTGTGGGAGATTAATTTTCAAGTTTCATTTATTTTCTAGCATTTTAAATTTTTTTACTGCCGTAATCTAATTGGTTAAAGAAGTGCTAATTCGACTAGATAGCCCATCTGAACCCTTACCTTGGCTCACTCCAACCCCATTTGGGTTGTATTGAAGCCGACACTGGGTTAGTTGAGATGAACCTAGAAGGGTTTCTCTTTTAAGTTTACTTCCATTGCAAGTAGTTTAATAAAATTTAATCGATATCCCAAAAGGGGAGATTACAACATGACTGTGATGTCATCCAATTGTCTCTTTCTCACTTTCAATCTGACATGTTATACATCCTGCTACTGATAAACCGATGCTGCTCCATTCACTTAATAGCTTGCTACCCCGTGAGTTGTGGCATGAATGATGAACACCTTGTTGACATGCCCATCCCCTTTGACCATTTAGTACCCGTATTGCAGTATAAGTGTGATCAAAGTGTGCTCAAGTACATTGATCCACATAAGGTCTCACACAGAAACCGACCCAATGATTATCCCATACTTTGTATAACACATCTCCGTGATGCCCAACAACGCTAACAACTCTTTGCTCAACACAAGCATAGAATAAAATTGAGTATTTGCCATTTTTGGAAAGGGTCCAGGGAAGATGTAGGAAGAAAAACTTGCATGTGCCATAACTTTCATTACGTGGCTCTGTTTGGTGTCGTTTTCTCTAAAAGTGCATATTTTCTCAAGCTCTACGCATTGATGGCAATATTTTTCTTATTTTCATAAAATCCATTTTTGCACCTTTTGGACCAAGCAACTTCTTGCGATCTTACGGAAGAATCATGAGCTTTGATACTTTGTAGAGCAGATTAGTAATTAAAAATACTGGATAGCTTTCCAAAACTTGGCGAGTACTTGCCAAAACTCGACAAGTATTCTCCCGTGCTCGGACTAATCGTCCCACCTGCCAGCTTGGTCGCAACCTGCTTATTCAAATGTTGACTTCACATATCAACAGATGTGTAGGTTTTTTTTTTGCTATTTTAAGAGTTTTTTTGTTCAATGATAATCACACGAAGAAGCGCAACAAGTTGACTCAAAAAAGGCTCAACGACTTGGTTTTTGTGCAATACAATCTCGGCTTCGCACAAAAAAAGTTGAGGCCACATCAGAGGAGCTCATTGATTTGGATGAGATAGATCCATATAGTGAGTGGAATGGGAAAGAAGAGGAAAACCCTACGTTCATAGTGGACGAGATTGTTTCTTTTGAGAGGGAGGCTATGGAGGGAGAAGCACTAACAGGACTCCGAGGAGATATTGGATTGGATGACATCTTTGGAGGTGATCTCCAACATGTAGCAGAGGAGCCACCAGCACCACCATCTAGTTCCAAGATAGAGCCAGATTCACAGCCTTTTAGGAGCGTGGAGACGCAGCCGAGTGTGGGGACTAGTAGAGGCACTAGACCCTCTCCCCAATATTTCTCTAGATTGGGGAAGAGGAAAATGTAATTTATTGTATATTGTAACTTGCATAGATATGAAATTTATGATGATATTTTTCAATGTCAATCATCATAAATTCATATTACTTATCAATTGGTTGTATTCGCATGATGATGCGATTTTGTATTGTATTTGTATTCAAATCTAATAGAAAACACTTCAACATTTTATGGGCTCATTTGATACATTTTATAGCTATGTTGCTTAAAATTTATGTTTTTTTAAAGAAATTTGAGTACTTTTTAAGTTGCCGAGTATTGGCCGAATATTGCCGAGTTTTTGCTGAGTTTTTTTTTGGGTTTGCCGAGTATTTGGATTTGGCGAGTATTCCTACTATGCTTCAACCCGTAGGTTCTTCCTCTATTTATAGTGTATAAAGGGCAATTACAAATAGGAAGCTTTAAATGAATTCCCGCATGTGGAAGCTATGAAAAGGGAAACAACTGGAAATCTTCCTCCTGAAATTCCTCTTTGCATGACATGCATGATTTATAACTGAAAAATAGAACCCTTCTATTTTGCATGTTTGCTACCTATTTTCAAGTAATTGACTTCTTCAAGTAACGGCTTTTAAACCAATCACTTAAGTTTTATAATTTAATTGATTGTTCGATTACTTTGTCAGAGAAAATAAAAGAAAGAGGAAAAGAAATAAGAAGAAAGATTCTAACCCTCCCAGTCTTGTTCTTCTTCCATATTCTACATGCGGTTGACTCTTTTGCCTTTGATTCTCACCAAACTGGATCTGGAAGCTATGCATGACTGTGATTTGCTTGCAGGTATTTCCTTTGACTTGTCTTCCTTCTATCCTTGAAGCTTTTGCAATTCTTCTTCAGTACATGCACCAGTGCAATGTTTGCCGTAAATAATTCAGACAAAACTCATCATTTTTATTTTTAATTGCATATGAGCAATTTTAAATTCTAGAAAGCACTCTGGGTGAATGCAAATACAAGTAAATTCAATGAAGGCTTCAACTGGAAGATTGAGAGCACATGCACAAGATCCTAGAAGGAATTCTTCATGCGTTGACTTCACACGGGCTGCGTTAGAAAAAGAGGATGAATTTTTATCGGAAGCCTTTGCAATTATGAGATCTGGATCTGTCACAATAAATCGAGTGATAAGTTCGGTGGTCTATGTCCGTATCATTGACTTGAAAAATCTGGAAGCTATGCATGATTCTCGCTAATCTTTCTCTTTTATCATGCTTCAACATGGCATTTGGAACAATTTTTTTCGAGTTCTTTTTCTTTTAATTCTGCCGTAATCCATTTGTGTAGATCGTAACTTCTTGATTCGAAGTGGTGTCCCTAGATTTCATCCTGAAATGTGACTACCCTATCTGAAAAAAATTTCGTACTTTTAAAATAATGGGTCGTTTTGTGTTTTTATTGCCAGAAAGTTCTTGTATTGCGTCAAGATATTCCCAAAGAGCCATATTAGCCATTTTCGCCAAATACCCAGATGCCCAAAATTGTTATATTTTGTCGTCGGGATTTGTCTGCAGGAAATTTGTATTTAATTATTTTGAGCCCTGTTTGAGGCAATTTGCGCTCCGATTTAACTCTGTTGTGATCGTACATATCGTTATTCCCATATACCAGTAGGGTTTTAACTAGGAATGCATTCTGGACTTTATTTGTGACTTTTGGCAACGTTTTGTGTTTTTCGTTTCGTTTTCTGTGAAATTTCTCTAGATCAATTCCTTTGCCGGTTTGGCTTGATTCTTGGCCTGGAGTAGCTGGAGATCACATACGCACGTTGTGCCAGAAGGAAGTCGCCATCGGAAGTCTGGTTCTCTAGGAAAAAACAAAGTCGTGCACCAAAAAGCCTCTTTTAGGCTGGCGCATTTTTGGAAAAAGAAGAATTGAAGTGGATCATGGGAAAATTAGAAGCAAGCTAGGCAAGTGGGAATTTTGTACCTTCCTAGTAGGGTACTTTTTCCCATGGAGGCAAGGCCACTTAAGTGACAATGGGAAAATTAGAGGCAACAGACAGGTGGGAATTTCTTCCTTGCCTTGCAGGGCAAAAATTCCCATTGTGGAATAAAAGAAATATCACTTAAGTGAATCATGGGATTTTATTCCCTGCCTTGCAGGGTAAACAATCCCATTGTGAAAGTCAAATGACTTAAGTGAATCATGGGATTTTTCAGGGCTGCCTTGCAGGGTAAATAATCCCATTGTCATGTGATTCTTAAAAATAGAATTCTTTATGTCAAAAAGTGCGCCCCCTTTGGAAAAGTAAAGGCAACCTTTAAATTGATTAATTTAATTAATTATTCACCCAAAATAGGCACCAGGCTTGTGGAAAAGTCAACAAGGTTAAAGGACAAAAGGTGGATGAAAATAGACTATTCTAAAATTAAATAAATTAATTTATTTAATGGCAGCCCCTTTATGTCAAAAAGTGCACCCCTTTTGGGAAAGAAATAATACTTTTTAAAGTATTAAATGATTAAATTAATTCCTATTTTTAGTGGCTAAGGTCAAAGCATACTGTGAGGCTTGAGTTAAGTGGAAGCAGAAGTCTAAAATTAAATAAATTTAATTTATTTAATGGCAGTCATAAGCATGCACAAAATAGGCGCCCCATTTGAAGAGTGAAGCTTATTAATTAATTAATTAATTGCCAGTAATAACAAAGGCATTAATTAATTATAGAATCGCAAGGGTTATATAAGCAGGGGCTACCATAAGGGCGAATTAATTAATTCACAGGTAAAGAAGTGCAGCCCAAAGGAAAAGTGCGCCCCATTTGAAGAGGATTTTTTTCAAAAGAAGGTGAAATCAATGCTAAAAGCTTCTAATTTTGGCGCACAGGTTGAAGGGAGTTGATTTGTGTCTGGATAATTGTTTGCATAAGTGATACAGGTGCTCAGGTGAAGTTGGAAAAATTCATGCTCACTTTGCATGCAAACAAAACATCAATTTTTGGGGCAGCAGGCTTGAATTATGCAGAATTTTATGGTTAAAATTCACTGTTCATGTTCCGGTTGTCATCTTTGTCTGAATTAATTGCAGGAATTTGTTATAGGTGCTTTACAAAAGAAAATGAGCTTTAATCAATGTCCAAGACATTGAATATATCCTCCGAATCGAAGAATTATCCAGATCTACACGGTTTTGAATAATTCCGACCGAATAAGAAAAAAATTGTTGAGACAAAGATAGACAAAGTTATGGCAAAGAGGGATGAAAAAGAAAGCACAACGAAGTCATACATCACTTCAAATTTGCAGACATTGGAGACACGAGATATAGTCCGGAACCTCTTTCCGAATTGATTGATAGATCAGAGTTGGAAAGACTTCCTTTATGTGTGTGCGATCAGCGTGGTATCATTCAAAAGCGCACCATTTCCATTCATGACCGGTTTGTCGAATTCGTCACAGAGTGTGCTAGATCCAAATCCAAATTCAGATCTATAATTGCAAAGGTTTCATCCTCTTGTCTCAAATGCAGCCCGTGAAGAAGTCAGTGCATGGAAAATTCCTTCCAGGATCTTGTGCATGTGCTCCCAATATTTCGATTGAAGCCTTCATTGAAGTTGCATTCACCCGAAGTGCTTTCCAGAATTTTTAATTGTTCATATGCAATTAAAAATAAAAATGATGAGTTATTTACGGCAGACATTGCACTGATGCATGTACAGGAGAACTACAAAAGCTTCAAGGGTAAAAGAGAAGACAAGGCTAAGGCAAAATTCCGGCTCGCTTCCAAATCCGACCTTGTTGTTTCCAAATCCAGTCGTTTCCAATTCCAGCTTGTTTCTAGACCCAACTTGCTTCCAGATCCAGCTACTCCCAGATCCAGTTTGGTGATAATCAAAGGCAAAAGAATCAGCTGCATACAGACATGAAAAAGGACAAGACTGCAGCTTTCCTCTTTCTTCTTCTTTCTCTTATTTCCTCCGACAAAGTAATTGAGCGATCAATTAAATTATACAACTTAAGTGATTGGTTTAAAAGCCATTACTTGAAGAAGTCAACTACTTGGGGATAGGTGGGAGCGTGCGAAATAGAAGGTTCTATTTTGGATTGCAAATCATGCATGTCAGCGCAAAGAGGAATTCAGGAGGGAGATTGCCAATTGTTTCCTTTTCCACTTCCACATGTGTCAGTTCAACTAAAAGCTTCCGACTTGTAACTGCCCCTCTACATTCTATAAGTAGAGGAAGAACCTTCGAGTTAAGGATCAGAATTTGTAAGTAGCATTCTTGTGTCCCAGACTTTGTGCTGAAACCCTTGAGAGCCACTTGAAGCAAAGGAATATACAGGAGCAGATTTCCGGAGAACTTTGTGTTACAGTGTATTGTGTTTCTAGCTTTTATATCTTAGATCTTTGAATAAACTATGTTATTTTAGATCTAGATCTAGAGTTGCCTTTGCTTATAATTCTATGTTTACATCTATGGGTTTCTTTTTATGTGCATGCAATCAACTTTGTTATCTTTTGATTGGTATGCACATCTTCCCCATTTCTTCTCTGTGTTTATATAATTCCCTTATAAATTTTTCCTTTCTTAAACAAGTGCTTACTTACTGCCCGAAGCTTTCAATGGCTATGGTTCATGAAAGTGAAGCAGTTAAAGTAAAACCCCATATAGATACATGTTTTAATTAACAAATCGACACGGGAGCCTCAGGTAAATGAGGGAGATTTATCTCATGACTACCTAGGTTTTGTGCTATGCGAGAAAATCTAGACAACATTTTTTTGACTCACTGGGAAACAATTATCTTTGCGCAGATCAAAGCTTATCTTTTGAAGATCGAGTGTTTTCCATACAAATCTCAACTGGTGAACGTCCATTCACACGATCCGTGAAGGCGCGAGGAAGGAAGGATCGATCATTTCTTGAGGCTGCAGGAGCAATTCAATTGAAATTATCCTCGTCAAGTTAGAAGCCGCAGATCTAGTCTCTCACTAGGAAGGAGAGTGCACGCTCATCCAGATCCGGATCATCTTCAGCATAATCCGGCAGCTGGAATTATTCACCAAGTCTACACAAGGAGAAGACGGGCCCCATTCATCATGGCGAATCAGAACCAGATAGTACCTATCCCATGGGGAGTAGCTTTTGGGCCACTGAACTTGGCTCCACCTATGCACGATCTGCCAAAAGGATCCAGAAAGAATTTTCCAAAATTCTTTGGAGATGGAAAGCAAAACCCGGATGATCATTTGGCAGCATTCTTCATATCTTGTGGTGTGCTTGCAGTGGAGTATGAAGATGTATCTATTCGGCTCTTCATAGAGACTCTGCATGACTTGGTTGGAGAATGGTTCTACTAGGCTAGCTCTTGACACCATAACCAACTGGGCTCTTATGCGGGATGCGTTCTGAAAAGATTCAAACTAGTGAAGATAACGGCACATTGATAACTCAAGTCGACTCGGTGAAGAAGGAACCACATGCGCACATGTGAGAGATTTTATTGCAAAATTCCAAAGATTATTGTATAAAATTCCAGCTTCTACTTCTCTGAATGACAAGAATCAAAAAGTATTCTTCATCAATGCTTTACTTCCTGAAGTAAGCTATCAACTATGAAGAGCACGTCCTGCTAATTTGTTAGCAGCCCAAAACATGGCGGTTGAAATTGAAGACGACCTCATCATGGCTGGAAAAATAAAGAGCAACACTTCTAGAGCTGAAAGTTCATCTTCTGCTACTACTAATTCACTACTGCAAAAATTGGCAAATGAGATGTTGCAGATGAAGAAACAAATGGCTCAAGGCAACAACACCGCCCTTTCGTAATTTCAAGAATAACCGGAACCGCATTCTTTGGTTCCCAAAGATTAGCAATTGAAGTTGCTCCCAGAAACAACGTGGAGATGAATGAAGAAGACCAGGAAGCTGACATTGATCAGCTCAAGGATGATGATTTTATAGGACTGCTGGCGACTCCAACATTAATTACCTGAACTACAAATTTGAACATGATGATGAGAAACTTCATGAAGATGATCATGGTCATACATATGCAGTACTTACAAGATCACAAACTTGCCAAGCTGAAGCATTAGCAGACGAGCAAAGAAGGGGCATCCCTTTGCCTTCTTCCTTAGCTCCTGGAAGTAAGCATGCGAGTTCTTCATCTCAACCACAAAAAGCGGCTCAGGTATCTGAATCTATTTCTTCTTTTGACATTATTGATCATGCCAAGAAAACTAAAGTTCAAATGTCAGAAGCCAAATACCTGAGAGCTTTTCCTGAGTAGTTAAATAGGCTAGTCAAATATGTACAATCACCAGGACAATCCAATACATCAAAAGGCCTTTTGCCTAAGCCCAAAGATACTCCTCCACAAAACAACACTGTAGTTAAACCCTCACCATCTTCTGAAAGGGTGGAATCTTTCTATGTCTCTTTATTACTTAATGGTTTCAAGTTAAGAATTTGCTTTCTAGATTCGGGTGCTTGACATGATGTCATGTCGGCTAAAGTTGCAGAATGCTCTTGGGCTTACCACGACAAAGACCATAAAAGGTGCTACTCCATGGAGAGACGAGTCCCTTTAATCGACAAATCAAAGATGCACAAGTTATTACGGCATCTTTTCCTAAGAAAAGATTAAAGATGACAATTCTAGTTGCGAGATGTTCTGTCTCCTACGGGATGTTGTTGAGCGAAACTTTTACAAAGAAGCTGGGAGGAGAAGTAAAGATGGATTGGTCTGTGTGCATATTCCTATCAAAGGGCTTAACCATAGGTTTGGAGCCGGAAAAGAAGTCAGTGTACATGGTTACAAAATTTGAGGATCCTAGATCTCGAGATTCTTTTGGGAATTTGATCGTGGGGCCTATTTCTTGGAAACGGATAAAGACATTCCAGAGCGAACTTCGACTAGAGCGAGCCGAAAAGAAGAAGAAAAAGTTTGGACTTTGGAGTTTAAAGACACATGTTCTTTTGGATCAGGAGCCGGCGTTCTACTAATAGCTCCAGATCATGAGATATTTCCATACTCCCACAAGTGATGTTTGAAAACACCAATAATACGGCGGAGTATGAGGCATTCTTTGTTAGGAATGGAGCAAGCGAAAGAAAAGCGGTAAGACTCCTCAAAGCCCGGAGATGCTAAATTTCTAGTAAAGCAAGTTCGAGGAAAAATCAAGTCAAAAGAGATAAGTTAGAGCATTACGAGAGATAGAGTACTTTACGCCACATTCGATTTTTGACCTTCTCTATTGACTTCATTCGATAAATCAAAACTCCAAGGCAAATTCTTTGTGCATCACGGCTGCACTATTGAATCCGGATAGACACACTGCCATATTGACAAGGAAATTATAAAGTGGAGATGGTCTACCGCCCCAAAATCCCTCAACAAACATCTGCGTGTCTGCATGTTGAAGGGAGTGAATCACCACCACGACAAACAGTCAAAGGAAAAGCTGATCCAGGTTATGATGACAGTAGTGGAGTAGTCCAACCAAAAGGTAACAAAATCCCCAAGGATTTAGTTTCCTTAGTAGAGACTTTCAACAAGCATGATCAGTACTTGAAGAAGAACAAAGAATATGGTGATAGTTTTTCCTCAGAAATGCAGCGAATAAATCTGGGAATGGAGCAAATTGATGCAGACTTACCCACTGCAAAAAGAAGAAAGGATGAGCCACCACTAGATGAAGTTGATAAGGACTTGCCCAAGGTATTTGACAAGAAGGCCAGAGAAAGGAAATTCGAGATCGGAGACTGGGTACTCTAGCGGGACAAGAGACATGAACCGAAGGGCATGTAAGTCAAATCTGATTCACTCTGGAAAGGGCCCTTCGTGATCAAAAGAGATGCCGAAATGGACACTTTCTTCCTTGCCTACCGGGATAGAATTGAGTTACCATTGCCTTTCAATGGGCATCATCTGAAGCTTTTCCGGACATAAAAAAGCAGGATAAAACCTGTATGTATATAAATAAAACTTTGTTTGTTTTTCCTTGTTTTGTTTTTGTGTTGTGTTGTTTTGTTTGCCTGACCCCAAGCCCAATGGACAAGACACAAAACCAGAGATGTTGGGATCTCATCTTTACCCTTGTCATTTTGACAAAGGCAAAGATGTCCACAGACGGAGCCGACTGGTGTCCCTAGATTTCATCCTAAAATCTGTGACTACCCTATCCGAAAAAATTTCGTACTTTTAAAATAATGGGTCGTTTTGTGTTTTTATTGCCAGAATTTTTTTGTATTGCGTCAAGATATTCCCAAACAGCCATATTAGCCATTTTCGCCAAATACCCAGATGTCCAAAATTGTTATATTACCGTGGATTTGTCTGCAAGAAATTTGTATTTAATTATTTTGAGCCCCGTTTGAGGCAATTTGCGCTCCGATTTAACTCTGTTGTGATCGTACATATCGTTATTCCCATATACTAGTAGGGTTTTAACCAGGAATGCATTCTGGACTTTATTTGTGACTTTTGGCAACGTTTTGTGTTTTTGTGTTTTTCCGTTTCGTTTTCTATGAAATTTTTCAAGATCAGTTCCTTTCTTTGGTTTTGCCACGACTCTTGGCACGGAGTATTTGGAGATCACATACGCATGTTGTGCCAAAAGGAAGTCGCCATCGGAGGTCTGGTTCACTGGGAAAAGACAAAGTTGTGCACCAAAAAGCCTCTTTTAGGCTGGCCGCATTTTTGGAAAAAGAAGAATTGAAGTGGATCATGGAAAAATTAAAAGCAGCAGGCAGGTGGGAGTTTTGTACTTGCCTAGTAGGGTACTTTTTCCCATGGAAGCAATGCCACTTAAGTGACAATGGGAAAATTAGAGAGGCAGACAAGTGGGAATTTCTTTCTGCCTTGCAGGCAAAAATTCCTATTACGAAATAAAAGAAATATCACTTAAGTGAATCATGGGATTTTATTGCCTTCCTTGCAGGGTAAACAATCCCATTATGAAAGTCAAATGACTTAAGTGAATCATGGGATTTTCAGGGCTGCCTTGCAGGGTAAATAATCCCATTGTCATGTGATTCTTAAAAATAGAATTCTTTGTCAAAAAGTGCGCCCCCTTTGGAGAAGTAAAGGCAGCCTTTAAATTGATTAATTTAATTAATTATTCACCCAAAATAGGTGCCCAGGCTTGTGGAAAAGTCAACAAGGTTAAAGGACAAAAGGTGGATGAAAATAGACTGTTCTAAAATTAAATAAATTAATTTATTTAATGGCAGCCCCTTTATGTCAAAAAGTGTGCCCCTTTTGGGAAAGAAATAATACTTTTTAAAGTATTAAATGATTAAATTAATTCCTATTTTCAGTGGCTAAGGTCAAAGCATACTGTGAGGCTTGAGTTAAGTGGAAGCAAAAGTCTAAAATTAAATAAATTTATTTTATTTAATGGCAGCCATAAACATGCACAAAATAGGCGCCCCATTTGAAGAGTGAAGCTTATTAATTAATTAATTAATTGCCAGTAATAGCAAAGGCATTAATTAATTATAGAATCACAAGGGTTATATAAGCAGGGGCTGCCATAAGGGTGAATTAATTAATTCACAGGTAAATAAGTGCAGCCCAGAGGAAAAGTGTGCCCCATTTGAAGAGGATTTTTGTTCAAAAGAAGGTGAAATCAATGCTAAAAGCTTCGATTTTGGCGTACGGAGTTGAAGGAGTTGATTTGTGTCTTGATAATTGTTTGCATAAGTGATACAGGTGCTCAGGTGAAGTTGGAAAAATTCATGCTCACTTTGCATGCAAACAAAACATCAATTTTTGGGGCGCAGATTTGAATTATGCGGTGTTTTATGGTTAAAATTCATTGTTCATGTTCCATTGCCATCTTTGTCTCGAATTAATTGCAGGAATTCACTACGGGTGCTTTACAAAAAAAGATCGAGTTTTAATCAATGTCCAATACATTGAATATATCCTCTCGAATCGAAGAATTATCCAGATCTGCACTAGTTTTGAATAATTCCTATTTGAATAAGAAGAAAAAGAATTGTTCAGGAGACAAAGACAAAGTTATGGCAAAGAAGGATGAAAAGAAAGCACAACAAAGTCATGCATCATTTCCAAATTTGCAAACATTGGAGACACAGATATAGGTCCGGAACCTCTTTCCGAATTGATTGTGAGATCCAGAGCTAGAAAGACTTCCCTCATGTGTGCGACAAAAGCGGTGGAATCATTCGAGCTACACCATTTCCATTCACGGCCAGTTGCGAATTCGTCACGGAGTGTGCTAGATCCAAATCCGATTCGATCCATAATTTCAAAGGTTTCATCCTCTTGTCTCAAATGCAGCCCGTGAAGAAGTCAATGCGTAGAAAATTCCTTACAGGATCTTGTACATGTGCTCCCAATCTTTCGATTGAAGCCTTCATTGGAGTTGCATTCACCTAGAGTGCTTTCGAATTTTTAATTGTTCATATGCAATTAAAAATAAAATGATGAGTTATTTATGGCAGAGACATTGACCGATGCATGTATACGGGAGAAGAACTACAAAAGCTTGAGGGTAAAAGAGAAGACAAGGCTAAGGCAAAATTCCGGCTCGCTTCCAGATCCACTTGTTTCGAGATCCAGTCGTTTCAATTCCGGCTTGTTTCAGACCCAGCTTGCTTCCAGATCCAGCTACTCCCAGATCCAGTTTGGTGAGAATCAAAGGCAAAAGAATCACTTGCATCTGACATGAAAAAGGACAAGACCTGCAACTTTCCTCTTTCTTCTTCTTTCTCTTATTTCCTCCGACAAAGTAATTGAGCGATCAATTAAATTATACAACTTAAGTGATTGGTTTAAAAGCCATTAGTTGAAGAAGTCAACTACTTGGGGATAGGTGGCGACGTGCGAAATAGAAGGTTCTATTTTCAGCTGCAAATCATGCATGTCATGCAAAAGAGGAATTCCAGGAGGAGATTGCCAATTGTTTCCTTTTCCACTTCCACATGTGCGATTCAACTAAAAGCTTCCGACTTGTAATCGCCCTCTACATTCTATAAGTAGAGGAAGAACCTTCGAGTTCGAGGATCGGGAATTTGTAAGTAGCATTCTTGTGTCTCGACTTTGTCTGTCTTGAAACCCTTGAGAGCCACTTCAAGCAAAGGAATATACAGGAGGAGCAGATTTCAGGAGAACTTTGTGTCATGGTGTATTGTGTTTCTAGCTTTTATATCTTAGATCTTTGAATAAACTGTGTTATTTTAGATCTAGATCTAGAGCTGCCTTTGCTTATAATTCTGTGTTTATATCTATTGGTTTCTTCTATGTGCATGCAATCAACTCTGTTTTCTATTGATTGGGATGCACATCTTCCCCATTTCTTCTCTGTGTTTATATAATTCCCTTCTATAAATTTTTCCTTTCTTAAACAAGTGCTTACTTGTTGCAGAAGCTATCTACTATGGTTCATGAAAGTTGAAGCAGTTAAAGTAAAACCCCATATAGATACTAACATATTTTAACTAACAAATCGACACGGGAGCCTCACCCGGTAAATGAGGGAGATTTATCTCATGAGCTAGCTTAGGTTTTGTGCTATTAAAATTTAGCCAACAAGAAGATATATTCAATGTACCTAACATTGATTTGAGCACCTGTGATGAATACCTACAATTTTATTCAGACAAAGATGGAGTCCATGGCACAAATACTTGATTTTTATCACCAAAATCTGCATATAAAGCCTGCTACCCTAAAATTTGAGGTTTGTTTGCATGCAAAGCAAGCAAAAATATTATTTAATTCACCGGGCACATATACCAACATGCAGATGCTCAGAATGACCAAAATTAGGCTATTCCAACCCTAGGCGCCAAAACTGGAAGCTTCCCGGCAGTGGAAAATAAACTTTAATGCAAAATCCTCCTTATTTTGTGCCAAAACATGTTTGGGTTCAATCCTCATCAAAAAGAATTAATTGTCTCTCTCTTATGGCATCTCATGCTTATATAACCTCCAACATGCTATTTTTAATAATTGCCTCTTCCTATTTCTGGCAATTTAATTAATTAATAACCATATTTACTCATTAATTAATTAATAATTGCCTCTTCCTCTTCCTATTGCTTTTTAAATAATTTATTTTATTTATTTTTAGCATGCATCCTTGACTTCTTTTTAGCTCTTCCACTTGCATTGACTTTTCTTCTATTTATGGCGTCAAAATTGGGTGGATAAACCATTAATAAATATAATTAAATGCATTGTTATTCACTCAAGGTGGGTCGCACTTTTTGGCAAGAGGAATTGCAAAAATAAGAAGTCAACTTGATGGAAATTTCCACCCTGCTGCTGCTGCAGCTCAAAATCCTCTCTTCTACTCAAGCTATTTGACTTTCATAATGAGAAATTTTACCGTGCTGAGGCGGGTAAGAAATTCCCTTTGCCCGCCTTCCTTTGCAAAATTCCCCTTTGCTAAATTAAAACATCTCCCAAAAAGTGTGACTTGTATTAAAAATAGCTTCCTTTGATAAAGTGCGACTTGCATGGGTGAATAAACCTCTTTGGTGGGAAAAATTAGCTCTTAGAAAGCGAGGAAAATTCGCATCGGTGCTTGAAGTGATTTTCTTTATTTTATAATGGGAATTTTTACCCTATAAGGCGGTGTAAGAAATTATTGTCACACTGCAGTCTCTAATATTCCCATTCGCAACTTAAGTGACTTTGACTTCATGGGAAAATATACCCTAAGGTAGGTAAGAAATTCCTTTGCACCTTGCCACTGATATTCCCATTCAACTTAAATCCATTCATTCCAAAAAGTGCGACTTGCCTAGGAGAGGCTTTTTGTGCTCGACTTCATCTTTTTTGGTCAGAAGTTTGCTTTCTGAGGTTGATTCCTTCTGGTGCAGCGGTTGTAAATGATCTCTAGATGCTCAGGCAATTAAACAGACTATACAGGACAAAGAATGGACCCAAGGGAATTAAACAGAAAGACAACGGGGAAAACCATATAAAAACACAAAAGAAATAAATAAAAACAAAAATCGTTACGGAAGTCACGCATAAAGCTCAATTCATTCTGGTGAAAACCCTATTGAGATGTGTGAATACGCATGCAAAGCTTGATAGGATTCAACCAGAGCACAATTTACTTCAAACGGGGCATTATTTATTTAATAAATAATTAAATAAAAATTTCCCGCAGACAAAACTTGGTGGAGGGATAAAATGAGTTTCGGCATCTGGGTATTTGTCGAAATTGGCTCATATGATTCACTAGGAATATCTTAACATAATACAGACATCTTCTGACAATAAAAACACAAAAAGACCCGTTATTTTAAAAGAACTAAAAATTTTAAACATGGGGTAGTCTCAGATTTCAGGGTAAAATTTGGAGACACCAAGCCACCAATGTAATAAGTGAGGGCTTTTGTCCCCAGTGTTGTGACTAACGAGGGTTTTTGTCCCCAAATGTTGTGACTAACGAGGGTTTTAGTCCCATGCCTGTTAGATGAAGGAGCTTCAATGCAAACAAACTCATACCTCTATTGCCCCCTTCTTTGCTTGTCATCATCTCATAATTTCCACCCAAAAGATGAATTCCCAATACTTGAGTAATGTTGTCTCAAAAACAGCTATAACCTTGCGTTTTTCTCTCAAAAATCAGAATGTAGGTGGTTGGAAACAAGGAATGATAGTCATAAATCACCTAATTTTTCCTCCAATTTGGAGCTATGTTGGCTGAAGTAGTTGTCTTCAGCTAGAACCATCTACCACTATTTTTAATGATTTTATGACCTCAAAATGACCACTCTTGCATCTGATCAAGTCTGAAACCAACTCATAATCCAATTTTATTAAAATCAATAGCTTAAAAAGGAACAACTGCAAAACTGAAATCTCCTTGCAAAATTCTTAATTGTGAGTATGGCAATGACTAAAAAACATCTCCCTAAAGGCTGAAAAATTTCCCGCAACATTCATCAATCGAAAAATGGTCCATCTCTTGACTGAAAATACTTGCTTACCTCGCTTGTATGCATGCAAATGAAATCATGTGGTGGCTGATATAAATAATGATAGTAGTACCAAGTCTGAAATTCTAAGCTATGGTTCTTCAAGGTACACTCCTTTTGTCATCACTAACCACCCACATACTTTGTTGGTGTTCCCTTGCATGAATACTCAACCATGAAGTAACTCGACCATGTTTATGATGCACTACTTTGATATTATACTTGGTTGAAATGTACAAAATTGAGAATATTTTGCGAGTCTATCAATCACAACATATAAACAACCCTTACCTTGAACCATGGGCAGCTCGATGATGAAGACTATGGAAATGCTTTCCCATTTTTGAGTGGGAATAGGAAGGGGCTGCAAGAGTCCAGCTGGAAATTCATGCTCTGCCTTGTTTTGTTGGCAAACCAAACATTCCCATATGTATTGAAGCACCTCCTCTTTAAGACCTTTCTAAAAGAACCTTCCTCTCACCTTTTCATGTGTCTTGAGATAGCCTGAATGACCAACCAATGGGGCATCACGAACAACCCTCAATATATTGTTCTTCACCCTTGATTGAAACCAAATAGACTCCATTCTTGTAGAGAATGATCCCATCCATTATTTTGTACCTTTCATCCACAATTTCTTCCTCAAAAACAACATTAGCAAACTTATACTCAGCTGTAATTAAAGACTTCCAATCAGCTGTTATCTTAGATAAAGAGCAAAGATATGATTCTTTGGACAAAACATCTTCTACCAAATACTTGATTTGAGTGGTTTCGGAATCATACCTTGAAATATCACCTTCTTGCCTTTATCCATGAAGCTCAACTCCATACTTTGGTAGTTGAGAGTGAACTTTCCCAATGAATGTAACCATTGGACCCCAAACACAAGATTTGTACTAGCTATGCCAATCATATAAAGATCATCACATACCTCATGCTCTCCCAACGTGAAAAGGAGTTGGGGACACCTTGTGCATGGCATGGAGTAGCCATCCGCTACCTTGACCGTGAAGCCTTTGAAGTCTTCCACCTTCAAATCCACCTTTGCCCTCAAGCTCTCATCAATGAAACTGTAAGTAGCTCCATTATCAATCAAAATTGTGACTCCTTGTCCATGGAGGGTAGAATCCTTCACAACTTTGTTAGAATACATAATAAATTCAAAACAATCCTCCATCAAATTTCTTTCTAACCTTATGCATGGAGTAGCAATATCAAGGACTTCCTCTTTCTTACAATTCAAGGGATCAACCAGAACCCAAACTTTTATGCCCACATAACCTTGCAAGAAAAGATATATGTTACTCCACAAGTTCTTCACATCATCACCAATTATATTACAAGGCATCAAACATGACATGTGATCTTTCTTAACAACAAGCTGCCCATAATGACACAAGTATGGCAACGACATAAGAGGAGATAAAATGTGATTTTTTTCACCATACCTTGGGCTGCCAACAAGGATCCCACCATTTTTTTGTTGGTACTTGTTTGGAACATCTCGGAACTCACCCAAGGTGGTAAACTTCCTCAATTTGCCCATCATTGACTGTTGTTTGGAAATTTCCAATGAATTGAAAATAATCACGAGGAACCGGAAGTGCCTTTCCTCCATGAACATACCTTTCCGTAATGTCATCTTCTTTGCCCTTATGCAAATCTGATCTCTTTTCAACAATTTTCCACAAGCACCCATTAGAAACCAATGAAATATCATTAAATATTGAAGAACTTTTACCTTGGGACACATGCTCCATGATTTCCTTAGGTTCATGCTTCAACCCTTCATCAAATTGTGATGTCTTCATGCTGCTGTTTTGAAAATCAGTCGAGAGCTTTACCTTGGCAATGGTGATGGGGGCTTCTAGGGCTTCAATGGGTTGTTCCCTCTCAATGCCCAACAACTTTGGTTGTTCTTCTTCCTTTTTGACTCAAGCTCCATGATTTTCCCTTCTTCAACTTGCGTTGTGGGTTCCTCTATGGGCTGTTTCTTCTCCATTACTTGCAGCCCTAGTTTTTCTTTGTGTGTAGCTTGTGACCTAGGTTTGGGCCTTGATCTTCCCTTGCTTACTCCCACGAACTCAGAAAAAGACATGGCATCACGAATCTTCTCTGTAAGAGCTTTGTACTCTTCAAACCATGTAGCAATGTTGTTCACTTTGGATGGATGAGAATTATTGACTTCCTTTGAAGAGCTCCTTCCACCATTTGGACCTTGAATGGTATGGATCAACCGAGCCATTATGTTGGTCAATCTTTCTTTCCCTAGGGTAAGCTTTTTGAGCCTAGCATCACCGAAAATTCTATCCGCCATTTTGATCTTCTTGCAAGGAAACCCTTAGGTTGGGAAGACCGAAGCTCTGATACCACTGTAATGTCCCTTTCTAGGGCTTAAACCAAAAATAAGGGTTTGGCCACAAACCCTAAAAAAAAAAAATTAGATCTGAAAATGCACCAACTCCAAACTGAAAATAATCTGATTTTATATCAGTAGATCCAACAATATTAGAAACCCTAGCAGCGAACTGAAAATTACACCTTTAGGGTATCAAAATCACCTCAGAACATTACTTAATATTCCTCTAGGGCAGCAAACTGTACCATCACTTAGGAACAATCATTCACATGGACTGGAAATTATCATAGAAACATCCCAAATACTCAATAAAACCAACAAGATGAAATCTGGAGGAAATATGTATTTTATAATTTATTTTAAGTACAAACGCAACTGAAACTTCTAAAATTCATAACTCCATCAAGACTTGGAGTTTCAACACAAACCAATGCTCAAAACGATCTTCAAGAGACCAACTATCTAATGAAAGTGAAATCAGATTTTTCCGACCATGAAACCCCTCAAAATTGATTCTGAATTACCCAGGTGGATCGCTCCAAAGAAGGAAGGGTGCTAACACCCTAGAAAATGCCCTAGTTGAAGTCGAAGTGCCATATGCACAGATGAATACCTCGCTGTTCTGAAATCTGCCAATTTAGTCCTCTTGTGACTCCAGTATGAATCCACTAATACAACAAATGAGGGTTTTCATCCCCAAGTGTTGTGACTATTGAGGGTTTTTGTCCCCAATAGGATCCAATGAGGGTTTTGTCCTCAAAGTAGAGCCACACCAAAGGTTTTCGTCTTCAGTGGAGAGTAGGGCACACCGTGCACAAACCCAAGATATCAATTTTTGAAATAAACATGCATGCCTTCCTTAGGCCATTCGATCCACCTTTATATCCTCCCTTTTTGGCGCCAAGAGTCATAAGGGTGACTTTTCCCCCATGACTGACCACTTTAAGTGCATGCTTCTATTTTTAATTTGTCTTTATGAGCTTTCCAGCCCAGCCGACCTGTCCTTAAGAGGGAAAATACAAAAAGAAGCATTAATAGAAATGAAAGAAAACATAAATGAAACCCACATACTTCCCTTGCTCAAATTCTTCTTGGCCACGAGAAGAAAAATGGCAAGAAGTCTTCATTTGGAACTAATTCGAAAAAGGGGACATTACATAATGTTTTGGTTTAATTTTATGATTGTAGAAGTGCCACATTAATACTTACAACGCTATGTGTTGAATGCAAGTGCCATGCACTATACAGTGAACATTATGAAGAATATTGCTGCGCCCGGATTTCAGTTCTCTATTCTTCTTTCACTATCTCAATGCCATGCCCAGTCTGCAATCTTCAATACGCATTTTTTCTGAGTAAGGCTGCAGCTAGGTGGATGAGCCTTTTAAAACGGTAAAAAATAATGACAAACAGAAAAAAAAAAAACAGCATTATTCCCTTCCAATGTATACTCTCCAGATCAATGATAATCAGTAATGAAACCATTCAGCATGCTAAGAAATGCTGTGTCCTGATGAAAAATCTCTCCAGATCACCGAAGAAGGCACACAGGTGGAGAAACTTCAATGCTTTTAGATCTATTTGAATGCTTCCAAGCAGATTTTTGCCAAATCTCAAGCAAAATTAACTATTTAAACAAATTTTCAGACCTCTTTTAGGCGAAAAACTAGAGATTAAAAATGCAGAAACTAAACCATCTATGGAGAATATATGGAAAATTATTGCTTACTCCTCCCAACTTCTTCATTTTATCTCCTTCATGGTTCAGCCTTTCCATGGACTCTTCCTCACGGGCCTTCCATTGTTTCTTCTCAGGCCATTACTGTGTCTTTGATACCACTGTTAGGGCAAAATACAAATGATAATATGGAAGTGCTACATTGACATTTGAAGAGGTCATACAAATTTTAGATCCTTGTAATTGGAATAATTGGACTATATGTAAATTCATGTATTTAATAAATGGTTTGGGTTACATACATACATATCTATATCTATATCTATATGAATATCTATATCTACATACATACATACATATATATATATACATATATTATATATATATATATCTATATCTATATCTATATCTATATGTATGTATGTATGTAGATATAGATATAGATATAGATATATATATATATATATGTGTGTGTGTGTGTGTGTATGTATGTATGTATGTATGTATAAGCACATGGTGAGGTATAACTCTGTTGTACGGGACTCAACTATCAAATTCCCGTAAACCCATTACCCACTGACCAATTAATGCCAAACATTAAGTAATCAAAACATGTCAATAAGGGGTGTCTCGAGAGGAGAAACATGCTCCATAGAAACACAATAAAAAAGCAACACATAATAACAACTTTGGATCACATGTACTAACACTTGATTTTGTCAAATTTCTTTCAATTTAGTAGGGCAGAGTGTAGGGTGGGTGCCACATTGAAATCTGGCAGATTTAGATGTTTAGTAGTTCCTTTGATTCTAATAGATGTTTTTGTGGATTTGTTCAAATTTAGAAGTTGATATCTGTTTGGTAACACCCTCGGACTAATATCTGGACATCATTGTTGTCAATGTTTAGATTTTGACATTGTAATTTTCTAGCGTTTTTGAGAATTATTTTTTTGACTTTTATCCAAAAACTGTGATGCTATTTTGAAGTGTTTTTGTAGGTGGAACTTATTTTGTTATAACAAATGGGTTCCTTCCAGCTCTTCCTTGGAAGGATTATGTAGGCTTGAAATGGTTCCTACTCAGATTTCTAAGCCATAAGTGAGATTGTAAAAAAATTAATTCTTCATTCATTTTTCAGGTTGGTTACGATATTATAACAGAAGATAGATTTTCCCTTGGAAAGGTAAGTGGCTTCATTTTATTGGGTACATTCTTCTTTGTCATGACACAAGTAATTTATTTGTCTGCTGCTGATAGATAGTTTTTTTGTCAAGGTTCGCGATTACAAATTTAATATCAACGCGGGGATGTAGCATATCTTGAGTTTGATTGTTTTGGAGTTTCGTTCATTCCCCAAGTGTGGTATGGTGTGCATGCATACTTTTGTGTTCTTTTATACCTTTCAACATTTTTGAGGGAAGAAATTTAGAGAATTTTTAGTGCTCTTTGTCTTGATATTTCAGGTAAGCACATATTGTTTACTTGTTGAAGATGTGATTGACATTACATCGGATACAATAGTAGTGCGCTCTGGTGCAGATGTTCGAGTGCAAAGACTGACAAAGGTATGTCGACTATTATTTTAAAAACATGGGCGTATGGTTTAGGCTGTCTTAACATAACACCAATGCTGGCAAGGTGGTTATTCATGTATATGTCTGTGTCTATAGTTGTGATATTTAGATGAGCACGAATAATCATCCATGCAATCCTGCTCCATTCTTGAGCCGATGCTTGACTTGTGAAATGAACTCTACTCTCATGAATCCTTATAGCGTGATTCAAACAATCCAGATGAAAAAATCTAATGGCTCTTTAGGATATCATGGATCTGGGTTCCGATAATGTAATGCACATTATCAATTACTCAAGGACAGGCATTGACAACATGCCTTTTTCTTTTATGGTAGAAGGCTGAAGTTGGAGCTGTAGATAGACCCTGATAAATAAGCTGCTAGTATTTTCTGCTTGATATCTAATACACATCTGTTCAGATTTCTTTAGTCATGACAAGGAAGATTTGCTTTCTGGATCCAACTAAGTTCATGTAATATGAATAGCGACCTCATTGTGTGTGCCAGTTGAGACTTCCATAGATGCTTAGAAATGTGCTTCAAAGCGATCAACCTCTTTGTGTGTATCCTATCAATGTAAATTACTGACTCTTTCAATGATTGGGTGTAAGAATGGTCCCAATACATATTGATAAGGCAACAAGGCTTGGTTAACTAGAGTGTTTGAGAGAATTCCAAGCCACCCACCAGGGTCTCATTACAGCCCCATCAATGACATGAAAACAAAAAGAGAAGAGGTTGGTTACAACTCTTGGGTGTTTTTGGCAGTAAGAAACTGATTGGAATTGTCATCTAAAGCTAAGAAGGTCTTTATTTACTGTTTTGTGGTGCAGAACATCTGGTTGTGTTTCTTGAAGCTTCAGCAAGAAAACTCCTATTGGTCCAATGGTAAAAGTAGTCATAAACCACAATTCTCCTTCAGTGAAACATTGACCTTGTTATTACAAAGTTGTGAACCTTTTTGTCAAACCTTTCTAGGCATATACCATGTTCAACTTTTGCATAGTATCATCCTAAGATTAATTAATTTGTGGTATTGGCTATTGAGGGCTACCCAAGTCTTTCACATTCTCTTTTAATTTCATGCATGCTCAACCTTGCTGGCAAATATGCAAAAAAATTCTCCACCTTGTGCATGTGAGCTTGTGATCCTCTAGTGACTCCCATGCCCCTTGGTAGTAAACATGAGCAAAAACCCATGCCAAGAACTTTGGAATTATTCACAAATCACAAATTAATCGCTGTTGTTTACTTTCTATTAGAAAATAATAGAGATAGCTAGTGAATGAATTACTATTGTGCTTAGAATCAACAATTGTAGTAAAGGAAAGAATATAAGCTCATAACACCAACAATTTTATCTGGAAAACCTCCAATGGAGGAAAACCAGTCGGGAAGGGCAATTGCTCTTTCTTCCCACTTCTATTGGCCAATTCAAATCAACAAGTACAAATTTACAATAAGTAAGAAAGAGAAGTAGATAATATCTCAACACTTCCTTTCAATTACTTGTTTGCTCTGTCTCAACACTCCTTTCTTCTACAAAATACAATTTCCAAGCACTAAGACTTCTTGCTCACTTGCTCCCATGCTTCGATGATCTTCTACACTTCTACAATCATGTATTTATAGCCTTTCTCATGTCCTCTCATGCACTGGAGAATGGGAAAGGTCATGAAGGAGAAGAGAAATGAACATCCTTTCAAATTAGAGGTTTCATTTCAAATTTTGTTTTCTATCCGTAATGGCTAAGACTGCCGCCTACCGCAGTGCATGCGGACCGGTGGGTCCTGGGACCACCCCTGGCCGGGTGGTGGTGGTTCAGAACCGCCGCCCCGCTACAGGTGGTGGTCCTGTTACTTAAAAGACAGAACCTCCGTTTCATTGTTTTTCTTCTCTTGTGCTGATTTTGATGAAGTAGAGTTATTTGGATCCCTATGGATCACACCTCCCCTTCTTAGGAGGCTTTTGGTCCCACAAAAGCTTAGTGGGGGAGTAGATGAGGGAACAATTCCCTCGCTTGCTCCTTCGAGTACCACGGGCCTGCCTTGGTGTCTTTCCTTTCAGTCCAATCTGCCAAGACTCTGTGGACCTCTTCTAGTCTCTCTGACCTTTCTACTGTAGCACTACATCCTCCTCCAATTCACCTCGTGAGTCCAAGACGCAATCCTCAATGGAAGGTAGAAACTGTAGTTCTTCATCTTCATCCAGCATGGATGGCTCATATAGGTGCAAGTTCTCGCAAGTTTACTATAGAGTACATCCTCATGAATGATGGCAAATCAAGTCGAAAAGCATTTTCCCCAACCTGCTCCAATATGGTGAAGGGTCCATATCGTAGTGGCTTGAGCTTCCGTGCTTGACCTTGTAGTCTCTCCTTGCTCAAGTAAAGCCAAACTTTGTCTCCAACATGAAGCTTGTGTTCCCTCCTATGCTGATCATGCCTAGCTTTGTACTTTGCTTGAGATTTTTCTAGTTGTTCTTTGACCTTGAGATGGATTTTCCGGATCCTCTCAATGAACTTGTTGGCTCTAGTCACCTCTGTGTCTCATGTATCCTCCTCATCTTGCTGTCCAACTGCTATGTCCATGGATTTGTAGGTAGATATCCCAAGCATGCTTCAAATGGTGACTTCATAGTGGATGTGTGTACTACCCGGTTATAGGAATGTTGAATGTAGGCTAAGGACTCATCCCAAGTCCTTGGGTACTTATTGTTATACCCTCTGATCAACTGTACCAAAGTCCTATTTACCACCTCTATTTGTCCATCTATCTGTGGATGGAAAGTTGTGCTCCTCTATAACCTGGTATCCATCTTGTCCCACAAAGTAGTCCAAAACTTCCCAAGAACCTGGAATCCTTGTCAGAGACAATAGACTTTGGCAAACCAAAATGCACCCATACATTAGCAAAGAAAAGATCTGTTGCCTCATGTGCTTTTACTGTCTTTTTACATGCCATAAGAATACACATTTTACTGAATCTATCAACAACAACATAGAGATAGTCATGGCCATGTTTAGACATAGGTAATCCTCCTACAAAATCCATAGAAATGTCCTCCCATGGATGAGTAGGTATTGGTAAAGGCATATACAAACCTTCCTTCCTAGTTTTAGGCTTGCTAGTACAACAAAGTTTACATCCACGAATAAATTTTGATACTTCTTCTTGCATGTTGGGCCAATATACATACCTTTGCAAGTGGGCTAGGGTCTTACCAACACCGAAATGTCCCACTACTTTCGAGGTATGTGCTTCCCTCATCAATAGAAGTCTTTCTTCTTTAGGCACACAAAGTTTCCCCATCGGTAGAGCAGCCCATCCTTGAGATAACAATCTTCAATCCCCATCTTTTCAGCCCCTTGGGACTGCAACTTCTGAAATGTTACCCCAAAGTCTTTGTCTTGGGCATATGCTTCTTCGTAAGCTTCCTTCGTGAAGGGCTCGATCTGAGAGATAGTGGCCAAACAGGAGAACTTTTCCTATGTGGGTGGCCTAGACAACATGTCTGCCACCAAATTTGTACTACCCTTCTTGTATTTGATCACTAGATGGAACTGCTGAAGAAACCCCATCCATTTGTAGTGCCTTGCCTGCTGTAATTTAGACTGTGCTTGCAAATACTGGAGAGGTTTGTGGTCAGTGTGCACAATAGTTTCTTTACCCAACAAATAATGTTTCCATTTTTTAATTGCTTGAACTAGTGCATACATTTCTTTATCATATACTGAATATCCTTTAACTGCTGAAGTGAAGGTTTTAGAATGATAACATACGGGTTTACCTCCTGAAGCAACACTGCACCCATAGCATAATCACTGCATCTGTCTCTACTTCAAAAGGTCTGCAAACTAGGAAGAGCAAGTACTGGAGCATGACTAATCTTGTATTTCAATAACTCAAAGGATTTGTCTTGTTCCTTACCCCAATCAAAACCCTTACTCTTTCATGGCCACTGTGTGTAGAGGTGTTGCAATCACCGAGAAACCCGGAATGAATTTCCGCATGTATTGTACTACTCCCACAAAACTTCTAGTCTTGTGGCTCTGTTGGTGTTGGCCAATTTGTGATGGCTTCCACCTTCTTTGGATCCACTCGTAGCTCTCCTCCTCCAACCACGTGCCCAAGATAGACAAGTGACTATTTGGAAAATTCACATTTCTTCATATTACAAAGTAGTTGTTTCTCCCTGAGAACTTGCAAGACTTGCTGCAAATGTGTTAGATGTTCTTCCCATGTGGCACTAAAAATCAAGATATCATCTAGATATACAATGACACATGAATCTATGAAATCCCACAATACATCATTCATCAATCTCATAAATGTAGTGGGTGCATTGCATAATCCAAAAGGAAGTACTAACCATTCATACAAACCCGTTTTTTTTTGAAGGTAGTCTTCCATATATCCTCCTCCTTCATCCTGACTTGGTGATAACCTGACTTGAGATCCAACTTCATGAAAAATTTGGCATGCTGAAGCTGGTCCAAGAGATCATCTATGGGGAAGTGGATATCTGTTCTTTATGGTGATCTTGTTCAAAGCATGGTAGTCGATGCACATTCTCCAAGAACCATCCTTCTTTGGCACCATCACAATAGGTGAACCACATGGTGAGGTGCTCAGACGTATCACCCCTTGGTCTATTAGTTCTGGAGTTGTTTCTTTACTTCAGTACTCTCAAGCAAGGATTGCCTATACAACCCGATGTTCGGTAGAGGTGACTCTGGAAATAGCTGAATCTCATGCTCTACTTCCCATTTTGGTGGTAATCCACTAGGAGCCTGAAATACTTCCTGAAAAGACTGAATAATACTATCCAAATCTTGTTTTCCTTGGTTAGAAATCTCTGAAACTTCTACCCCATCTTGTTTATCCTTTAACAAAAGTAAACAAAACTGATTATGATTTCCTAAATAAGTCATTTTGCTTGGTTAGCACTTACCATAGTAACCGTGTCTTACGCTGGTGTGCCCGGATGTTGTAGCTGATCCCATCCTTGACCCATCTGTACCGGTTTTCCCTTCTCATAAAGATAGCATCCCTAACATACAAGTAAGGACTCCCGAATACAACATCAAAAGCATCAAGTGGAATAACGTCAGCTTCAAAAACATCTATATATTGGGAATTTATCCCAAACTTGACCTTACATCTTCTTGTTACTTGAATTTCAACACCCTTCTTCACCCAACCCAAAGGATATGGGTGCGGATGCTCGTAAGTCTCAAGACCAAGCTTCTTTACAACTACCTCAGAAATCAAGTTAGATTGAGAACCGGTATCAACCAAAGCATTTACCTTAGTCCTCTTGATCTGGATTTTGATCTGGAATAGTCTACTCATCTCCTCTTCATTGTCCATGTTGGTGGCCGTGCATCCAAGCCTTTCATCTACATCAGAGTCATCTTCGATTTCCACCTCCCCTTCTGTCTTTACAACTGTCATGGACTTCTTGGAGTCCTTGGTTTGGTTCTTTGGATGTAACTCCGGATGCAACTTCCAACATGTAGTCAATATGACCATTGATATCACAATTCTTGCAAAAATTCTTGGGATCTTTACAAGTATTTAAAGTAGTGGCAGCTTGTTTACCTTTCCTTTCCACTTACTCTTGTTACTTGTTTTGCCCATAATCCTTTTTCTGCTGATTTGTTGACTGCTTTACCCTCGGCTCTGCTTCTCCTTGCTTTTTCTCATCATCTATGTAGTATGCTTGTACACATGCTTCATTGAGATCCTTGGGCTTTGTGGAGATGACTTTTCTTCGAAGGTGAGTGTGAAGTCCTCCCAAGTATTTGGTCAGAATATCCTCATCCTCCAAATCCATGTTCAAGCAACATGGCTTGCCTCCAAAACTCCGTAGTATAGTCCTACACACTTTGACCACTGCCTTGTCTAAAATACTGCCATTTAATCATTTGGTCAGTTTTATGGCCAATAGGATAGAAGTTAGCTCTAAGTAATTCCTTAAATTCTTGCCAAGATTTCACAATAGGACGCTTCTTCTTTTCACAAGTAGTTAGATGAGTTTCCCACCAAACTAGAGCATGTCCCTCCATTTTGAGACGTGCAAAGGTGATCCTTTGTGCCTCAGTGACATTATGGATGCTAAAATAGACTTCTAACTATTTCAACCATTTATCAAGTAATTTTGCATCTACTTGTCCTTCAAAGCTTTTGATTTCAACTTTAGTCTCAACTTTAAAAGGAGTATGTTCAGATTTTACCTTTTCTCTTATGTTAGAAGTCTCTTCTTCATGCTCTTCCCCATAATCTTCCTCATGGTGACTCTTGCCTATACCAAAATTTTTGGCTAAGCCTCGAACCACCGAGTCCATGGAGTCTTGCTTGACGGAAGTCATCTTCTACAAATCTGCAAGTTCCTCTTGCCTTCTAAACATCCTATCCATCATGGTCTCCAAAGCATCTCGATTCTACGGACCAAGTTCTCTTCCTCCATTTCTCCCGAATTCTCTGTTTCCACTTCTTTGTAGAAATCTCGGATCGCAAGGTAAAGCTTCTTCACCTTTAGATCTTGTCACTGTCATACAAATTCAAGAATGAAATACCACAGTCCTGGATACTTGTTAGCTCTGATACCAAAATGATCTGTAAACTCTTCAACTTTGGAATTATTCACAAAATCACAAATTAATCATTGTTGTTTACTTTCTATTAGAAAATAACAGAGATAGCTAGTGAATGAATTACTATTGTGCTTAGAATCAACAATTGTAGTAAAGGAAAGAATATAAGCTCATAACACCAACAATTTTATCCTGGAAAACCTCCAATGGAGGAAAACCATCGGAAGGGAAATTGCTCTTTCTTCCCACTTCTATTGGCCAATTCAAATCAACAAGTACAAAATTTACAATAAGTAAGAAAGAGAAGTAGATAATATCTCAACACTTCCTTTCAAGTTACTTGCTTGCTCTATCTCAACACTCCTTTCTTCTACAAAAATACAATTTCCAGCACTAAGATTTCTTGCTCACTTGCTCCCATGCTTCGATGATCTTCTACACTTCTACAATCATGTATTTATAGCCTTTCTCATGTCCTCCCATGCACTGGAGAATGGGAAAGGTCATGAAGGAGAAGAGAAACAAACATCCTTTCAAATTTTCAAATTTTAGTTTTTCCGTAATAATGGCTAGGTTTCAAATTTTGGGAAACAGGTGTTTTAAACTTCCATATTTAAACTTAAATAAGTGTTAGGAGTGATTGTTCCATGGTTATAATAATTATGTGAAGTAAGTCATTACACACACCAAAAATTCACGCAATTTAGAATGAGGCTTTGGGGTGAAAGTTCGACAAGTTGAAGTTTAGCATCCTTCTCTTTGGTACTAATGTTGCTTAAAGGTGTTTGTATGCTTTGTGAGCCCCCTTTCCCGATCTTTTACCACTTTTATGCAGGGACATTAGGGAATATGCACACTAAATATCGAGATATTCATAACCCGCCCCCATTATTTTGGAGAGGTGAGGAATGTTTGTCCGGCCTTGGCACTTTTTTGTTTCACATTTACTTTTCTTTTCTTTTTGACTTAAAAAAGCAAATTTATGGAAACTTTAAAAACGTAAAGAAATACAACACAACCATAACCCTAAAAGTGACACTCTAAGTTATAAAATGACTCTATGGTCTCATTCCATACTCACATCTTATTAACTTGAGCAAAATGAGAAAACAAAAAGAAGAGGGAGTGCGATTGCATCAAAGCAAGAGGAAGAGGAGGAGCAACTTTGTAAGAGGAAGAGCAAGAGCAAACAAGAGGTATTTATAATTTTATTTTTTTACATACTTGATACTACTTTTGAGTTCTTAAAATTTTGTTTGTATTTGTATTATTTAATTGCTGTTTTTAAGTTTTTGTATGTGCATTCACATTGTGAACTTGTTTATGGTTTTTGGGATTTTACAAAATGCACACTACATAGGGTTTGGCTGTTAGGGTTTTAAGAATTTTAAAATTTAAAAGTATTGATTATTGATTGATTCATTATGGTTTTATAACTTTTGCATATAGTTATTGCTGTTTTTTCAATCATTGTAGCCCCAACTAATAGAGTTCTTAAGAACATATGAATTATTAATAGCTTATATTTAGGAGGAAAGGATTGAGATAGGTCTAAGTGTCTGGTGTTGACATTATTGGGCTAGCGGTGGCGAAAAGTGGAGGAAAATGTAGTAGTGACACAAATAAAAGTATTGGTTCTTTAGTTATTCAAAATGACACAATTGCCCCTCTCAAATGTTTTCTGCATTCGCCATTTGACAATTTGATAAAAGGAAGCCATGACATTTTTTACATAGTATTAGAACCCCAAAGTGTGGAAGGGGAGTAAAATGGAAATGTAATTTATGTTTAGAAAGTTGGCAGAAGAAAACATCACCAAGATCAATGCACACTTGTTGCATCCAATAGGAAGGGGGTTGGTGTTTGTAAGGCTCTTTCACTTGATCGAAAGAGCAAAGATGGTAAGGCTTTATAATGGAAATACCGAATAACATTCCAATATTTTATAGTGTTATCAATTGATGCTAGACCCCTTTTAGCTTTCATAGGACCATAAGAATATTTTTGCTAGTTATAGTTTTTGGGGTGGTAAATGTAATGTCCCTTCTAGGGTAGTGAATGGGGAAAAGGGTTTCTGCACAACCCTAATGGATCAGATCTGAAATTGCACCTTCAAACACACAAACATCAATTTGAAAATGACTGAAAATATACTTTAACCCTATTTGAACAATCAATGATCAGTCCTCTAGGGCAGCAAACTGTATAGGGACTTCACATCAACAGATAACCATACAAATCGAGCTGAAAATACTTCCAGATAATTAATTCAACCACAACAATATTTATCGATCCCAATTATATCAAAATAATAGATAAAATGAGTAATCATACCCAATTGTAATGAATTTTATGGAACCGATAGTAAAACCAAAACCAATTTGAAATAGCTCATGAAACCACTGAAAAATGACCAAAATGTAGATTCAAAGGCCTTATAAAATATGAAGAACAAAATAGCAGCTCAAAGTGTCCAAAAGTGAACATGTAGATGATTTCAAACCCTTCACTCAATAAGAACGCGTAGGGTTAGAAGGAAGAAACAAACATGAAATTCTCGTTAAAACTCACTTGTGACTTAAGCTATAAACATGAATAGCCATAACCAAAGTGCATACTTATAAAGATGGTTTAATTTGTCCCAAGTGTATTCCTATGAATTTGTAGGATTATCTCGATAGGTGACCCAAAGGACATGAGGTTTTCATCCTTTAATGGAAGAAGATAAGCTACTATTTACCTCTATTGTGAGAAATCAATATTCAAATATAGCATAATCCTCCTAATAGCTAGTCGAACCACCTTATATATCACTTGAAGATGTTAGTGCAAATAGAATCCTTAGAGAGCCCCCTCATAATTGTGAAGCGAACATTAAAAGTCACCACTTAGGCCTCCCACAAGACTGAATTCCATAATGAAGAATACAGATCTCCTCCTTGGTTGTTTAGCATGGCTTGCACCACCTAAGGACTTAACAAAGTTCATGATTAGTAAATAAAATAAATTAATTAGAAAGTACAAGCGATTCTGACCATGGTGAGTTATCTCACTATGCTCCTTTGAATACCCACGGGAAGAGGAATGGGCATAAGGTCTTTATAGCTTGAACTAAGCTTGAAAAAGGGGACATTACGGTAATCCCTTCCCAAAATTGCTTGCCATCGAGCAATTGCAAACTTGGATGCTCTAATAATCTGGGTCTTGTACTTATGAGATGAAAGAGCTCTTGCCCAAAACAAGCTCATATGCCCAAATACCATTATACGAGCATAGTTCAAAAAAATTGTTATCCATGATTAATCGGGACCAAATTTTCACTGGAAATCGAGAATCAACAATTTACCGGCATTCAAGTGCATCGAGTTTATTAGTACTTTAAAAAACATTTAAATTCATAAAATAAACTTAAATTAAATCTAAAAAACATATGTGAAATGATGCGAGAAGTGACTCTATTGTTAAAAACTTTGACCAACATTAAAAATACACATATAAATCATAATATATCCAAACCATACAGTGTTAGGTATGAAATATATAAATGAATTTTAGATTTTATCTATTTCTTATATATATAATTGAATATTCTTGAATTTTTTTAATCTATAAAAATACTTACAAGTTACAACACATTTATGAATTTTTAAATATTAAATATTCATTTAATTTTAAAATATTGACATGAATGTAATTATGTATGTATAACTATAATGCAAACTCAAATATTATTTATATTGCAAACATATATGGTATAGCTATACCACAACGACATAAAGGTAGTGCAGTACAGTAATGACTGCAATACATGACAAATTCAAACAAACATAGAAACCTGCAAAAAACCATAAATAAAAAAATTGAATAATCAATGAAAATCGAAACACGAAACCCTGGTCAAAACATGGCGTGCGTGGAGAAAATGCTTCCAATGGCCACATTTTTCTTCGGTTTAGTCGTTTTTAACTTGTTAACCTAACACCTCGCACGATTTTCCCACCGAGTTTTCCACGATTTTTGTGGGTTTTACTTGCGATTTTGGCACATCACAAATCACGTTTTCCAACGGTAAATCATTCTGCAAGGCAAGAAATGATAAATTGCGATTTTTGGGCGATAAATCGCAATTTCTTGAATAGAGATACCAGAGACAAGCTAAATCCCCCATCAGTTATTCAAAGTGGACAAACTTGCGCCTGATGGTCAGTGTGTGTCTTCTCCTTCCATTGCCTATATCTATGTGCTCTTCCTCAGTAACGAAGAGTTTCTACCCAAAGCATGAGAACATCTTTCAACACAACTTGTAATGTAAACTGAAAATAAGTCATACTTGACCATAAATCACTTGGGATTCCATCCGATTCAACACTAGGATGACTCTGGGAGTATCTTCACTAGTGGAGCCTCATTAATATTGTCATACA